>JAZARR010000231.1:0-1200000 GCA_037389465.1 Baylisascaris procyonis | reverse complement strand
ATATTATTGTTTTTAAGTGATCGCTATCAATAAATTGCTGCATAGCTTCATTGATAATCGGTTTATTATTTGAGCGTTCAAGACGAATGTGATTAGTGTGCATTTTGCATATTCTCATTAAGCAATAGTTAACTCTATTCGATGTTGATTTTCTTTATTCGTTAGTTTTGGTAAATGAATGAAGTAAAAATTTTGGATTCAAATGTATATTTATTTTCATTGAAAGGTCGGAGAGGGTATTTATTTATTTTATGATTCAAAAATATCGAATATTTTATGCGATAAGCATTACGAATATATTTAATTCTCTTTAAGCAGCATTAAAGGACCACAAATGATACTAGAAGAGTGCTATTTTGTTGCTTGATTCATACGTTGTTCATATTTGGAACTTTGCAAAATTAATCGCCTCTGAAAACTCTAATTGTTTTATCGGCTGCAGAGCTTCATGAATCTTCGCATTTGTCGACGAATCGTATCACTAAATGTTACGCAAATATACCGATTGCCAGAAATTCTAAACTATAAAATAAGTTGTAAAGGTGTCAAAAATATTTTCTTTTTTATTTCTCGATGTGCTTGAAATATTTTTAATGCTATTACAGTAATCGTGCATTTCAAACTTATTACAGTACTTTTTAAGGACTTTATATTAATGTAGATTTTTTAGAATTAAATTTGCTGCTGTTATCGTGATATTATATTTTGGCGATTATTCGATTCGTCGATGCATCTTATAAAGCACAAATATTGCTCTTATCTAACGCTGATAGTCATGTCGCTTACTAATGCTTCAATAGATAGTAGCATATGGTAGTGTTAATGAATGACCGATTAAGTCGTTGATATTTTTTAGTCGTTCTCTTCTCATGTTATTCATTTTGCCTTTACCATTATGCATTTAATAAACAACTATCATTCTATTATTAAATAGCGATTGTTAGATTTTTTTTGCATTAAATATTTCCTTTTTCTGCTCATTCATATTCCAATTTCTCCGAAAATACTCATTAAAAATTTTCATAAAATTGCGATGTGATTTTGTGAGAAAATATTATGCATTTTGCAGATTGCGATGATTTGGATGGGTGCCAGAGCAGTGGATTTGATTTGAGTGATCATTTTTGAGCAATTAAATTATTTTGCCGCTTTGGAATTTGCATCATGCGCTATACAATTTTGATGTGATATGTGAACATTTTACAAATACGTTATGATCTCTTGACATTGGTATATAGCGCTCTATGTTTAACCTTTGACCTTTAAGTAGCCTTTACTGGGAAGCTGGTCATCTAGACGCTATTCGGCTGTTGTTTCGCGTTATGAAGATGTTGTTATGTATGGTGACTATGTTCCGTATGTGCGTGTGTGGAATGGTGTTTTCGTATTTAGGCATCAACCATACCAGTTGTAGTGCAATGCAATTCGTCCGTCATAAATACATCAACTCGTTTACGCATTATGCCCGCACGCAACACTATACTCCTCTCTTGTTCATCCACTTCGATCGTCACTAAGAGCATTTGTACCGGGTTTATTTATTACGCAAGATAAACACCTCATACTGAGTTCTTCATTTCTTTCGTTATCAGTTTATCACTAGTCGTTATCATTTACTATACTATTGCTTTCGATTGTGTAGTGATGCCAATAAACGTATTAAATACGCACCGAAAAATAATATTGTAGCCGGAAATTTCCTCCATTGTCCTCGAGGGATGATGCAGTCTGTAAATTTTCAAATTTTTAGCTAAATACGCAGTGCTTTGTCTTCAAATATTCTATTGTTCATTGATGCTATACGTTCACTTGCGTCCAGAATTGAAACCAAGCGTATTTCCATATCGTTTAGATGACGATGAGACGGGATTTGATAGAAGAAGGTGATAACCCGGATATAACGATGGAACGGCGTAAAGCGACCTTCTCGGTCGATAAAATGGCCGCTTTCATCCATGGCGGTGAACATAAGCTGAAAAGAAGAAGGGAAATTCTGAAATTCGTTGAATCAGAAGCCGATTTTCGTGATCCAATACCACCTGAATTCATGAATCGTCAGCAACGTCTTGAGAACAACACAAGAAAGGTAATGCATCTTGCATGCGAAACTTCTAATGGCCTTACATATTTCTATATACGCGATGAGCTGATCTGTTTTTTAATAATCCGAAACTTCGAGCGTTGATCATTGAGGCGCACTTTTGGTAGTTATGCATGCAATTATTTTATCGCAAATGAACAAGAACAATTTCCATAGTACGCATGTAACATGATGTTTCAATCTTTGCCTTTTTGTGGGTGCATAACGCGTCCGTGTAGTTCGATGGCTCAGTGCAACTAACCGTTTGCAGCTAATAAACGAGCGAGCGTGGTTCGGATCTGCCGTATATCTCGTTGCACCTTTCGCTTTTCTTGTTGCATATTTCATAGTTTAACATTCAAATGATTCTCGCTTTATCATCACGTTATTACAAGCTTTTACCACCTCACAAATGATGATCTATTGAATGGTAATGATAATTCATATTTATCAATTATCATTTATCATCTATGATAATGGAAATTTCACAGTGGAAATTATTTAGCTTATAAATTTATTGATTTAGTATTTACTGTAAAAAAAACATCGTTAATTTACTGCTATTGTAGGTTCTAATCAATGTAAATATTGAAGGTGGTCGCGATGACAGATAAATCAGATGTGATCGATCAATCAGATTTCTTTGAGGAGGGCATGTACTATCAAAGGTTTTTCTTATTACAAATAATTTTTCTTTATTTCTTTAATAACCTGTTAGCTGCAATTAGCCTGTTATATTGATAGAATTAGCATAACAATGCGGAATGAGATCGTTTCTTATCGAAAATTGTTGACAGATATTTGTAAATAGTAAATTCATATGCGTCCGTTATCTTTTAATATTCTTCAGATTGATATAGTTTTAGTTATTGATTTTTTTTTTTTTGAATAGTCCTTTTTTTAATAAAGGATTAGAAGAATGATAGAGAAAAATTATATCGAAATTGAGATGATTTATAGTCGTTCAATTTCGTTGCTCTTCTATTATGAGATTGTTACTAAAATCCCTTCATTACATGTTTTTCTCTTTGTCGTATAATGGTTTTTTATTTTAATTTATAAAAAATGTTTTGCATTTTATACAACGCTCGAAAGTTCCAATTGAGTAGTAAAAAAAATCTGTAAGCATTGATATACGATGCGAATGATAGAGATTCAGCTTGGTAATGGGTCGTGATCTCCATCCGATGTCGCTGCATTATGTGATGTTCATCCCAACTCTGCAGGGGCAAACCGATGACAAGCAACTCGATCATTGGTTACCTCTTGCAGTCAGTCGTGCTATCATTGGTACTTACGCACAAACGGAACTTGGACATGGTAAATATTCGTTTATATTATAACTAAATAATAAAATAAAACTATCAGTAATGAATAATAATGACTATAAAATTACCAGTAATGAAAAGTATTGTGGAAAACATTGTTACAAAATTTTGTGATTGGCAGCTCCATGACGACGTGCTGGAGAGGGGTGTAGATGAAAGAAGTAAATCCAATCGAACAATTTCAGAGAGCATTTAAGCATCAACTTTATTTCTGGATAATTTGGATCGTTAAATCATCGCTGAGGTGCTAGAAGGTCAGCGTAAAATTTAAATGATGGAGGAGAGGGGATAGTCGTTACAAGGTAGTAGTAATTACTTATAAGTTGTTAAGTACTTTGGTTTTATAGTTTTTTGGTTGCAAGGTAATACTGAGAGGTAAGTCAGGAGAGATAGGCTTTTTAAATAGAAACATATTATTCATATAAAGAAGCATTAAAAAATTGCAGGAACAAATCTAAGTAAGTTGGAGACGACAGCTACTTATGATCCAACAACCGAAGAGTTTATACTCCACACACCATCAATAAGTGCGACGAAATGGTGGCCAGGTGGTTTAGGCAAGTCAAGCAACTATGCGATTGTAGTGGCACAATTAATAACACAACATCAACCGAGAGGACCGCATCCGTTCATCGTTCAACTCAGAGATCATAAAACACATAAACCCATCGAAGGTCTCTTTCATTTCGATTAAAATTCAATTATTTCATCTTATTTTTAATTGTTTTTCAATTATTTTATTAAATTTGAAGTGAGAAATGGCTTTCTCAACTCAGTTATATCATAAAAATGTATTTATTGCTTTTATTCTTCGTTATTGACGATCAGGGAAATGATAGACAAACAGAATAGATAACAGAATAAATTGGTTAACATTCCAAAATAGCGATCCAAAATTAATAATTTTAAATTATATTAATAAATTTATAAATCGAATTGACGTATAATAAACTGATAAATTAAAATTATAGTACTAAGTGGGAGTCAATGAAAATGAAACAAATCAATAAACCTAAGAAAGGTAGCTAACATTTTTATAAATTTATCAAATAAAATCGTATATTTAGCAACATTGTGTGGATGATTGAAACATAAATTATCTTTATTAAGCGATTTTAATAAAAATGATAAATAAATTGATTGAATTCTAACTGTTTGATATTCAGTAATTTCCATTATTTTCTAAGCAAATGCTTCTTTTCTGTATTTTAACAAGGAGTTTTGTATGAAATTTTTAATTTCAATTTGTTTTTTCAACAGTTACTATATTCGCCATTGATTCAAAAATTTCTATTTTCTAAACCATTGCCAGATATTTTTTTGGACATAGATATTTATTCATATTGCACAGCATTGAGTCAAGCGACTGAGTAATATATAAATTTCTAAGTTTTATAAATAACGAAGATAAATTTCTGAGTTACAATTTTATTTGTCAAAAATACAGACATTTTATATAAACCTGTATCGAAATTTAAGCCCATTTTATGTGATTGAATGAAGTAAAACTTGCAAAGTTATAGTTGCAAACTTGCAAAACATTTATTGCAAAACTTGCAAAACTTGCAAAGCAAGTTATATACCATTATATGGTTGATTAAACAATAAAATTTATTTTTAGGGATAACGATAGGTGACATCGGTCCAAAATTAGGGATTAACGGTAACGATAATGGCTTCCTAATTTTCAATAATTATCGCATTCCACGACGACATATGTTGATGCGTCATGCAAAGGTAACATAATTCAGTCAATTGTTTATGAATATGTTTATGATCCAGATCCCCCCTCTTCCTCACTTCAATTTTCCGCGAAGCGCTGCAATAGGTCCATAGTAAACTAAACTTTCGAGGAATCATGGTGATATGCTGAAAAAAGTTAGAAAAATAAATAGGAACTAGAGTGATGCATCGTTGAGCACATTGGTGCATAGCATAGAATAAAATTGGTAAGAAAATTATTTCGAAAAAACCCTTATGAACATATATGAAAATATCATAACAGTTGGGCAACGAAGATTGAGCAGTAGCACACTAAATTTAGAGGTCTTAGATCGTGGAGATCCAGCCGATCGAATATCCATCCATATGGGCATTTGTTCAAGGTTGAAGGATAGGTTGACCAATTTAGTAAGACATCGCTCGTACAGCGTGTTTAAGTTTTATGTTTTGTTCATTTTTTGATAGACTTTTTGTGAGGCGGACGTTGTCAGCTGGAAAGAGCTACTCCCCCTTCCCCCCTCTCCCAAAAAAACGAAAAGAAATTAAATCTAAAGTAATGGCCAATATTTTGTTAGCAAATTTCTTGCATTGTTTGGTGCGTTTGTCATATGAGACTAAAAGATTTATATGAATTATAAATTTGCAAATGAGATGCAGTATCGTATAATGTTTGCAGGTACAGCCAAATGGAGAGTATATAGCTCCATCTCATGCTAAACTCGGCTATGGTGCAATGGTTTTTGTGCGATCAGTGATGATCCGCGATCAGGCTATGCAAATCGCTGCCGCCGCAGTTATCGCTATTCGCTATTCGGCGATCCGTCGACAAGGAGAAATTACTGCTGGGTGAGTATTGACGAAATGCTTATATTCAGCTTCTTTGCAATTTCGCATAAATTTTCGAGTTGTTGGAATCTAATCCCCTTTTAGGCGTAACCTAATCCCCTTAGGAAAGATTAAACACTTTCAAGAGTGTCGAGTGGGAATTCGTTTAAAAATATTTGCATATCGCCATGCACTCATTGATATTTTCGTTTGCAATTATCCTCGTTTATAATGTTTAAACTTTTATTTTTTTTCAATTATCAGTATATGATATGTGATGCGATTTATATTGGAGACAATGTTAGCCGTAGTGATCACCCTCACAGATTATCGCTTAACCATAATGATCACGTTATTAACGATAATGTTTGATTAAATTGTTCCTTCCACGATTTCGCATATTCATACCCAAGCGGGCAACATAAGTTTGTCTTTCATCGCCTGAAGTCCTCCCGTTTCTTGCGATTTCACATAGCTGCATTTGGTAAGCGTAGTAAGATGACGTTGTGTATGTGTGCCTGTGTATATCCATCAACTAGAAGACCAGCGAATACGTAGTTTTGAAATTTGTTAAAGGTGATATATACCCCGTATATACCGATATTGATATATCAAAATTTTCAGCTCAGGTGAGGTGCAAATTTTGGACTATCGAACACAGCAGTATAGAATAATGCCTCAATTCGCCAAGGCACTCGTCTTTCTTTTCGCGGCCACTCAAGTCAAGGATCTCTTCCAGAAGGTGCTGGAATCCAAAGAACTCATATAGTTGTTCAAATCTTCATATTTCGAAAAGACCGATTGTTTAAAATCCACAGTTGCATTACGTGAAATCCTTGGAATCCAACAATACATTTGAAATCTCGAAACATACAAATCCTTGCTATTGGGCTTGCTAGAGAATTTCATCGATATTTTTTACACCAATTAGTGTATCATTTGTGTGAAGCAATCAGATGGGTCCCTTTTTCTGCGCAGCGAATATTATGGTAGCTTAAAATACTTTGGTTTTACTGCAGTGTTGGCACTATTGGTAAATCTTGATTTTATTCAACAGGTGAGCGCTCAGATAACGGGTGGCAACACTGAACTATTGCAAGAGCTGCATGTACTCTCATCGGGACTTAAAGCTGTCGTATCTTGGGAGGTCGCACAGGTGATTACTTTTTGCCAGTAAATATTCATAAGTATATTCTATGTCTGCAGCGATATCATATTTCCATGTATAGCTTCCAGTCAAAGCGAGTTGGTCATCTTAACTTTCGCTTCTCATTGCCGACCGCTCTAAATCCTCTGAATTTTAAATTCTTTGACTCAAAATTTGAATATTTCGAAATGAACGCTATCACATATAAAAGCAAAGCTTTGCTTAAATTTTTCTGATGAACGCCACTTTCAGGGAATCGAGCAATGTCGTTTAGCTTGCGGTGGTCATGGCTACTCACAAGCGTCAGCATTTCCCGAGATCTACGCCTATGCTGTTGGTGGATGTACCTATGAAGGCGAGAATATCGTTATGCTTTTGCAAGTAGCCAGGTATATCATTCAGCTTGCTGACTACATATTTTATACCCTTTAACTTTGTTCTCTGTTCACTAGTTTTTCGCTGATCTTAGAGGTGGAATAGTCACATATTATAATAAGCTGTGCATTTGAAGGTTCCTTATGAAGGCGGCTGAAAGTGTAAGGAAAGGCAACGCACGGTTAGCAGCTATTGCCGGCTATTTAAACGAAAATGGATATAAGAAGTGCGAAATGACGAGTTGGCAAACAGCATCAGATGCGGATCTCATTCGAGATTTCGAACATGTCGCTCGAGAACAGGTTTGATGTATATCGTGACTTCAGATTCTGTGGCTTGGTTTATTCTTGAATATTTATTGGAATCCTTTGAAGGTCTCATAGAAAATTTATTTTTCTCCAGTTAAGAGCTGCAAATTTTCAAAATTTGAACGAAAATCATTATGCTTTATAAACTGGAAGGTTCATTTATTTCCGCGTGCGAATTTCTGGCATCAAACGGTACTATTTTAGACGAGAAAAGTGCTATCAGACTCTTTCAAATATTTCAAATATTTGATGAATGTGCATACTGGATAACCGCACCGGGAAGATAATTGTAGCTTGTTGGGCATTTCAAGGTCATTGCATTGCAATTCTCTTTTGATATTTTCTAATAAAGTTCTTAAAGTCACTTTAACGCTGAACATTCGAGACGGCAGTTCGGAATGAAATGCTCTCAGCTTAAGTGATCTTCCATCTGGACTTATGAATGAATAATAGTGCTGACTGAAACATTCGCAAAGGGCATGCAAAAAATATTTGCAATACTTTTATTGATTATTCCATTTTTTGTACTTCCATTGACTATTTTTGCAGCAGTAAAGTAGAAATTTTTGTGATTTGCTAGGCTTGTTGAGCAATCCAACTTACCAGTGTTCAAGGCGACTTGCATCAGCTTCACTCACTTTGATCAAAGTAAGACAGCAAATAGCGATGTAGTTAGGATATCAGTAACACATCGTGAGAATTTTGTGATAGAATTTTAATTTTTCTTGGTGGAATCCGTAAAGAAATTGGTCATTTAGAAGGCACTTTCATTTTACTCGATATGGTTTTGCAACGCTTAAGACATAATTGATATACTCCATGCAGTAACTATTACACAGCATTGCAGTTTATGAGTATTTCTAGCTATTTTTTATTTATTCCAAAACATTTTTTTATTTGCTCTTTGTTATATCTTTAATTATTATTTTCACTTTTTCGGCCCACTATCCAGAAGTGGGCAAACACACGAACAATATTTAATAGTACAGCATAAGCCAGAATCTATAGCACAACGCATGCAAAAAGTAATGATATTTAGTGCTGTTATTGTTGTCGCATTGCACTTTTACGAAAAGCTCTTGGGGCTATGTATTGCTTTTCGGCTTGTTCCGCTTTGTATTGCTTCTGATAGATTTTTTCTATTGCTTTTTTTTGTAAAGTCTGCTTTGGCCTGTAAGCTGTATTGTAAAAAGTAAGGTAAAGTACCGTAAAATTTGTGAAATCCGTACATAAAAGCAATAAAAGAATTCTTTAGCTTTATATTACTTTATTACTTTTGGTGAATTACGAAATGAGCAGCTTTATCGAAAAAATTGCTTCAAGCATTTCAGGTGTTCACTGCATTCGATTTCCTTCAGCAGCTTCAGAGAGAAGGTCGAAGTACCGAAGATGCTTGGAATGCGGCATCCGTTGAACTTTGCAAAGCATCACGTGTAAGTGATAATTTAACTTTCATATAAACGCCCTTTTCTTTTCTTTTAAAATTGTTTGATGGCTTTCATTTGCGAGTGATTGAGGCCGTTGATTTACATGCATTGAGGGGGATGTCCATATAAACAAGGAGAAGGGTTTAAAAATTTAACTTCAAAAGAATAGAAAGGAAAGTTTGTTGAATGGTTTAGTCCCATTTTAAATAATAAAAACGACTGTGAGGTTTCTATCATTTGCTCCCCACTTGTGTGTTTTTCTATGTGTAGTCCATAGAAATATACATGTCAAATGGTAGGTTTCTATGCGTAAATGTGTTTGCATATTATCGTAATACTGTACGCCCAAATATTTTTTCACTAAATACTTTCTAAAATATTCACAAATCAATGAGAATTGAATACTGTAGAATGAATTTTCAATTGATACGAAACCACATAAATAAAAGGAGTAACCGTTTTATCAGTTATGAATTAAAAATCGGAATTGCCTCATTTAATAGTCGTATTGCAAACATGGAAGGGAACATTATAAAATTTAAAACAAAAACAGTCGTACATTTTCTGCGTCGAAGTTATAATATTTGAAACGATAAATTAACAGAATACACTTTGAATTTGATTTAAACTTTATATGCTTTGCTGTTCAACAAAATAATATTACAGATGCATGTGAAACGTTATTTGGTGAAAACCTATTTGGAAAAGGTATCCGAATGCAAAGATCCTCAACTCAAACCTACGTTGGATCTCATCGGAAGATTGTATATATTCGATCAGATTTGCGCTCATATGGGTTCATTTCGCAAAGTATTTATTTATCCCTCTTCTTTTATTACTTATGAAGCTTTTGTTACGAATTACATAATTTTTTTTATTGTTTATTAAGTGCGAAGTAGCATCAGCAGTAAGTTTTATAGAGGGCCGGCCATATAGTGTAAATTTTGTGACCAGTTTCCGATAAAGGTTGCGACTAATGTAGAATTTCCAATGTGGTGCCCGAATTAATTGAGTTATACAAGATCCAATTCTGCTTTTAAGTGCTTTCAGTGTTTGAACTATGGAAACCCTGAAAAATCACAAGTATTTGACCGCCTAACAACCATTTAGGTTGTTAGATTGTTTTTAGAGGTTTCACTGCTTGCTTCATTACTTTTCTTTGTTTCTATTTCAACTGAATGTATTCAGTATTCATTATATGTAAACAGAATGACCATTTACAGGATGGCTATATGCGAGATAAACAAGCGGAGAACGTTTCACGTGCTGTATACGATATTCTTGCAATACTTCGTCCGAATGCAGTCCCACTTGCCGATTCACTCGATTTTTCAGACAGAGAGTTGCATTCGGTGTTGGGACGTCGGGATGGGAATGTCTATCCAGCACTACTCAAATGGGCACAACAATCGCAGCTTAACGTCACTGAGGTTAATAATCAATGAATTTCTGATTCGAAGCGATAAGACCAAATCGAAACTTAATCGTTATACAGCCCCTCCCCTCCCCTCCTTTTGCGTTATCTAGCTATCACCGAAGAAAATACAAATTTCAACTTTTTTTTCAGTGTTGCATTTCCAGTTATATATGTACCGAACCCAGGTAGATCATGATTTTGGTGAATGCATCTTCATGATTCCCAGCATCTATCAAATTTCATCCAGCTACGATTTTCGCGCCCCTTCTTCTCCTCTCATATCTTCGAACTCCTAATTTGGCTTTTAGACTTGATATGAAACTTTGGATGCTCAGTCCTATGCTTGGATTCCTGACTTCCCACCGAATTTTGCATCCACAACATGTTTTTAGATCAAGCGCTTAACCCTTCGTATTTCCAATTGAAGGCCTTTTTTCTTTCCACTCCTCTCCAAAATTGTTAGCGAATTTCATGTTACTGGAATGTGATGACCTTTTCGAACACGGCAATACTCTATTTTTCAGGTGTTGCCGACGTTTGGTAAGTTCTTAGGACCAATGATGCATGAAGCTCGATCGAAACTATAACCGGTGCACGACGCAGATACGTCGTAAACCACTGTAAATATCGCTTACAGTTAAGCACAACTCCACCAGAATTGCTCACTTTATTGCAATCAACATCAAAGAGCGCAATTTTAACGGGAATTGAAACTGGCAGACGCGGCTACACTGGGAGACCTCCCACAGGGCAACATTAGAACTGGCCTCTGCGTGCAACCGCTTAGACAGGAGGTCGCCAGGGAGTACCTACTATAGTGGAGATGAATGTTGCGAAAAACGTTGTCTGGAAATAAACAAGCGTAGCAAGGAATTCGAACTTCGACAAAAGTAATGAGTTTTTGAATATCCGGGAATTCGGTAGGAAAGTCGAAAGAGTTTTTTAAAGGGATGTCAGGGGAACGATATGATAAGTGGAGATACTAAAAAGTAGTAGAGCTTTAGAGTACGGTAAAGCAGAAGAGTTATGGTACCCTAATTTCCCTAAAAAGTAGGAAAGTTAAAGTACTGTATGCAAACGGTACTCATCATTCGCAAGATCGTAATTGTATGTCCTGTATAAATTCGTATGGTTTTTCTTAGAAAACATAGAGGTTTCAATTCAGCAAGGGGTCATGCATATATAAGCGATGAACGCAACGAGATGCTTAATTGCTGTCGGAGGTCATTAAGTTAGGTTGATATCCATTGAGATTAGCGCACTGTCATGACGACCCATTGTCGACGATGGGTCATCGATAGTAATAATTTGGCATAATTATATCATCAATAAGAAAGAATAAAACCGCATAGAGAATATCACCGGAGACACAAGAGCACAAACATACAACAAAAAGAGGTGATAAGATGATAAAGATACCGCTTTAAGTGGTAAGCATCAGTTCAAATATATCAAATTTGTCTGTGATCATCACAGTGAGCGCTGTTTGATAAAACTCTACAAATAACGAAAAGATCAGAAATGAAAAACGATGGAAAATGACCACAAAATAGAAACAAAAAAATAAAAGGAGATAAAATAAAATAGAAAATAATTACAGAATAGAAAAATGCAAGAGAAAAAGAAAGATGAAAACGAAATACATGATTGGACAGAACTGCAGAAAAGAAATACGACGATTTTATTAGTTCGCCTATTTCTGTTTTATGTAATCTATTACATAAAACAGAAATAGACGAACTAATGAAATTTGATCATAACTGAATATCAAAAGTCGATATTTTCGTTATTTATTTCCTTTTTTGGGAAGTTTTGAGCTAAATTCTAGGATATAACTCCCACCACTTTCTTCTCTTTCAACTTCGACAAGCGGAACGATAGTGTTGCCTTTGAATGCTGCAGCTTCCTTATACAAGTGTTTCTTTGAGAAACACTAATGACACCACATTAGCAAACATGTCTCACACCTATAATAAATGATAATGTCCCCTACCTATAGTCCAAAACATATAAACGACATAAAACCAATAGGTCACGACAAATTGTAAACTTCAAACTATCAAACGATAGCAAGAAAGACAGAAATAAAACGTATGTCATGCAATAAACATGGCTTGTGAGACTGTGAAGATTACGTGAATTTAGTCAGAGAAGCCAGCTAACCCTCTTTGGGAATAAGATAGAGTGAGGAAATTCGAAAATGAGGATATTCACTTTCCATCGCCGGTCTACTTTGTTTCCTCAGTAATATAGCTGCTGAATTATTATAATTTCTTACTACAGCTTTCCGAATAGAGATGCACGAATTAAAATAAAAGTTAAATGCGAAATCGTGCATTATGGCAATCCCGGTAATTTAATAAAGGAACAGCCTTCATATTCGAAAATTTCGCTTCGCTCAAACAAGCCATTCTGCACACACTGTACTGATAGTCACAACGGATGTCATCTATATAGAGAAACAAGAACTAAAACGTCAGTTGAAGCCTGATGATCACAGACCTGATGAGAATACTTATAAGGCTAACCCATTAGGTGGTTTATTCGAATCCGATGGATTAACCGAGGTAGCGCCTTCACCAGGAGGTGTAGTTGTTAGTCGATGCATCAATGGGCTGCCCTCTTCTACATCCTTAATCGCCGGTACCGGGGGTACGTCAGCCGGTACTTCCTTCACATCGTATTCTTCTAGGTTACATGCTTCTGCTAGTTGGCGTTTTTTGATATGTTGCATTATCGCGTGAACGCCTACTGCCGAAAGTAACGGTACGGGCGTCAAGCTGGCTGCGATTACCGGAATCAGCGCACTTATATCGGCATCTGGATCCGGAAAGGAAAACTGAAAAAAAAGCGAGTTGAAAAACTCAGCGATACTCCAACTTGCGGTATAATCATTCAATAAGTCAGAATACTGGATCATTAGAAGTGAACGGGTAGAAATTTCTTTTCAATGCGCGAAACCATGCTTCTTCATTCGAAAAACACAAGATGGTCCTACCTGACCAAACAACTGTAATTCAACAAAAAACGAAATCTGAAGACAGTATCCTTTCTCAATATGCACCCCCACCTGTGCACACAACATGATGCATAAAAAATATGGCCTGTTGGTAGCGATATAGCGCAGACTTTCTGAATTGCAACGCTGCGAAACAGAGTCTGAACACAGCATTGGTAGACAAGAGTTGATCCACTAAGGACTAACGTCCAAAGATTCACTTTTCAATCCATTTGAGCTAATTTTAAAAAAAGCCGCAAAACAAGCATAAGCACAGCAGAATGCAACGAATCTCATATTTATTAACGGATGCGGCAGATTTCATATGGACTTTTATTTCATATGCATATGGTTGTTTAGCAGATGCTCATGAAAAGCATATCTCCTAAATTCCAGTGATTTCTATACAAAGCAAAATGTGCAATTAAATATATGGATTCGAATTACCTTAAGTAACATAATTGCGATTCCCGTATTCTGGATGCCGGTCTCGATCGCAATAGCCGTTACGTTAGGTGGTGGTTGACGCAGCAGAACTGCAGTGAAGCAACCAATCGTGAATCCACACCATGGTAGTAATAACCCTCTAGAAATTCATAGATCATCTATTGTTACAGAGTACACTTTCGATGCTGCCATTGCATAATGAACTCAGCCAAGGTAACAATTCTAATTAGCCAACAAGTAGCATCAAGTAATATGAAAGAGTCTATCACATTATAGTTGAAGGCGCATTAAATTACTGAAGATCATTTCAAGAAGTGAAATCGACGAGATATTCGTTCCAATCAGATATAGATAGAGATGAGATGGTTTAACTACTGTGGTATTTCACGTTTAGTTTTTACCGCTCTACGAACCTTTAAACATTCCGAGGCTTTCTAATTAGCGCAGGATGGTTTAACATGCGATATGGGAAATGCCTTCTCTTCCCCGAATTTATTAGCATCTTTTTAATTTTTTCTCATCCCCAAATTATGACCCTTCACAATATAACCAAAACCTTCAATAAAAGCTTGTCTCAGTCTTTTAGCTGTCATCACCTCAATTTTATTAAATCAACCAAACTCGACGAATCAGAGAGACCATTTGTTAAATTATGGAAACAGCGAAAAACGACTCACCCTAGAAGTGCAGTCCACGTCAATAGTCGGATCATATAGAAATTTGCAATCGTACCAAATACCACCAGAAATATAAGCACAAAAACGATGAACGGACGCATAAACTAAAAATCACTGATGATCACATTTATCACTTCCACTGGGGATATCCCTCTTCACTATAAAAAAAAGCGCTCAATACACATTCTATACAAATGGTTTAAAAATGGAAATGGTGTCAGTTGGTGTGCCTATAAATGGGAGCAGGATGGATTGCAAGATCACGTTTAGGAAAGAGGGAGCACAAAAGTCGAAATGTAAATAAAAAGGTTCACCTAATCGAAACTATTAGTAACAAATCAAATTCACTGAAGAAGACTGAAGAAACAACACAAAATTCAAGCAAACCGCTGACTTCTGCGACGATCAATGCTTATATAAACCACAGTAATAACGTTGCAAAAAGCCTGCTCAAGACAGGAGTTACACCATATCATGGCGGAAATGACAAAGAATTCTTGTGGTACTTCGCGGAAGGGGACAGATCGAAAACTATGAGATGTTGGGTACTCATAAGAAAGCCATAATCCAACCTTGCGAGCCTTATCTTTTACAGCAGGCTTCCATCGCGATATTACTATCCCGATAAGTAGCGGTATCACTAGCGTGAGCAACGAGCTGACGATTTTCCAATATGGTATTTTGATTCGTGTATTTGCATCATATCCCCGTAAGAAGTGTTGCCCGAACACCCACATCCACAATGGCATCATAGCTAAAACTCGCTCATTTAGTACAATAATCACGTTGATATCTAATTGCTCAGGTTTAACGAACAAATCAATGCGCTAATCATACCCAAAATTTTATAGCAATATACGCCAAAAAATCTGTGCAAATAAAGATTATGGAGGGAGAGGAGAAGGATGAATAGAAAGCGAGGAGGATGAAGGAAGAAAATTATGAAGAATTTCAGGTTGCAAGTTGTTTTTTAGAGTTTCAAAATGGTACTCATCGAACTGCTTTTAAATGGTTTTGCTCTACATTCGAGCTGTTTGGAATTTGTTGAAAAACAATGATCCCACTGTTTTGTTGTTCGAGGGACGTACTTTACTTGAGACATTATAAACTTTAAAGTTTATTTATAATCTGAAATCAACAAAATTGATCAAATATCCGAAAAAATTAAATAAGAAATAAAACTTCTGAAGTTTCATTTAAACTTCAAGTTCAACACACTGGCTTCACTATAGCAGATCACATGTGTGATTCCAACTTCTTTGATTCATATCCTCCCCCCACAGCACACTGAGCAAAATACTCGACGCATTTTCTTAGTCGTATGCATCTGTTTTACATTCGGTTTACTGCTCGCAGAGTGCCGCCTCAATGTCGCCTTGAATTAGATGCTAAGCGGATATAAATTATGCTAAGATATATGTTACCAATAGCAGCAACAGTGCTGACGAATGTCATCGTGATCGATACAGGTAGATTACCACTAAGCAATAATGTCCAATAGTTGCTAGCACCACCTCCAGGTGCACATCCCGTTACGAATAGACCCAATGCAAATGAGTGCAATCCTCGTGATACGAACACAACACTTGCTATACCGTACGCTAACTGCAATGAAACATAAATTACATATGAAACACTCGGATAATAATGCACTGAAATAAGGGAAATTTTAGTGTGACAACAAATTTCAATAGAGTTCAAAGATGGGCTGATTGGGGAGAGGCTGCCAGTAACGCCATTTATGGTCAAAAGTTTTATGCGGGACACCTGAAAGAATACCTACTCACAAATCCTCATCTCCTTTGATGCGCTAATGAAGCCCTTCAATATGTTAATAATTAAATTGCACTGTTTTCCAATTTGAAGAAATCAATGTTTTACCTATATTTTATGGAAAAGATTTACATAATCATTGAGTGCAGCATTAGATATAGAAATATAAATACCACTAAAAACCATTTGTTATATATATATATATATATATATATATATATATATATATATATATATAACAAAAATAACAAAACTATGTCCCATTTTTATCCCAAATTTGTGTATAAATCTCCAGAAAAGATTTTTTCAGGATTGCCTACTTGTAAGACAACCTGCATCATGCGTGCACTCTTAATGTAACCAAAATAAGGGAAGAAAAAAGGACTAAGCATTCAAAAATATATGTTATAAGAAAAAACCTTAAATGTTAGAAAAGTTTGTAAAATTAACAAATGTGCGAAACATTTGCCTTCGTGTTGTAGGAAAAAATCACGCAGCGACTCCTCTTTTGTATAATATAGAGCTCAGTGATACGTGTTTTTCTCTGATCCATTATATTGCGCACTTTCTCTACTTCTCATGCTGACAAACCCATTTCGCATTGTGTGCGTTAGAAATAGTTCAATGAAGGCTTGGGGTTCAAGCCGCTCCAGTTCTTCCATCCAATGCAGTGCGGTTGGTCGGTGTAATGACGACCAGTCTCGTAGTCTAGGCAGTGCAACATGACGACTTCCTTTTCCACCGTCTTTTTGAACGTCAAAAATGAACAACGAAAAGAAAATCAAAGCATTTCGATAATAAATGAAGGAAGCACACATACAAGTGGCATTGCGATGAATTGCGTGCAAAAACCAATCAGAGGGGCAACCGGTTTCTTTACCGTCTCGAGCACTACGTTCAAGTCAAGCTGAAACAAATATACATTAATAGTGCCTCATTCCTATATACTGTTTGCATTATGACACGCTACGCACCATCTATTACAAATTCCCTTCCCAATTCACGTAAACGATCTGTAATAAGGACAGATGCCCCAAAGACCACTCTTAGGATAAAACAAAATTAGATATTATATAGGAAATATTTATTCAGTAAACCTCGAATTATTCGAACGTCAAACTCGCTTCCTGAAATAGCAGTCAGCTTTGAGCGGATTAAATTAACGTGCTTATTAATGATTGCTTCCTTCCTTTCTCCTTTCCCCTTCGCTAAGATTCTTTACATGTAGAGTTGTATGAGAATTCCGCGTCGGCGTGGATGTCTCCAATGATACTGCCAATGTCTCTACCTCATTTTTAAACGTTTCTGGTATGCTCCCTCCAGATTAATGAGTAGAAGTAGGCCAGAAGGGATATAGGCATACCTCACATCCCATAAGAGTATTGGCGATGATGATGAGGATGATAAGAGTGATAAGAAAGAGGCGATTGATAAGCCGACCCCTTTCCTGCGATACCCATACATCCAATAGATGACCTCCACTCCGCTTCACTGCCTAAACAGCGTTATTGCAGTAATTATGAAGACAAGCTTTTGCATGTTGTAATGTTCCGCTACAGGCTCAACTAAAAATAGTCTGCAACCTCTCTCTGATCATTGTGGCTAGCTCTGAGATCATCTTGTTATATGGAACAGCGATATTGATAGCTTATTCTCTACTTCTTTTTTACACACTTCAGCTCAAAACATCGTTGTCTAGAAGAAAACAAATGGAAGACCACCTCTGAACTGAAAAAAAAAATCAGCCGAAGGTGAAAAACATACATCGATCGTCGAAAGTTGCATGTTGGATGCGTCGTCATCGTCGAACTGCTCATCGGCCGTAAGGAGACGCACTCGAATGGCTGTTTTACCCAAAAAGTGAGCGGATATCGTAAAATTTGTCTGTAAGAAAAATTTATTAAAATTCAAATTAAACCTGAAAAAAGAACAACTTAAAACATAATGTAGTTAAAAAATTTGCAAGTGGACAAATGGGTTGTTGAGATACCGAAAGTCGGCATAGAGAATAAAAACATAAAATTAGAAATGGTGGTTAGAGGAAGCCATGATAACCAATAGACTTGATTAAAATTTTGCATATTTGGGTCGCATATTCGCATAAACCAATCATGCAGAACGCCGTGAAATCACATCAGATTCAGTCATGATTGATTACTTTCCAAGAAACCTATGGAATTCAAATTTCATGTGTTTGAGGCAGAAGGAAGAGGAAAGTAAGGAAAAAAGGAATAATCCTGCTTAAGGAACAGCGGCTAAGAGAAGATTTGTCAGAGAAAAATACTATTGATGACGTGGTGGAGGGTTGTCAATCAGTGAAGATGTGGCAGAAGAAAACCTAGAAACCTAAGATGGTACGAAATTAGTTTCAATAACGCAAATGAAGTTAGATTATTTTTTGAAAATTACGTGTAGGAAAAAAGTTTTTCTCAAGGATCGCCAAAGTGAAAAATCCTTTGATTCAAATGAGGAGTGATTCTAGTCTGAAGATTTCTTTCCTCTCTCCCCTCCCCCCTCCGTGACTGTGATCCTTTCAGAAGTATGGAAAACTGAGGCCTCGATAATACGAGAGGTTTTCTCATTCAATCTGATCCATATGTAAATTAAAATTTCAAGTGAATGGGCAAATAAATAAAAGACCGTCTTCTTAAGCTTTTAGACAAGTCACCCATTCCACCATAAAAACCTTCGAATGTTCCCAAATTTTGGAAAACATAGCAAACATCGGCACTCATTTATATCACACCTTCTGTTCGAATCAAAAGATTCCTTTCTAATCCTGAAATCAACGACGGATTAGTACCTCAAAACTCTGACTACTGTTCGAGCCTAACTGATCGAGTTGGACTTCCTTTTCACTGTCGACCACTGATACGACTTCTTCGTCCATTGATCTGAAATCATGAAATTTGCTGCGCTTTATACTAGCAAAAACTTTCAACGGTACCACAAAGAAATTCCGACAATTAATTGCTAATCAACCAAACTGTCAGTAAGAATTAAGCTTATAATATGGTGGAATTTTTAGGGAAATTACAGCTATAAAATCATTTAAAAACAATGGATTATAGGGCAGCTAATCTGAATAATTGAAGAAGAAGGCGCAATTTATGCAATCTGCATGCGTTCCAATTGATGAGGGAATTTCGCGAATTTCGTTAGTGATGCGGTCATTTGGTGTAAAATGATTGCTTATCAATAAGTATATCACTAAGAAAAAAATCAAACTACAAAACAGAAACCTCCGATATGTGAACATCGATTGAAGCAAATATGATTATTGTTGAAAAGACGTTAAACGATTCGTGAATCACAACCGATAAATCAACGCATCAATAGACAAGGTCTAGAAAGGAGGGTTTCGAGAGGGATGCCAGAGGTTACCGTCTTCTCCTCCCCCTTCTCCCTTCTGCTTTTAATCCAGCATTTTTTCGAAAGAGATCCTTTGTGATTCCTACTACAAAATTTAGGAGAATTTTGGTTTGTGGCTATATCACTCGACAATGTCAATGCTTATTTAAAAAAAAAAAAAGAGGAAATCTTTTCTTCCCACACTTCAACATCTTAGTATATCAAAATGGGAACTGCCATTCATAAAGACCCTCCATAACTACTTCCTCCCACTTCACAACAAGAAATCCTACAAGCATCATTGTTTCAAGACTAAAAAAAAACTGTTAGCAACAATAAAAACCTCACTTGAGTTGAATCCTCCACGGTTGTTTCTGAGCCAATTGTGAAAAGCTTGCATGATGTAGATCAATGCCTACTGTCATATGAAGTGTTGCATTCTTGCCAACGATGAGATCATGTACAAATGGCGGATCGAACTGCACTGAAGCAAAAGCCTGAAGACCCGAGTTGGTTGCCGAAACAGTAACATCGAGTAAAATGCGTACAATGAATAGTAGTGGGCAGCCACGTCGAACCGTGCCCATCGTTATTTCCGACGCTTACGCGTCGCTTTTTGCCTGAATTCGACCATAATCAGCAGCACTATCAAAATGCGTTTTATTTTCAACGTGAACGGCACTTATCAATGACAACTATATTTAACTTTCGAAAGATGTAAAACATTTATAAAAACCATTTGCAATAAAATTTCAGATTCAAAAATCGAACCAAGTTCCTATAACCTTGACATTTGGGTCTATTGTTAGATGACTATTTTATTACATAAAAGAATGCTTACTGCGATTTATAGCGATTTTAGACAACCATTAATTTAACATCACTTCATTGGCAAAATTTTTGTATTAGTGCAAGAAAAACGGACAAATCACTATTTCGATGAGTGGGCAAACACCTCAAAGAATCGTTCATAACAAACAACTTTCGAACAGGAAATGAGATTAACATAAATATTTTACACCATTAAACTTATTAACTTCCGATATTAGTGAACTAATTTAAGCACAAAATCTTATAGCACACTATACCATCGGCTTATATAAAAGACAACCACGCTATGCGGCTATAAATATATAAGACAAATAAATTAAATAACCAGTATATGCACACATAGTATATACAACAGCAAAAATACAGCGTCCACTGTCGCCTCGTCGACGCACTAAGGAAAATACGACAGATTGAAGGACGAGAGAGATGAGGTGAATCAAAAAAATTCCATCACTGAAATGAATCTCTATTTATGGGCCACATCGATTTGTTTTCTAGTTTGCCAACCTCTGCGCTTTTCAAATGATGGAAATATAACTGACAAACATAATATCAAATATCCTAACATGCGTACCGGATGCACAAGCATGTGTAAGGCTATGGCACTTCAGCAATATGCGGGTTGACTATGTTGTGAATGAGATTATAACAACGATAGAAGCTATAAATTGTCGCAAAAATATATATAGGCGGTTGAGAGCCACTGCTATTCGCAAATTTCAATGCGACTACGACGAGAAATAAAAGTGACGACAAGTGAGTGAGCGAGGAGGGTATCATCTGATGCAAATTAAAAACGACATCTACTCCGAAAAATTTTACTTCCTCACCGTTTTCGAATTCAGCATACTAATATAACAGATGACAAACGCAGTGTGTGTTTAAACTGAAAGCGAAGCTTAAACTCGAGAAGTGCTTAAATCAATCGTAACTTTCAAAACTGGCTTATATTTCATGTTCTATGGTAAAGCCTACCAAAACATTTTGTGTGAAATAGGTGGTGCCAATACGCGCTCAGCGCATGAATATTTGAATGAAATATTCACTACTCTTTCATTGTTATGGTCTTTGATAGACTTTTCCGGAAACTATCTCCATCTTTGACTTCAAATTAGCCTATATCTAGACCAGAAAATTACAAGCACTCTCATCAAGGATCCACAGGTATTAGACTAAAGTTACATATCCACCATTTAACGCTATACGTTGCAGACTTAGCATTCACATCTACGTGATATTCCAACAGGTAACAAAATGGTGAGGAGCAAGTAACAACGAAGCAAGTTCCTCAATTCGCCGAGTATTCGAAGCGTCGTTACTGCAGGTTTCGCCTTAAGTGCTTTCTGCTCGTCTGCTGTCTCCTTCTTTAGCACACAACCTAAACTTCCGCAATACATCGTTGCTGTACAATTCAGCGATTCTTGTGCAGCAAAAAAAAGTTGATCATTGATTCACATGGCTGATGCAAATACAATTGTTTGAGAGGAACTGTCATAGATATCAAGGAAAATAGTGCTGTATATACTTATGCATTGCACTCGCCTCAGCGACCATTTACATAGATTAGAAATGAAAAAAATAAATAAAATAAATAAATAAAATAAAATAAAACAAAATAAGTTATGCTAAATAATGGCTTCATATTGTGATTGATCCGATCATATCTATAAATCATTAAAAAAGGATTCGTTTTTATGCGAATGGAACGTTGTAAAATGAACGTCCGATCGGCTTTTAAGCAGCAGCTGAATCGTTTCGATATGCACACTATTGCTGCTCTTATGTTTTATAGTATTCATTCATCTATATCGCAATTTTGCTTATTACTCTTTAAGCTCAAGTATTTTGCTGTGCTTTCCCACACCCGGGTAATATCGCCATAACGCGCTTTTTCAAGGTAAATTTGCAACAGCGTGCAATACAACTCAAAAAAGTAATGATAATCACAGTTTAGTGTCAATTGATGCTCGTCGGAGACAAGTCGAATTCGTTGATGTGATGATTCGGATGCGAAATGTAAAAGTTTTGGCACGGAATTTGCAAGAGTGAAGAATTGGGAGTTTAATGGCTGGGGGAGAGGGCAGAACAAGTATGATATATTTTTGGATGATATTGTATGCAGTAAACAAAAATGACCAACATAACATTATTTAAGTATAAATATTATAAAATTAGCATTGCTTTTCTCTACAAACAAATTGCGCAAATGAGGCATTTTTAATTTCGGTGATAACCCGAAATCATCCTTACGTGATTAGGAGGGATAACCCTGAAAAAATAAAGTGCCCTATTTGGCTGGCTACCTGAAGAAAAAATATCGATTATTGAGCATCAAAAAACGCTATCCGCGCTTGACAAATAATCGAGCCAGCCAGCTGCCTCTAAATTCATTCACTTACATAAATGTGCTCAAGAATATTGCCACTCTCGGGGCCATCAAATCTGTGGCCACTGCAAGGACGAATCATCACTCACAAAAAACATTTAATGCTCGGAAGATGCTTAAAGTGCGAAGTGTGATCGTTGTGAAAGGGATCAACATAAATCAATCGGATGTGACGAAATAAGATTGAATATACGTGACGACGAAGTAATGCAACTCACGTGACTGACTGCTGCTAAACGTGCAATCCGATACGATATCCGCTTTTCTAATTAAATCTTTTAATATCTCATTTAACGGCACCCAATGAGAGATTTTCTGAGAGAGGGAAAAGGAGGAGCATTATAATAAAAAAAAAAAAAAATGATAGAAAGCTTCCAAATATAAGCCATTTTCTTAACGCATGCTGAAAAATAAAATTCAAAGAATTTTTCTAGTAATGGAAACCTCTGAAATTGGCCCTTTATAGGAATTTAGTAGTAATCTCTTAGCCCTATTTAATGCTAAATCTATGAATATAACCTTCAATTTATTAATTATTATCAATGAAAAAGTTTCAATAACTGAACATTCAGTCAATTTCAAAGTGCAATCGAAACTTTGTAAT
The DNA here is from genome assembly GCA_037389465.1 of Baylisascaris procyonis. NCBI lineage: Eukaryota > Metazoa > Nematoda > Chromadorea > Rhabditida > Ascarididae > Baylisascaris > Baylisascaris procyonis. Next base: position 1,176,304 of record JAZARR010000231.1, on the reverse strand, counting down.
TCTGTATATCAGCAATTTTCACAACGTTACCTTAATGGGTTTCCGATGAAAATGTTTCTAGAATTATAATATTTTATGCATAAAATCGCTCAACTCTATTACACTAGAAGTGTATATTAAGAAAAATCTATCCCTTTCAAACAATACTATTTACATTGGTTATTATTGTAGAATTGAGGTAAATTTAGTTGAAAATGATAAAAAGTTTTCAATCGATTAGAGTCTATCGAAAATTGACAACGATAGATGGCGATATCATTCAACGACGACACTCAGAGTGCTAGAAAATGAAGAATACTAACGCACTTTTATAGAAGAAAAAGGTTATATTGGAATGTGATCTGCAGATAAGATGACATTTGATCGTACTTTAACTCTCATAAAAACACTATGAACGAATATGTTTCAATGTGCGTCTGATTGCATCAAAAAAAAGAAAGAAGAAAGAAACCAGTAACGATGAAATGAATTAAACGATTTGCACGTAATCACTTAGTATAGTATCAGCCATCTATGATATTCATCAATATTGACTAAAAATTTTACAAAGCAACTAATATTGCAATTTGCAATGCAAATATTGCAATTTGCAATGCAAATATTGCAATTTGCAATGCAAATATTGCAATTTGCAATGCAAATATTGCAATTTGCAATGCAAATATTGCAATTTGCAATGCAAATATTGCAATTTGCAATGCAAATATTGCAATTTGCAATGCAAATATTGCAATTTGCAATGCAAATATTGCAATTTGCAATGCAAATATTGCAATTTGCAATGCAAATATTGCAATTTGCAATGCAAATATTGCAATTTGCAATGCAAATATTGCAATTTGCAATGCAAATATTGCAATTTGCAATGCAAATATTGCAATTTGCAATGCAAATATTGCAATTTGCAATGCAAATATTGCAATTTGCAATGCAAATATTGCAATTTGCAATGCAAATATTGCAATTTGCAATGCAAATATTGCAATTTGCAATGCAAATATTGCAATTTGCAATGCAAATATTGCAATTTGCAATGCAAATATTGCAATTTGCAATCCAAATATTGCAATTTGCAATGCAAATATTGCAATTTGCAATGCAAATATTGCAATTTGCAATGCAAATATTGCAATTTGCAATGCAAATATTGCAATTTGCAATGTCAGCTGACAACTCAACAACAACACAATTAAAGATCATATCTGCTCAGAAACAACAGATGAAAGTATTATATTACAACATTAAAGTATTTTGCCTAAAAATACTACAGTATTTTGAGGGTTATGGTTTCGTTTGCAACAAAGAGATTGCATTTTATAATAACTATACCTTTGACATCAACCTAGATAACAGCATCGTTTGAGTGCGCTATATGATGGACATGACTAGAGGAAAAGGGATGGGGAGGGGGGGGGCGTACGAGGAGTTCTTAAAAGTAAAGATGTCGGAATTTTTCTTCGAAAACCAAAAACCTTAACCTTGAGTATATTCCCATTTCTTCAATGACAACAGCATCACAACTTTCAAATTTTCAGAAACTTTTTTCGGCATTTTTACGCTCAAAACTCAAAATTTATGCTCAGTGTAAATCTTTAGATTTCAGTAATCCCTTTCTCTATGCTCCAGCAAAGTGTACGAATATCGATGATTGAACGAGTGGAAATTTTTGGCACTAAATAATGTCAAATCCTAACAGTCTCACCACTAATCATTGCTTCAAAGTAGCACATTTAAATTTTATTCGTTGTCAGTTAAATTCATTTTCATCAAAACCTTAACTCACCACCTCGCGAAGAAAATTAAAAAATGAAATCCTCAGCTATGTTGCTCAAAGAAAATTGCTAATCAATCCATTTTCTTCAAAAAAAAATAAATAAATAAATAAATAAAATAAAATAAATAAAATAAAATAAAATAAAAAAATTTCAACAGCGAAAAAATCAGATTCGCTAACATTCATCACAAACTAGATATTAAGGTGCCACAGTTTCGGTTACACAACAATTGCACCACTAAGACACACAATATAATGGAGGAAAAAGCATTAAAATACTAATCAATGTTAAGAAAATAATAGTAATATTGAAATCATTAAACTCAAGCGTTGAATCAGGTCTAATCCACATATCAGTGATTACTTAGTAGATGGCGCAAATGTCGAGAGGCATTTGTCTTTTTGCAACGAAATTTTAGTGGATGAAGTAGCAAAAACCACCATTATTTTTTCTTGTTCATTCAATTGATATTAAACTGTAAAATTTCTAAAGAATAGAGCCTAGAATTAAACTGCAAAACTATCAATAAAAAATGTCAACAAGCATTCTGGTTTTTGCAAGAGGTTAGCGCAGTCATTGAAGCTCTAATTTTTGTCGTATATTTTCATCAGAATATATGTTGGGAGATTTTTGGAGACGCTGAGCACATTTATTGAGTTTACTTTTAAAAGCTCGCATCTACAGCATCTCTATCATCCATAATGTCTTATTAATTAGGTTTCAAATTTTTATGCTGCAATCTTTCATCCTTGATCAATGCGTCGTTAAGTTAATCAAGTTACGCAATTTTTAATTGAAATTTGAAGTCCAATCCCGCAGATTATCTATCTGAGCAGCAAATGAGGATTAAGATTGTAGAGATGGATGCAGCGATGAATAAGATTCATATATGTGGTAAGCTCCTATCACTTCAAACAATGTTTGATGAAAATACGAGATCAGAGGCACAATCACTATAGAAGCCTCATTTGCAATAAAAGAGGAACAATCAACCACCTCAATATAACATTATTATAGAGTTTTTGTTATAGTTGGTGTAATTTCGAAAAAAAACTAAATACATCGGAAGGTGAAGTGCCGTTTACAATGAAGGCAAATGTGAAGAGCAAGAATTTAGATTTTCGATGAGCAGAGATGGTGATCTAAGAGGCAAAAAGTACAACGAAACAAATCTAAATCTAACAAAAAGGTCGAAAAAAAGTGTTATGCAAGAGAAAGTCAGTCGACTGGAAACGAGCAATGTGGCTAAGATGAAGCAAAAAAAAAAAAAAATGTTTAGCAACACCGAATCAATTCATCATTCACACACTCAACAATCAACATCAATACCTCAGAAAATGTGTGCTTAAAAACATGCACACCTAACTCGTTAAGCAGCACAAAATATGAAGGGCAAGCCAACTTATCGTTGCTATGCGAAACGCTCGTCAACAATTCATTCCACTCCACGATTGGTAACAATCATAGCGTAGATTCGATTATATATTAATACGAATTCGTCATTCATTCACACCTGGAGGCATTGAGTCGAATCGTTTGGCTGATCTTACCAGCAAATTTTTGACTTTCGTACATATCAAAGATATCTAGAGTGTAGCATCAAACTCGCAATACATATACATAAAAAAAAAGATCTACAAGGCAGAAGTACTCAGAAAGCAAAGTATTCTCGACTAATAAGGCGATAATTCGCAGCATTTTGAACCAATGATCAATGCACCGTACAGTCATCATGAGAATTGATGGCGGTATAGATATTTATCAACTCTTTACTTCCCACTCCTTTTTTTTTCAAGCTTCAGTTTTGCTCTGCTCGAAGAGCCAAATCGGTGACGTGTTATACTCCTTTCTGATCTATGCATTAAATTAAACCCATATCGATATTCACTTATCTGTTTGTTTGCCATCTCTTATAGTATTGGGGAGGACCCTAAGTTGTGTACTTTAATAATTTGCTCAGTTATCTACGTCAGCTCATTCATAAAAGTGTTAGAAATTTTGGAGGTACAAAATTATAGACTTTTCCAAAAGCAATGTTTATTTATTTATTTGTTTATTTATTTGGAGGATTCGCCTACTTTTATCTGTAGCGACTCTATTAATTGATAAAAAAATAGCATTTTTGGCATCAAAAACACTTTTATGATCAAAGAAGCAATTTTCCGACTACTACTGCTCGTGGAGCTTTAATGTGATAAAGAGTTTTGAAAATATTTTCAAATTTCTTTTTAAACTATAGACATTCGTCTATTCAAAGTTTTGAATTAAGTTGGTAATGCAATTGATATTTGCATTTGAATGCGATCATGCTTTATCGCTGTTTTGAGATCGTTTATCTAATATACACATCGTTTAAAAAAAAGCTAATATTGCATGCATGTTTTCACTTATATTTTACTTACATAAATTAATTTCTAACCTTTATTTCAATGATTGGCATTTTGTATTTTAATTTCAGATTTTAATTCCTATACGGTAAAAAGTATAGTTCAGAGGCGAGTATCTCATTTTCATTCAGCTTAACTTAAACATTTCTATATATATGCACTTAGTTCACTAGCTTCTTCAAAGGTGATAAGGGGAACGTTTCAATGTAGTGGACAACTAAGAGTGGGCACTAAGCAACATAACATTGTAAACGATGATCCCATTATTGCATCCTCAATTAATTTATCGTAAAAAGGCTTCAAAAACATTTCGTTATGTATAAATAACTCACCAAAGAATATTAATAAAACTATGGAATGCATATTCGATGCATTAATAAAAAATTGTTTTCTCGTAAAATTAAAAAAGAAATACGATTGCGCCATTATTTGGTTACCACTTTTTGAGACAATATATGAACAACTCTTAAAAGCATTCTAATTGAGTGTGAAACTTATAAGTTAAACGCTTGCTTACTCAGTTGGGAAAGTAAATAAGGACGGATAAGTGGCATTATTTTTTAAATCAAGAAATAGAGGTTCATGTATTTTGGTTGTTTATAAATTTAGAGGAATAATGGACCACCGAGGTTATTAGAGTTGTAAGACTGATATATAAAAATGAATGCAAGTTATGATATAGAACAATGAAAAAATTTCTAAAAGCAAATAGCTGTAAGCATGTTTATTGATCTCGTTGGGAAAATATATTGCAGCATCATATTAATGCAGTTGAAACATAAACACCTTTTTGCATTCCGCTCGTCTTACCAATCGCTTCGATAGGCCGCAGCAAAAAAAAAAAAAAAAAAAAAAACGATAAAATGTGAAGAATAACGCATTTAAACCCTTAAATGATTCGATCGTTCGTGTAAATCTTTTACAATAGATTCGTTTTTATGTGATCTGAACGGCAATGAATGATGATCCGATGAAAGCGCAATGCATGTAGTTTTTTGTAAACATATATATGAATATATTTCAACTTCTTTCAAAATCGATGAGTGAATGTGACAGCTGATTGGTACAAGAGAACAATATACACTATGCACTATATCCACTAGACTTTACAACTGAGACTTTGATGGTTGTCGAGTTGAGATTAATTGTAAGATGGGAACACGCATATATACATACAAATGCAACGATATTATGAACTCAATTTTACACAAAATGCATTAAAAGAGAAAAAATACTAAACGGCTACAAAGGAAAAGAAAACCTACTTTTATAATTCCTCATCATCACATCATTCCAATTGCCATCTGATCTCCTTTTTGAAGGTTCCAGCATTTATATCCCTTTTAAGACTGCTGGAGGTCCAGAAAAATGTGAAAATTCACATATCGGGGCCGTCAGGGAACTTTTATAGGTCTTTCACTATTGTGCTGCACCTTGGCACATCTGTTCAAAATGTAAATAAAGTATACACAAAAGAAAAGGCTATATATATATATATATATATATATATATATATATATATATATATATATATATATATATATATATATATATATATATATATATATATATTCAACCGTATAGTACATAAAGACCTAGAAAAAGTGATTAGCAATATGAATGAGGAAACTTTTTAATAGAAGTCAACAGGGCATTGGCAATGACGACTGAAGGAAAAGGAGACATTATACACAAAAATATGCTGCTCAATGATGTGACAAACAACAACTGCACCTGTAAAATATCACCAAGATGCCTGAATAAGCAGTAATAGATGCATAATAGCAATCACTCGACAACCAATATCATTAATCACGTTCACTGAACAAGCAACCAATGTGAATGAACAATGGCTATTTGATATAACATCGACGACGATTAACCCATTCATCACTGTCCCTTGATAGTACTGAGTGAATTCGATCTACATACCATACTTAGTGCAGATATGATTTTTAAGTGAAATTAAACAAATGCTGAAGGTCGACGACCAATATGGACATTAAAACAGCTAAGTTAAGTAAAAAGGTCACATTCTGTGCATAGAGACATATAGTCTTATATAGTCGATAATGTTATAAGTGCTCATTTAGCGCGGAAATGATATGTACTCGGGAGCAATTCATTTAAGAACGATGAATGGCTAATGGCAATTCCATTAAGAACGAAATCTCGCAATCAAAAAATCCATTTGCAAGCTTCAACTTAGCACACCGTTTTACAAATGGCGTTTTATATTTATCTACTTTAGAGGTTTGGCGATACAAAGATGCAAAGGTTTATACTTGAGTGCAAAGAAAGACCACAGTGTACGGGTTTACACCACGACAAAGAAACATACCTCTATGAATATGAAAAAACAAACCATATAAAAGAAGAAATGATGAAAAATACGATAATAGGCAGCCGTATCACCAATACGCAACGGTAACAAATTAGTAAAGATTAGACAGTAAGCAGTCAGATAAATTGATTATTCGTAGCTGTGATTGTTTGGTGTCGTATTTCCTATTTCTTGCTTTCATTAATCCACTAAAATAACAGCTATAATTTCCCAAGGGATTTCACCGTCTAAACGTTGCAGATCTGCCAAATACATTACGCTTCTCATTGATATCAAATCATGAAAACGAAAATATTTGACATCTTCGATGTTGCGCTCTAATATGACAATAATTACGCTAAAATATTCAAGTTTTAGATTTCACTACAAATATACAATCCATTGCTTAAAATGAAAACAAGTTATAACTATTCTCGATAAATGAGCAGAAAAAAAAACGTTCACTTAATTAAATGAAAGAAATTATTCATATAAAACGAAAAAAAAGTGGCATTTTCTGGAAATTAATATATCAGGTGAGTGTTTCTTTGAATTTATTCGAGCATTAACTCTATAGTTTCTAATTTTTCATGGTATCATTATTTGAAAGGGGAATGCTTAACACAAAGTGAATATGCTCAAGAAACAAAGCAATCGTTTCATCTTTCATGCCTAACATGACACACAAAGTAATGATTTGAGAGAGATTATTTAGACGACAAAACAAGTGTGCACTCGATGTACATAGAAACCGGTTATAACATCGCATCGACAACAGCACTGAACATCGGCCATTCCAAGTGAACGTATGCATCTCTAATATTAATAATCGCCGTTCCATATATGAGTCAGCAAGTGATATTGCTTCGAAATATTTGCAAATTTGATTTTCCTAAATTAGTCACTAAAAGTTCACTAAATTTTAAGTTAATTGATATATTCATTTGTCTACCAAATGCATTAATAGATTTTCTTAAGCAGATTTTAGTAAATCTAAATAAAAAAGCATCTCTGAATATATCAGTGATAGCACTGCTTCGATGAAAGTTGCAATAATACAGATACATACATCTTCTAGCCGATCTGCTTCTATTCATTTCAATTTACTATCGAAAGACTTTTGATCACTAACTACGGTATTACTTCACGAAAACATTTCGATCCCCTAACGTCACCTTATCAACAAAAGTTCCCGTGATAACACGAACAATATACGCCTAACACGTGACCTTTACAATTCAAACACATACACATAAACTACATGAACGTTCACTGCAACCCTTAAAATATATATTGACCAATATGCACGTTAATTTTTGCCAACGATGAAGTGCATTGAAGGAGGCAAAGTTGTTCTACTCGAAGGAGAATCGATCAGCCGACCACAAATGTATAGCAACAGAGCACATCATTACTAGAGAGCATCGAATGCGTGAGATGTATTGGCATCTCGAGACAATTCTTTCGTAGCTTTCACAATGACGTCAACATTCAGGCTTGTTTTTCCTGTTGTGAGCAGCTACGCATAATTCAGCGCAACTTGGCTGTCATTTTTGCTTATTCAAACAACACATTCATCATTTCTATTTAGCTAATAATGTGCAATGAATTGATTGAAAGTGAAATAATTGAAGTAATAATAAAAACGTTGTCAATGAATATGAATTGTTTTGGAAAATCAATCATTCGGATCGATGTGCTTTCTTTTTATAGAAAACAAATGATTTATCTATTTTGCTAATAAATATCAACCAAAAAAAAATAAGACATCCCTAATGGTGATTTAGAAGTTTAATAGTGAATTTGTATAACAATTTCAAATGAAACTCTTTCAAAAAAAAAAAAGATTTCACATATGATATAAATGTTGAAAAAATAACGACGATATATGAATTAAAACAAGTAAATTGGAAGGGTCCAGAAGGAAACACTGATGGAGTAACCATACAACAATACGGTGCTCTTCTTCAACATTTATTAAAATCTCTAATTTATCTATTTCTTTAAAAACGAATTTTGTGACCTTAAATAGTCGATCATATAAAAGAAAGAAAACAAACGGCGAAGATATGAGGGTAGTGTTAGAATCGGGTTCCCTAACTCGAAGAAATGAAGATCGTAGCATTCGGCAACAAGCATTACCGGATATGAGAAAAGCACCGAATTCATTAGATTCGATGAAATAGATTCAGCTCAACGATACACGATTCACAGGAAATGAAAGCATCAACTGAACGAAGCATTTGGTGAATTAAGTGAAAAACAAGCCAACTCTTTTGTATTTGCCTTAAAAGTCACTGCTTAACAACAGTGAATGAATTTTTGAATTCCAACTGTGTTGTTATTTCCCAATTTACTATGACCTGCATAGAATATTTCATATCTATATTCTCCATCCGTGCAGATTAACCATCTCAATGCAAGCAAACTTTACAATAGCCTTTTTGAGTTTAGTTTGTTTACGTCTTTCTAGGATTTTTGGCTTTTGGTCGAAAAAAAAAATCACGATGAAAGAAGCTAACTACTCAACAGCAAAACATTTACGTTGGGACGCTTCAGCCGGATGTGTTCTCGATAGCATCTTTGTTAGCCATCCACACTCGCAAATCTGCACTACCATCAGAGATCCCAGTCAGCCACCATCCGAACTGATATAACGGTCGCAACAGCGTTAAAACTGTAAAAACCAACGCAACTAGTATTCACGTCAGCATCATCACCACGTATACCCCTAACCATCAAGACCAAATATTTGGGTAAATGAACCAAGCGTTTGTCTTTATGCACTTAGCACAGAAGTTGAGGAAATTAGCATCGAATAAAATAAAATCGATGAGCGAAGATGCGCCCTCACACAGCACCTCTCACTGCCAAAATGAATTGATTTTGGGACACCCCGAAAGTTATAAGATAGGACGACAGAGGAATGACATCATTGAAACAATACTAACTATCAAAAATCAAACAAGATTTGATGTTTTTCCAAGGATGCATCGCATGGATAGCAACAATGATTTGTACTGATTGACGGTACCTGATTTACGCTAAAAGACTCATCGCAGACCACTATTAAATGCATTTGGGGAATAAAAATGCCTTGTCGCCTTCATGCACTGCAATTGGACATAGCCAACTACCAAGAAATGCATTTATTTCCGTACCCCTGTCCCTCCTGCGCTTCATTTCATTTCTACCTGGTCAATATTTGCAATAAAATAGCACAGGTAAGAAATTTGTTTACTCGATGTTTATTGAGTGACATAGGGAAAACAATCAGTAAACAAACGAACGCGTCAAATCGCATCTTCAATTATGATTCAGTCTCCAAAGAGGTTGAAAACACTCAAAAATCAATCGCACAACGTAATTACTCTAGGTATGGTGAGCGCCTTCTAATATCGCATAATTTCATTGGCTTGGACGAAGTGGAGCGTTGGATTTATTCCGCAGCCCTTTCCATATCAGTGGATCATCTTTGAATTTAGTTTGCTGAGTAAAACGACAGAAATTTTAAAACCTTCAAGCTTCACCCAACAAAATATGGAAAACTGCACCTAAACTTAGAAAGTTTTATAAAAGTTTATGTTATTTCACTCCATTCCATAAAGCCTTGCAAGCGTAATAATTCCGCTGATTCTAAACCATATATCAGTAGTAAATAATACGATCATGGTGAAAATCGCTTCATAAATTAAAGGCTACAAACGATAATACTCACCATAAAAATACAAAATTAAAACAGATACACGAAGTCATGAGCATTAAATTGAATATCAGTCAAGAAACCTGATTTCAAAAAAAAAACGATTGAATTCGAAGCGTTTCGATCTTATTTTATCGTTTGCAAAAGTTTCTCTTCAGTAAAAATTAGATGCGACAATTTTATTACAAGTTATCTAATATGTGGAACGCATAAACAGCACCACCAACGTAAACATCATCATTGAATCATTAATTGCTACAAATACCGATGCAGCGACGCCCTTTATCTCCTATCATCATATCACAAAAAAATGTGACAAATAAACGCAAAAAAATGTCACTTTAGAATAAATCAAACACGCATAAACGAAATTCTTTGAACGATACGTACACATTAGCAAAAAAAAAAAAAAAAGAAAACAATAATAGTGAAATGAGGATAAACCATTAAAGAGAAATAAAAAATTAAAAAAAAAAACTGCGTACCGCGCTGACACAAAACGCGATATGATAGGGGAGCCTTCAAAGATGATATATCGCCGAAAAAAACACTTCAGTATAACGATCGCCAAACAATCTCACAAGACCGTTGCCCTCAAATATACTCGAATAAAATCAGTACAAGATTAGTGACCGTCACCACTTAGAAGCACCTTCCCTCCCTCTTGTTCTTCGTTAACCCTATGATAGAATGAATCAAATACACCAGCTACAATAATTGGCCAACACAATATTTAAGAACGCGTTCTGGATTAACTGAATACATATAGACAGTAAAAGTGACAGTTACGCATCATAAGCATCAACAAATCCTCCCAAAACTGCACCCCAAAGATGCTTTTTAAGATCCCTCTAAAATATAGTTGGTAAATTTTAAAATGCCCCCTTCACATCATTTTAAACTTCACATAGCCTCCTCACATAATTACCATAAGCCACCATTCAAACAGCGCAAACCCTAACAATTGCTGTTTAAAAAGAGGCTGTCGATCGAACAAAAATTACTTGCGCCATGCAGCTGTCACGTTGTCCCCGATTTCTGGATGATCCATCATTTTGGCTTAGAGGTTTTGACTCATGTTGAAAACCAGTTCCGCTGTTCACATCGTTTTCGGAACAATGGTCGAAGAAAATTATTTAGGTACGATAACAGAATCACTGCTGAATCCGCTGACTCCTCCCACATTTCCTACTACACATGCCCCACTGCTGCCTTACCCCTCCCTTCCCTCTGTATTAAAAGCAAGAAAAACGCTTGAAGGCTCGGAGTCACAGTACACTGAAAGCAAAACCCAGCGCGGTGCCAGCACCCAAATTAATACCGTAGCTGCCAAGAACGGCAGAAGCAGAGAGCAAAAATGAAAAACAGCAACAACAGGGGCACAAGGAAAATGAATAAAAGCGATTAATGCATTCAAGAATGTATACATCGGTATTTTCGTCGAAATATGAGGAGAAGGGAAGATGGGAGAGTCATGCCTAAAAGCGCCTGCAGCATGAGTAATGTAAGCATGATGGCATGCCCATCGTGATACAGCCATTTAATGGGTGCTGCATTGCAAATCCACCTCTATGCCCTACTCACAGAAATATTTTTCTTTATCAACCGCTAATGCATCCTATTCCTTCTCTTCATCAGTTCGAATCCACGTATGCAAGCAGCCAGCCAACGATACACACATCTCCGGAGGATATTCCTCATTTCGTTGAGGACGGGAAAAGAGGGGGAGGTGGAAGCAACTCTCCGTGCTTCTCAAACAAATTAGATAAAAGGGACCATGTGTGATAAGCAGGCAGAAATACTGTGTTCGTCTAAGCGACGTATTCGTATGCGCGATGATCGTCCTTGTCGCGTGCCAAATAGTCACGTTCAATAAGCGATTCGATACGTTTCTTGATGAGTTGTGGATTAGGCATAAAACGATGCTTCAGCTGCACTGTCACCTGAAACTCAGAACCCCATTCTGCTCAACAGTTAAAAAGATGCAAATTAAAATCAACACCTGCTCATCTATAACAAAATATCATGCCTTTATACAAACAGTGACTTGAAATCTTGTCAATGAGCATTCACCTCTACTTGACTTTTAGTTTCTCCCCTGCAAGCCCCTCCTCACCCCCTAGCCAACTCTACTTTACAACCATCACACCTACTACCAACTAACGCACGCTACCTCTCAAGCGTTTAGGATAACCGTGACTGTTGGAAGAGCCATTAAACTCTGCCAGTTTCTTTCTTTTAAAAAACCAAATATGACAAAAGAACCTCCTCTCGCCGATCATTCAAAATCAAGGCAAAAAAAAATCAAAGTCACCTCAGTAACGAGGACGTTATGCATAAGCCTCTTCCTTGCCTTCATAACACGTACGATTGCCGCTTCAACTTCGTGCTTACGGTCCTCGTCTACCTATAAAACAAGACAAGATTTGTGATTGTGACCACGACTTGCACCGTATACCAGCAGCCACAGAAACTCTGGATGAATGTATACTACAGCACAACAGAACGAATATAATGCATATAAGCAAAAATGGCAACTCGAAAGCCACTACTTATAATAAGTCCCTCACATATCGGAATCATAACAAACCTAAATGACCAGTGTTGTCAATGATGCTCCTAAAAGCTTTAACGTTCACCTCAACGATGAAGGACACATCAAATGGGAAGAGCAATCGGCAAGCATAAGATCAAGGAAAAGCTCGCATACATATCACTGCACAGAAAATAAGGGAGGCGGAGGATACGTTTAACTACGACGTCGCACACAAGCAACTTATCTCACAACATCTAAACAACAAAATTTCACAACTAAATCATTCCTTCAAAGACTCATTAGTGAAGATAAAGGCCAACGGGTTATAAATCCTTAAATGTTCTGCTTGAGAATGCAGCCATGAAATTTCCAACAATCATGGTTTTTCATCTTAAAAATGCTTAAAATGGCTCTTTCTGCCAATTCCGGCAAACCTTCAAAATTTCGCGTACCCAATATGGCCCCCTTTTTGATAATCACAATCAACATTCCGTCACTACTCGAACATCCTAGACGCTATAACGCTCCAATATATCTCAACGCAACTAATTTTATCTCTTCATTTAGTCTAAGAGCACTCTCTTCATTATGTGATCTGGTGCTTGTTCATAAGGCAACGATACCAGTACGGAGCAGGACAAGACCATCTATTTCGCAGAACCCCTCTGCTGCTCTTCGTGAAAAACCTCGATATGCTCGTGACCGTAGAAGATAACTGAGTAGTGAGAGGAAGCTCATAGTTTGCACGATCATAACAAAAGAAATTAGCATCACAGAGAAAGAATTCATCCCTGGTATCCCAGGTCCATGTCCCATCAAACCAACTACATATCTAACGCTGAATTTTTTTAAACCATACGTTTATGAACATTCAAGATTGCTCAACAGCGGGTACGTAACTTCACACCACAACAGCTCATAAATGATATCAGAGAGGGGTGCAAGACATTCCAGTGGAATAAGATACTGAAATGTAGTCCGAGCATGAAAGCAATGTCAACAGTAGCAGCACATCAAAGATTACAGGTCAACTTTTTGAATTCCTCTTTTTTCCAGCCGGTTGTGACCTCAGCCCGAAGTCGGCTTTACGACTGCGGCATCGTAGCATTTTAGCAACTGTGCTAATCAGTTCATGACAAACTGACCTTTGATCGAGTTTCCTTCCTCTCAGGTTCAGCTTCAGCACGACCTGACACCATTTGAATCTTTATTCTCGTCAGCTTTGAGGTGAACGAATCGTTTACCCAAAATTCGTCCGTATTCTCTGCACAAAACGAAACAAATAACGCATAATAATCGGCCAAAAGACTATTCAAATGAAGCCGCATATGATACTTGCCACATCATTATCAGTAAGACTTGCTCTGTGTTGCTAATAATTCGCAAAGGCTTTCTTCTCATAGCTTGAAAATCAAAAGCCCTCAAGGCAAATTTCAAAATAAACAAAAAGTCGAGCATATAAACATTACTGGACAATCAATGAAATATTCAATGCCAAATCTACCTAGCCCGAAAAGGCCGATTTAAAAATTAACTGCGGCAACGAACAATAATCATCGTTATATCATTAACTGCCTTATCACTTAAGGGAAATTTTTATGGCTACAAAGTTAGTAGAGATTATTATAGAAGGGATGCCTCATTCTCATCCAGCCTCACACAAGTTAATACCATCTGAATTTTGGAATAAAAGAACCACTCAAAAACATCATAAAAAATCGAATTGAACTTCGCGTTCAAGAGGACAAATGCTTCATATCTGCTCGAGGCTTTTACATCAAGTACTCAAGCGAAGAAACTTAGCTTGAGCTGATAATAAAACTATGCACCAACCACACCAAACAGAACAACAAGTGCAGAAGTGCACCAGAAGAGTTGGCACGAGATGGGCTATCGCATTCCCTCCATCTCAGCAACCGTAAATTACCAACAAATGACACACAGGCGAAACAACACTTTCATAGTCTAGAGACATTTCTTCAATGGGGCTCGCTTAGAGCTCAAGAAAATTTTTCATCATTTTTAAACACCTATAACTATTTCAAAATCGATCGACTAACATCAAGTGCTAGTGTCAATATGGTCAAACATGGTTAATACTTATTAAATTTCGTGAACTTAGCTCCAGTGGTTCCCGACTTGAAACGTCGGGACAGACAGATAGATAGCCAGATAGAATGCAGACACATGAGCGAAAATATGAAGTTGTCATAACGCTCTTCATAAATGCAAAAGTGCTGATAACATTGCTCTTTCAATTTTCCCTTGTCGCCACTCACTAGTCGTTTTATCCCACTACCGGCCATATTGCACTCCTATGACCCTCTTGAATGTTTTCAATACTAGCGAACGCAATACTTTCCACACAATCACTTTAGTAATTTAATAACGTCTCTTGAGTTGCATGGAAGTGATTTAGCACTGAGAAAGGAGCATAGAGAAACGCTTCAAAACAAACCAATTTCCCTTCCATGTCCTTTTCTGCAGAGAACTCTCTGTGTCGGTTTGCCCATCGCAAGCGAAAGCAATGATCGTTTCAGCTCCTTTTCAGGAATCTGCGTTTCCGCAAACAACTCCTAAATATCTCAGTGTAATCAATGAACAGAAAGCCCACTGTACCATCATCATAAAGAGCAAGTTGATCGACAATCTTGTAGTATTCAAAAAATGAAGTTCACATCCCATCAGGCATCGCCGTATTAGTGGATAGCTTAACGTGAAGAAACGGAGCTTATGATCAGCATAAAAGCAACTTAGCTATCTGTCGGCAGTACAGATAGAGTGATGATGAATTAATATAATATCTCTTATAAAGAAGCGACAAAATTATGGCATGAACAAGAGTAAAATTAGCAAAAACCTGAATGCATTTGTTCTCATCACAAATTTTTTACACCTTTCAAGCTTAAACACTTAGAATATTTTCAATCAACGATAACAATATCGAAGCACAATTCAGTGATAAAAATTAACGCACCTCGAAGGTGAACTTTGCCTTATTGTTGAATTTGAGTAGTATACACATTTGATAAGTACTGACAGTGAGAATCTTATGCTCCTCTTTGCCACGAGGAGGAGCTGCTGAGGGTCCGGCGAGATCCGATTCCTATAGAACAATATCCGTTTAGATGATAGCAATCAACCATGCTTTTTCAGTTCAATCCCATAGTTTATTTTTTGGAAAATAATTTCAGTGCATAGAAATAGGTGACCGCCGATCAAATGTTAAGTAGATCCACCACCACAATTACCAACTATAGAAAAAAGACTTTTACTTGCATCAATATCCATGAAAATATGCTGCCAAAAATGGCTATAACAACTACTTCAAACAGGTAGCCCACTCTTCTCTATATAGATGCCAAAAACAGGCAGCAATCATAAAAATGCAACTTCTTTTACAGCGAACCTGTTGGCTGAGTTCTTCAAGATTAGTGCTCGCACCGTAGAAAACGGCTTTCACATCAGCATGTCCCAACAATGGATTTAGCTGTATCTTGCGACCGTTATGCTTGCCCAGATAAAATTGTTTGAAGCTTTCGAAAGCTTGTGCTGCTGTCGGAGGCAAAGCACAGCTTGGTGCTGCCTGTGTAGGCCAATAGCCACTCGTGAGAACGCGCACTGTGATCTCGACTGGATCACGCACCTAAATCATTGTTTTCAGAAAACGCTAGATTATGGCTTCGAAGAATCATTCCCACTCATCCCACAAAACAGGGCATTGAAAAATTTGACTTGAAATATGAAAAAAAAAAGAAGTACTTCATCATTAATGAAGGGGTAGCGTGATCTATCCGGTAATGAGTAATGCATTTTTCTCTGCAATATTTTAAAATCACAGATCATCGAAACCAAAACCAACAACATGCGGGAAAATTGTTATGTGCGGATGGGAATATGCTCGGCACTCAGATAGCCAATGCTTTACTTAGTTTTCTCTTCTATGCGACAAAAGTATGCCAAGATCTTTTACAGCGAACATGTATTTCAAATGATTTATTTATATGTATGCAAATTTCATCGTATATTCCCTAGCATACTATATTCGGCAATCTCGTCAAAACCTCTCAGATTCGTGAACACAAATTCAATTTTAATCACCTAGGCACAATTCAACAATGAATAAGATAATGACCATATTATGATGATTATTACTACTGGTTTCTGCTTTGTATTATAAACACTTACATGATCGACGTTATCTTTGTACTCTCTGAAGTCAGCCATCAATGAATTCGATAATTCCATATCTTTGAACATACCCTCTAACTTCGATGTGAACTGACAGCCGCATTCCGTCTGCAGAATAAAAAAAAAAAATTAAATGAGGTCATACAAATGCAAATCATTCACATTAACAAAAAAATACGAAACGCCTACCAAGCAAGAACAATAACAAATCTGAGATCTGACGAAGGTAATACTACAGATTATCGGGAAATGAGTTAGAAATCTAAGCAAAGTAAACAAGAGAAACGTTCTGCATTCTATCAGCAAAAAAAAAAAAAACAAAAAAAAAATTGGAATTTCATAGCATTATAATCATTAAAAGTTCAGGAAAGTTAAGAAAAGGAAAAATGAGAGAAAGTAGGATACAAACAGAGAGAAGGCAAATGCGTTTTCTTTACAAAGACTGAATGGCACCAAAAATTTCACCGTCCTTACCCTCTACATCAAAAATATTTATCAAGCTTTCAAACACGCAAATATAAAAAAGTAATAAAACAACTGATAAAACAGCAACGTTTACTCAGCTAGTAATAAATTATATAACAATTGCAGTTGCCATATTTGTTACTCACCTTCAATTTAGAAACCATCGACTTCTCTGCATCATCCGATATACTCTTCTGCAGTAGAAGTCTTTTGGCTAAATGCGATTTGTAATACCTGCAAATTAATTTCCGATTTCATTACCTCTCAAAATATTTTCGTCGTTGAAAAAAGGAAGAACAAAAGAGTTTTGCTTATCTAATACGCTTATCAAAGGCAGAAAAAATAGGCGATTTGAGCTGTAAATCAGTAAAACAAGCAGAATCGCACTACAAAGTATAACTGGAAGCAGCGATTACCTAAAGTGCTACTTATGGGTTATTACTGCGTTTTCGGGTAGTATTGCGTGGTAAAGAAAGCTCAAAAATTATTTTTCTAGCTCATCGCAAAGACATCACGAATGCGCTTTTCAAGGCATAGTTGCAGAAAGGGTGGGCACACTCGCTGCGTTCATACCCGCATAAGAGTATGCAGTGCTATGCAGTATGCTGTATGCAGTGTAACCCCTGCACTTCGCGCGAAACATTCCCAATTGTTCAGTAGCACGCCAAAGAGACTCGAAAGTTCTAATAGAAATGGAACCTTTTTCAGTTCATTGCCTTAGAATGCCAAACCATGCCACCATGTGAAATTTCAGGTCAACTGGAGCAACGGAAGTCTTTTTCTGGACGTGCCCAGCAGCGGGCCAAAGAAACACTCAAACTTCCAACAGAAACATGCTATGAGCGCAGCTCGTTTCGACGTTCGCAGTCAGTGTACTCAGCTTCTCTGCAGTTGTGTCGTTTTCAATAACTTTTGAACAAGCAGGTAATACCACCTTCGCCTTACAATCATACCTTTTGAAGCATAGCCGCAAATAGTGTTCATGACAGATCACTTTTTACGACACCTAGTAGTGATGGCAAGCAAAACATTTTCTTCAGTTTGTAACTGAATGCAATTTTTGGCTAGCAACTGAAGGCCAGTTGAAACCAACTGCATTTCAACAATCTCAGTTGGTTTCAATATAACTTCGATTGGTTGCCGACCGAAGGCATTCGATGAGAAACGAATTTTCGTTGCAACTGCAAAAATCCACCGATAATCGTTTCACCGATGGTGAAAACCGACCGAATTTTCGGCTTCCAATCGAATATTACACTCGTTCAAAGTCTGGCCCCTAACCGAAGTGATGTTAAAAGATGAGGATATCGTGAAGCCTTGTTTGATCAGCACAATCATACTTCACATAAATCCAACAACAACATCAAACGAGTGCAGATGCAATCAAAATAAAATGAGCAGTATCATGGCCATAGCCAAAAGGGATACTGACAAATCCATAACAGAACAGGAGGTAAGAATCTTCCTTGGAAAAATAAACTAAAGAGGATATCCCGCTCTTTTTTGGTGCACCTCTTTTGATCGGAGCAAGATAGTTGTATCTTTTGGTTCTGCTCTTTATTCAAATTCGGCGTATATTACGGTCTATAATCGTCTTGCAAACCCTTTTGTCGCATATCGTCGCCACCCACATCGACACTGCTGTCAATCCGTCCATCTGGCACGCCTATGGAATACTAACATCTTCACCTTCCTCGGGAATAATTTTGAAGCGAGATTTTGACTTCACTAAGATTTTCAGCACATATGAGGTATCCTTTCCAATTCCGCCTCCATCCTTTCTTCATTGAAATTTCGCATATCTGCACTTCTGACATCCGATCTATTATAGTCCTCATTGGTTTCCGACTGCTGCATGCGTCTATCTCACAGCGTTTGGACTGCCCATTTACCTTTTCCCTTTTGCATTCATTAATACGCTTGCAAAAAATTTCTGACATTTTTAAGACCTTGTAGGTCATTATTTTGGATGCCATCGACCACTTCTTCCAAAATACGGATCCACTTTCTTCTCCTCGACTATTTGGAACGCTTTTGTTTTCTCTTCCTCAGGAAAATGGAGACGATATTGTTGAAGCGTTCATGCGGTCCCTTCGTTCGCATGTCTTGGGGGTAAATTCGTCTCATTTTATTTAATCAACCAAGTTTCCGGGGCTGATACTTTCAGTTCCTTATAAATCCAAACGACATAACTTCTTTCGATTGCAAATTTGTTTCAGTTAAATAACGATTAATAACATCATCACTAAAGCTTAACTTACTGCTCATAAACAACTTAATTTTTTGCAAATATGTAAAACCGATTGTTCCAGCAGAGGGGGGGGGATTTTTGATCACAACGATCTCTGCAGCGGAAGAGGGAAGGCGGTGAACTTTGAACACTAGTCTGATGAGGCAGCTGCTTTGCACAATTCAACTCTCACAAAGGTATATTCCCCTCTGTTGTTCTCTCCTTAGTGGCTTCAAGTGTAACAAAGGTGAAGCTTCCTTTTCTTGAGCTCGAGCTCTTCAAGCACATCCTTCAGCTTTTCTCGAGAAATTGCCTCGTGTTCAGTTGAGGGATTCTTTTTTTGGCATGAGTGCCCAGCTGCTTTCGACGATCTTCGAAAGACCACCGACGGATTCTTCTTTATGAGCAACAGCTTGCAGATAAGCATCTTTGAAAGAAACTGTCTGATCTCCTCTTGCACTATTCTTGCCAGGCTGTGAACTGTTTTTCACAACAATAGACTCAAGAACATTCCTTCCTGGCTGATCAAGAAGAAACTCTGTTGGCAGATGGTTTAGCAAATACGAGCCTTCATTGATATAATAAATGAAAGACTAAGTAACAGACTAATGAGCAACTCTTATGCGACGTCAAATCACACAATATCTAACTTGAAGTCTGGACTAATAGATCTAGTCATTGGACCTGAAGGTATTCCCAAGAACATCAGTTATCAAATTTGCGATGTAAAATAGCGGCTGGTAAGTACAGCTTCAAGCTGTAAACAACAAGGCAAACAAACGAAATGCTAAAAAAAACCTCAAAATTTCATATGCCAGCAAATACAAAATGAAAATCAAATATATCATAACGGATGCAATGGAAGTGAAATATAGTTTAAATGAGGCAAAGAAACAATCAAAGAAAATTCGCAGTGAATAATACAAATGCATATAACACTTTTTCGGCTAAAGAAAATTACTAAACAGGTATCAGTTAAAAAGAAGTGCAAAGAATTGGCTTTTGGTGCAAATAATTTCAAACACATCATCATGACCTGAAAACGAATACTAAACTGGCTCATTTGCATAATAAAGACAGCCTTAAGCGCGGCGTTATATCTATATTCCCACATCTGTCGCTCACCTTCACTTAAGCACCTGCTTCCGCATGAGTTTTCCTACACAATATTCTTCTGCCTCTCAACGAGTTACACTGGTTTCGCCAAGATCGTGTTTTCAAATTTCAAAGGTTGTTATAAAAAAGGTCTAGCACCGACCACGATGCTGCGGGAAAAGATTTCGCTTACGTGCGATCCTTTAGACATCTGATGCTTCACTGAGAAATCCTGCTGGGTGATGGATGACAATCAGTAACCGGTCAAAATCATTTGATTGCAACCAGAATTCGGTTGAAACTGGAAACCGGTGGCCGACCAACGGCTTCAGGTTGAAACCGGATTCCGGTTGATACCGAATGGCTTCCGAAAATGTCGATTGGTTATTACCGAAAGCAGTTGGAAGAACGGGTTTCGATTGCAAACGATAAAAACGGGAAAAAAAATCGGAAGTGAATTTCGACAAAGTTTCAGCTTTCAAATGAAACTTGGTCGGTCGGTTAACATCACTGATACTTAACGCATTATAACCAAACGCAATAAACACTCAAATAGGCTCAATCAAAAAGACGCATTTTGGGCTACAATTTGAAAAGCAACTATGGTATATATGAGATAATGATTGTGAACCACCCCTCATCACCCTCTCAAATGTCAAATAAAACTTCATCTAAGATCCATTCCTTTGACTTCGATAGAATAAACTTTTGAATATAAAACGAATAAAAAGAACCTTTCGAAGACATCTTTTTCCTGAAGGAAACGAAATAGTACCATCGATTTATCTTGTAATGTTTCCTGTTCGCTTTCGTTCAACTAGAAAATTATTGTCGTTAATAATGCACGTCCATCGATTAAAAAATTGTTTTCTATTTTTTTCTTTCATAACAAACATTGGGCAATGGATTATTGGGATCGATTCAGTCCTTTGTTTGCTAAGTGCTTCAGAATATCTTTTTAAGAAAAATTATTTGACGCACTGATCTAAAAAATAATTTTGGCATATTGCCAATCAGCATTCGTATCTATAGTAAACAGCATCACTAAATATGACCACAACAAACGTTCCATTTAATTTATAAAATAACAAACGACCATTTTCCCTAAAACAATTCGATACTTCCATAGAGTTTTTTAGATCGAATTTTATATCAACTTCTAATTTTTGTCCTTTCTCAGTTATAAATGCAAACTTCTTAGTAAGTTAATCAAAAACATTGTTACCTCTTAAAGTTTTACCGATCCTATTTTTTGTTACTTACTAGTTGCTATTATTTTCTATTGAACATAGATTCCCTTCCAGAAGATTAGCAGATCGATCACAAAAATGAATGACAATTACTCATACTGTGAGCGTATATCGATAACGCTTATTGCGAAGATAAAACAATTCCATTCCTAGTTATTTTTGTTCATTTTTCGTATATAAAATCATGCGAGATTTCTGATCGATTTATTGATTTTCAAGAATTACTGCATCCACAGCAAAAGCTTTTATTTAATTCATCACTTATTTGCTTCCCTACCTCCAACGTCCCCCAACCCCCCCCCCCCACCAAATAGACTCATTATGATATGCAAATGACAGCTTATGTACTTCTAACAATTTACGAATTCCCTACACTTCGCCCCTCTTTTATATTTCAGGTTTCCACTCCGCCGTAAATAGTCTATCTAAGCGGCTTAAGCATACGACAAAACATAAACAAAAGTTATTTCTTGTTCCGCATTTATTTCTAATTTTATCACAACGACACTAGATAAGCGTGGCAAAGGCAAGCGATCAAAGATACATTTTGTTGTGATTTGTACTCGACATCATAACTATAAAGGGTAAGTTTCCATAGGGATAAGAGAAAGAACCAGCAAACAATTATTCGATGATGCGACTATCCAGCAAGAATTAATTTTAAAATATTCTTTAAAAGTGAAATGAAGGAGAGGTGCAAATCGCTCTCTTATTTTTTTTTTACAACGAACAAACAAAATGCAAAATAAAAAAAAAAAAGCAAATATATGCCTACCATTCTCATGCCTTTTTTCAATTTATCATCCATATAGAGTGATAAATATTCGGGACTTTTCGAGTTTAAATTGAGGAAATGCTCGAAATCACTCTGAATCTTCTGCTTAAATGATTTATCGTTCTCGAAAGCGTTCATCAAGAAATGATCGAAGCGATCCTTTAAATCCAATAGTGACTGAAACAAAAGTAAATATTACCGTCACTGATTAAAAATGTTGCAGATATCCGTAGAAAGCAGTCCTTTACCATACTTAAGCAACTTCACAACCTAATTTTAAGCATCGCCATTACATATCTAATATGACAATGATACATTGTTAAGCGTAAATACCGAAAAGGCAAAAAAAAGGTCCAGTTAACCATGTCACGCTATACCGCATGTATACAGAAAGCCATGCGATCCGAGGCTGGACGGATAAATCAGAGGCAGTATGAGTGAAATTTCCCTCGCTCATCTTCCAAGAATATAATCGTATAATGCAAATGTGGATCATTCCGCAACTGATCGCTAGCGTATATCGAAGCAACTTTTTTTGACAAGTCCATAAACGGAAGCCGTGTATTGAAAATAAAAAAGAAAGGTAATGACGCACGTACCTGGATGTATGTAATTGGATTCTTAGGTGGTGCAGTCTCGCTGTCACTCGCTTCGCTCACCAATGACTCTCCTTTTTGACGAAGATATTTGCTGATACAATCAGTCATCGTTGGGAGACCATTTCGAACGCGTTTCAATAATTTGTACAAACGATGCAAATCTATAAAAAAAATACACGTTTTCCTTTTGCACAATTGCAAACTTCCAATGCAGAATTGAATATGGAAATATTCCAATATTAAATGATCGACTACGGATGCAACATTCTTAGTACTAAACAAAAATTGATAGTGTAACAATGATAGCAGAAACAGGTCACATTGAAATGCAAAGCTTGCTAATAATAACAAAATGTCTACAATTCAGAAAGTCATTCATAAAATGAATCTGGTCAATTTCAAATAATCCGTAAAATTACTTTCAGTTTCATTCCCCCTCGCCCTCTCTCTATTTAATGAGCATATTCAATTACATAATAAGCAAAAGAATGGTGAATTTCTGCTCGAAATCCGCGTGCACATACAGTAAACATTATTAACAATCTACAGTTTCTAGCTGAAAAGCTTGCACAAGCCATCGAAATACAAAGTGATATAGCGCCATCCTTTCGAACATTTTATTCAGTACTTCCTTAGCAGTTCTAAGCATTTCTTTCGAAAATCATAAATTTTTATACTTCACGCCACATTCTTATGAACCTTTAATACAAGACACTTCCTTATTGTAAAATTATGAACCTTCAATGCGGTCATTGTTAAGCATATGAACAACACCACTGTTCTCCATGTCGACAATAGTCATCATATGCTTATTGATCAGCTCTTCATCCAATACCTGTAAATCTTATCACTAAAACGTATTACCTTTCAATTATTATAGTAATCAACCTTGCAGTCATAAAAAAACAAGAAATTCATTTAAAAATAAAAAAACTTGAGTTAATAAATGACAACAGCCAAAGCCATTTCATTTCGGGAAATTCTCATGTGACACTGACTGCTCAATTGAGATCGTTCACAAGTCCTTTCCATCCATTTCCTATCAACTTAAAAGAATAAGAGAGACAAAAGTAACGGAACGACGACAACAAGGTTAAATCTCCGTCCTAATCCTTATCAACGCCATAGAAGAATGAGCAATTTTATAGTTCTTACTTGCGCTAGCATTCTTATCACAATAAACTGAAAAGAATATATAGAGCGTGTCAGCACCTAGATAAGCCGATGGTGATTAGCACAAACTCGTTGGAGAGAATATCTCAAATATTAAATAATCTAAGCAAAATCATCAATAAATTATGTTATGAGTAATCTAAACGCAAAACAACGATTGGTTCCAATCCGTCTCGGTTGGGATGAATCCGACCGCTCGACTGGGACAAGTATCAGATTTAATCTGCCTCTGTATAGCCATGGATCAAACACGGCCCTACTCCTGGCCGTCATCGGAATCGGGCTTAATCCGGAATAAATCTAGCACCTTTTCAAATCTGTGACCACTTCACATCTCTTTATAAATAAACCAACGTCACACTTCCTGTTACAACCAACAAGTAACCGCCAACAATAAAAGTAAAAAATAAAACAATATGAAACTGACGGCGAGAATCTTCTGCTCAGTGTCCTTGTCCAAATACATTTTTGCCCGATTTGATTCGTCGGTGATGCACTCTTCAACCTTCTTCACGTATACCGACGCACTATTCTCAGCAAGGAATTTCTGGCTTTCGGCTCGATAGTATTCGGCCGATACGCGCAGAAACGGTGTCTCGAATTCGTTTTCGTACACCTCCCGTGAATCGATTCCCAATGCGACTAACATACTGCATGCATTCTTTATTCCCATCCTGAGCAGAATGAAATCATTTATTTTAGTCTCAGAAAATTTTAGTAACGGCAATTTTCTCAGAACACTTTGTTAATGGCAATTTCAAGTAAACACTTGCCGAGGAAGATAAGGACTTTCAAGAAAAATGAGATGATCGTATAAATTTTCATTTAAAAAACTGATTCTTCTTCTCCTCGCATGAAAAATGAACCCTCCTTTACTCTAATTCGCTACCATAGTGTGCCTGATTCAGGCTGGCTACTTCAAAACATTCTTCACAATGACAATGAATCACAGTGTGCTCTCTACAAAAAACGGGAAGTGATTTTTTTTTTGATTGCTCCTATATCAGCTGTCAGGCTCAGATAAGCCTTTATTGCGTCCAGATAAGTTTTTATTACAGCTGATAAGCTCACAAATGCGGTCAGTATAAAAAGAGGACGAAGGCTTTGAAATCAGAACACCTTCAAATCAGATGATCGCAGTATTGTATTTAAGCTCCGGTTCCAAGTATTCTGAATCAATTCAGAGAGACAGAAAATTGGAAGGAACGGCAGTCAATCATCAACTATGAAATGATGCGTAAGACAACTGAGAGCTCACTTATAAGACCTGGACTTGTAGTCACTCAAATTTCTAGAAGAAAACAAAACGTTTTATGCAGAAAGAAATATTTTTTTGGTGCATATTGTGGACTTTTTTAGTTCAAACAACGAGGTTAAAAAGGACAGCAATTTATCTTGACAGAATATTTCTATATTCCGAATATAGTTTGTTTGAACTTATCAGGAATTTTAATTTCAATGCTCTGTTCTTATCAACTATAGACGTAAAAGGAATAAGTCCAATACAAATAGGTATCAATACAAAAACCATTTAAACGGTAAAAAATTAATAAAAAGAGTTAAAAATAATGAAAAAAATAATTCAGTGAGCACCTATTGATGATTTCGCCTCCTCGTTCAGCAGCAATCATCTTCAGAAGTATGTTGCGCAACGTATCGCCCACCGATCCATAGTGAATTATCTGCTCACGAAAGATCGCCAAACCCAAACTATAAACTGGCTCGACATTCTGCTGTTGTACGTATACGCGATCCATATACCTATAGAATGTTAATCTAATCATATTAATATCTGCACTTATCAAACATTAAACAACTGGCATGATTTATGCTTCAGCATACCTCGTTGCTCATCATGGGCAGACGTTGCATTAACGCTGTACATAGATGCACATGCATAACGTTTCATGCCACCTGTTAACTAACACGTATCCGCGCCGTTAAGCGATGCGCGATCGCGATGATAAAGGTGTGTGGCATCGTTCTATGAAATATAGGTACACCGCAGTTGCGTGCTATTTGCGCTGGCTAGTGTTGTGGACTTCTGCCATACAACCGATTTTTCAGTTCCAGAATTTGCAGCCTTCGAAACATCAAACAGCCAGAATTAT
Source organism: Baylisascaris procyonis (assembly GCA_037389465.1). Classification (NCBI taxonomy): domain Eukaryota; kingdom Metazoa; phylum Nematoda; class Chromadorea; order Rhabditida; family Ascarididae; genus Baylisascaris; species Baylisascaris procyonis. The sequence goes on along the minus strand of JAZARR010000231.1, from coordinate 1,149,691 downwards.
AGATCGGATCTAAGGTTTTCCCAAGTGTCGAAAACAAGATTTACCCACCCTCTTGGGTTTGTAACAAAGCCTCAACAATGCAAAATTGGTGAGGCATAGTGAAAGGCACCGCGTCAAAATTGATGCTATTTTCTCGATGGTCAATATCGCTGCCCGATATATATCAACGAATTGGATAACTTATCGATACTCTTAAAGCCAACTGATAATCCAAGTCATGCCCAAATATATAGAAGTGAGACATTTCCATGCATCAATTGCTTGCTAGAAATGTTAAAATTCCCGGAAGAAAACAGGTTCTATCACGGCACCTTTTATCAAAAAATTGCAGCACAATATCTGCAATGTGCCTATATTATTGTATTATATGTGGACAGCACGCAGCATACTGCGCTAACAAATTTTTGCGTGTTCAACCTATTCCCTGTAATTTGAGGTGAATTCCACTCACTTGATCAATAAACTTCACAAGCTTCTCAAACTTTCACACTTTCACTGATCCGTCCACTCATACATATATTCAAAAAATACTCTTTGTTGCAATTCGACCGGCGAAAATGCGGTCTCAGCGGTTTTAGAAACCAACAAGACTTGATCTCTTTCTAAGCCGAGGATCAATGCGAAAAATGGCATAGAAGGTGATCCAACAATGCATACTACACCCATCAAATCTAAGTGCTATATCTTCCATGGTTCCCCGGCTGGAACTACAGGTAGAAAGATGCATACACAAACATATACAGCATGGAAATGGCACCGCTACAATGCATTCCTGGGAAGAAGAAGTGCAGAAGCACATGAGGAGGCAGGGAGGGGGTACAAGAACTTACATAAGAATATCGCGGATCATCACCATGGCTGTTGTGTGATCCTGCCAGGCGGCGTTCAGTGTTTCTAGAAACCTTCCATTTACAGATGCCAACACTTCATTTCGAACCTGAAAGAGAGTAATGCGTTCCCTAATCGACACTCAACCGACGAGGAATATGGCACGAGGATTACTATTCTGTACGGAACTAGCAGCATCAGCCTTGAAAAAGTTCTGCATGCACCTCATTTCAAGAAAGCACCAAAATTTACCACTACCTGCAACGGAGACTTGGAGATCCGGAATAAATCCAGCTGCACTCAAGACCAGCTTTGATACAGATTCAAACTGGTCGCAAAATTGGGAATATAAATTTTTAAGACCTGACCATAAAATCATATCGTATGCTGAAACGATGTTTTAACAAATATATAGGCAGTCATTGCTTCTTCCCTAACATTTTCCGAGGAAAAGATAAAACTCTTCTCATATCCCTTACCGTTACTATGACCAAGAATTCGCCCAAAGAAGCCGCTTTCTCTAAATAAAACCACTAAGTGCTTAAAGATTCTTTAACCATCATATAAAGAAATACAAGGCAAAAGTAATAATAAAAACATCTTAACAGTCCAGCTGCTTATGAAAGAAAACACACTTGCATGAACCGAATCCTTCACAAAGCAAAACAACTAACCGTATTCTGCAGATGCTCGGTGACGACCTGCTTTAATCCAAGATACAACTTTTCACCATGTTTGTGCAGCACCATTGTGTATGCATTTCGATAGAGTTCCTCAAAGCTTAATCCTGAATTGTTCTTGCGTTGGATTTCTTGAATAGCACGCTTCAGAAGGTCCCAAATCTGTTGCACATACTTCTCATCCATCGTCGTCTATAAATGAACGAGTATCACCTTTCAGTTTTCAATCAGTGTAATAAATCTCACTGACAATGCTAGTGCCATATCCGCGAAGAAGAAGGTATGAAGGAAAGCAAGATGAAGCAAAATGATTCTCCAACTTCAGAAAACGACCGGTCAGCTTTTACTCAAAATTATGTAGCTGCAGATCCGTTTACGGTTTCGATCTTCAACTACAAATCGAGATGTGACTCCGAGTCACAAGTGAAAATTTATCTCGGATACCAATCCGATGCGGCATCCAAAATTTAGATTGGGAAATCAATTTGCGACCCTATTTTCCACCGAAATTGCTTCTTCGATTTATATCAACTGTAATAGGGAATAGGGACGCAAATCCCCGCTAGCACCCCCTCATCACCAGCGATGCCTAAAACGTTATATACTTTTATGGTGTTCGGATTTATATCAATCACAGTGTTGTACTATAGCAAACAATCCGAAACGACAAATACAGTACGAGTGCAGAACAATTTGATCCCCGAAAAGTGGTACAAGTACATCAGTACACTAATTTTTGTGAAAAAAAAAAGGATCACATCCTGTCGGCCCTATTTAAATCTAGAATGTACTTTCTTCATTTCTGAATTCAGAATCAATGGTGTTAATGCGCTTTTCCAGTTTCAAATTTAAGCGTCAAATCCTGAACGCGTATGCGGCCCACTGACGTTCGAAATATATGACAAGATAACTGCCGAAAATGCTGATTTTCAAATTTTTCAATAACATCAATAGACGAATCGAACTACTTCAGATTGACCTTCTTGTTTATGCAATTTCTTTGCTTCAAAGTAGCCGCTTTTCTTTTTGCCCTTTTTAATTTATATTATTCGTTCTTCTCTCTATCTTAGTTAGCTTAATGGAAGATAACTCAATTATGCAAAATTCGCAAATTTGACTTTTCTGATTTAAATTGTTAGGCATTATGTAATGATAATTTTCACAAATTACATATCATCCACACTAATGTGCGGCCAATTTGAAAAAAAAATACATTTATTTCATTTTACCGTTCAAATAAATTCTGTTTTTTTTTACGGTGGCTCTGATTTAGGAATTTTTCGAAATCAATTTATTTAAATCCACGGATTTGTGAGAATCAAAGAGAAATAACCATATATGATCATAGCCGCATATTTCATCAAATGCATTTTCCTATTTTTAGCGTTGTAAAACTGCTATAGTGTGATCTCTTCGAAATGAATGGCCATCAAGCTATACAGTAATGAGCTAGCGATCACAACTAATAACATTCCCTGAATGACACTTTCAGAAAGGAATTCAAGGTGGCCACAAGAATCCGGGATTTAACGGTGATCAACTGATGGATCTGAATACGACAAATACTGACGATTATCTGAGGGTACGATAAGGAAGTGACTAGGCAGAGATGACGAAAGCGTTCAGGTGTCGACAGCGCCTGGTAAGCTGACGTATGGAACGAATAACGCCTCAAGAGTTGTGGGGAAAGTCACCTAAGAAAGCTAAAGGTCGCAAACAAAACAAACACTACATAAATGCTCTCATCGAATGCGGATAGTGGTATCTAAGCTTGTTCCTCAGGCATGGGTTTTGCTAGTATTCTGGAGTGCTGAATCCATGACTCATGCTCTCAAATTCCCAAAGCAGCCTTTGCTAATTTCCCGGAAGGCCACCGAAAAAGCCCGATTCCGAAGAGTTTGAGCAACGTGGCTCATACATTCCAACTGGTTTTTGCAGGCGGTCTAAAAGTAGCCGGATACCGTTAGAGTGCTTATAGGGAAGCTGTGTTGTCCCCCACCGTTCCTTTAAAACAAATAGCAGAAACGGGAAAAGCCGAAGGAAAATTCGAATCATTTAGCAGCAATATCCCTTAAATCCGGTGAAGGTGCAAACAGATCGGACATTAAATAGTATATGAACGAATCCGATTCGCATTAGATGGCTGATATACAGACTGCAAAAGCCAAAGTGTATCCAATGTTTTTTTGATTCATTTCATTCTAATCCTTTTTTTTGTTGCATGGTGCAAAAGTTTAAGATGGTATGATGGCCTATTCAAATACATTCGTCTAACCTCAATAACAAATAGATACTTTCATCGAACTTAACAAATAGATACTTTCATCGAACTATTTTTGATCTCTATTTTTGAGATACTGCTATTCTCCTACATTCATTTTATGCTGCTTCCGAAAAGAAAAAGAAACGATCCAATATGAATCGTTAGCATGCAAAAATGAACTATCGGATATCTGATCCATTTTTGTGAAGATACAAAAGAAATTCATTGTTGATCTTTGAATAAGCAAAATAAGTTTGAACGATTTGTCTTAGCAATCGTATCCCTTCCCCTCCCTCATCCCCCACAAATGCATCCATTGTGATTTTTAGTGAAGGAAATAATGAATTGTTTTGGTGTTTATCATTAAGATCTGCTTTTAACGTTTCTATATCGGCCATACTCTCATATCTAGCATCTTCAACGTTATTGCATCATTTTATGCAACACTAATTCATCTCTAAGATTAATAAGTAAATCTTTAACGTCTCCCACATGCATAATAAATACACCCGGATAAGGAAAGAAACTACGATGTATCATAAGGTCACAGTCTTAGGTGACATTGCTAAGTACAGTAATGTATCAAAGATAGAACGCTAAAAACAGTACATGTCATTTTCGAAGAATTCGTGCAAGCATAATAGGGCATCATTTTTGGGTATTACATTAAAGACATCGATCCCATGACATCACTCAATACTTCACCAATTCAAACGAGAGGTAGCCGGTGGCCTCTTTATTGAACGGGAAGATTCATTTAAAGTTAAAGAGTATATAGCATCGTTCTCTTTCACAAATAAGCCAAGTTTAGCCGCACGGATATTTCAATTACGGTTTTGGATTTTCACAACCTTCGAGGGTGAAGATTGTTTCACTGAACTAAACACTAATTAATACTGCCTTCAATAATGAAATAAGCTACGCTAAATTATATCCAACCATATATTTGTTACGTGCATGAAAATATGGTAATAACATCTTGAACGATTGTGTCGACTCAGAAATGCCACAAGGTGGTTGCGTCGATTCACTTCCCTCCATTCTTTATAAACACTTCTTCAGCTCGTTGACGAAGGAAATACTAGCACCGAAATAAATCAGCAAACCACTCAGAAGACAAGTAAATCGTAAGACTAAAGTAAGCTTCTCTTTCACACCTCTCGAACAATTCACAATCGATGCAAAAATGCACTGCGACCGATTTGTTAGGAATTATTGAAATTTTTTGAACATGAACTCCTCTGAGAAATTTTTGATTATAAGTTGATGATGAACACAGAAGAGTACAAAAAAAAAACCAACCGGAAATGCACGGATACGCATTTTGTTGCTCGACGAGCCAGCGCCAGCGGTGCTGCTGTTGAAGGTGCCCCGCGTCCCGTTCGCACGATTCATCGCGTGCGGCTAATAATAAATATATCACGTTACAAAGGAATTTATGACAATAACTTAAATATATCGAAAAAAAATTATACGCCTTCAAAATTTTGCACTTGCAAAGCCCGATGTGGCTAAATCATATCAATGCATATCCGCACGGCAGCTAGTTATGACTAGGGAACAATTTAAGATACCAGAAGCTGGTAGGCTGATCTCCACCACACGTCAAATCTCTAAACCAACTTTGAAGTTTATTTATTACTCCAACAGCTTCAAGCAGGGAAACATTAAAAAAAATATGATCTATAAACTTCTAAATAAATTACAGACACTCCACTGGCCTAAAAACTGCATATATACTTCAGTTAGACTAGCAGTATTTTAATGATTATATTACAAGAAACGCCTAAAAGTCGATGTTTTACAAAAAATTGTGAAAATCCATTAATACGCATATTTTGTTTATTTGCAAAATTATGAAAGGTGTTGGTGTTTGATGAACGATACCGCTAAAGCATCTATTTGCCAGCCGATCTAGCACGCTAATCCACTTCTTTCAAAAAGTGGAATAAATAAAACGATAGAAGTGATAAGAAAGACCACTTCACATATGCCTAAAATTGGTCGCCGAATTGCCTTAGGTTTCTTTAGCAATATTTCTCTCTCTCAAAAAAAATTTTGAAAAAGTGAGAAGGCAAAAAAAAAAAACTCATTCACTTTTACTCCTGGTTATAATACAATAAAATAAAACCACACCTTCGACATGCAGTAATCATATCTAAAGAACAATTTAATGACCACATTTAATAGTATCAAAACGATCACTCGACTATCGAATACATTTATGCAAATGTGACAAGTAAAATTTATACAAATCGACAAATGCCAAAGAAAAAACCCATATAACAATATCACTGCGTTAAATTATCGTTAGCATAAAAACAACCTATTCCTGAGCACCGCCCTAATATTTCAACCGATTCGATCACTCTAACCGGCAGTTCGACAAGCCGCAAATGAGTCGATCCGACAAGTCATTCGCAAAAGATTTGTCATTTTATAATCCGACAAGTGTAAAAGCGAAAACTGATTGTTGTAAGATGTATGCAAATTTTCTTTCAACTTTAAACGTTTATCCCAAATTGAAACTACGAGACCATCAGATATGAAGCGCAAAATCGCATGCGAAAGAGTCATATAATGATATCACCATGACACGTTTTTCGACGGTATATTTGCAAAAAAGCGCATGCTATTTTGAACGAATTAGCTACGAAAAATAATAGCGCGCTTGTATGTTAAAGTAATTTTTGCATGTAAAATCGTTACATCATATATTTTTGTTGCGTTAAATTGCTACCTTAAATTTTTGCATAAACGAATTTTTGTAAAACGGATTAAACTTTGAAAATAATTTTTATTCAAATTTTTAAGTCGCCTAAAAATAAGAAGTTAGAAATAAAAAAAGAAGGAATTTTCAACTAAAAAAATCTCGATGAATGAAAACTTCATGAGACGTGAAGATTTTAAAATTTATAAAAGTTTATAAAAGAAAACAAAAAACTCGTTAAAACAATAATTTGATAAAGTGTACCTCTCGCAGCCTCATTTCAAACATTTTCGCAAATAAAACTTCGGTCAAATGTTCATATTTTCAGGAAGAATTCGAATTCCAGCATTAGCAACCAATAGAAAACCAAGGTTTCAACAATCTTATACATTGCAATTTAGTGAGGAAATTCGGGATTGTACGGGGAAAGAAGGAAACTAAGATAGTATCATTACATAGTTTCCTCGTCAATCACGTGTTTATTTCTAGAGTTTGATCAAGAACATAAAATTAACAAACAATCCTTTGATTACGAGCATGGAGGTCATCTCTGTCTGATTCCATCACTCCACTATAATTCGGTCACCTCGTGGGACATATCAACTATCCCGTTAGTTAAAAATCACTTTCTTGTATCAAAGAAAATGTCATATGCTAGTAGGATTCTTACAACAAGACATATATAGCATTGAGAAAAAAAGGAAATAATTTCATGCAATAGTATTTAGTGGCAATGAATTTTAAAATTCCCATGTAAAAGCTTTAGTAAATAACAGACAGCAGTGAGGACTTCTGAAATCATAACCATTTAAATACATTTGTGCTTTCACCATCTACTCTTGCCTATATATGCCTACATTCTCGACAATCATATCTAGACATCTAGCACCCGTCATATTGAAAGCAAAGCAAGGCAAAGCAAAAAAAAAAAATAAATAAATAAAATCTAAATGTCGTGGAACGCTATTCGAAAATATCCGGAGGGGAGTTCATCTCCTCAAATAATACACCTTAACTGCTTATGCCAATTCGCAGCTTCACAATTACATAAATGCGATATCTGTTCGTCTTCGAAAATGCAATACACTTTAAAAAATTATTTAATCCGAATCAGAAGCGGAAACTGAGGAAAGATGGAGCTAGATTAGTGTCGATCGCAAATACTCAAAAAGAAACAAAAAGAATAAACTGACAAGGGTAACTTTATATGTTGGAGTGCAATATGGTACGGAGAAGAGTACGACAAGGTGTAGTCACTTAAGGCAATAAGATAGGGATATAACATCTTTTTTTGGGTAAACAACAAGGTGCAAAGCAATGCACTGCCAATCACTCAACTGCTTTCAATATAGAATACCTCAAAATGAAATCCACAGCAAAAATGAATGTAAATCCACAAAATGCTTGAGGTATAAATAAAGGTGACTGTTTCGCAGACGCATGATCGGTGGATTTAATAGTATAACAGTTTTTTGGTTATGATCTTGTAATGCGCCGAGTAGAGATGAAAAAAATAATTTATGCTGACGTTTCGGCTCTTTGAGCCATAATTAGAGCACATCAACCTCAAACTTGGGTAATTAAACCGAAAAGATTACGGCTCAAAGAGCCAAAACGTCAGCATAAATTACTATCCATCTCTATTCAACGCATTAGATGGTCATAACAAAAAAAAAACTGTTATACTATTACAAGTGTAACATTTTGTATTTTAAGCTGTGTAGCCTTTTCACCTGTCTATATACGATTATGTTTACTCTGTAAAGATTAGATTAGAATGTTAAATGATAGGGTTGGCGGAAGCGAAGAGGAGAGTCTGACCAAAGACCTCATGTCGAGCAACGGAGAGACAATTTACCTCTCTTGCATAAAATTAAAACCTCCCCATACGCCATTCTCTTGATTCCCATCAAAATTACACCTAATTTTCCACCATAGATTATAATTAACAAAACTTGTGCAAGGCAAAATAAATATAATGTCGTCACATGATTCAGCTTGGTAATGATCTTCATTAATGGATCACTTTAATGATTTAGTGACTTTTTTCTGTTCGAAACGTCAAATTTTTTACAAAAATTTTTTTCAAGCAATTAGTTTTAAATGATGCATTGCTAAGTCGATTCATTTTCGCTCACACTTTTCACTTTGAAAATGCTTTTTATATAGTGCGAAGAAAATTTTTTTCCCACATATGACGTCCGTTGCAACTTACTGCGAAATGCATCTACCCTCATTTCCCCTTCAAGTAATGGTTAGAAAAGGAGCGAGGAATGGTTGAAAGAGGTTCAAATCACCTCCTCACACACTCAATCTTCAATATAATTGCCAAGCTTATCACAGATTCTAGCAGAAAATCTATCAATTCGCATAAAAACTCACCAAAAACAACTCAAACTTCTCAATGAATAAAGAAACAAAAAAAAATGCACATCAGAGATGTAAATATTTTTAGAACTCTAATAAGCGCATAAAAATTCTGTATTATTTCACTACAAGCAAATATATCCATCAGCAATATAGGTGGAGGCTTTTGACTTTCAGATAACCTCATATCAAATAGTTCCTGAATTATGTATAAATAAAACTTATTTTGAGCGTATTATAAAACTTATCTAATATTCTGGTTTACTATGATTATATAATATTTAAATTACAATGAGTAAAAGGATAGGTAAAATATACTTACTGAAGTGAAATGAAGGTATCGAATAAAGGAAAGTAGATTGAACGCTCAATGCTGCTGCCTGAAAGGAAATATCAACACACTTTGGGTGTCATAAAAAAGTAAGCTAACTCCCAACGAATCTTTACCGATCCATTAGCGAATAAAAACAACTGATAATCTTCATAGCAACAACAGCACTATTCGTCAATATATATTATGAATTACTGCATGGAACATAACACAAAAGACGTCTATTGTCAGTCAGTCTGTTGCAATCACCACTATGAGAAGACTCTCGTGAAGAGGACTGCAGAAATAGCGTATTTCTGAATCGACTCCATACCTTATAGGGTACTGGCTGAAGTTGCTCCATCCCTCACAGGGTATTTCTGAAGACACTCCATACCTCACATACATCTTACAGAGTTTGACTCAAACCAATCCCACCCACGATCGGAACGACGACCACGTTCAACCCAAATTCACCATAAAACAACACATGCACAGCATCAGCAAAATTCCATGGGTAATGTGGACGAGAGACAACAACTAAATAGAATTTTTTTACAACCCAAAATCTTTGCAGGTAACCCGTTCAAAGCTGTGATAGGTAGCCATTAGTTGCAAGATCTGTAACTTCACCTTGTAAAGCACTTGAAGAAGCACCTTATAAAATTATTTAAATCATTGTCGTACAACTTTGAAATTTAACAGACGCTTGCAAATTGCAACACTTGATATTGGGAAAATTTTTGGCACTTTCTTACAATTTTGCAGCTTTAATTTATCAGAATTCAATTTGAGCACAACTCATCAAACGCTATTGCTTGAAAATGTGGCCTGCAAAACTTTCATAGTTTTAGCCATTTTTGCAAAAAAAAAAAAAAAAAACTGCATTGCGAAAAATAGCGTTGTTGCAAAGAGAAATCAATATTGGAAAAATAAAAAAAAAAAAAAAAGGAAAAAAAGAAAAGGGTAAGTTTACTGTGAAAGTGGTGATCGCTCGTTAATGTTATCACTAATTCAGGTGTGCATTAATTTAATTTCCGAAATATTAAAGTGGAATAATATTGCATATTGCTGCAAGAATACAATCTAGAAATGTTTCAATAGTTACGAATATCGCAAAATACAACACACATTACATTCACCAACATAAATACAAGAAAAAAAGAATTCTGTGATTTCTCTAAATTATTCAAATCGAACGGATATACTAACAGTTAATCTAAATTTAGGGCAGCAAAATTACAGCCATTAATTCTTTCAAAAAACATGGAAATCTTCGACGTGTAGCTAGCTATTCAGCTCAGCGATGCGTATGTTTGTGAATATTGGCCCAATTTCATTTATAAGTCTTTCAAGGTTAGAAAGAGTGCATTGAATTCATTTCCCATCGGGTAAGTGACCTTTCTAATGCTAAATGCTCAATTTTGTGGGAATAATTAGAAACACTGAGATGAATTAAATAACCTCTTAGCAATAAATAAGGCAAAAATTCGATTTTTTGAAAATATTTATTGTATTCGGCACCGCATATAACAATAATATGCATAAATAATACTTTACTGGATTTATAAAAGTGCTCGACACTTTTCACTCATTATCTCAATTTGGAAAGTAAAGTTTAACATCCATCTCGAAATTTGTTAGAAATAAAAATAGAGTTATTTAGATCGCTTCATCGAATACTTTAATTACTGTCATCCCCAACAGATTACTCAGTAATAGTACTCGATATTTTTGAGTGATCGATTAGGTTTGATCTTTTGAACAAATGAAGACTATACTTGTCCTGCTACAATGACGTCAATAAATTTAGATAAATCGGCATCCAAATACCTTAAATAATACTTTCATCGCCCGAAAATTGGGGATAAAAAGATGGTAAATCCTGGAATCCGGATAATTTCTAGGAATGCCAATTTAGTTTCAAATCTTTTTTAAAAATTTCTATTTAATTTTCTCACTGCATGTGACTAAAATTTAGTGGAAATTAATTAAAAAGTCAACTCAATTTAAGTGATCCTCATTTTTTATTTTTTTCTTTAGCTACCATACCTCACATGCTATAATGTTTTATTAGTTCCCATATAATAAAAAACTCTTGCATGTGAGAGTTAAAACCGATCCGATCCGGATCCGGAACGGTATATTCTTGCGCGTAAGAGTTAAAACCGCTCCGATCCGGATCCGGAACGATTAAAAAGCGTTTGCTTGACTATGGCTTGGCTAGAGTTCAACCCATTTTTAAGTGGTGATCGGTTGAATCGGCCACCGCTTGCGATCGCAGCAAGGTTTAATAAATTTTCACGACAGAGATCGGGATTGGAAATAATTCAAAGCTCCTCCCGATGATAAACTCTAAAATAATATGCATTCTGGATTCATCCAGAAGCACATGGATCAACCCCATACAGCGCATCGAAATGCAACACTTCCTCAATAAAATTTTATGGCCATATCCTCTCAAAAGATGTATAGAATCGATTGCGTTTTTACATATATATGGCTGTTTTTATTGTTAAAAACTGCAAATTTTGCAAATCTTTTTAGAATATTCTTTTCACTAATCGAATTATCGCTATCGGTTGTGCATTCCGAGAATATATCAACAATAAGAATGAAAATTCTTGAAATAATATGCCAAAATTATAAGAAAAAAAAACACCTAAAAGCCAATAATTTCAACCAGATCTTAACATTCAATTAAACACAAAAAAGCGGACGTGCATTACGAAAAATACGATTATCAATGAGAGTAAACGCTCAATGAAATGGCTTCTTTCAGAAAAAAAGTGGCTTCCTGAAAGTCGATAAACAATAATAAAAGGACGATAGATAATATTGGAATCTGAATATCGCATCAATTATAACAAAATAACTCCACTTATATGAAGAAAGACCAACGGATACTCGTAGACGTCGAAACGCGAAGTCGACTCGAAAAAAAAAAAGATTCCTCGAAGCGATCGTGCAAACCAAAATCGCCGACCTCAACCTCTAATGAAAGAGCTCGGGAATGAGAGACGAGACAATCATGTCGATACGAGACAGTGTGCAATAAGAAGAGAGTGTCGAATTGCCTGATTCAATACAATAATTCAAAAATGACTACAGAAATAGCAGCGTTCCATCACAAACGCTTAACAACGCTTTAGCATATAACGATGCAGACACAAATTTATATTGGTTAGGATTTCTTCGTTTCATTCTCTTCCTCTTGCATATTTGCGAGGATTTGGTAATTTTTCTGCCCAAACCTGCAAAAATCTGGGGGGGGGGGGTGAGGCTTCCGACATTTTTGAGGATAGAGTCCGGGTTCAAAGCTATATACTCAAACGAGTGCCTAGAGCGCTATCTGGATGAAACTTGGAGAGGACGTCCAAGTGTCTTGAATGAACCTTCTTCCTTCAGATGAACCCCTTATCTCTAGGTTTTTGGGAGAAGAAATAATACTATTTCAAGAATTGCCCTTCCATCATAAACATTTTAAAAATTTTATATATGTAAATATACCTTTGCTGTAACATGAAAATGCCCATCGATATTAAGCATCACTATTACTGTAATATATATTTGTTAGTTTCGACATATACTGTATTACCGTATATATATGCCGAACCAACCAAAATGTTGGGAATACAATTGGCTTTCCGTTTATTAAAATTCTTTGATCAAACACCCTTCTAAAATCTCAACAAACTCAACAACTCCACTGTATATAACAAATTTTTTACTACTACTATCATTATTACAGTTATTATTATTTTACTAATTATGAGTAATAAAATAAAATTACTATTGCTAGTATTATTATAATTACTAATAATCGCCAATGTTATTTCCTTATTATTATTATTTACTATCATCGTTATCTATCACTATTATTACTTATTACCTTATCAATATTAGTATTATTGTTTTCTTTCTGCTTCAAAAATTAAAAAAGACGATTATAAGACAAAATGTTCCTCGATTTGTTTATCCGTTTGTGTTTTATTTCAAACTGCATTGCCAGCCAAATCTAATTATCATGTGCCTGTATATCTTTGAGGCTCGCGTCGTATCGAACTGCGATCGAGATTGGAATAGGATTTTAGCCACGGTTGTATAATTATGAGTTAAAGCTGGCTTCAATAAAAGGTGACTGCTCAAGGGGGACCAGATTTAAATCCAGAAACTTGTCCCCGCCAAAGGTCGCCAAAGGTCACCATTCCTACAGTGGAGATGACTTCTTAAGAGTAACAGAGTTGGTCAGTAACATGCGCGTGATCAGCTTTGGCGATTTGCCAACTTCACTGGAAAATGCAGTGAAAAAGTGGAAAATTTCGGATGAATTCCGAGCAAAGTTCCTTAAAACTCTCTTTGTCTCGGTTCCTTATGAAACATTCAATTCTTCCCTCTACCTGTATACTATCCAATTGCAGCTACTTCTTGTATATGAAGTTTTTTTTTGCATCGGCACCAATCAGCCATTTTTTGTAATAGTGCAATTGCATTAATCATATAAAGATCATGCAAAAAAAAAAAAAAAAAGATGGTTTCATCAAATCCATTGCAATGTGCATAAGTGGAAAAATGCGGGCAAATTTATTGTAAAAGTAATACACAACAATAAAATCGTCTTCTTTTATGCAACAGCACAAAAATCTTTGTAATATAACTAAAAATATATCTATTCGGTGAAAAAAAAAACAACCAATTATTCCAACAAATATGACCACAATTAAATTGGTGATGGTCTTGCGATTGAAGCAAAAAAAAAAAGAAGAAAAAAAGAAAGCAAGCAACAACCAACTTCGACAAAAAGAAAAGAGAAGCTCAACATTATAGAAGCTATTTCGCCAACCTCTTACTATTCACTAACAACCGGTCGAATATAATAAATTCTACGTATTCCGTAGAGAACACAATGAAACGTTTCGTGTTATGTTCTCGAACAAATAACTTCACTAAACTAATTCATAGGTATATAAAAAAAGTACCACATCTATTGGTTGCTTGTACTAAAATTAAAATAAAAATATTCAAAGGGAAAATGATTTGATGACAGATCGATGACGAAAGTCAATCGTAACGGTGAAGCCATCTGGTTGCATATAAGACTTATGGATTAGATATATCTTTTTAGACATGCAGATGCATTTTAGTGGTTTTTTAGCAGTTGGTGGATGAACGTTTACTATTCTTTTTGTGATGAAAAAAAACAATTTCACTCTTATATACGATAAAATTTTCGAAAGAATTGAGAAAAATGATGAGTGAATAGAGATTCTGAAAAAAAAAAAAAAAGAAGAAGACAAAAAAGAACTAAGACCATATACATCAAAACACCCTGTCAAAACAATCTATATGGATCGACTATATATGCAAAAAATATGAGAGGGTTTCCTAGAGAGTAGATTCACAAATTCGATAAATGAATTTGAATTTTTTTTTTTAATCCAAACATATTTGAAAAAAAAAAAAAACTATAAACGAATTCAGGCACCAATAAACAATTCGATTCTAAAAAAAAAAAAAAAAAAAAAAAAAGCAAACAATGTGAAAGCAATTTGGTGAAGGCAGAGATGCAGAAATATTTCAAAATCGAGGTAAATTTAGAGAAATTAACATAGTGAATACCATTCTACAATACTTTTGAAAAACGCATAAATCGAATGATGGTTGTTACAAAAAAAAAAAAAAAATTGGAGAATAATAGCCAAATAGCGAATAGTACAATGATCTAAATTTAAATAACACTCCCATCCTTTACTCCAATATTATTGAGTACTTATTCCCTAAACTAAATACCCAATTTTCTTTCCTTTCTTCATTCATCAGCTGGTCTCTTCATTAAAACTATGGCCCTATTTTTGCCGATTCTTTATGAATAAAAATTATGAGAATTTATGGGGGCGATAGGATTAGGCAGACGCATTGCATACTGAACAGGTACGATGAATGGTTACGACCTATGTAATGCCTGAGGGTTTATGATACAAGTTTCAGAAAATAATTTACGCTTATATTCAAGCTTATTAAGCTTATTTTCAAAAAGCTAGCGATAATTAAGTTCGATTTCTAAATTTCAACTCAACTTCGAGTTAGGCGGCTCTAATAATGACCTCATAACTCGAAACTTAAATATAAACTCTCATCTGCAACGTCGATTATACATCTTTGAGCAGCATTAAATTGATTATAACTATTCATTATTTCTGATCAATGATTAAAATATGTGAAAAAAATTTCTCTTTTTTTTTCAGTAAAAGAAAAACTTGTTCAGTATGAAATTTGAAACAAAAAAAAGGTCGGAAGTGGAAAAAAAATCTGCCAGATATCAAATTTCTGCATCCTTAAACTATTTCCTTATGCTTATCTTTGCCTTATCTTCCTTATCAAATTCTACATCTATCATAAATTTTCATATTTAGAAGATTACAGTAAAATTGGAAAAATTACCTCTCTCATCTCAAGTTAGAGAAAAATTGGGATACGGAAATGATATCGAAATATAAACCAGAAAAAAAAAACGTTAGCTCAACTATATAAAAGAAACGAGCACTAAATTTAATAAAATTCGCCGTCCGCTTCGGTCGTTTCAGTTGAACTTCTCTTTCGTGAAAGTCGGCCAGATGCTGAAATATTACATTCTTTAAATTAAGTGATTTTATAAGGATTTCTAATGGTTAAAACAAAAGGCTCGAATTTTTCTATCAACGAAATATTAAATCCAATTCCCTTTTGTTAGATAGATCATCCACGAATTAAGTAAAAATCTAAAAAAAAACCACAGCAATATCACTTCCAACACACAAGTCGACTGATTGAACCGTTAATATAGCTCAATTATCGCTTTTAAATAAAAAATGAGAAAAAACCTAAAATAAATTTGCTTGTAGGCGAATTTGCATCTTCAACATTTTCAGCAAGATGCAGAGAGGATGAGGAGGTTTTTGTCGCTTAAATATGGTGTTGTAATACACTATTAGAAACTCACCCCTCTGATTTCCCATCCTTTCCCTACTTCAAATATTCATATTACTACGCCTTAACTTATCACAATACATAGGCGATGTTCAATCTAGTTATACCTTCAAAATTCTACACTGAAAAATAACGCAAACAACTTCGCATCGTGCTACGAAGGAATTTCCCGAATTGTCCTCAAGTCACTTTTTACTTAAACGTCGCGACATTCTGCGGGAGGCATAGCATTTCCTTCCCGTTGGACATCTTCTCAATGAAATATCATTGACAAGTACCAAAGACCCCTCGAAAATGTTTAATAAGACATCCTCTTCGGGCTATTAATAATAACTCTCACTGATATAACGTTGTGACTAATAACCGAACCATCGTCCCTTGAAACAATCTACAAATCACATCAAAATTCACCATTATTAAACCCCCAACGTTGCCTAACCCAAAGATAGTTAATCACTGTTTTGGGTATGATAAAGTAATATAAAAATAAACAAATCAAACCTGAGAATACGTTCAGCGGTCTGAAATAAAAAAAAGGTCATCAAGAAACCTTTTGAAATTTAAATGATCTCTGAGAGCAGCGAAAATATTTAAAAGATATCAAATGAATTTTCACGATATTTCAATACGATGAATCATCATATCATTGCTGCATTGGGTCTCCTTTCTTTCTTATTAAAACCTTAGGTAAATGCCCGAAGAAAATGGTAACACTCTAAATCCCTTTTCACCAATAAGGGCGAAATATCGTAAAGATATCAAGGTGGAAAAATTTTCCAACACTTCTTTCTACATTACAATATGACATTTAAAGAAAAAATCCAAAAATGCCCTTATCTTTGAAATTTCGTTTTATCCTTGAGTAATATCAGTCGACTTGAAGACTTTCAAATCAACTAAGATCGCGCATAATTCCTATCTTATCGTTGAGGGATCTCAAATCCACTATGAAACTATTCGACACAAGGATAGACTTTCTCCAGTGTTATATTGTTTCGCAAACGTTGCTCCATAACGATCTCCTCATGATTTGTTATTATTATATTACTAAAAACTCACACAACAAACTCGTCCTCGCCGTTTGTGGATTATCCATAAGAATAGTGATAAGGAAAGATGCGCATTCAGCAACATCATCGTCTTCGATTGGTGCCAGCACTGGCACACGTCCCCTCTCATCCTGAATTCATTTAATTATTTGCATTATTGTTGCGGCTCACTTGACAGTCTAATCACCAGACGTAGCGATGGGTTGATTGCTATGGCTTCCGCTTAATCCTACAACAGCCCGATAGCGAGTGCTTCAACTTCCGTCAAATCTCCCACGACAAAAGATCTGTGAAATGCCTAATTATAAACTTGAAACATGTTAGGAAGTAACCGTAACCTCAAATGAAAACTCGGGCAATAACTTCCCTTAGAATCCTATCAGGCGTATTCGAAGGAAGAAACGGGTAAGGGAGGGAGTGGTTTACCCTTCCGATTTTTGTTTTTGAGCCTCATGAAATATGGGTGAAATCATGAAAATGACTTCTCACAAAAACAAAAAAAAAACAAAAAACAAAGTCAACCAAACATAAATACGTACGCGAACAGCAATCGAATATGGCGAGAAAACAACAACATCCGTCAAAAAGTTCACCATTCCCGCTTTACACGCCAGGTGAAGCAAACTGAAAATAATATTTTTAAATGAAACGAGTAGATATCATTGATATATAAATATTCGTATTTCAAATAACTTAAGTAAAAAGCATACACTATAGTTCTGAATTACATTCATAAAAAAAAACGAATCCAAATATTTCTATAAATCAAAAATCCAAACTTTTACAACTGATTAGAATTCGATAGTCGGAATTATTTAAGCTCTCATTTCGCTGAAATTCTATTGCTATTAATATTTAAATATTTATATAATTAAGGCTTCTAATAGTGTCAAAACACTTCATCACACACACACACACACACATGCACACACATTTATCCCTTTATTAGCCAGTGCAAATACAATCATAAAGCTGAATGATGCAAAAGGACTACTGAAATTGATTATGGTGAAAATGCGTGAAATCTTTTCATAGTCAAACAATTAGTGATAAGTTTGATCATATCCTGGGATTAATCAATCCCTATGAAAAGCGATAATGCTTTAAAATGATAAAGAAACTTCCTCTACAACAATCTTAAGCTACGAAAGGTTTGGTTGATTATTTCCCTCCTGAAGGTGTTGACCATTAAATATATTTTGTCAAAAGTAATCAAAATATGACATGCTTAAATCACCAATATATTATAAGAAATAAATAAATATAAAACATATGAAATTCTTCTAGATCAACTTAGTCCATTAGACATTAATGAGACCGATAATCAATTCTTTATAAATATCTTTAAGCGGAAATTTGAAAAGTGCTTGATTTAAAACATTTCGCATCAATTCAACGCTCCACTCAACACTAAGCTTACTCTAAAACTCACTATTATAGTCCTTTTTCTTGGTCATTTTATTCGCTTTCCAAATTCTAAAATAAAAACCGCATCCACCAATGGGTATTTATTTTGCTCAGTGGTAAGCCCCGCATGCACTCATCATTTTGTACGTCAAATTTTGTCTCGTCCCTCCCTCTTGGTTTCTCCTTCTCGCCCCCTTCCTCTCCTTACCCCGTTTTTCCACCTCATAGAGGTCGAATGCTATCCAATCTGAAAAGTTTTGTAAACTGCAACAACTAAAGCAACATACGTTTCATTTCTATTGTTCACCGAGTTGACAATATGTTCGGCTTGATGGTCAGGTTCAGGAGGGTCGAGATGCTTCAAAATATATTGTGCCACATCCTCATTTCTTGACATGCATGCCAAATGCAATGCACTGTTACCGTCGATGTCACGGAACACCAGCGAAGCACCGGCAGCCATTAGAATTTCTGAGTATAGTAAGCAATTAAAGGGATTGTAATTGTACTACTAGAGTAAGTGAAGTAATACGCCACATTCATTCAGTGAGAATTACAACGAAATACAATTCAAAACATCCTTCATTCATGAACAATCGGCCAAACATTGATGAGAGCCAACTGTCCTTTTCATGAAAGCATTTTACCACTTCAATTGCGGATTGCAAACTGGTCATTAAGAAAAGGATTGGTTTCAAAGCTACGCAAGTAATATGCAATGGACGCATCTCACAGAAAAAGAAAACAGGCTGGATGCATTCTGGCCCATCAAAATCCCTCAAAAAAACACGAAGATTGAAAGCCTCCCAAGATAGATTTCCTTGGCAAATCCAACCGTCTAAATCCTCATAACAATCCATCCACAATCCTTCATCAAAACAGACACCCCCACCAATCAAACAACATGCAACAAAAAATCACGCTCAATAATAAAACAGTAAAAGAATATACAATTTTTGATAGTCATTAGTGCACATCAATTCCGCCATTAAAATAATTTCATAAAAAACTTTGAGCTCTAAGCTTTTAGGCAATTTCGACGGCTTACTCTCTGGCAGCTTTTCATAGTCAAAAGGTCCGGCACTAAACGGTCCATAAAAGTTTACACCGGAAATTACCATAACATAGGCAAACCTTAAAGAACTAGCAAATATATTCAGTAGTTCCCCATGGCCGTCCAATCGAAATGACTATTTCGACCTGAAAGTTCACTTCAATCAAAAAACCTACCAGCAACGCCAACTGAGTTCACCCTGTCATTGCACATTGTGCATAGCATAAGTGGTGTACGAAGCTGTCCATCGATAGCAGATGTCTCAGCACCACGTTCCACTAACACCTGCACTACATCTACATATCCTGCACGTGCTGCATAATGAAGTGCTGTCCAACCACGGGCGTCCACTGCACTCACGCATTCGGGAAGCTCGTCCAGCAAATACTTAAAAACACATGGCTCAATTTTATTCGATACGACCGCTTTATAACATCATCCTCGGATTGAGAACAACACTGTTAGTCCAATCGTGGATTATGCCAGGAAGGAGAATGGTCGGGAGGGGAGGGAGGGGAGTGGAACCAGATGAGTGTGTCTTAACTTCATGAATCCTTTTTTTTATGAACCACTGGACACTAGTCAAATACCGAATGAAAATATTTC
The DNA here is from genome assembly GCA_037389465.1 of Baylisascaris procyonis. Classification (NCBI taxonomy): domain Eukaryota; kingdom Metazoa; phylum Nematoda; class Chromadorea; order Rhabditida; family Ascarididae; genus Baylisascaris; species Baylisascaris procyonis. The sequence continues at coordinate 1,129,451 of JAZARR010000231.1, read as the reverse complement.
TCACACCTCGTGGATACTGTTCACTTATTTATTCCATCCGCAAACAAAAACTTGATTGGTGAGATTGTGATTTTTCAAATTCAATACGAAGGCAATAGCAATTCTATTTTTCAACTATTCATCGAAAATAACGTGTGATATGAAAATAGGTATTAAACGAAATTTAAAAACGTATCAAAAAACATTTTTTATGCTCTCCCATTAGAAAAAAGACCAGAGACCATATCGATACAAATATGCAAAGAAAATCCGCCTAGAAAGGCTCAAACTCGGGATGAAAATTAACCGATAGTAGCAAAGAACACTCTAGATAACCAACGAGGAACATTCTACACGACCAGGCTAGTGAGTTCATCAAATAGGAAATCCGCATAGTGTCCTAGTCTTGAGGATGGTTTAGTCGTCTAGATTATTCGACGTCGATTTATACGTTTATTTAAGAAGAGGATCAGAAGAAAAGGTCCCTTTAATCTAAGAGGATTAGAGGATTCAATTTGGACTAGCATATGAAAATACACTGGCAAAACTCATCCCTCCAAAATCTTCGGCATTCTGAACCATGAATGCTACCACTTTTCAATGAGAGCATTGCATGATAATTCAGTTAAAATGATGTAAGAGATACCTTACATACGTTGAGCCGATTGCATGACGCTGCGATCAGCAGTGAAATAAACATATTAGCACGATGTCTTGTGTTTTTCAGTATCTCGAGAACAGTGACACTACCTCCAGCTGCAGCCCATTCAAATGGAGACAGCCCATTCGCATCTTCCTTTATGCCCGCATTTTGACTCATTAGCAACTGCACCAAACCTGCGTTCCCTAAATTCATCACAAAATTTACAACTTCCCAAATCGACGAGGAGATAAATCAATAAAATTTCAGCTGTGTTTGGTTTAATATACTGAACAGGTACGCAGCATGTCTATAATATCTCTTATAGAAATCATATCAAGTTTCAAAATAAGATCATGCTGAAGGCCATCGAACACGCCAATTATACCCACCAAGCTATGGTCTCGATCCCTGTGTTAGTAATGTAATGCAACCGTGCACACAAACATATCAGACACAAACTGAGGTGGACAGATATACAGACACGTGCAGACATTATGCCTTCGTAATATGCTTGTGAAAGCAATGACTTGTGTGAGGTTACCTGCTTTAGCAGCCAAATGAAGAGGCGTCACTTTTGAGCAATCGGCTGTCTTGAAATCTGCACCATGTTTGATGAGTTCCGCACACTGCTTCACATCACACATCACCACCGCTCTATGCATCAATCCACGTCCTGCATTGTCAACGCACGAATAATCCACTTTCTCAGAGGCCATTATCACCTCCGCGCAGTCCCATCGCCCATTGCCAAGCGCAAACATCATTGGCGTCCTTCAATAGTAGCACTCTTAGCCAGATGATATGCCCCATGTCGCTTATTTCATTGTATATTTATGAGACAATGCCCATTTGTCACCTGCACACCTGAAGGACCGTCCCTGCCTTCATTTAGGATTGTTCCTACTACTCGCAGTCACATGAATCCAGCAAACGAAGATGCAAAATTAGTGCTCCCAAGTGAAGATCGGGAGCTAAAAGAAAAGATGGGAGGTATATTCTGTTCATGTATGGCTTAGCCGCCTTTCTACTAAGCGTTTTTGTTTAGCGATCTATTAGGAAGCAGTAAATTTTACTTAAAAAACAACCATTTTTTTACAAATATTATAGAAAGAAACCGGCTGGCAGCAAATCTCGAACATCGTCAACCTTATCATACGATGCATTAAGAGTGGGTATGCCAAACATTGTTACTGTTGTGGTGAACGACCGCGCTACGACTTAATTTGCATAAATCACCCTCAGTGATATCTGTTCTTCTCTGTTCTATTATATTGCGCCTTTTCTCTGATTGTCTGCATGTTTCAAACCCGATCGCTGATATGTGCGTTGACTCCGATATACTGGTGGTTTTTCGTGTTCCTCAGTTCAGTCAACTGGTTCAGTTACTCGGTGCGGTTTGGTGCGCCGTTTCAGCAGTTGTCAGTAAATCTTCAACTACTCGCCTCGTTCGTACGGCAGCAACGCAACAAAAAATAGGAAATACTGTTTCAACAACAGATATGACAGAAATTGCAGTGGTCCAAGCACTCGTTTCTCTGTTATTTGGGCACATATGATAAGCGGTATTGATGTTGCTATTATTGCACAACCGTTAGAAAGAGGAAGTTGAATCCATCATATATGAATAAAATAAAAAATAGAAAGCTAATGAAGTATACTGATCTACGATCTACTTACATCTCAAATTACTTTAACACTGTGAACGTGCGTTTCAATAAATGTACTCCTTGACCGAATAAGGTTTATGCGAATTTTTAAGGGTTTTTTCCTATCTTCAATTCGGCATGACCCTACGAGATGCCCCCTATGATGCGAGTTAAATATAATGCCAGTTTCCGATCGATCTTCAGCTCGATCAGCCTACTCTATGAATGGTCATGCGTTTAAGACATCAGATATTTCTAAGATTTGTCAACCTTTCACCTATCAGATGCCATGTAAAATAAGGATGCCTTAATAAAAGAAATTTAGCCATTGCTCTAAAAAAAGAAAAAATTTTCACCAACTAGAAATCCTTCATCAATTTCATTCATGAAACAATTCCGATTCTTTCAGACTCTGAAATAGACTTCAAGAACTCACCTGCTTTTCTTGTCAAGCACATTCACATCCATTGGTTTCAGGATGCCGACCGCTTGTGTTAGGCACTCAACACTTCCTCGAGCTGCAGCTGCATGTACCGGTGTTATTCCATTATTATCTTTGCATATTAGAGCACGTTTACGAATTGCCGTACCCAATAGAACTTCCATACATGAACGACAGCCTCAAAATTATGTCGCTTAATAGAGCAATTTCTTGATTCGGTGAATATTTAATTTTTTATTTTTTAAAGAATATATTTCAAAAATTGTAGACTATTCCCATATAATAAATGGTGCTTTTTATGAATACGACAAAATTGAAAGCATCGGTTTTGCAAAAGCGATAATAATAAGTGCTTTTCGTCCAAATAAACAAGCTAACAAAGAATGATGATGATTTATGAAAAGACTGTTGCAGAGATAATTAAAAATAACTCAAACATATCTCATTGTTGACAAAAAATAAGCGCTTTTTCAAGTGTATCAATCAGCAAAATTGCAAACGCCATTCCTACTAGGCTATAAAAATTCTTTTTTCCTGATCCACAACTTACTGCAATTATAAAAAAAAACCATATACTTATAATAAAAAACAATTCTACCGTCAGGTGTTTCGGACTAAACCAGTGCAAAGATTTAATTACCGCCGGAAAGATCCACATTCCTACCGACTTCCATTTCGCTTTTTCATAGTCACATTGAAGAGTCAAAAATTTCCATACCTTACAGCATCTCAAGATTTTTCAGCTGGAACCACATCCTCTATTATAACAAATATTTACCTTGTGACATCGCATAATGCATTGGGATTCGGCCATTAGCATCAGCCTCAAGTCCAATTGTATTATTGAGTTTTGCAGCGAGTTCCTTATCAAGATTCAAAGAACGCATATGATAGAATGCGAGCAATTTATGCAGTAATTGTGAGCGCCGATAACGAGCTGCCACATGATAAAGAGTTAATTGCAATGGCATTTGTGATGATGGCACTGATACGTTGTTCATCACATCTGCCAACTGAAATCGAAAGTAATTTCGGATCATACGTTCAAATATGAGTACCAATATCGAATTAATCGAAACATTGAAGTGGGAAGGAGGAGGAGGGGGAGGAGAGGGGGAAAGAGAGTCGTAAACGATTATACTTTGTCGGGGACTTTATGAAGAAACCAGAATCGATCAACCAAAATTCCGAAAAAATTCATAAAAAAATATTACGAAGCCAGAAATTATAGAATAGTCTACTAATAGAGTCAAAAGCTCAACGCTGTTTCGATAAGTACAGCGTTAGAAGGAAACAAACAGTCGTTTTTTTCTTGACGATAGACACGGTGAGAAAGTGAAAAGACGACCAAATTAGAGTCACGATCCGGTTAGCACTGGTCAACAACAAATAAAAACTTCACTAGCGCAGCAATGAAGTTTATTCAGTTGAAGATCGACCACCTATGAAGTTATGACATCAGATATATATGCGGAAATTAATGAAGATATTTAGAATAAAATGGATTACCAGCATAGTAACGTCGATATTGTCTGCAAAAACCGCATAATGAATGGGCAAAAATCCATTTACATCAGAACGTTGAACACTCGAATCGTTCGCTCTACACATTAACTTAATACACTGAAAAACACTTTTCTCTATTCTTATTGAAGAAAAAATATGCAAATTTTTGCAGTCGGAAGCAAAGTAAAAAGATAACGATTCAGCGGAAGACAGAGTTGAACAATTACCCATGAATTCCAGGGAAGATCCTATCACCATATGCCAAAATCACTATGCACGATAATAAAGGTTTATAGAGTAGGGAATATTGCCCACAAAAATAGAATCGTAAATCAAATGGCACATATATCAGATACTCACCTTGAATACAGAATCGTTCTTGAGCGCAGCTGCATAATGCAATGGTGTGAACCCGTATATGTCTTGTACATCAACTTCTGCACCCGCGTTCATTAGTTTATATATAATCGAGGAGACACAATTGCGTGCTGCATAGTGTAATGCCGATCGACCCGATAGGTCACGAGCTTGTGGCTCAATACCAACCGATAATAAACATTCAACAACGAATTCACTGCAATAATAACCGTTATTTTGACACCCATATCACGCCTTTATCGCTAAGTGATTTCCGGAGGGGGTGACGATGAAGTGAACTGCCGTCTGGTACACGATTTCTGAAGGAGTGAACTACAGAACGAGCTGTCCTTTTCTTTAAAAGACACCACTGTCAAAAATAATAAAAAATAAAAGAATGACGAAATTTAAATCAAATACGCCAAAATTACAAGCTAGTCATGAAAGAAGTTACTCCTTCCGCTACAGAACAGCTTCCAATACCGTCCTTCTTTTTCAATGATCCAATTCAATAGAAATGGTTGTAAAACAACTCTTCCCAATATAGCTATCCTATAATCTTTATGAGGCATTCAATTCACCTGTTCGGATTGGTGGATTGTGCTGCAACATGAAGCGCAGTTCTATTGTTCGAATCGACAAGGTGTATATTACAGCCATTCTCGCATAAAGCCCTCACCACATTAAGGAACCCACGATATGAAGCAAGATGCAACGCTGTTTGTCCATCGCTTGTTTGCCTTAAAAGTTTATTGCATGCAATACTTCAGAAGAAAACAGAATGTATGTAAGAATGGGTGAAGAATATTTACGCGTTGCAGTTGTTATTCAGTAGATATTTTGTTGCAAAGAGATGGTAAAAATATTATAAAACAAACTGAAGTGAGAAACAATTTCAGGCATGAAAAATTAGAATCCCTTGCAACAAGGTTCAATCACGGTAAATTCGCGACCTTAAAATAGTATCGATTAAACTATTGTGCCAACGAATTATTAAAACAGCGCATCCTGTCATTACAACTTACCTCTCTCTCGAGAATGTAGACATGTAACATGCCACTAGAACAATAATAGTAAAGAAGGAACAAAAGTATTGAAAGATATTATCCAAAAAGCATAGCAAAGAAAGACTAAACTTCTTATCAACTCACAGATCAACATCGGCACCCGATTCGATGAGGAATCTAGCAATTATATCATGCCCAAATCGAGCGGCTACATGAAGTGGTGAGATACCCTCTTCGTTGATTGCATTCACTGATGCACCTTTATCAACTAACATCTTCGTACGTGCTATACGTCCGAACTCACAGGCATAATGCAATGCTGTACTCCCATCTCCCGATCGTTGAGCAATATTGCAACCAGCTTTCAATAATAACTGAAATGCGTATTTTTAAAAGTTCTTTAATGCTCATCCGTTCGTTATGAAACCTTGACTGCATCACTAATTAAACACACCTATCTTCCAGCACTTCCTACACTACAGCGGGGAAGGGGAACCAAAGAGAAAGCGGAAGGGAACTGAAGGTGTTATTCAGATGAGTGGTTCCCTGAGAGCCTTTACAAGGCATTTGTGTAACTTACACATTTCTCAAACATTAGAAAAGGAAGTGTGAGAACAGCTTGCCTGGACGGAATAAGATCCTTACCCAAACTTTTAAAACTTCTTCCCGCCAGGCAGACGCTCATAATGAGCTATTCTTAGTAGAGAGAGTATTCACCAAAGAATTAAGATTTGATTAAAAAATTCATATATCATCACTTCGAAACAGAACATTAGATGAAAGGCTGCTGAATATTCAACCATAAACAATATCAACTAGAAAGAATCGAATTATGAGTGGGCATGACCATTCTCGAAATCAGAGAATGAAACACAAACAAAAATACCATCAACGTTTACTTTTTAATTAATAAGGCAATAATTGAGTAATAAACTACCTCACAACACAAAGTGCCTTCAGTTGATCCGGCCGACAGGTGGAGAGCACTAAAAGCTTGTGGACCACAGGTTAGATTCGGATCGGCACAATTGTTCAGTAGACTGAAAAGACACATTACCTTCTATCAACACCTGTTATGATGAAGCCAACAAGAATGGTCTATCGGCTAAATAATGACTCGAAAAAATATCGAAACAGTTATTTGTAAACCTTTGCTACTTTTCAGCTCATATCTCACAAAATTGCTCACCCTTCCAATTTCAGATAAATTTTCGCAAAAGCTTCGAGCTAAAATTTTTTAGACAGATGACCATGCTTTACACTTTTGCGTGCTACTTTTTTTTAAACGTTGAGCAACTTGTTAAATTTTCTTCCAAATTTTTTCCCATATGCTGTGTTAGCATTTTTTTAACGCTCTGTACAAACAAAAAGTTGGTGAGCATCTCAACGCCGAATCGAGTGATATCGATGGATCGATGGGGAATGGAGCAAGCATTTCCTCAAGAAAGATGTTTAAATGTCATCAGTAACACCGCCGAACTGCATAAATAAAAAGTGGACGAAAACTTCTTTAGACCATACGACCAGTACAAACTGGCCATTTCTCTGAAAACTGCAATCACCACGGAAACAAAAAAATTGGAATCTAATTTAAAAAAGGAAGGGAATAAACCAAATACTGAATAAAACGTCAAACATCAATAGTTTCCATTTGTAAAGACCGCAAAACCAATGCTATGTGGAAGTGAAAAGGTTTTAGAATTGAGTGATTTAACATTCTATTTCTGCACTCCTTTCTCGTCTTCGAGAGGATCAACTTCAGAGTGTTACCTCGATTTCCTCTCATATCCACCTTTCGAGATAATACCAAATTATTGTGGTGAACGACCGCGCTACGGCTTAATTTGCATGAATCGACCTCAGTGATATCTGTTCTTCTCTGTTCTATTATATTGCGCGTTTTCTCTGGTTGTCTGCATCTTTCAAATCCGTTTGCTGTTATGTGCGTTGACTCCGGTATCTTGTGGTGGTTTTCCCTATCAATTGGTCCAGCTACCCAGTGCCGCTTGGTGCGCTGTATCAGTCATTTGAGAGTAAATCTCCAACTACTCGCCTTGACTCGTCCGCAAGTCAGCAACACAACACAAGTGTTCATATGCAATGAATAACAAAAGAAAAGCAAAAACTAGACAAACTCACGTTTCAACAACCCGACTTCGCCCATTGTTGACCGCATAATGAAGAGCTGTGCATCCATCCACCGATGCACAATCAACAGTCATCGTTGCATTCTGTAGAATGAAATGCACTAAGTCAACATCACCCGATATCGCCGCATAGTGGAGAACGGTATTCGACTGTGAATCGCGTGAATTCAAATCGGCACCATTTTCATATAGAATACGTAGTACATTCATATGGGCACCCATTGATGCCCAATGTACTGCCGTTCGCCCTTGTTTGTTCCTGGTAAAAAAAAATAATGCCACTAAATTAGACTTGCGATCATGAAAGGTAAAACGTTGTTGAACGTTGTTGTGAATATGGAACCCAACTGTACTCCATTTGCACGGTCATAGCTGTGTTTGATCGTAAATCTAATAGGTTTGTTTGAGTGCGGATACGATCGCATGATCTGTGTGCAGGTAAGCGCAATCGGAGATGAAGCAGCGCTAATGTGAGAGTATTTCGAGTTACTTTTCACCCATTATAAGCAAAAAGGCACATACTACGCCAACTATCTCTAAACTGCCCTACTGAATGCAATACACCTCAAAAACCTAGATGGGATGATCCGGGAGGGCAATTGTTTAAATGGAGATGATAATGAACCCTTCCCGAGGGTGCATTCTCAACCAACAACTAAAAACATACTTTGCATTTATGTTCGCCTCTCTGCCTAAAAGCAACTGCACGAACTCCACGTTGCCATAATAAGCAGCGTGATCCAATGCTGTACATCCATTCCAATCTGTCTTATCTGAAATAACAAAAAAACGACCTTCGAAATATTTCTTATTAAAAAAAAACACTTCATTATTTAAATATTTGCTGATGCTAGCAACGAATGGGAAACGCTTACAATGTGAATCTCTTAGCAAAATTGCTTCACTTTATACGGAAAGTGTTGTCACGTCAATAAATTTTATTCGATAACAACTATCATGGGGGTCTTTAGCAGATTTAATACTGCACACCCGCGATGCGATCCATTGAGGTGGAAAGGGCAGAGAAAGAGAACGCTGTCATTTCGAAAATTCAAGAAAAGCGCAGATGAAATGTAAATGTATCATCGATGGTCAACACAATATCCTCTTAAATAAAATAGTTACAACACGAAGAAGCATTATGCCGTCATCACCTCTCGGCATTCCAGAAGTTATATGAACTGTTGCATTAGCTTCTATATTACGTCTGATGCAATCAACTGTTGCATTATCTTCTATATTTAACGTCTAATGCAATCAATAAAAATGTTTGACGGGACCACTCGCATCGTTTCTTTTTTTTTTTTTCGGCGTTTGTTACACACAATTCATTCAATTCACAAATTAGCGAAAAATGAATGCACATTGGCATCTTCGAGCATTTCCCTTACAATCCCATTAACCTTCCTAAGGGTTGAGTCTGCTAACTTTACTCTAGATAAACCCCTACATGGAAAAGACGCTGATTCTTAGACAGCTGAAGAAGTTATAAGCCCAGGGGTTGTAAATGTAATATATACGATATCAAGAAAACATAAGAACACACCAATAACATCAGGTGCGTATGTGAGGAGAAGTTCACCGCTCTTCGTAGCGTTATGTTGTGCGGCAAGATGCAATGGAGTCATAAAACGTTTGCATTGACTCCGTGGATTAGCACCTCGTTCCAGTAGTGTCAATACTACATTGTAATTGTTACGGATACATGCCCTATAAAACGACATCAGAAATATGTAAACCTTCAAACTTTCTTATTTATATCGCAACGTTATCTCTTCACTTTCCCATACTATAATAGCACTTCCGTCAAACAATAAGAAGCAGGTAATTGTTGGGTTGCCACATAGGTAACCCACAACTCAGTTGAAGAGGAAAGGTGGGGGGTCATGCTAAAACAATTGAACTAAACTTCTCTATTCGGTCATTAAATTCCATAGCATGCGCAAGTTATCCTTAACGAGAATATCATCGAAAGCGATCGCAGTAAAAATCCCCACAAACGTCATAAGCAGGAACTATTGTTAAGCCAGTACTTATAGCAAGGCTAGGAAAAAAAGCCCATTGGATACCAAGTATTACATTTAACAAATGTAAGTGAAATTAGTAGATATAACTTTCATGCAGTAAATCAATGTTCTTTTATTTCAAACGAATACAGCCTCAGTAAAGCTTTTCAGGGTTCGGGATTACCACAACTCCTCCCTCTCCCCTTCAAGCAGTTAGATATCGACCTCAAGAAATCTGAATTTTAATGCAAGCCAATTAGTTTCGCAAGATTCCTAAAGTCAGGTTGCCATAAGATAAACCAGAAATTTAAGAAAATTTAACAAATTTGCAAAGCTGCCCTGGAGCATTCTCAGGTAGATATGAGGAAATGCAGCACTAGAGGTGCCATCATTGATTCTATCACACAATTAGAGCGCCATATATCTATATATCACACCTATGAAGTGGAGTGATCCATAAATGATCACGGGCATCAACTCTTGCACCCGCATCCAGTAATGCACCAACGATTGCATCGTGGCCAAAGAAGGCGGCCAAATGAAGTGGCGATGTGCCCTTCTCATCCAATCCATTCACATCGACGTTCTCATCAATCAGATTCAGCACCCCCTCCTCGTCGTTGCTTAACACTGCTCTTACCAGTTCCATCTTAACAAAAGAGTACGTTAATCTCGAGACTGATACTGCATCTTACAATTAATTATGAGCAGAAACTTCAATAATATGCAACACATCATGACTATGTCTTTCCCCCATGTCCCCCTCTTTTCCCTGTAATACTAAACAGTGACAATGCTCATTCTGCTCCAAATCACCTTCTGTTATATTTCAAAAACTCTAACAATCTTAGTAACGGAAAGCTTTGATGGATTTTAGGTTCAAACCTGCGCGAATGGACCATATCGAACACAGGACTTGTACCATTTGATATCATTTACAACTGATCTACAAAACCATGACGCATTTGAGTGTACTCTAATTTTCAGTGATTTATGCGAGATGATAGAATTCGCCCCTTTCATTTTATGTATGTAAAATTAAATAGTTCACTTATCTTTTGCTGCAAACCAAGCAGAAAAACTTTTCTAGACAGCCGACTGTCACTATCTACCTATGTGGGATGGACTTTGAAGGTTCTTGATCAAGTACAATATTCTCCTGATGCAACTATTTGAACCCAGCCTAGCATATAGGAAAGACAAATACGTCCTAGATTGACTCGTGTGTGCCTGTTCCACAACTGCGCCTCCAAACGCCGTCATTTCCCATCCCTTTCCTCCACTCAACGGAAATATGCTTTCAAAATTAAGAAACCACAAAGGTAAAAAAAATGCTCAAAAACTTACACTACAACCAGATGAGCCTTTTTCATCACATTTTGGCGGACTCATCGTCAACGGTGAGAATGCCGCTTTCTTTGGCGTATGCGGCATCTCGTTCGTTATTCAATATGACGGCGATCGTAATCTATGAAAATAAAGCACCTGTACTGCTTAAAATTACATCATCATATCGCAAAACACATCGGACATATTGCTGTGATTTATCGTCAATTTTATGTATTACAAAAAAAATATTGGCTAAATTAATTAGCTCACTTGAAAAAAAAAAGATATATGGAGTGTGGACAAAAGCGCCATTCAACGAAAGTGCGCAATATTGCTTCAGTTGTCATTTGCATAAGAAATAACCCCGACGAGGAAAAACGAAATGGAGCACAATGCCTGAAAGGGCTATGACCGTATCCGATTTTATTTACTTGCTTCCTTATATCAACGGTCTTAAAATGGGAAAATATATAAAAAAATATGTGAATATGAACGATAAGAAGGAGAATACGTCAATTTTAGGCGAATAGACATTCAATACGTTCGAGTAGCAATAGTGTGCAGATGGAAATGATTCAGCCATAGCTTAGAAGCAAACTGGCTGAGTTCATTTACTGGCAGGAAGTAGAGTGCATATGTAAGGCTGGAAACTATGCGGGATAATATCTATGGACCCGATGGGAGTGAAGGTGAGGACCACAAGCTGAGGAAATATTTCAAACCTCGTTCATTTAATTAAACATTTCTCTCACTTCAAGCATAAGATAGACCAGGCGGCTATAGATCAAGTGGGAATAACGAGGCGGCTATAGATCAAGCAGGAATACTGTGCCTACAAGGTAAGCCGAAGAAGCTCAAGAGCACAAAGCAGATAAAACTACTACCCAGAAGGTGTCGTAAGGCTAGCCTGAGGCACAATCGGGAGGGTATAAAAACGGATTGATGTGTCCCATGCATTCATTTCAGCTTCTAAACTGATCTTAATGCCGAGTGGGTGGGTCTACGTGTGGCCGTTTGATGCGTGAGAAATCGGCGGTACCTTAGGATTCGCCGGGTGCGACTACGAGATCGTGCCGACGGTCGAAACCATCCTTGTAAATGAATCCCTACTTGTTTGTTACCTTATTGCACAAGTTTTATAAACTTTTCGCCCCTTATATCTGTGTCTTCTCGCAGTTTACTCGGCTGCATCTCGACAGAGAGTGCAGATCCTCAAGGAGACGACCTGGACGACTAGACAAGCCAAGAGGAGCTGACAGTTACATGAGATGTTGGATCAGATAAATGAATAAATAGATAAATAGATAAATAAATAAATAAATAAATAAATGAGCAATAAATAAATAAACAAACAAATAAATAACGAGTAGGTATATAGATGAATTAATTGATTAATTTGAAGAAAACCAGGTCCTTGTTGCATAAGAAAGCTTTTAAAACATATTAATGCCCTTTCTTAAAATATACCACTCAAATATTCCAACATCACTTTATTCAAATGGCGAAATTGATGAGAAAAAAACCACAGAAATTTTTAAACTCAATTACACCACAAGGATATGGCCTCCGAGAGATATAACGTATAAAGATCGACTATAGAAAGTGACGATGGATTAATTCGAAATGCAGAAAGCGGAAAAGGATGGAATAATTGTTTTTTAAACTAATTGACGATGATTAGGCTATAATATGAATAATCTGTTATCTTTTTTTTTTTAGTAATCTAATATGTTTTAATTTCCTCGCCTGCAACATGGAATTCCCAATACACCTCAACGTTGATATATGGAAAGAATTGCATGAATTTAAAATTACTTTTGTGCCCTCACTCCCCTATTTGGAATAAAGGATTCTGTTTGAGCTAGCTCTTTCAAAGGATTTCACTGAAAAAGTTGATCTATCCATACTGTTTAAAAATGTAAAAAATTCACCTCATTTAATTCTCTTTTACTGCATTTATATTCTTTACAAATGGCCGATAGTTTATCTCTACTTTTCATTCAGTAGCATGCGTGAATTTCTTTTGCATTTCTCATTAGAAAAAAAAAAAATTTTTTTTTTGATAATTTATTTATGAAAGTCTATTTTTGATAATTTGTGTTAAATATTATTAAAAATAAATTTTCCAAAAATAAGTAATTATGCTTCATTCACTCGACTGCCAAAAAAAGATTATTTACAAAACGAGTCGTTTCTTTTCAGGATAGCCAATGCAAAATTAAAATCCAATCGATATAAAATACATGTAAATTGTTTAGCATTTAAAGCCTTTATGCACAATGCAAAAAATATTTTCCTAAATTAAAAACTTTATGGTGAATTAATGCGAAATACGATATACGAAATGATCCCATAAAGTACATCATAATCAACAAATTTGATAAACTCCTGCACAGACAGACAAGCAGACAGACAGACAGACAGACACACGACGTAAATAGATACAGTGCTCTCTAATACATTTTTACAAGGCAAATATGCTAAAAAGTATAATAAATTTGCATGTAATTATGTGGTACGAGTTTTGCGAGTCCTAAATTCCAGAGGTTCAGGACGTTGAAGCGACGATGAACAGAGATGCACATAGAGGTGACGCCACTAATACATAAAAAATAAAATGAGTACAACAAAAGTAAGGAATAAACAAAAAAGACGCTTATATGAGATGGAATCGTTTTTTTTTTAATCCCTCTCCCTCGTTGCCGACGTTGAAAACAATTGCTAGCAGAAAACGTTTGCTAGAAAAAGACACACTAACTCAACCAATTCGAATCACACACCACTTCGTCCACACAACAAATCAAACACTGCCGAACAGGTGAAACAATTTAATAAACGACAGGTAACCATCGAAGCAAAAAAATTCAAAAATTTTACAGCGTTCTATGTAAATTATTCAAATCCGTCGAATTGGAATTTTGCCAAATGAAATGAAATAAACAACGTGAAGCGTTGACTTGAAAATATTGAAATCAATTTTTTTTTTACAATGCCGTCGTTGAGAAGAGACAGATGCAATAATATTTAAAGAAAAATCCCAACTGCTCGACCATAAACATTTAATCACTAAGTATTCGAATTTTTTGAACCTCACTTGGGTGTGAACGAAGTCACGAACCCCCTCGACCTCTTCCTCACCGTTGTGCATGACATAGATCTGCTGTGCCAATATGCTCGCGATTATCTTCACGAAACGAGTAAGCTTAAGCCACTCGGGAGCTCACAACTTGTCAGTGGCACATTTTGACACGGAAGTTGTGTCTAGTAAGATGTTCCATCATTCGACCAACCTTTTGAATCTTACAACTGAGTTTTGCATAGTAAACAAACCAACATAAACCTGTCACACAATTTTTTCTCGGCATATAAAACAAGGTGATGCATCCGAAACTCATTCGTCACGACGACAAAAAAATTCCAGGCCTTTTTGTTGGGCACGCCAAATTCAAATTCCAGAAATCGATTATATTTAACCGCTCGAATAGATCCATCTTAAAACAACGATATTTTCGAGCGAAGTTGCGAACTGGGTACGACTTGTACGAATTCCATCAACTGATGGAATTGCAAGTGAAAGATGGGCAATTCGAATTCTCTACTTGAAGCTCAAGCAAGTGAAGAATCGTAGCCATGAAGTTGTCACAATATAAGCTTTGTAGAGCGACTGTCGTATAAGCTGTAACAATCGAGCCAACGCAGCTGTCCTTAACTCGATCTCTGAGTTGTGCTTGATGAATCATGCTGTAATAGTAGTAGATGATATAAAGTTTATTTTTTAAATTTACAAACAATCTAATTTCAATCAATCCATTTGCTGGGAAACGTTATCGGAATCACTGCTTTTCTTTTGATATTTTAATGTTAAATAACTGCAGAATTTGTATCCCTCATTAAAATACACCGTATTTCCCTTCTTTCTCAATTAGATTACCGTTTAGCTTTTATACTCCACCTACAATACAATAATCTTACGGTAATTTTACCGTATCTAGGCAAGGGAAACAGGCCTCATACATTAACATTATTGTGATTTGTTATAAAATTACTATAGTTCAGATTTGTGAAGCACAAGACTGTAGTTTCTTTTCTAAAATTATTTATATGCATTTAGATTCGATTTTATATTTCCTTCAAAGCTTTTCTCATTTTATATGAATTTATTCACTTGAATTTTTTTAGAAAATTACAGTATTCTAAATTGCACAGCTAACTCAGGGAAATCGTTATCTTCTATGATAGTAATATCAATTTGGAATGACCATCGATATTGGTTGGAATGACTTGGAATAACCTCGAATCATTAGATCAATAAACTTGAAAATTTCATTAATACCGGTCCGATTTCGATTATTTTAATGAATATTTCAAACTTACTCAAAAGAGACGGATTTTTTTTTTTTTTGCTTTATAGCCTCCTAGTTTACATGTAGATCATATTTATATTGAATATATCTCATATTTTGGTAGATCAGCCATATTTTCCGGGCTTAATTTGCTTTTTTCTTATATATTTAATTGTATATTATAGAGATCATTTGTTCATCTTTCTTTATCTTCCATCTCTCTTTGCTTTGCTCACTTCTGAATTCCGAATCGGCAGAAATGATCAACAAAAAGAATGAAAAAAAAAATTAAATTAAAAATGCCAAATATCGAATAGATGCGACCCCCAAATGTGAGCAATAGCCAATCATGATGAGTTGATCAGTGCTGACAAATGGCTGGTTGTATCCCAATGAACAAAGCTAAAATCTACAGTATTTATTGTACCTTCAACACTATATTACCTGTTCGATATTACTATCAAACGATTCATTTCAATAGCACTATTAAAGCAATCAAATGCAACAATCAATTTTCAGCTTTAGATTGAATGCACTTTACGAAATTCGTTTGTTATTTTAGCTGTCGTCTATTCAACAAATAGTCCTATACGAGAGAGAGAGAGAGAGAGACAGAGAGAGAGGGAGAGGGAGAGATAAAGAAAGAGGGAGAGAGAGGGGATTGTGATTTCGTTTTCTCGTAGCAGTTAGTTCAGCGTTGCACTATGTCGATGATATCGTCCCAATCCACCTGTTGCTGCTAGTTGAATTATATCTATGGTTTGACTATTACTATTGTATAGGTACATCACTCTCATCTATCAAACAAAGCTGTGGATTGTCGTCGAATTGAAGCAAGCATTGAAATGACGATCAAAGATGATAGAATGATATGATCTGATAGCAGTGATAGCGTATCTGATGAGCCTCTTTATGATCGCTCCGACATGGCCTATAACTCGAGAAGCTCAGAACTTCAGAACCATCTTCATTCATATCTCATCGATTCATTCGTATATCCACTAATCGGTAAGTTCATTGATGAAATTTTATTTCACTTCTCAACTTTTAGCTATTATTTACAAAAATTTAAATTATCGTATTTTATTAGAAGTTATACTTTTCTGTGATATTACATTTGTATGCATTTATCTCGAATGGAAATGAAATTTTTTGCAGCATATATATCTTGGCAGTCTTAATTTCACATTTTAGAACAAATAATCGTCTATATTGAAAGCGATCAAAATGTTTATCAAAATTCTAGCTCTTTTTAATATTTCTTTTCACCTTCCGGATATGAAAGCTCTCTCATGCAATGCCTAGCCATTCGGATCTGTGCCACTTTTACTTCTCCTTGCACTCTTCAATTATCAAGCTTAAATATGCAAAAAGTGCATGATATTATAAAAAACCAAAGACCCCATTTTTATAACTCGTTTCTTTTTGAAATTTGCATAAGAATTCACCGCAGTCGAATTTTAAATATAATAAAGCGAAATATAATATTTTTATTGATTTCAGATTGCAAACATTTTTGTACTCCTAAGGTATCTTCAGGTTGTAATGCAAAGAAGAAGTGACAAACGTCGATGGGGAAGCACTCTATTCGTGACGACGAGGATATTACTGCTAACAAGTAGGCTAATGCGGCATTTAGCTGCAATGTTCTCTTATGCTATCAAATGGACTGCATATTATCAATCACATCATCGTTGACAGTACCCTCTATTGTCGTTCTATTTATTTCGATTACTGTACTGTAATTTTTTCATACAACCTAAGTTTTCATAAAAAAAATGCTTGCAGCAATCAAAAATCCTAAGGATATCCCAGCGGCATAATTAGACGTAACTTCTATCACATTTCACGCTTATTGAATTATTCTTATTCAAACAGTAATTAAACTTGTTCATTTCTCATCTATTTTAAACAACGGAAGTTATATGCGCAGTTGTTGATGCAATTTAAAAGACTTGAAAGAATTAAACGGAATTGATTGAATAGTAATTCGAATATATCGAACTAAGTGATAACGATAAAACTGCAATATTTTATTGTTAAAATTAAATAACTGACAAATTTAATTCTTTCAATTTCATTTCAGCTAATAATACTCTCATTTATTTATTTATTTTCATTTTTAAAATGATGAGAATAATTCACTATGCCGAAAAATGTTTCAACGTTTTGCATAACGATATAATTTTGTCGCATTATGGAAATGGATTGATTTTTCATGGAATATATCATTGTTCTTTTTTTTTTTGTTAGTCAATGAAAACATCGTCCACAGAAGGGATGGATCAGTATTCGTTTCTTTGCTATACCGTTGCGGTGCCGCAAGCGATTTCAATGACCACTATTGTTTGTTTAGGCCTCGCAGATTGTATTGCGCACCTTATGCAACACACCTAGTAGACGTATAAAGTCAACAATCACTGTAGAAATGTTACAAGCAGGACAAAGCATTTTTATGAATATCTAGCTCAGGTACTGTTTTACAGCAAACTTACTAGTCAAATCAGTGAAATTCTTTCAAATGCTCAATAGTCTCTGCTTTTCCAATATCTGAAAGACCTACATCCATACGATAGAAAGGATAGACATGATGAAATTCCTTTCCCATCCCCTCCATCTTTCATCCACTCTTAGTTCATCTTGTGAACCAACAAGCTATCTCACCTTATCAATTTTCTTCTCTGCAATTCATCGAATCTATTGTAAATTTATTTACTTATCGTTTAGAAGGATTCTTCTAAGAGTCATTCAACATTCGGTAATTTTGCAATAATTTTCGCACCAAAAACTTTTAATTTTCAATAGTATAAATCAATTCATTTATGTTGTTGTTTTTGTTTGCGTCACTCAAAATCGTTTTCATATTCACTACCCAATGTGAACATCACTATTGATAGTTGAAACGGAAATTTTTATTAATAAATGAGTGTTTAAAGTTAAAATAAATTTATATTTGAGTAGTTCATGCACAGAATTGAAATCTATAAAGGTGGAGATCTATAATAACGGGTACTAATTTGAAGTATAATACTTCATGCGTTTGTGGCTTCTCTTTGCTTCTCGTTGGAGTCTCCCTATTTCAAAAGAAACGCGACATTAGTATAGCACTAATTCAACAGAGGAAATGTTTTTAATAATAGTCTGTCAGTTTTATGTGAAATTTTATCTCTATTTGCCAGCTTTCATTGATGTATTTAATTATGTTCAACGTTTACCGTAATCCAAAGTTTATAAACCCAGGGTTTATATAGCGTGTGCAATCTTACTAAATAGTTTTATTAACTATCCTTCGAATCGTTGTTTTTATATGCTTTATAACCTGCCATTAGTGTACTAATTTGAACGTTATGGCTCCTCAAAAAAAAGTTTTTATTTTTTGAAATACAAAGAACCAAAAGTATGAGTGCTATATGGAGATCAAGCGTGAGATATGAATTCAAATCCGAAGCTTGAAATTCTATCATTTCCGGTTTCAAGTACTGAAATTCTCCTTCGTTGTCTTTATAGAAGATATTTGCTTTATAATAATCCTTTTATAGTAATAGTTCATGACATATTCTATTCATATTATCTCTTACCAATTTCAAGATTATATAATGAGAATCGACAACCACTTATTCAGATTTTTTAAACGTTAACAACCTGAGGCTCTTAAAGCTTATGAGCCTCAATCTCAAGTGTTAAATTTCTCTGAGAGTGAGAGAGAGAGAGAGAGGGAGAAAGAAAGAGAGAGAAAGGGAGAGAAAGGGAGAGAGGACTTTTTGAAACTATATAAAGTAGAAAAAATTTATTTTCAAACAAGTTTTCCAATAATGCGTCTATCTTCGCACAATGTGCACTTTCATCAATTCCATAGAGAATAAATAATATTTCCTTTCAAGCATATTTTCCAAAAAAAAAAAAAAAAACTCCTCATCCTTATAAATTATTCAATTATTGCAATTGGGAATACTTACAACTCTTCTTGCGATATACAAATTTTTCAAAAAAAAAGTATCATTTTCGATTATAAATAAGTGCGAAATAAATCATTGCAATTATTGCAGTGAAAAATGCAAAGAAAAACATTTAAATAAATTTGAAATTGTAATAAATCAATTCAACCTTAATTTATTGCTTATTGCTGTTCTGCCTACTGCGAATACAGTCTATTATATGTTGAAATACTTCGATTGTTGTTTGCGAGTATTTAATGATGACCAACATGTACCGTATTCCATCATTTATAAGCCCAGGACTTATAGCGTGAACAATTTTTTTAGAAAGGAAGTTTATTCGAGAGTGAAGAGGAAGAGGGGATAGTGGGGAGGAGGGATAAATTAAAACAATTGTGAGGTTTATAAATGAGGAAATCAATGATGTTGGTTGGTATAACGTTAAACTTCTCGCAAATAATTTCAGTGCCTTCACTTAAGCTTTTAAATATTTTTTGTTTAATCTTTTTATTTTAATGGTAATGAAATATTTGTGTTTTTAAATTATTATTTGCAATGAAAATCTCAATTATGAATCATCTTCAACACATTTATTTCAGTATATAATTCATTCGTAATAAGAAAATTCATTGAACGTTGAAAGTTCAGATTCGATGAAGTGATATTTGATTATTATGCATTATTTTACTAATTAAATAAAATCATTTGCATAATTGCAATGATGACTCTCGATGGGTTTTTCTATGGTTTAATTTTGATTGATACTCAGTTGAGGTATTTATGATTGCATTAGTGAGTCTTATTGCATTGCATCATTGCTTTTCATTGTAATATTTCGTGATTTGAGTTGCATTACAGTCGAATAAATCTTTTTTGTTTGTTTACTTCGTTCCTAGCATATATATATATATATATATATATATATATATATATATATATATATATACACATATATATGAGACGACCTGTGATGTAAATATCGTAATCTACAAGAGACACAGTATTCTTTGAAGTGCAGTGCATGTTTATCGTTTATCTGAAGTGTTAGGATGCAAATGAAAGAACGAAGAGTAAGAGAAAAAACTAGAATATATCTATTTATTGAAAGTATCAAAAAAAACAAGAATATTATATTGTTATAAATTAATACTCTCAATAAATAAATGCAATTATTTGTGCAAAAAATCGACGAAAAGATAGAGTAGAAAATATGCATTATAATCTATAACCGTAATTTCGTTGCTAAAATTATTTTCTTTATATTTTTTCTCAATCATTTTTGAGAATCTCCTCTTTTATACAAATAAAAATCATATAAGATTGAAAGATTTTATGATTTGATGGTACAAATTAAGTGTGCAATAAATTACCAATAATTACTCTTTTTGCATTACATCGTTAATGAATTCGGTTATGTGAATTTTCAATATTTCTTCAACGAATGCAATAAACTTTGTTGCGAAAAATTTTGAAAAAATGTCCATAATTCATGCAATTACAACGAAACATCTTGTATAGTGATTTATTCTTGTACTTTTAATACTTTCGAATACATCCCATCACAATCAGCATATGAAAAGCACATAGTAGTGTTTTTAATGTTTCTATGTTTTAATGTTTTAATGTTTAATGTTTTAGTGTTTAATGTTTTAATGTTTAATGTAAAAATATTCACTACTGATCAATGGCCTTCTATGAATTAAGAGTTTTTTTCGCAAAACTCATCATTGCAACATCATGTCTGTGTGCATGCACGCTTGTATTTGTCTGTCTGTCGGGTCTAGAGAAGCACTGAAATATGGTGTGGATCATCTCCTTTCATAGTATATTCCGCATTAATCTGCCGATTCCGAAAAAAAAAAGCTATAGATATTTAAAGGAATCAAAAAATTTGCATATGTTTTACATTGATCTGATTCTCGTTTCTTAATGATGGGAACCCAGAAGAAAAAGACTCCACGAAGGATTTTTAAAGGCGGTCAGCGCAATACGAATATATAATGCATTATTTTGCATATTATATTTTTCGTTGATAAAAATGTGAATTGTTGTGATCAGATGACTAGCACATAAAAGAGCATATTGTTTAATTTCTTTGATCTACCTGTTGCATTCTTTTTTTTTGGCGATGTGCCTAATTTCGAAATTTCGTGATTGCTGCAAAACATTAGAATCAATAAAAGATTAAGGGCGAGATTTCTGTTCATTTACATCTTCAAAAACAACTATATTTAAGAGTAGAATGATATAAATTAATCAATGAAATTATTATAAGGATCATCGCTATATCTCCAAATATGCCTATTGAAGAGAATAAACGGCAATCAACTTCCTATTCAATGAAATCTTTGCAATTCTTTTCGTAAACATTTTTTTTTTGTGAATATTAAAATTTCTTTAATTCCAACGGACTAAATCTACACTAATGACTGTTCTACTAAAGGGACGATTACTTTCAAAAGTATTTTTTTCTGACTTGATGGCTGCACTATACTCAGACAGTGTACAGTGCTAATAAGAGCATCATCCATCAAAAGATGAAAATTTTGAAGCTGAACTTTCTCAATAATTTTTTATTTTGCCAACAAGCGACAATGGAGTAATTCATTATTTTGAAAGGTTGACTTAAAGAAAATGCGGTCATAAATTCACAAAAATTTGGCAAAAAGTCAGAAATATTAGAAACACCCTTATAGAGAAAAAAAAAATCGGAAGAAAAAAAAACTCCGAAACGATGATATATTATCGCCACGAAAATCGAAAATATTTTAAACAAGAATTTTTCAAGTTTTATAGAAAATAAACTTTATTGAGAACGTTTCGATGATTGATTGAGGGTAATTTCTGTTGCAAACATTTGTAATGTTTTCTCTTTCAATGATATGGCAGTCGTCGCTTTTTTTTTCGTTAATTTTTTTTATCCTTCAAATGTTTTTTTCTGATGAAAATTTTCGTATAAATTGATTTTTTCGTGCTTTTTTTTTTCGTTTTCTCACTAATTACAGTTAGGAAAATATTTGTATTATCGAGGCGAAAATTCATCAATTTATTATCTCTTTTATGCATTGGTAAATCCGCCAATAAAGAACATAATTTATGAGATAATTAAATGTATTCATTAATAGCTTTGCCACTCATACATTTCCTATGGTATTTTAGGAATTATTAAATAAATAAACTAAACAAATGGCTATATATCCAGTGAAGTTGGCATAAAATATGCCTCTGAATAGCATTCACTTAAAAAAATTACTTTCACAAATTAGTACTAAAAATCAAATATGCAGAATTATGGGACATTTAATTGATGCCACCGTTCATGAAAATTTTTTCACGAAGAACTCATTTTTCTATTGGTCGATCGTTGTGGAACAAAAATCTGATCACTTTAAAACGTTGGCAGGTTTTTTTTGAGCATCTTAAAATGTCTATAACTCTTTTCGACTTGATGGATTAGTATGAAATGTAGTCGAGGTTTGACTTTTTCGAGGTTTCACAAACATTCTAACCTATACACTACAAGTTTCATGACCTTAACCTTGGTGATTTTCAAGACGAAACTACTTGCAGACAAGCAGATAGACAGACATATTCATGGCCACAGCATATACCTACCTACATAGTTAAGGACAAACACTATACATTATAATAAAGCTCTTTTGAAGAGCGAATTTTCGAATGTGGCAGAAAAGCGAACTTTTGTGTTTTTTTTTTTAAATTGATTCCCTTTAAAGTTCTCATTTTTAAAAATTTTTTTTCATCACTTTTCTTTTCTTCATGAAATATATTCATTAAATTTTCTGAAAGTTTTAAATATTTCGTAAATATTTAAATTTTTCAATCTATAAAAAATCGCAAATTTTATAAAAATATTTAAAAGTCTTGGATGGCATTCAAATAAGAAGTTTCTTCATCATTAAACTTTTTCATATATGTGTGTCAATAAAAGAGATCTAGCGATCGAAACTTATTATATCAATTGATTTTGTTGAAAGTTCTGAAGGGTTTATAATTTCATTCCATTTTTCATGTTCATTTCCTTGGAAATTTGAATATTCCCTTCGTTATAGGCAATCAAATGATTGTTCTTTGAAATTCTCCACCGCTTTGAAAAAAAAAAACTTTGAAAAAACAAATATTCTCACTTTTATTATTCTTTACTGAAAATAAAGTCGCGTAAAGAATTGAAATCAATGAAGTTAATCAAATATGAGAAGCATAAATTAAATTAAGCTACCATTTTCCTGCCACTTTGAAGGTAGGCAAATACTTCACTGCAACACTATCATTCAAGAATCATTAGCTATCGGCAAACTCGAGTGAGTCTACAATTTCGATAGACGATATTCTAGGAAAAAGGAGAAATAGAATTCAAACAAATAGACTGGAATCATCACAAGGAAATAGATGCGTTAATGACTTCTCATTGATAGATGTTGCAACGACGAATGAATTTATTAGTGATCGCTAGTATATCGTTAGCAACATCATAGCTGCATCAAACATACATCAACCTATTTATCATTTATTTCTTGTAATCTTTTGTTCATTGCAAAGATTCGTTGCAAAGTGAATTGCAAATCGAATCATTGCAACAGCTTTTCAGCAATTTTATGCACAATAGTCGGATTTGCATTTTTTATTTGTTTTTATGAAATATAAAAAAATATTCGAAATAATTTCCAAAAATTTTAATCGGATTTTTGAACTGATTCAATTTTGAACTGATTCAATTTTGAAGTGATTCAATTTTGAACTGATTCAATTTTGAACTGATTCAATTTTGAAGTGATTTAATTTTGAACTGATTCAATTTTGAACTGATTCAATTTTTTGAACCATATAAAGAGTAACAAAAATACAACGTATAAAGTACTTTTTTTTTCTGCCGACTAAGTTTAATCGATGTGATTATTTGTGAAGCACTTACCAATTAGTTGTAAGTACTCCTGTATAGGAAGCGTCGATGGTGTTAATAAAACATTTCCTCGAAAAAGAGGGTATAAAATCGTCTCTCAACATAGATATGCGCAAACGACGATGTTGAATTTGTAAATGCTAGCACTATTTTCTTTTATAATGTTGCGCTCACTTTCCTCCATAATATTGAACTTACATTTGAATGATTAGATCAAAAAAAAAAAAAATGCATAAAACGTTTCATTATAGTCCTAAAATTTCTTCTCGTTTATATTTCCCTTTCTCATTAAAGACTTTTCAGAAATAGTGCATAATTCAAAGCTCGGGGTTCATGTGAGAGAAGCTCGGTAAGAATTTGTTGCTGATACACGTTTGTTGCTTTATATCATATCTGTTGCACTTTGCACTGTATTACTTCAATATATCTCTTTATGCACGCTTTGGGCGTGATCTAAAATGTGCGAAGGAACGTATGTCTGTGTGTCTGTGTATGTATGTCTGTGTATATATGTATGTGTGTATGTCTATAATGGATATATTTGCTAATCCACAGCTACGTGATAGAAGGAATTGCTTCGCGGAAATTGAAGCTTTTGTTTTCGCTTTGATGTTTTTTATTGTAATGTGAGGTTGTATTGGCAGTTGTTCAGTGCTTCAATTAATGATATCAATTCACATTACAAATCGATGTCCTTTGCAAGTTCCTCTCCTCATCGAGAACAACTTATTCGCAAATAATTTTCTTTTATTTCATTTCATTTTATTTGTTGTGTAAAGTGCTACTTGAAGCAATTGAAATAAAATTAAATAAAATTAATTAGAATGAAATAGAATATAATAAAATGACATAGGTTTACTCCATGCATTAAATAACTTAATATTGTTGGATAAAAGACCCTTGGACTTATGCATTCGTTTTTTTTTTTTGAATTCGACACTTCATACAGCAGCTTTATTTCCATTAACTAATTTTTCCCCGATAAAAAGTTGGATCAAGAAATCGAGGATAATAAAATGAACCATTATGAAAATTTCGAAGTCGAATATCAGCAACGTTAAGTATAGACCACCCATCCTCATTTCATCAAAGATCTTTTTTTCAGTAAAGCAACGAAAAAAAACTGATTACTTTTCACACAACTGATGAAAAATTTATGCATTTAATACACAACAAATATGCCCTTTTAAGAAAACCGGTTCTGTGTGAGTCGAAACGAACACCTGAGAGGAAATCATGTTGCCTTTCAAATTCACTTATTTGTTGCGTAAATGATCATCAAAATCTTTCTATTTTGCGTAAATTTCATCATTTACATTTTAGTACGATGATAGCCAATTGCGAAGATGAACGTGCAAACGCATGAGCGTTACGGCTGAGAACGCGTCGATCTGAAAGTATCGGATTGTTGCTATGCATATGCAATATCTTCCACTATGTAGGCGAATCTTCCAAAAAATTGATGAGCCGCATAGATAATTCGATAATTGACCATCGTACCATCTCGTTCAGTTAATGTCGTAACACTTCTTACCATCATTCTACTTTAGCATAGAAATCTATGTTGGAAAATTATAACAAAAAAGAAAAAAGAAAAGGAAATACTTGCAAACGTAAATGAAAGCAAGCAAACTTCCCCTAGAAAAATTCGAAATAATTGAAAGCAGCTGTTTGAGACGGCAGTTGCTTAGCACTTTCGAGCGCCCTTTAAAACAATAAGTAATTAACCCTTCATCGTGAATAAAAGTACATTTTCATTGCAATCACATGCATTCTATAACAACAATTTGAAAGACCAAAGTACATCGGAAATTTGTAACTGAATTGTGTAACAAATGGGTCGAAAGATGCACGTTGGCATCTCAAGCAAAAGAATGGGAAATCCTGTGTCTTGAATATTTATGTGCACAAAGCTATTTAGAGAATATAGAATATATATGCGAAAAAATTCATACTTGAAAGATGGATCTACGAGATTTCGCTTCAATTCCAGAAATTCATAGGGAAGATAATCAAGATTACACATTTAAGAATAGGAAAGAGAACAGTGGTATTTTTGAAATAACATTTAGAAATGTTTGATTTCATTTAGCGAACGCTTGAAGATGACCATAGCGCTTTAATAATAAATGTCATGAATTTTTGTGGTGTTAGAGCATTACAGAATAGAGATTATACGATTTTCCTCAATGCGTTTTGCATCTGCCAATTTTATGAGAGGCGCCATTCACGTTTCAGAAAAAACTCTTTGACTGATTCGTTAATGAGCATCGACTGAATGACTGCGCAATAGTTGATATCACAGAAAATGCGATCAATAGAACTTATATAATTGTCGTTTTTTTTCGATTCACTAGTTAGTACACGGTGTTGTAGATCATTTATAGTTGCTATTTCATTGATAATGGACGCCTAAAAATTATGCGTTTATTCTAAGGCCCGAAATTTACAAGTTGATGGTCAAAAATTGCAAACAGCAATATGTTCGCAACAAACGTACTTTACAGTCAGCTCATTCATTTTGGCTGTGTTGTGATAAGCGATGATAAATATCGAATGAACACAGTAAACACGTCTCGAATGTGGCACAAATCAGCAATGTTTTCTTTTGCTAAATCAATTCATTTCATTACTCGAAATTTTATTCAAAAATTTATCAGTTGAAAAGTTTATTTACTAATTAAATTGCAAAGAAGAATGCTGATTATAAACATAGTAAAATGAAGAAAACGGAACAAAAAACAGAACCACTCAAAAGTATGAAATAAAAAATGCTCAAAAACTTCGAGATATAATACATGATGGTACGCTTAGCATTGTTCAGGCAACGTATTTTCAGCCGAAAACTTCCTCACAGAACATTTGAAGATTTTAGTAGAAGTGTGATTGCGATATCTCGTTGTAAACTACTCATCCCATATTTCATTCAGACGGTAGCAGAAAAACTTTCCCATTTATCCAATCTATTTCGTGCAAATTCTAGATTTAAGCCATTAAACCTTATTTGCTCGAGAGGAATAAAAAAGTGACCACAAAAATTTTGAAGTCGCAAAAACCTCAGATAATTTTCAAGCGTTTAGTAACGTCGCTCAAACTTCTCCTTAGTTCAACATCTAACAGCAAATACGCTTAATTCTTTTCCCAAACGTCGCCATTGATCGAAGGAATTGAGGTGTAGCCGTTTAGTTAGATTCTTCTGTACATACTGCTCATTGCTTGAGATGGATGAGTGGAAAATAATAGTGAAGAATTGAGAATATGAAAATTTTTTTAGAAACATATGAATAATTCTTGCTGCATATTTTGAATGCTCAAATAGTGAAGCTGACATTTTCCACAAACATTTTGGTCATATAAACGCAATGTGCTCACATCTATACGTTAAATACACTTGTATTTTGGAATTTTTTACTGCTTATTGAAATGTTTGGAATGTTTATTTCCTTTTTTTTAAATTTTTATTGTCTATTAAATTGGGAGTCGATTCATCTGAGCGGTGCTTTTGAATACTTTGCGCTTGATGCTATTGAAGGAAACATTTGAACATTATTATGCGATTCAATAATCAAGTTAAAATCATGCTGCGATATAGGGTCCTAATGGTTCGATTTGGGTCACTAAAATATAATTTATATTCATCGGCATATAATTACAATTAAGAACTTCAGTTGGCTTGATGACCTTATTAATATAGAATAGGAAAAGTAGTGTGTACTATATCATCCATTGTTAACATCAAAGAATGTGATTCATAAGTTACCAGCAGATGGTTTAGTACTAATAAGGAGTGTATTCATCGTTGACTACCGATAGTGACCTCCGATCGTCATTATAATTACAGAAGGCAGCCTTGTGACGAATAAACAACACAGCTGTAGAAATTGAAAGAAGAAACTCGCCGATTTCTGCAGAATTTATTTGAAGGGCGGAAGCTAATTTTAATAAATAGTAATAAATGCATTCACTTCATTTATAGCCCTATAATCGAAAAGCTACTGTTATAATCCACTGATCTATAGGTAATGAAGTTGTAGCTACGCTTTGCCATCATGACCTATTTGAAGCGAATTTTTCTTTTTTTTAATACTCTTATCAATACCGCCGTTCATTTTGGCATCAGTATTTTGGGCTCGAATTCATATGCTGTCTATTACTTGGCCCTGTCTCATAATTAGACCATTCTCTATTAATGAATTAAATCACTCATTAATTTTATTAATTTTTTCGAAAATCATTATTAAACAAGTAAATGCTAAATATGAGTTAATATAAGATTGAAATTCGCACAGCGATTGTTGCCGTAAGCAATCGTTTCGAAGCGTTCTTTCAACAAAGGTGATTAACGAGAGTGAAGAATGGTGCTGCAAATCAACAGGTTGCAATCAACATCAATACTAAGCATTCGTTATCAACAATAGAAGAAAAATGAGGCAACGTTAACAGTGTGTAATGACTAGTGATAATAGGGTAAGTACATGAGCACACAAATTGCTATTGCTTTGAAACGTCGAATTCTTGAACAAATGCTACGCCTATTTCACTTAGAAGTCAAAAAATATTTGCATAGAGCAATAAAAAAGTCACAATATATTTAGGGAGAAGCTACAGTGAAAACAGCCAGCTGCAGTAGTCCGACTTTTTATTGTGAGGTATTTCAGATTCGCAAATTAAGAGAACGGTTCATTTATACTTAACTATACTGATTAATATCTATCTCAACGAAAAAGTTACCAAGGGAATGAGAATATTCAACGGAAAATGACCTCTGATTGCTGTCTTATTCCTGAAACGAAAAATTCTGTAATTTTAGATTGGGATTTTGTGCAGTGTTCGGGCAATTAAATATGAAATTGTTTATCGAGAGCTATATGAGGAGATTTTAATTTGAAGCTTATCATTGTGTGCAAGGAAAAGGTTTTCAAGGATCACTGGCGGAGCATTTCTTATTTGGAACAGCCTAAACCCATTTTTCGAAAGTACAATGTAGTCGGAGCACAAACCTAATATGTCACTCTATGTCAAACCTTTCTTTAAAAGAAAGGAAACCATTCTCAATAAACATCTACCTAAAGGCTTCAATAATAATGTCTTTTGCGGAAGCGAAACGGAGTGCTAAGGTGGAAACACGATATATGCTTTAGAAGTGACCATAAGTACCTGCGCCTGAACTATGGGCCAATGAGGACCACAAGATGCATTGGCCAATAGCCTGTTTTGAATCCCCAAAAAGAATGAAAAATACTAATAGTGCGTTTTCATGATACCGACCAACTTTACATATTCTCTACATCAAACATTTCATTTTTGAGGCAAATATAAGGTGTTATAAAATGGTGAGTGCCTGAACCACAGAGCAATGAGCTGACCACATGGTTCATTGGCTATTCTGGCACTATTTAGCGAACGAATGATGTATATGTCCGTAACACATACCCGTAACACGTATAACAATGTCCATAACACATAGCACTTCTATGTTATATGTTTCAATATGTTATATTATAGCTTTGCTGTGTTATGTATGTGTGTTTTTCATATCCGTAAGATTAATGACATATTGCTAAAATAAATCGCTCAATTCAGTTCAATTTGGCCGAGCTTAATTGGATTCATTTCAATGCACTTCGCTATAAATAACATAAACGTCAATAGCTCATATCGAAGAGATTCACAGAAATAAAAATTGAACAAATTTCATAATTTCAACTTTTTTAGTTCGGAGGATGAAAATACCGAATGCAGAGACAGACATGCACAGACAGACGCACCAACACATACAGACATAACGCTATCATAATATATGCTTGCAAGAATTTGCAAAAGAGTGTAAAGATATTGTCATTGCGCAAACAAATCGAGTCAATAACTTTAGACAAGTGAAAAAAAAAAACACAGCGAATTATTAAGCTAATATAGAACAATTGAAAGGCAACGAGCAAATATTTACAAAAAAGTTGCAAGTTATAATGTTTAAACTATTGTTAAAGATTGTAACATTTTTTTTTTGAATTGTTTACCAATGTGCTCGTTGTATGCAAACAAATACTTCGAAATAACGACCATTATATAGAATTATTTGTTATCACAAATACATATCGTTGCATTCAATAGTTCTTCTTTTCCTTTTGTTTCTTCGGTTTTAACCTCAACTGCAACATCTACAATTAATACCACTCAAACGGCTTAGCTTTTTCTCTAGAGTCACTTAAACTGCTCTCTAGAAAATTCTTTTCGACAACTCAAATTCTCAAAATGCATCGTTTAGGAGTATCATCTTATTTTTCCTTTTGCATTTTATATTACTTCAATTTATATCCATTATCTTCTTTAATATATATATATATATATATATATATATATATATATATATATATATATATATATATATATATATATATATATATATATATGAAAATAATAGAAAAGTAAATAATATGTCAAGGTAAAAAAAATCCAATAAAGAATCAAAATTCATCGATTAAAATGCATCGTTTTTCACTTCGTTGCAGCATTCGAGAAATGAATGAGTTTTGAGTTGAAAGTTGCTTCATTTTTTTTTTCTTCAAAGTTATTAGTCACGAGTGATGTGACTCGTTAAACGATCTAATGAAGCATGGTCAAATCGTCCTATAGTACTAATTTATAAGCTATAACAATCATGTGAATCATATTTCTATGGTTCAACTAGTAGAGCAATATCAATAGGTTAATTAAGTATCGCTCAGATATGGCAGTGCACAACTAGCGGTAAACAATAGATACATTTAAAAAAGCTTCTATTATAATTCAACTTTGTGTTATCTTGTCATGTAGCAGATGTTTCAAATATTAGATAACAAATAAAATATGTTAATTTAGCTATTTATTCAATATAGAGAGTTTTTACTGACAAATAATTTGAGAATTGAATTAAATTAGTGCCTGAATATAGCAGTTCTATAAGAAACGATTTAATTAATTAACAAGAACGAAATCAAACAAATATTACGCATTAAAATAAATCTGCAGATTATAGATATAATACAATTACAATTATACGAATACATGTGCTAAATAAATAAAAATATAATTTACATAAATATAATAAATACAAATGGTATTTTATTTATTATATTTATGTAATAAATGGCCAATATTGTGACACTATTGGCGAAAATTATATTCACTTAATAAATATAATATTGGCCAATCGTAATAATTATAAGCATGCAAGTATTGCGTTTATGACCGATGAGTATCGTATTTTTAAAGTTATACAAAAATAATTATCACATAAATATCGTAATAAATAAATATTATGAGTAATGTGTTGCTAATTTATAAATGCAGTACAATTCTCACTCAATAAATAAATACATAATTGCGTTAAATAAATATAATAAATATATAATTGCGTTAAATAAATATAATAAATATATAATTAAACTGATGCTATTATTGTATGCATCTGTCACTAACATTTTCGTATTTTTGATTGAAAATATTGGTATATTATATTTTAAAAGTCGATCCGTTGGCAATATTTTTGTTGCAATATTTGATAAGACGTCAGAACGCCATTTTGTTTTTTTTTTGTCTGAGTATTATAAATGTATCGGAAGTTGTAGCTTATAAGTCAGATGTGCATATAGTGGAGGAAAGAACTTCAAAACTTTATCTATTTTCTGGATGTTTTATACTGTCTTCATTGTTTCGAAGAGTTTTTTTTTGTCCATCCGACAACAATAGTTTAATCCATTTCTTTGTTTGATAGTATCTAACTGAGAGAATTCGGGTTTTGTATGTTGAAGAAGGAAAAATTCTACAGGAAGGGAAAATGAACTTTCTGGATTTTTTTTTATTAGCGCTTCTATGATTTCGTATTTGCAAAACATATGATGGCGTCTTTAAAATGAATATATCTTTTCGTCCGCCCAATATTTCCAACTCAGGAATCAGTGACAAAAAAATTTTAAATTTTTACTGAATAATGTGAACCATTTAATGACCTGCTGTGGAGAATTTGATATGGTCTCTCAACAACGACAAGTGCCATACACATTTGAAAGTACTGAAAAACTTGCACATATGGTCCAAATTTTGTTTTCCACCAATTAAGTCACAGAAAGGCCGATCGCTTTTAAAAGATTTAGAAGAAGATTTGAAAATATAGAGGGATTATTTTGCATATTTAATTGTTTGTGAATTCGTTAGGTGAAATGAGCGAAACACATCCTGCAAAATCCATCGGCACAATTCGCAATCATTTTCACTAACGCAAAAGTTGATTACTGATCATTGGTAGAGTGCAGATTGGCTTATTGTTGGAGAGTAGATGAATTGATGTTCAATTACGTGACCCAACAGCCGCGTACTTGATTTCTGCAATTTTTTTTTAGCATTTACTCGACAATCTCAACTTTAATTTATTTACATCGCTTGCCAAATAACAAATTACCAACGGATGGACTCAGCAGTTATCGGCCTCCTCGACGAGAAGGAATGCAAAATATCTGCTTGCAGATGCATTAATTAGGGAGCCTAAAGTGATTCAGGGATCATTCGTTAGTACTGCCTGACGTAGCGCAGAAATCATTCCCTAATATAGTCAATGGCCATTCAGGAAGGAACATGAAAACTTGAACAAGGCACAATCGCATCGACATGCGCTATTAAATTTCGTTGCAATGAACATGCACTTTCATTGCAATTGCACACCTTTCGCAGTTTCAACAGTTTCGGTATTCTAACAGTTGAGAGAATTTCGAGACAAAAAATTATAAATGGGGAATTCAATACCTGTCGTTTTCCAACGATGATAAAACATCAAATGGGACCGTCAAATCAATTGCCCAACGATGAATAAGTCAATAAATCCAAGATTTACAGTTACTCTAGATTAGTAAGCACCAAGAATACAAGCATAAGTATGATTTAGAATGCCGATATGAAATATATTTATTGCTCGAAGATTTTTTACTTCTCTCCATATAACCACCGTTTTAAGATAATCGAATGAAAACCCATCAAATATCTATAATAATAGACAATGCAAGAAATTTATAAAATATTCATGTATGATATATGATGTGTGACATTATTTTAGGTGGTCGTGTGTGAAATATACGATGTGATATGATATGACATTATATATATATATACATATATATATATATATATATATATATATATATATATATATATATAGAATGAAGAAAAAACTGCTTACGTATGAGTATATGGTTGAAGCAGTATGATATATGAAAAAAGATGATTGAACGCTTTTCTGTTTGAATACTTAGTTCCTCTTTGTACCCCACTTCGTCCCCTATCACCTATCGGTGCCGCATTTTTACAATCGAATAATTCTTTCTTCCCCATATTCATCTATAAAATAAGCTTAACTTAATCAACTTCTCGTTAATTAAAAAAAACCTTAATACTTGCTAGATAACATGAAATGCAAAAATCTTGCGCATTCATTATTATAAAAATAAAACGAATTGAAAGTTCAAAAGATCATTCTTCACAAAAATTGCATCGATGCATTTTTTTTTTCTGTAAAGAAATATCGACAATTTTTGTAGCTATGCAATACTCTTTGACCGAAAAACTGAAATCAACATCACATGATTATTCACGTGTTCCGTTAGTGTGCATTATCGCACGTTACGTGAGTGAATACGTGATAATTGTGCAACGAACACGTGTATTGCAATAGCAATAGTAATTCATATCGTTGCAATGAGGCGCCAACTATCATAGGTTTTATGCTGTTTTTTAAATGATGATTATACAATGTTTACACTAGAAATATTATGAATAAAGCTTTGAGGTTAAAATTTATGGATTTTGAAAAAAAAAAAAGAAATGTTGAAGAAATATTGAGCCACATGTTTATTCAGTTTTACCACTTTTTAGAAGGCGAATCTTTCAAGAGAGTTTCTTTTGAGAGAGGGAGATTTAATTTGGAATTCGTTTAATTCAGAACTTATAGTACGATGGAGTAGTTTTAAGTAACGCAGTAGTATAAGTTTTAGTACATCGGCATAAGAAGTAGATAAAAATACTACAGAGCCATATCTTAATAGCCGATATATTCTACGAGCCATTCGCAATTCACTCCCATTGTCCTGATTCCTGAACGAGACTATGCGTAATAGTACTAGTTGCTGAATTACAAAACTGTGCAAATATCTAAGGTTTTATTTTGTCGTACAACAAAACATACAGCGCCAAAAAAATAAGAAGAGAAAGGACCTAAGGCAGAGCCACATTGAAGTTTTCAAGTAAGCTTCTTTGCAATTGTGTCTCGTATTGGAGAGAAGAAAAATGAGAATTTAGCTAGAAATTTCATTTCGTTATTTCAATTCCGTTTCAATTTTGATCACATGATATGTCGCCATTGAGAGACAACGCATAATAAACACCAGTTAAATTGCTGGGAAATCAATCATTATGCCCACAAAGTTGCGCCTAATTAAGCTTCAATTGAGGTCTAGCGGAGAATTTTTCGTCGTTAAACTGGGTATAAGAATATATAAATGCGTTAATTTAGTGCTTAATTTGATCAATCTTCATAACATAAATCTCAGCAATCCACAATGAATGAGCATATAGAGGCATATAAAGATGATTTTTTTGCACGGGGTGAGGAGATGGTAGAATCGTTAGCGTCCAAAGAAGGAGTGATCTCTCAGAAAGAATCTTAAACACCTTCTACGAAATAAACAAGATAAACGCAATGCAGTTTGCCCATTGCAAGTTCAATGGCAGTCCAATGGCAGAAGTCATCTATGATGGACGATTTCCTAATATTTGCAATACATTACAACAAAAGGCTTATTCTATTCAGCAATGATATAATTAAGAATAGAAAGTGAATGAACGGAGAGGGGATGATGCCCATCTTCCCTAATTCTTTCGTCTTCTAATGAGTATAAATCAAAAAAAAAAAGTATACATTTACTTCTCTTCGCATTTATTTCTTCAATTTATAGTTCATATGCTTGCGTATTTGGCACAATATTTCTATAACGAATATTCTATCTTTATAAATGTAATTTTAGTTGGTTTTAGTAAAAAAAAATAATGCAACTCGAAAGAAAAGGGGTGCCAAAATACAGACAATTGGCACATTGTTTTATATATCATCACATGCACATTTTGATG
Organism: Baylisascaris procyonis; assembly: GCA_037389465.1. NCBI lineage: Eukaryota > Metazoa > Nematoda > Chromadorea > Rhabditida > Ascarididae > Baylisascaris > Baylisascaris procyonis. The sequence continues at coordinate 1,094,042 of JAZARR010000231.1, read as the reverse complement.
TGCTGATTTTAATAACAAAAGCATTAAAAATTATAATATTGCATGCGTTCCTTTTTGCGATATTTGTAGATTTTTTTCGCCTTCTCTCATGGTGGAATAGAAGAGGAGAAAGAAAAGAGAGGAAGGTGAATAAAAGTAGACGAAGGGGTAAGGGGAGGGGGATGCCCACCTTTCGTATTCCCTCCATTAGCGTGTTTATTTGGTCATCTGTTCTGTAATATAGATCATTGTGGCAACGATACCGTTATACATCTAATATTTATCTAGCATGCATCTAAACTGCGCGATTACCGAAGGCGAACTTCGTCGTAGAAATTACTTGCTGACTTTTTATCGTCACAAATATCGATGTCGATATCGTCTTTCATATTTGATATGATTTGCATATTTATTTACTTTTTTTAAAAATTTTTTTTGATTAATATATTCGATTATTTTTTAATGGACTCCCCTTCTTTGAGTGGATTTATTTTGCCGAAATCTTTTACTTATTGAATATTTACAATCTTATTGCATAAAACAATGCATCGACGATATTTATTACTTTGTTGAAGTTTAGAAAAAGAGTATAAACAAATGGTTTTCTAGGCTAAAAACTCATCATCGTTGTTTTCAATCGACTTAATATTTCTTATCGTTTTAGCATCCGTTATCAAAATAATCGCCTTCAATATATAGCGTTATCATTTTCAGAAGCTTTCAAATAGCATCTTTTATAATCGCTTCTATATTCCTTCTAAATGAGTCATAAGTTTTTTAAAAAAAAATTTCTTAAATGTATTCTTAATTTATGACCAATTTTATTTAATATTATTTTATGAATATAATTTATTTTCTTTAGTGGAAAAGTTTTTTTAAATGTTTTTTTTTTTTTAAACAATGAAATAAAAATATATAATAGTGACTCTTAGTGGTTGGCAAATTTTGGTGAAAAAATCATTCTTTCTGCTAAATCGCTTATGAGTTTTGATGTGAATTAATCCTATTCATAAACCGTTTACAAAAATTATTAAGAAAAACCACAGAGGAAGATAAAATAGTCCTTTTAGCAGCAAGTTTTTAATGAATTAATTGAAATCTCGCAGAGAGGTATAAAGCATCACTAGCTGCAAAAATCAAGCTTTGATATCATGCGGTTTATTAGAGATAAATGTCACTTACCCAAGAAGGCTAATCTCGGGGGCGACTTTTCTATATGGACAAGTTTTCAACATTACTTTCAATTTTTTATTTATTAACTTAATTTGGACGATTTCTTCTCACATTTTCAATGAACCTCTTGTCATCGAAGGATAGTGCTTACTTTGATTGGGTAAAGTTAGTTTAACTCTTAGCTACATAAAGTAATATTCGAAGATGTGATGATTTATGAACGACGTCTGAAAGGAAACAACTTCAATTATCGACCAAACAAGAAAGGTAATAGAAGACAATAATCTGCCTAAAAGTTTTGAAGAAATGACAAGTGGCTATAATAATTCATTTGATGAAGTGAAATTTATCAATTTTCTTTTTGCATTATCCTGTAAAACAGATTGCAGGTTAGAATATTTCTGCGTAAAGTGTTGAATTAAAAGCAATTTTGTATTTTTGTATGCAAAAAATATGAGGATCAATGATGCGAACAGTCACACATGAGCTCAGTCCATTATAGAAACAGATATTCTTAGAAATGAAATGTGATTCTGTATATCTTTTCGCCTGTTCTGCGTAGTATTTGCATTGATGGAAAATATTTTTGAGGCATAAGATAAACGTTGAATTTTTAATTGCAGAGAGGATTTCCGCCTGTTTTTTGATGTTCTCTGTGATTATACCATCTCTCCATGTATTATCGTATCTTTCACTGCATCTTACGATAACGTGTTTAACCATCTTTTATTCTATTATTACCAGAAATCTGGTACTTAGGTAGATATATGTTGAGGGATTGAGGGATTCTCACTTAAACAAAAGAAATCACTCGAAAAATGAGGTAATATAGAATAATTGTAATGGAAGTCATAATTTACGGCAATGGGTATGTTCATGCTCGGATAGATGTTTGCCAAGAATCGAGAACGATCGTGATGCGTATCATCAAATTCATCTTTTTGGAGTGATCGTCAGGAAACTCAATAGTTTTTTTTGCAACGATTAGCACCGCCCCAAATTGTGCTTTAAGCACCGCCCATTGCAGCACACAACTTCTTATCGGTGTTTTTTATGTAACGACAGTTGCATTAAGGCTAAACTAAAATGCTGGCAAAGCAGTAGTTATTAAGATCGTTGTAGCAGTGTGCTGCACTCATAGCACTACTGTTGTTGGTGGTGATGCGATCTTCGATACTTCATGCTCCCGTTAGATGTTACTATCGAATCTCAACAGCTGTTTACCAGATGTGGATGGTACCATAAATCCCTCTCATAGTTTAGATCTATCTCCTCGCTCATCAAGGCAATATGCTCGCATGATTTTTGTTGAGGGAATGAAAGCATCCTATCCCATTACAGGATTGTCTTATTTGTTGCTTTATTTCATTTTATTATTTTTCGTAGATTGCAGCGATAGAACGTAACTTTGTATTGTTGATTGGATTCATTAAGAAATTCTCCCTCTGTGCTTTTCAGTGCCTTTAAAGCACGCTTTGCGCATTTCACTAATAGCTAAATCTCATTTATATTTTCGTTGATTTGATTTCTTTCTTCTTCTTTTCTATAACATTTTGTGCAATGAAGAAAAGGTGAATGTTTGATGACAGATTTTCACGCTTGTTTAAATAATTGTTGCTAAGAGAGACGTCTATTCGTCGCAAATGGCTCGCAGAATTTTCCAAGACATCATTCATTTTCACTAAAATACAAGAAAGACAGAGAGATCCCACTCTTCGAACCCATTGAAACATTTACAAATTTTTGTCTATTTCAAAATTTTATATATTCACTCATTTTGCGTTTCTAAAATTTTCGCTCTTTTATAAGAATCTTTCAAAACGAAAAGAAATTAACATCTATAAAGTGAATTTCCTATATGATAATGTAAAGATCTAATTTCGCGTCTATATATGCATCACTTTTCTAATGCTTTGCTTTGCTCTTCGAAAACATTTTTGACATTACATCGACTATTTTTATTAATCGATCCGTAGAAAATGCACGATTTTTGAATTTACATAAATGAAACTTAGAAAGCCGCCTGAATCTTCTGTTAATCCCATGATAACGTGTAATCGTGAAGTATTGTTGTTGAATTCTATAAATTCTATAAAGTGGGATGAAAAAAGCTGAAGAACTGAAGGTGTTTAGTTAAGCGTGCGAAGCTCAATGATTGCTATCAGACATATCTGTTTGATCAACTAGTCGCGCACTAAAAATTGTATGTAACTTCCTTGTTTATGTAATTAACCGCAAAATATTAACCACAAAGAAAAGTGATGTTAGAAAGTTGAAAGTATTTCACGGAAACGATGATATAATGTTTGATTTATATGGTAGTGAATTATCGTTGGTAAAGGTTTTAGTTTATAAAAAGCGACAAATTTTTTTTTTCTAAAAAGTTTATTTTTTTGAAATAAAAATTTGATTTTCACATGAAAAATTGATATTTCTTTATCCTTTTAATTGAAGAATGGATTGTGTATATAGTGGAACAAAGAAATAGATGTTAACTTAAGCAACAATATTAAACAAATTGCATAATAATTTATGAATGTCTTTCCTCAATGTAACCTTAATGATGACAAACACACTGATAACACAAGAATTGCTAATTCCGTAGTCTACCGAAAACATTGTAAAATCCTTAGTGATTGCATTTGTTTATAGATATTTAGAAAGCATCGTCATTGATCAATATAAAGTGCTTTTCACACAACAAAACATCTTCATTTTCATTAATCTTATTGAACATTTACTCAAGCAGAAGGTTCATTTACATCGCAAATTTTCGCAATTTTATATAATACTCTCAATAATTTTATCTTATTTTTATTAGTTAGTTTATGATTTACAAATATTGTAATCTATAGAAGTGTTTTCATAGCGTTTCACATTTTTTACATCACACGTCTAAGTTTTCTAGACCGTAGAGAAGGACTTCCGTTTTGTCTCATATCGGCTACTACATAACTTTTAGCACTCGTATCACTATCATCTCATAGTTTTGAAATGCCTAATATTTTTATTACCGTTTATAACACTACTCTAGTTAAGTGTTTTATTTACCGCTTTAATTCTACTTTAAATTGATACAATATATGCAATTTCCCTCATATATTGTTGTTTTTGTACAAATAGTCAAAACAAACATTCAACAGCGAATTGCAACTGTGTTGTGTCTATGCGTACGTATATATGTGTCTGCCGCTTCGATATTGTGAATTAGGATTAATCAGTGAAATTAATATTATCAAATTTTATAGGTATAATTTTAAAAAAATAGGTTCATTTCTTTAGACAATCTTTCAAGTTTCCTCCATAAACATCGAAAGATTTTAATAGACGTTTAAAGTTGATAAAATTTTTATATGCATTTTGCATTTTGCCTTCATCTCGGCTTATAACCATCCCTCAATGAAGGGTTTTAAGATTGACGCTCTAGTTCATATTTCATTTTTTTTAAACGATTTATGAAAGTAATCTGTGAGCGGAATTGCAAAGTTCATATTGTGACAGCTTCACTGGCACAATCCTCCACTCGCTTAAACTTCAAGTAGAGAGTTTGAATTGGCCGACTTTCACTTATAAAATACTATCCTCTACAATATCTCCCCACCTTGCATTGACTGGATATCGCTGAGGACAATATTCGCGATCAGCTTCTCTCGAACTAAGTTGCAGAGAGTTCGCGACTTCGGTCAGGCGCAGTTCATCTCGTGAAGCATCTACTCTTCGGCCGGTTGAACATCGACTGCCATATTTGAATTTGGTGCACCCAGCAAAACGGCCGAAATTTTTTTGTCTTGCCGATAAGTTTAGGATTTACTACTTCATTTTATATGTAGAAGAAGAAAAGCAACAAATTTGAGCTAGTTTACTTAATGTGCAAAACTCAGCTGTAAGGTTCAGAAGGTCAGTTAAATGATGAAACGTCCAACTAGACACAGATTCCATGTGTAAGTGAGCCCCTTACAAGTTGTGAGCTCTCGAGTGGCTTAAGCTTATTACTTTCGTGAAGGCAACTGCGATCATATTGACGCAACAGGTATGTGGCGTGCACAACGGTGCGGAAGGGGTTGCGGAGATCGTGGCTTTACAGTTAAGTGAAGTTGAAAAACTTAGAACGCTGAGTGATTAGGGGTTGTTGGTCGAGCAACGAGGGATTCCCGTTCAAATATTGTTGCTCATTGACGAAGTAGTGAAAACAGGATGTGAGCATCTGTACGTGAACGCTTTCGTATAGTTTATCTGTCAAAATCCTAAAATTTTAAAAATTCCAATTTCATTGGCAAATTTTAATCCAACGATTTGAATAATTTCCAAATAACGCGATGAAATTTGTTTTTTTTTTAGTTTAATGATTACCTGTCGTTCATTGAATTATTTCACCTGTGGGCAAATGTCTATTTAGTTGCGTGGGCGGAGTGGTATTTGATTTGAATTGGTTAAAATTGTGTGTTTTTTTTTTCTCGGAAATATTTGCTTTTAGCAGTTGCTCTCAATGAAGGAAACGAGAGAGAGATAGAGATTAAAAATGATTTCATCGCAGATAAGCGCTGCTTTCTTCCTTCCTTATTTTTGCTGCACTCGTTTCGTTTCTTACATATTTTTGACGAGCGTTATGTCTATTTGCGTTTGTCCACTTCCAGCTTGCGAACGACGGAATCCAAAAACCACTCAATTTAGTCGGCGTAATGAGTGTATAACAATTATCACTTGCTACTTTAAATTTGCTTGCAGAAGCCTATTACGGCCGCCCATGTCTGTACGTGTCGCGTGTGTTTGTCTGTTTGTCGTCAGGTAGCTCCAGCTCCAGCTTCAGTGAAGCTTGACTCATAGAATCTGATAAATGTAATGCACATTGCAGGTTGAATGATTCCACCATATTGCACCTCGATCATCACCTTCGAAATGAGCCTTTAGACGTTTTTTGGTGCCAAAAAGTTAAGTCCATTTTGCACCTAGCAGATTTCCGCTTTATGCAGGTTGACTCGCAAAATAAAACGGATCAAGTTCTAGATTTATTCGGATTAGTCAAGATAAAGAGGCAATATCGATAACTTGTAAAATAAGATGCTCATATAAACAGGACACTAAACTAATGGCATGACAACCCCGTTGCATGGTTGCTTCTCCACTTCTTCAAATCCAAATTAAGATAAAAACATTCTTCTATTTATGCAACAATAAAATCGCAAGCGCTCCATTCCTGATGTGTAAAGGTTTATACGTGCTTCTATGTGGTGTTTGTGTTTGCGTGTATGTGTGGGTGTGTGTGTGTGTGTGTGTTGCATTCGAATGTTATTAGTATTAAATCTATGACCTTGATAACTGAAAAATTGTAAAGTGTTTGATGGTATTTATTTTCAAAGTCAGTGTATTTTTCTGGCAATTAATTGCGATTGTCTCACTCCGCAAATTTCCAATCTTTACACTCATTACCACTTTTCGTCTTTATTTTTTTTTTTTTTACTGATACAGTGAGGAAAAAATTCACTTACTTGAATAGTTTCTATATATTTAAATTTGTGCTTAAATATACTATATATTATTATTGTTGAATGATAATTTGATTCATTCGTAATATAACACTGAGTTTTTTTTTTTTTTTTTAAGTTAATGAGTTGAGAAAGTAATTAGCGCATAGGCAAATATTCAGTAAATATCAATTTTATTTTAAGTTGTTGCTATGCCACAAAATATTATGAAATGCGAAAAGAAAAATCACTGTTGCGCATAATCGTACTTCACATTTCAATATGAATAAAATCTATGCGACTTGTCATTATCGTTCAAAAACTGAAAATAACATCCAATAATGGAAGGAATAAATTTTTGCATCCGTTTAGATATTGTTAACTGACTTGATGCTTTTCAGATTAACGGTCACAACAATAGCTTTTACAAGTTAAACGTCAGCATAAAAATTCTGATGAATATGCATGCTAGAAAGCATTGCAACTGTATTTACAGCCTGTTGTGCCAGGCAGCTGTCGGTAATTGCTATTTCCGAAGTAGTCGCCCAGGTGTCTTACTCGATAAATTTGTCTTCTCTATCGATTAAAATAACTGTAGGCAACTTATCCGTTGCATTCATAGAACAAATATTTCTTCTTCAATGAAAAGTTGAAAAAAAAAATCAATTATTTAGGAATTAGGCTGAAAAAAAAATTTCACGTTTATAGCACTCGAATTTAAATTGGCTTGTTTAATTAAGAACAGCAATAGACTATTTTTTAATAAGCACTAATAGAGTAGATCTCACCACGCTCAAATATACCATTGCTCCTCAGATCATTGTTAATAATCGACCACTCTGACGTCATGAGCAAATAGAACGTTGCAATCAATTGGCACTGCGCATTGCAAGACACAAAAACTAAGCATCACAACGAACATAATGAAGTGAAACAGAATGATCTTGTGTACCTATATACCGACTCTTAGGTGATTGAGTTGTTCGAACATTTTCCTTCTCGATTAAAGGCAGATATTGTTTTCGATTAAACGTAGATATTGATTAAAGATGGATACTTGAAGGTAGATATTGTTCCGTGAGAGACTCTTACTCGATCAGCAGAAGGATTTAAGAGAAGTGAACGAGAGAAATGATATGACGAGGAGAAGGAGCTAGAAATCTGTTTATAAATTTTTTTTGTAGGCAGTAAAATTGCTTCATCACCTAGTGAAGCTTAATGAATGGACTTTGAATGGTAATAGCAAAGTTGAGATCTGTTGTAAATGCAACCGTTTTGATTTGTCCGACTCACATAATCTTCTGTCTGAATGACCAACAAATAAGCAAGTTCATATTGGTTGGTTTGCATCATTCGTGGGCCTTACTACTGTGGATTTTAAATTTGAAATCAAAATTTTTAAATGTTTCGATTAAGGCGTAAATATTCTAAATCCTAGAACATATAAGTCATCCTCTTTATTTCTAAGACGGTCCTGAAGTTTAATTCATTTCTTCTAAGATAAAACATCTCGGAAGCATTAAAAGTTGGAGAATTGATGCTCAATTTTCCCTTTTCTAATCATAACTCTATTCGTTCGAAGGTATAGAGCTGCTTTTATTTTCATGAGCATTGCAATATTGAATATCGAAGAAAAAAAAACAAGAATTATATCTTTCAATAGCAGAAATGGAGTCAAAACTTTTATTCCCAGTGGTAGTTTGAATGTAAGAATCGCTCTGATCTCTTCCCCACGCCCTTCTCCCATTCAAATTCTCCCACTTCCTTCCTCTCACCCTACTCCTTCAGCTTGTTCCTCTCACTTTCGCTTCTAACCTTTGAGTCTTGTTTAGCTTGTTCGGCTAGTTCTGTGCAAGTCCGTTAAAGCAAAAAAGCCAACGTCCATATCGCTGCCGAACTTCACCTTAGGAGTCTCGGCTATAGTGGCTCCAAAGAATATGCTCATGGAGAGTTGAAAATTTCCAATCGAAATATGCTCCTTCTTCAGCTCTTCCCTCCCTTTCCCCTCGCTCCCGCCTAAAGGATCGACGGTGGAATTTCCATCTTTCAAAGATTATATTTTTGCATCTATTCACGAAAAGTTCAACGAGATCATTGAATTTTTGCTAGGTGAGTACGTCAGTTGTTTTTTACAGTATGATCCCCGTAGTGAGCAAACGATGCCAACTGTCACTTATAATTGTTTATAGTTTCTTATTTGTTTTATTTTGAAAGGTTTTATTTGCATATTATTATTATTTACGTGCTTATAATATGCAAATATTTGTATGTGTTTAGAAGCTATCATTATAATAGTATTGTAATAAGATAGTTTCGTAGAGAAATTGGCAAATTTTATCACACTTGCGTACAATGATAGACCCAAGAAATATGACCACTATTAAGCTCACATATCTATTCTATTGCAACGAACCACTGATGTGCATTCAACTGAGTACTCGGTATGAATTGATCGCTGCATGCATCATTCCATTATAATGCGCATTGAAAGTGTTCTACAATACTTTAGTGCTTTTACGTTATATTAATACTGTACATATGTGCTACTCTTATCTTACTTTTACGTTACCCGTATTATGTTCGTCATCGTACTATTTTAGGCTAATATATGTATCTTCTACTCATATTCTACTTTTCTTTCATAATTTCTTAAGCATATGAATATCTCGCATTCTAGTTTATCGTGAACGTTAATCAAATGAAAATAAGTATTTGTCTTTTTTTCTTTGATATGGATGTGCCATGAAATAATGCACATTAAACATTTCACATTAAAGCTATATTTTGGATGTAATTTTTATGAGCACTGCTTTCTGGTATCATGAATGTATATTTTATACTATATTTTATATATTTAAAGTAAGTAGTAAATTTATGTAATTACTATAATTTATGCTCTATTTATACGTATATTTTTCATTGGTTTCAAACTTCAAACGTCAAGCTTCAAGCTAAATGCATACAAACTATTAGGCTGTACTTTTACTTATGAAAGTTGTTACTGTTTTCACTTTTTTAAAGTGTTCTTTTTCATACTCTTATTTTCTCTTTCATTTTTTTTTATCATTTTTTTCCCCTACGATAATATCAAAGAATAATACTGCTATTTTAAGGGGATAAATTCCTAGCTTTTTGATTTAATCGCAAATATCAAATAAACGAGAAAAAATAAATAAATTTCGAATTTTCTGAAATTCTTATGAAATTTTCGTGAAATTTTTATGAAATTTATGAGATTTCTGAAATGAAAAATTTTCGTGAAATTTTTTCGAGAATTCATAAAATATTCATAATTTATCAAATAATTCATAAAAGTTCTCATAAAATAATTCATATGATTCATAAAATGCGTTTTTTTTTCCCAAAAATAGCTGCAGTCTTTGGAAGGAAATTTGTTCCAAAAATAAGGGAATTTGTTGTCGTAAGTGTTGCGAATATCAACGAAATGTTTTTTTTTTTTTCACGAGAGCAGAACATTGTAAACGGCATTCTGCATGTTTTCAACGAACAATTCTTTTGCTATTCACAAAGAAAAACAATGAAACGCACATAAAAATATGGTTTGAATACGTATAAAAATTCGTTTTATTTTTACAAACGCAGATAGCTGCGTCATATGATGCAATTTAATCGTTGTTCGAAAAATTTTTTTTTATAAATTAGTGTTTTTTTTTTCTTCAAATTTCATTGAGATATTTTTGAAATGAGGAAAATTATGTTTTTTCCCACAACTGAAATTGCAAAAATAAGTTGCATTTTCCCGGTTTTATTCTTTTTTTTTTCTAAAATGAAGTACCAAAAATCACTGCAATGACGATTAGTGCAAGTCATGTTTTTCGACGATTTCGGGTTGTTTGTGAGAATTCATCGTTAATTTGAAATATCTTCAATAATCGATTCAAAGCGAACGATAAATTTCCCATTTTATTTGCCTTATAATTTTGCAAAGATTAATTCAGTCTTTCCCTTCGACGATTTTTTTTAAAATCTCACCATCCTATTTCTTAATCAATTTTGTATCGATGAAAATACTGAAAATTAGATAGATCTAATTTTAAGTTATTTTGGTGATTTATAAGAAAATAGCACGAAAAAAGCCGATGATAGCATTATGGAGGGTATTGTGGAATAGTGGCACATTAGTTAAACTCAACTAAGGTTTTCGAAATGAACGTTGATAGCCATACCGCAAAAGAGTACTGTGGATGGCTATAGGGACGATTACTGTTCCCCCCCCCCTTGTATGTAATTGATAATGCCGGAGTTCTTTCCCTCTTCCAAGGATGAACGCCTATAGATTTTTTCGATAATTTCACCTCTTGTTCTTCGGAAAATCTAAATGAATTTCTATTCATCTGCAAATAGAGACTTTCTGATTTGAGGATATGAGCTTAGAGGTTGCTATTAGTTATAGAAAAAAACCTCCTGTATAGGGATTGCCTATCAATCATAAATTGTGGCGACATTTTTTTTTGAAATGTTACATAGACGAATAAAAGGGAAAAGAATTGCACTAGAGGGGTGAATGAGGTAAGAGGCTTTGCTCTTCCTCCACTAAGCAACTAGTTTTACAATCAACTAACAATTAATAAAAATGTGCTGAGTAATCCTCTTGTATTTTGCGATCCGATCATTCGTACAAACCTTCTAGAAGAAATTGGTGTTTTTTGCGATACAACTGTAACGATATGAAGATTAGACTAATACAAAATGTTTGTTAATCTTTTGACAACTTTAAATATCTATAATCGCTTTCATAATTGACAGATCGATGCGAAATATGTTCTACGAAGTGAACGTACAGTTTAAATTACAATAATAAAATTTAATATAACTTCCGCTTAAGTGGATCTCGAGTTGAAACAATCGACAGCAAAAGATGAACGTATAGGAATAATGATATTTGCATAATGTGCTTTTGCAAAGTGCATTCTCAACGCGTATTAAAATGAATCTGTTTGTTTAGAATTTCGAGATCCCTTAGTGCAAATTTTGTAGACATTCGTTTGCATAGACATAATTGCCAATGAAAGGAATGCGTCTCAAAATAAGAGTTCATTTCTCTGATCGATTTCTTATGCACTTTAACAAATTTGCTTTCGTAGATTGCTCATAGTGCAGTGTCGTACCTGTAGTTATTATGTCTATTTTTGTCGGTCAAAATATGTTCAATTGTGGGACCGTTTGAGGTTGAATTCTGAAATTTGATGAATATATAGGTATATTTGGTGGGTATATGAGGCTAGCTCGTATGGTAACTCTTTGGTTGATCCATTCACTTTTGAGGTATAGATATTTAAGTACTCCTAAAATTTTGCATACATTTCGCAATTAAGTGAAGTGTATTTTGTATCGACTAGCTTACATACTGTACATGCACATACGAATGTTTTGTGAGAAATTTGCATCGATAATTGATTTAATGGAAATATGAATCTACCATGCAAATTTTTTATTACTTCCTGGAAGGTTATGGAAGTCGCTGATTTGCTGGACGAAATTACAAAAAGCACATATCGTGCCAGCTGCTTTCACATATTTCTGCACTCTTCAATCGATTTCCTATGAGCCGTTTATTTGATAAGCATGATTGCGACGAAGCTTTCCTTTAGGAACTTGCAAAATATTTACGGCTATACCAAGGAAATTATTCATCGATACGTTTTATTCTCTCCCCCTTCCCCCCGCAAATATCCTTTTTTTTTCGTTTGGAAATGTTCGATGATGTTTGTTTGAAGATCTTCTAATTTTTGGAATTTTATTTTGCAAAAATTCGATTATTTGCAAACATTGAAATCGACAAATCGATCATATGATCACATTCGTTTAATCGTTGATCGTTGAATGAATGATTGTGATCATTTGATTATGTTTTCACAGATGCAATGTTGCAATCTGTCAAATAAAACGAAACGCAAAGAAAGAAAAAAAGATTACAAAATTTATGATATCTCATTGAAAACTCATCAACATGCACAAAAAAAAAGCTCAAAATATAGGAATGAATTTCCGATACGTGTGAAAAATTTATCGACCGAAAAATTTTGTAATTTGTTGATCTCAAAAATTTTCTTTTACACTCTTTTTGATTATTATTTTGCATTTTTGTTTTTTTGCAAAAATTGCAATCTGCAATCGTCATTGATGTGATTATTCATATATATTATTATGCATGAATCCGTCATTCCACCATTTCCTATCATCTTTGTTTTTAGTGAGTTCAACTCTTGAAATTTGGGAAATATTCTATAACAAACTAGGATTATTCATAAAATTTTTTTTTTATATTTGAGTTTATGGGGAAGCTATAGACTTATTGGCCATGATATTCGATTATAAAAATTTTGCCAAATAGGTGGAAGTGAGATGGAGCACTATTGGTGCAACATTTATCGAAGTGGTTGAGTTGCAATAATAAAATAGTTGTGTTAGAGCTTTTTTCATTGATCGGTGCGATTGATTGAATGACAACAAACGCAGCAACTTGCTAGGTGAGGTGATATGATATGCGCTTTGGAGTTCCGCTCATCTGACCAACCGGTTCACAACTTATCGACAAGAATTAAATATCCAAAATGATGCCTCTAATCTTTAAATCATCCGTTCGGTCATGCAAATGGTCAACAGAATCATTAGTTCAACTCGTATTTTTGTTGACCGACCAATGTGAAGTAAGAGATTGACACCCACATCTCCATCGAGATTTGACCTCTTATAATGCATTTTTTGCGGAGCTAACATTTAAAACCGGTGAATTATTTTAGCAAGCAAGCACCGTTTCGTTGCAGGCCGATATATATATATATATATATATATATATATATATATATATATATATATATATATATATATATATATATATATATATGTTGGTAAACAAATGAATAACATTTTCATGAGTAAACTATTAAATAAATAAATGAATAAACGAGTATAACTACAAATATAAATAACTAACTAAATAAATAATGTACAGTTCATAAATAAGTAAATAAATAAATAAACATAACTATAAACGTGAACATATGTGAGTAGATGAATATATATATATATATATATATATTAGCACCGAATATATCTTCACTTAAGGAATGTTTGAGTTTTGTTATTTCTGTGATCATCGGTGCTTCTGAGAATTGAGGAGGTACGACTAAAAGGTTTCACTGATTGAAGAGCACGTCGACGACGAGCAATACGGCGCCAGCATGTCGCTTCCCGTTATTTTTCTCACTCAAGCCCTTCTGCAACAAATAACATCATAGCTCGAGAGCAGCAGGAAAATGTTCACTGATGGAATATCATAGCATTTCCCTTACAAATAGCAATTTGTTCTCTTCACTCAACAATACTTAAATAATTACTGTACATAATTACTGTAGAGGCAAGATTGAAAGTTATTACTGTGCATAATATTTCATAGTGAATAATCCCACTTACTGGATATTATCTGCTCTACTCCAAAAAGCAAAATTCATTCAAATCTAGAACTTCTATTCATTGAGCGTTTATATTCTTATAGTTAGCGTATTACTGAGGATCTCTTATTGGATGCTAATAATCGAAAATAGAAATTGCTTATTATAATCTCGTTCGACGTGCAAGATGTTTAAATGCTGTTCAGGTGTGTGCGAGATATGCGAAATGTACCCCTATGAAATGAAATTATTTAGATTACTGTTAATGTTCATCAATTTTTATCTTTTCTGAGTTGATTAGATATTGATAAACACGAATTTCTCGTTAACGATCTATACTGTGCAATAATAGCGATTAGATTTTTTGTTGTTTATTTCTCAAAAGAATCTTATCACACACTTGCTTATTCTCACCATGAGATCAATTCATCGTGAAATTTCCTTCCGCATAACTTTTTCTTACCCGTAAAAGTATTTGACTTTAGTCGGCATCGAATAAGAAATAATTGATTTAAATTTTTGGACATAAAAGAGAATGGCAACAAATTGCCCGAATACCAAACTTCATAGCCTAGTTATCTCATCGCCGTTTTACGAAGAGATACTTGAGGCATATTATTGGTGCTCATCTAACAAATTATCTTCATGTAATGCACGTCGCATTCATTTGAAGGTTTTTTCTTTGCTTCAACTATGAGAAAGCTTTTTTTTTTTAAATTGACGTTATTTCACAGCGAGATGAAAAAAAAACATTTTGAAATAATTCATTAAACAATAAATTTTCAACATTCCTTGAATTGTTCTACAGACTTTTCCTCGATAGATCAAATATTTTCTTTTCAATCTTTATTATTGGATTTATTAATAAATTGCGATTATTCTCTGATTTAATCTTATATTAAAAAGTTTTTTTTTTCTATAAATTTCAATAAACATTTATGAATTAGTTCTCTCATATTGTGATTTATCATTAAACTTGTTGTTTATTATTTTTCAATTGAAAAAATCTAAAAAAGAAATCGATAAAACTTGAAATAAATCCGAAAAAATCTCTTAAATAAAAAAAAAAGTTGAAATATTTCTTAGTGTCCTCTTTTATTTCTTTCTTTAAATGTTTCATTTGCGTTATCTTCTATAACCTTTTTTTTCGCGTTACTTCAAGTCAATTTCTTCATATTTTTCTTTATTAAATCTTTGCATTTTATCTTCTAGGCGCTTAAAGTAAACAATTGATATTCTCTGTTCACAAAGAATGAATGCATCAAACATCGAACACTGCAAAGAAAAAATGCCGTAGAAAATGTCAGATGATCTGCAAATGAAATAAACGAAAAACAGAGTGCCCTTTTGTATAAAAATTTGTTGCTTTGTACTATTATCTTTAAATCCCTCTTCCACTCGCCTTATCCCTGCATTGCTTCACTCTTTCATTTATATATTTGTTTGCAAAGTTCTTCAATATTGCTGTAGTATGTGAATCGAAAAATTTCGTCCATATTTCATTGAATATTTTTTGAAGGATCAACTTTAAGAGATTCTAGTTGATTTTCTCTGAAATACTGAAATGCATTGTGAGGAAATAAACGAACTCAAGGAATGTAGCGTATTTTAGCTGAAACAACAATCCTTTGATTTTTTGACAAAAATTTTAACTAACACGAAGTGCAATAAGCTAATTGCAAAGTAATGCCGATCTTATGTTAGAGTAATGCGTTAGCACCTCCACAAGGTTATCTTGCATTTGTGCACTATCACGCACAGTGGGTATGTCATTGTGAGGGAATTCTAAGGAAAGGGATGGGTTAGGATGGGAAATTGGGTAGAGAGGAGGGGGGAGGGGGAGGCAAGGAAGGATGAACATAGAGAGATGAACAAAACTTTGAGTTGGCGAAAGAATTTCGCAACTTTATAGTTGCAAAAAGCCGATATGCTCTCTACCTGAGCTGTGATCATTCGCCGAAATCTTGCATAAAATATTAGTTTTCATTATTCAATAATGAGAATTGTTACAACTTCTTCCAAAAAAAAAGAACTGCGCATTATGCACTAAAATAGTACTGTTTTGCATTGTAACGTACTTTAGTGTCATTAAATATCAAAAAAAAAAAAAAACACACCGAATGACAATGCAGTTTTGTGATTTCGTCTCTTTATTGGTCTTGTGATTCGCTTTAGTTTGCATCGCAAAATTGTTGGCATCGTTACTCGCGTGACTTGTTGCTTCTCGGCATATTATGATTCAGAAATCGTAACGCTGCATACCAATCGTCAAATGCTTTCTATGTATTCATATTTGGCTCATTATAAATGCGTTTATTTAAAATGCTCTCACATATATCACAATAATGCATCTTGAATTATTTTTTTTACTGCATAAAATTCCTCTCTAAACTACCTGATATAGCTATTTCATTTGACCACTTTGTATAGGTACTTTTTACAACTATTCTGATACTTTAATATTTTCACTATCTTATAAAATTTCATTCTTGAATTCCATTTTGTGTGCTACATATATCGCCATTTAAATTTTGTTTACATTTAGCAGCTTTCTTTATATACATTTTGCACTAAGGTTGCTTTGATCTATCTGAATTTCCATGTCATAATTGCCACCGACTTCATTCGTTGATGATACTTCCTAATTTAGGTGGTTTAAAGTTTGCATTATTTGGGCTTTTTTTTAATCTCTTTCATAATATATGTTATTGGATAGGTCTTGTGTCGTGCGATATCAAACATAGGCATAACAAATGATCTAGTCCACTAAAAATATTGAGCCATCTGAATGACTTATGGTGAGTTTGACTAGTCTTTGCAGAATTTATTGCGCAATTTATTGCAGATTTCTTGATTATAATGTAGAGATAAAATTTTTCTCAATGATTTCTTTGAAAATGCACAAATTTTTATCAATCAAGAGAGATGCGAAGTCATTAATTTAGCGGAGAAAAAAAAAATCCTTCCATATAACACTAATGTTTGCCGATGAGCACTTGATTTTTTCAGTCCATCAAATTGATTAAAAATTCTTTGATTCATTTGCTAAGTGTTTTAATGTTTCATTGCATGTTCGCACTCTCCTGTATGTACATATGTATGTATGTGTGTCTGTCTGTCTGTCTGTCCAACCGTTCATTAGGCCGACTTGAGAGCCATTTGCAACAAAATTTTTTGGTATAGCTTCACTATCGTTTTTCCTATTTTCCTAATAGATTTCGAAATACCATAAAAATTTCCAAAATTTGCTAAATTTTGGTGTTCAAAAGTTTCCACAAACAATGCAACCAGTCGAATTCGCATTTTAAGCCGATTAAATTGAAGAAAAATAAATCTTTTACAAAATGTTCATGCGGGTGGGCCGATCTATGAAATTATGAATCTCTTATTGCATATATTTTATTATATTTTAGCAATTAACTAAGACGGTTGGTTAGCTGAGAAGAGTTGGAAATTTGCATTTTTTTTTCATAGTTGGTTGAATTTGCATATTTATATTATACCAACTTCTTTGATATGTTTCTTCATTTCTTTCCAACTATCATAGAAAGCTAACATAGAATTTTTCTCATTGTTTACTTAAGAATTCGCTCACTTGAGAATAAAACATTGCTAAAGAATAATCCACTCATTTAGAAGTACATCCATGTAAAAAAAAAAAAAACACATTCCATTCGATTTGCAAATATTTTTTAACAATAAAAATTAAAATATACTAAAAAATAATTGCATTTTTATACCATCATGCAAAAAAAAAAGAAATGATAAGTAGCCAAATTAATGCGATGATTCATAAATGATATTTTATATAAATGCAACTATGCAATATGCACAATTGAAGTTAATTATAGTTTAAGCGAAATTGAATGGCTAAATACTGAAGCGATAATTTTGTTTGCTTTTAATCAATTGTTGAAATCGATTTGCTTGCTGTTTTGCGATTTTCTAGGCGTACATCGTGCACTTTTGATGTGTTTATGTAATGTTTTTACGTTTCACTTTCATCTTCCGGGATATTTTTTTACTTTGTTTTTTTTTTCTTCGAGGGAATTCGACGGAAATTGCAATTTTATAGAAAATTTCATCCAGTGTAGATTGTTGTAGATTGCTCGATGTAAATGGAAAGGCTATTATATATTATGCAAAAGGCATAAATACGAGTCTTTTTATATATGCGACTGTCAGAAAAATTCTCATTTCCCCAAAAATAGCTGAAAACTTTTCGATCATTATATTGCGTCCTGAATTTTCTTGATTCCAATTGATAGGAATTTATTATCACTGATAAATGCTTGTTGTTTTCATGTTATAAACAGCTGATAGGCATTTAGACACTATTTGATAAGATAAGCAACAAATGGCTGTCGCTATTTTTTTATGCACATACCGTGCAACAAAAAACTTTGACAATGTTTGCTCGATGTAGATGGAAAGACTATTGCACAATACGCATAAGGTACAAATAAGAGTTTGTGCATTGTATACCTGCGAGTTGAATCCGTTGACGTTCTAGCATATTATAAACTATGAATTTTTCGAAAATCTCGAGAAGTTCCACTTTCGAAAATCTGTTTCGCTACCTGACATGGTACCTGGACATCAGGACGTCTATAGCGTGACCTCAGGTCTTCGATAACCTTGAGAAAAATTCGAAAGAGAAAAATCACTTGCAAAATTTTCTCATTATTTTTGCACGAAAATTCTTCAATGAGTGAAAATTTTTCGAAGTAATAAAACATTCGTTTATGATGTGAAACTAACAACGCAAAATAGCGATGGCAGTTAATTGCAACGGCTATTAAAGAAAATGAAACGTAAAATTCGGTATTTTCACTTTTAAGAATGTTACACATTTTTATTCACTTTATTTAGTTGTTTTCTTTCTTTTAGAATATTCTGCTAAAAACGATCTCTATCGTTGCATAAAATAGATTTAAATTTGAAATATTTATTTTTTCATTTAATTTTTTACTTTTAACTTATTTATTCCTTCAAACTAAATAAATAATGGGCTTATGAATGAAAAGTCGATTGCTTCATTGTTTTTTTCTTTACCTGGAAAATATTCGGAAAAATGAAATTTTTCATATTTGTATCCAAAAGTACAATAAAAAATGATTGGTAAACATTGGGCCAATTTTTGCTTCACTTCCTCAAAGGCATGATAAGGTAACATTTGGCTGCTATGTATCAGTCTTTTTTTTTTTTTTTTTGCTAGTGGAGGTTTTCAATAGATAAAAAATCTTACATGTTGCATAAGCCTTTCAGATTCAGTTATCTAAGTGCGAAAAGAAATAACTAGACAAGAAAATTGAATTTTATTTTCATTTTCTTCAAAACAGTCTCCATTAAAATTTTCTAATTTTATGACTTTTAAACAAAAAAAAAAAAATCAATTTCTAAGAGAAGCATTCACTAGTTTATCGCTATGCAATTTTAATGAAAATTTTTTGAAAAAAAAAAGTGAAAAAATTTCACTCATGATATAGAATGCTCAATAAGTAACGCTTCCCATGCTGAGTTCTGCCTTTTTTTGAGTTCAGTTTTTTTTTTGAGTTCAATTCATGCTGCCACACTATGGAAATTATTATTATTTTTGATTTTTTAATTGTTTCTTTTTATTATCTCCCTGAGCAATGAGGTAGCACTGAGCCTTTCACAAAATTGACAAACGATTTATTGCGGAACGATAGGTTGTTGCATTCACACATGGATACCTCCTTACCCTCTTCTCCTTCCTCTTTGCCTCTATTCGGAGGGGATGGAGGCTGCCATAAATTTTGCCACTTACTGGAAGTGGCCCCTATCGGACGATAAACGATCATCGAATCAAATTAAAAAATAGAAGAATTTTGACGAAATCTCGTTCCGAAAATGCAAAATGTCTAGACTGATGGGCGTTGTTCTATTCGAATCAAAGTTCATCGACCAAACGCAGTGAGATTTAAATTTAAGCTAAACTATTAGGCGGCGATAGAATTTGTAGAAAAGGGGAGGGAAAATACGAATGAGTGTTTTAAGCTGAGAGAAAGCAATGCCTGTTAGCATGAGTGTATTCTTGAACGATAACTTATCAATTGACATTTTCGACCTTCGCGTTTTTTTTTCGATTTATCAGCAAGAGGGTTATCTCGATTTGCAGCGTTGCGTTTTTCAACATCAATGAATTGCTTTGTGGGATTGGTTTAAACTTGCACTTATTGCATCAGTCGGCCAAAATTTCACCATTTCATTCCACTAAACTCCGTCGTTAAGAAATGCTCCAATGCCTATCCATCTAATACATTTGTGTTCGAAAATTTACTCCGAGAAAATTGGTGGAATTATGCGTTTGTAAGCAATAATATTTGTAAAATATAATACAGGTGTAATAATTATCGAAAATATCGCGCTTTTTATTATTAAGTTATTTGCTTTCATTGTCTGCAGTCGTTAATTATCACTTGAAAGGATGCTTTCAATATATTGCAGGTAACATTCAAAGGTTATGAACAAAAAAAAGTTTTTAAAGAGAGCTTGTGGAAATACTCTGAGCATAGAACGAATACAGTTTTCGTATTTAGTCCCCATACAATTGCGTCTCTCATATAACAATATGGAGATTTGCATTTTTCACTTAGTGCTGTCTAAAAGCCATTAAGATGTGTAATAGGAACGATGCACGTATAAATGTGTATAAGTGAATTTAAGAGCTGAGATTCGCATTACATTCCACTTCAACATTCGCATTCGAAAATTGCCTCTTGCCATTTTGTAATTCCATTGAAAATATCATTTGTGATCGCATGTCTAGTGGGATTGTACTTAATTGATCGTTTATGCATAATTCTATGGGTAGAATGATATCTAAAAAAAGCGAACCTCAAAAAGTCTAGAAGTCAATAAATGTTTCCTATGTACTGCTGTGGTACTTAATACAATGCGCATTATTGCAAAAAGCGTGATGCACAATAGCACGTAATATAAAATAGTATGTGCGCAAACAACGTGTTGCAAAACAATATGTGCGCGACAACGTGTTTTAGGACGGTTTCTACCCAAAGCATCTGGTACAAAGCAGTACTTTCCGCAAGTTCGAAGAAGCTGCTTACGGCGCAGTATAATGCAGGAAGCTACTGGAAAAAGTGTAGAGAAACATAGTTCTCAATGAATTTTGATGTTGCACTAAAAGTTAGGTACTATTCTCAGTATGCGGTATTTTTTAACTAGTATTTTCTCTCTACCAATTATAGTATTTGGCTGAACGAACTATACTGGGACATGTCGCACTTAGTACAGTATAGGTAGTATATCACTCTTGCATTCTGTGCTTTAGAAAAGGCTTTTTGTAGATCGGTCACTTTTGGTGGTGATAGAAACAAAATCGCACTACCTCAAAATCTAGTATTTAGGAAAGCCACTGATATGTGCGATTATGGTCACTGATCTAATAATGTCCCTGGAAAATTTCACTCTGTTTTCTGTGTTCTTTCCAAAATATTCTACTACTTTTTCTTTTCTAATATCGGAGGTACTATACAAAGAACAAAATTCCTTCTGAAGATCAGTATAACAGTCGAACATAAAAAATTGTTTTGCCTCGTATTAGGAAATATTATATGCAAACTTCTCCTCTCTCATTCTCCCTACCCTGCAGCTCAATCTAAATTTGCGTGCACTATCAACCTTATCTTCCCTTAGAAAATTATGACTCAATTTTATATGTTTGCAAACGGTGTGAAATTCATATGATTTGTTAAGAGTTGATGATTTTAACGCTTACACAAATGAAGAGTATTTGCTTTCATAGCGAAGCATTTGCGCTATCTAATGTTCATGGTAGATATGATAGTGCAGAAAAATTTTTGAATATTTGAAAATTTAATTTCTTCAATAAAAAAAAAAATTGAGCGTAATGCTGAAATAACTACCTGAGATATATATATATATATATATATATATATATATATATATATATATATATATATATATATATATATATATATATATATATATATATATTCCACATTTCTATTTGTGTAATATTGAGCTGAAAATATAGCCCAGATGACATTGGAAAATGCTTTAATAGAGAAAAGTGAAATACGATATGCAAATTCCATCATTGTTGCGATAAAAATTCTGCTATCGATTAGTCACCGTTGAAAATATCGCTCTCAAATTTCTCAACTTTTACAGCAAGAAAAACCTATGGATGAGAAAACCTTAATTGTTTATAAATCAAGAACTTCTGATGATTGCGGATATTGCTGTCGTTTACAATGCTTTCAACTGAATCATAAACCGACTTAAATGTGCTATTTGACTTACTTTATTCGTATAACTTACAATTGTTCAGCATCTGATAAACTTCGATAGTGATAATATTAGAGAGGATCCGGCCCGACCGCAAAGGGTTGGATTGACCGGATGAACCGGACAGCTTCATTCACCAGGTAACTAAGAAGTTGGGATCGGCGTAGACGACTTTCAGGAAGTACGTAGAAGCGATCAATTTTGCAGTGTAACATGGGATATATGTGAGGGATCTTTTTTCACATCACGTAGGCCGTTGCGTCGTTGCACAAGAAATAAGGCGGCGCTTGTTTATTAGCGATTTATTGTCTACAAATTTTTGAGCAGTATACTAGAATATCTGCAGTAGGGATCATAAGCTTTAACGATACGTTTGTTTTATTAATTACTGCTTATAGGCGAGAACTAACAACTTGTATGAGTAGATAGAATATTAGCTGCATATATTGCTCCTCATCTAGCCTCTACTAAGTGGCTAAGTTTACAAATGCTTCCTACTAGTTGCTTAGATTTTAAAGTTGAAGAACAATCATGTATGGCTTAGCAGTTATTCTATTCGCTTAGTATTCTAAGCTGAAGGCATTAACTTCACAATAGTACGCATTCATTGTTACTTAATAAAGGAGATCTAAAAGTAATTGTTGATCTCTCGCGATATAATAGTGTTTCCTCATAAATTCTTTATCGTTATTCAAATATTTTGAAATACTCCAACTTTTCATCGATGTCTTTTACTCTTTACTCATTCTAGAGAGTTAAAAAAGCCTTTATAGTTTGGCAATTTTTATCTATAAAGATTTCATTACGTTGCGTTCAACCTTGCGAATTTCATACGGTTTCGGAAATAATTTTGTAATCGAAGTTTTTCCTAGTCATTCAGAGCATATTGTAGGCAGCTGAACCATCATTTATGAATATCTTTAAAAGATATGGTTTAATTGTTGAGATGTTTACTTTCAATGGTCTTCTGAAACGTTCTGAAAATGCTCCTCTAAGAAATATAGCCATGATCGAATGCGAATAGATTCCTTAAATGGGTCTTTCATATGAATCACCAATTTAACACGTTTAAGAGTATTTGAATAAACAATAGAAATTTCTATAGAATCTGCTCTCAACATCGAATATGTTGCGAGTTATCAAACGATGATAGTAAACGACAAAGAAAACTCATTGATGTGAGTCTATCTATTGAACAAACTGAAGGCAACTTAGGGTGCTAGCAAAAAATTGTGATTAATCAGCTATACGTAAACGACAGTTGCCGAGTTATATGGTCTACTTTTTAGCTTTGAGGAGTAACATTAAAGAGATATTGAAACAACTGTTAAGTGCTTGAAGAAGAAGCAGGAAATTCAGAATACCAACAATTACTTCTTAACCGTTACTTAGTAAGTAGAGAAGAATATTTACTATTACAAAGTTATCATCGCAATTGTAAGTTACGTGACAAACTATCAAAAAGTTGTACGCACCAAACCGTCAGATTATAACAGTATCCACTGTGTTGCTCGCATAACGGCTTAATGGTTTCAATTTTGCATCCGTTAGGAAATTTAAAAGCGTGTGGATGTTCGATCAAATCGTATCTCTAAAGATATTTGGGAAATCTGGCTCTATGTGATCCGGATTTTACTGTATGCCGGTCACTTGCGCACTTTAATGTTATTTCTTAAACTGTAGTTGCAAGAAATAGTGTATTATTTAGTACCCTTCTTTGTGAGTAACTGAGATCAAGAGCAAAACGCCGACTGCACAGTTCATTAATTCGGCGTCACTTCATCGCACCTGCTAAAGCCGTTTAGCCGTTCGTCTCATTCACATGCCGACCTTCATTAACGAATTTTTTTTCGTTCTAAAAAATATAACGTTTGTTACAGCGCACAATTTTCTATCGTTCCATCTGAGATTTTTCAATTTTTATCGCATTTCACTTATGTATTCAATATAATTTACTTAAAAATTTGTATTCATTAATTCAATTGAAGATTTATATTCATTAATTTATGACACTATTCATTAACTTAACGCACATCAAATGAATGCTATTATAGTTTTTGTAATTGTTTTATTTGTTTGTTATTGTAATTGTTATTTGTAAATGTTTCATTTGGACTAACATTAGTGTTGTCGTTGAATTCAATTTCAAATAATTTGCTTCGAATTTCTTTTGCTGTGTTCGGTACTTAACTGTTGATATCATATTGTTTAGTTTAGAAGTACTACTACTCTAATCTATTCCACACAAATTCAGTGAATTGCATCCGAATCCTAAAATTTTTTCTATTCATTTCTTTCATTTCCAAGGAAACATAATTCCTACAATTATGCATCGCAAAAAAATTCTTTGAGATATTTGTAAGGAATTTTTCGTTTTTGATTACAAAAAATTCTATAAAAAGGAAAAAAAATCATTGAAAAGTGGATAAACTTTAAAAAAAAAAATTATTGAATATAGCTTGGAATATTTCTTTCTCATTTGAACAATGATAATGTATTCGTTACACAATCGTACTGTTCAGATTTTATTCCCACTTTTAACGCATATATTGCCTAAAAGGAAAATTTCGACATTGAAATAAATCTAAAATGTTGGGAGTCATGTCTGGAATTCCTATAGTATTTCATTTGATAATCTGCTCGTGTCCTACACTCAATGCCGATTTCTCAATGAGAATATGAACGAAAACTAAGCAGTTTTGATGGAGAGTTTTAGCAGGTATTGCTGATTGATTTTTCTACTCTTTTCTTCATTTCTATAAAAATATGCTTGACAACATTAACTTGTCCTATACATTGCACAGATAATACAGGTGAGGAGCCATAAATCATGAAGATGGTACATATGTGCAAGATGGCACATAGTGCATTTGATTTTTATTTACATAGAAAATGAGAACGACATAAAAGTCTTTTCTATTCCAATTTTCATACAAAAAATTTTGTTAGATTTGTCGCCCTACTCAAAGCTTCCCTTAAAGCGTGAGCATTTAAATAATTTTACAGTTTGAATTTCAAAGAAAATTTCTGAAAATCGTTTGCAGAATTTTTTTTTTCTTTTTTGCAGTTTTTAATTCTTAGATAAATATTTTCTTTTTTACAACACATAAAAGACTATTGGAAAAAAATAGTGTCACTAATCGAAAGTGACATTTTTCATTTCTTTAAGATTTTATTTTTGTTTGAATATTCTTTGCTTTCTTACACTAATTGATAAATGATATGCGTAAAATAGGGCGATTGCGTTTAGTTCGCTCGTATTGCCACAATCGCAATTGCGTTTGATTAACGCTTCAATAATATCATCTATTCGCAACAACAAATTACTTACAAATTTATGTAAGTATTTCGAGTTTCTCAATTATCAATTAATGAGTACAATACGCATAAATCTCAACGTTTCTCTATTTATATTTCCATAATTTGAATAATTGGACTATTTCAATAGTAAGCTAGCTATTGTATGAGTCAAATATAAGGCTAAAATTACTGACAATTTCGCTTTACTAGCTCAATTGTTATAATTGGAAATTATACAAATTATAGGAAATTATTTAAGAATGTCAAATTCTGTTGTTAGTTATGTGAATATCGAAAAAGACTAACTAACTACACGATGCCAAATTTTTAATTTTTGCTCACTTCTTTTTGTGTGGATGAATTCAATTCTTTAGTGATCTAGAAATCGATATTGCGTGTAGATGAAAAACTTCAGTTAAGTGATCTATGCATCTGTGCATCTCTGCAACTTTGTAGAAATGCACAGATATACTTTATTTTATACTTTTTGTTTTCAAGAACACATTAGTCACATTGGTCTAGCGGATAAGAGCAAAATTTTTGTATTTATCGATGACTATCATTTTCGTCATTAGAATTTTCATTGTGATGCTACAATTATGCTCTATTTCAATGTACGATGATCTACTATTGTAGAGCATAGAGTTATTGTCTAGGCTGGAGTTAGATCTCGTATAGAGTGCTGCTTTGACATTCAATGACGACTAATTTCTTGATGTGATTGAAACAGAAACGTCACCGATCACTTGCCTAATTAGGTAGATCAGATTCTGATTGTAAATTGCTTCAATTAGTTCACTATTCATAACTGATGCTTACAGATCATATTCGATTATCGATCATATTCTTTTGGCGAGTTGTAGATCAAATTCTTTGTAGTCTTTCATTATAATTGAAAAAAAAACCAATAACCATAGTATATCAAAGTGATTCGTTGCATTGCGCATACCCCCAAGGCGTTGATAGTAATTCTTTGATGTAGATAATTGAACACTAATATTGAAAATCGAACTCTACATTAGTCCATTGCGCGTTCGTGCACTGCTTCGCCACGCTTGGTTTGTTGGTTTGGGCTCATACTCGGTTTGGGTAAGTAATACGATCGTTGTTATTAGAATCGATTCTTATTTTATTGCTATCAACGATTATCAAATTGTAGTGCAACGAGATTTTTTCAGCAATAATATTTTGAGCTTTAGGAGTAGAATTTGAAGGAAATAGAGAAGGAACGAGGAATATGTATTGGGATTGTCTTTAGGATATCGGGATATAAATCTCCACATCATCTCTAGTATTCGAAATTGAGAAATCTTTTCGAATAGTACAAATATAACTAATAATTAGAACGAAAAAGAATTAATAGGCAATTGGAAAATGTTGATGAATGAATGAAAATAAACGTCCGCTTATCGCGATATCTAATATGTTAAAGTTTGAAATGAGAATGCGGTGAAGTCGATACGTTGAACGATATTACAACATGCTAGCGGATATACGTAGGCTCTTGCATAACACCTCTTTGCAAAGAGCATCACCTCATAGATTCGAGCGTTAAACGATAACTTTTCTTGGATCAAGGAACTAGGAGAGTGCTGAGGAATGGGATGGCTTTCAATTCTAAATGATTTATTAATTTTTCAGGGAATCATTGGGTTTTCAATTATTTTTTTTGAAGGAATTTAGGGGAAGTTTTGGGAAATGGGAAACTTTTTTGCCCATTTAGTGCAGAATATGTCTGAACATTCCTCAAAAATGCCAAATCGTTCGAAAAAACTGCGCAAAATGTATTTGCTAAGATATTTTCAAAAACTTTCTTGATATAACAGTTAATAAGGAAAAAATGGCAGTTACAAATGCAATGTGAATCTTGTTGTGAACTTCTTATTAGAACTCGTTTTCAAGCTTCGCTCTTTCTCTTTTTTTTTCGGTAATAATGCCAAGCTTCTATTTATGCGTTATAGTTATCCATTCGGCTAGGTAAATAATTTCCCTTGCTTTTTGCAAAGCTTACAATCAATCTCTCTGTGCCTTTTCTAGGGCAAGGCTTCTTTACTGACAATAAGCGTGATTCAGGATGGGCTTCTTCTGAACAACTTGTTATCTTATTAACGAGATAAACTAAAAGATAGTTAAGGAAAGTTGACGCGTAACTTGAAAGTTTCTCGGTTTTTCGTTTTCTTAAACGTTTGTGGAAGTCAATTTTTCCATAGTTGATGCGTGTTGTGATCATTGTTTTTAGACCCGTTTGTTTGTTTACTTGATCATCAATTACTTTTGTTTATTTATCAGCTTATCATATTTCATTCATTCACTTTTTGAAGCATTTAAGTGGATCTTTTAAATATTTTTTGTAGTATATGATTAATTATAGGAAACAAAAGGGTCGTAATTGGAAGCTGATTTCTTTCAACGCGTTCTTAGTAAAATTTACCTTCGAATTTTGTTTTTCTTTGCAAATGCACGGGTTTTGTTCATGCCTTACGATTGCCCTTCTCTGAAAACAAATATCCTATAAGGGCATAATCGTTTATAACAACTGGTACCTCTTGAAGATGCTTTGAAGTATTCATTAAGGTTCAATTGTTTTAGGTTGCTAGGTTATAACCGCAATTATTACCATGAGACCTTTTAGCGTTATTACCCTTATTATTTATCAGTAATCAAAAATCGCTAGCCAATCAATGCGATGATGATCTAGTAATATGCGTCTATTTATATTCATATTTATGTATTATATAAAGGATGTGAATTTAAGTTAAGTATATTGCATAGCTTGTATAGATGAAAACTTCCTTTAAGAAAGTGAATCTTCAAACCAGGATTCATGATCTTTGTTTTCGATGAATCTATCGGAAATCTTGACAAGTTAAAGGTTTTATTAACGAAAATAATTTCAGTTCTTGGAGATCCATGGACGACCCACCTGGCAATGTAGACGGTGATCCGCCAACAGGTGACTATTTAATTTAAAAAAAAATATGTATTCAAGTATTTTATCTCGTTGCTTATAGATAGCGATAGAGTCTATTTTAAGATAATGTGGAAAAAAAATTTAGATGAAAAAGAAGTTTTATCCACTCAACTTTTTTGAAATGTTTTTATTAGGTAATATGAAATATTGAATAATGAAATATTGATTAATAATGAATAAAAAAGAGTAAAGAATTCAGTAGTGAACACTCGCTGAACTAATTTACTAATTAATAAATCACTGATTTGTTAAGTGACAAATCAATGAGTCATTAATCAGTAATCCCTTAATGGTTTTTGCTGATAAAGTGATAAAGTGGGAATCGCTAATTAATAGTATACGTGTAACCATCGAATGCAGTAATAAATGCGTGTAACCATCAGCGACTGACAGCAGCAAAAAAATATTTCGACGCGATTTGAGAGACGATTTCTTTCTTTCTTTTTTTTTTTTTTTGAGGTTAAAGGTGCGAAACACTTTCAATTCCGATGAATCTTAGCATTCGAATGTTTTTTTTTGAAACGCAATCTTTTGAACAAAAGATAATTTTACATTGACCGCAGAACGCCTATAACTATTAGTTTTAATCTATCCGTTTTCTAATTCCTTTTACTTGTTACTTTTTATTCTCCCTAGTGAAATAAGATATAAATCAAAAGATGCATTGCATTCCCCCTTTACAAATCTCAGGGCTTATGTCACTCGCAGTTATAACAGCACACCATAACGGAAAGGAGGGGGATGTATCCGAAGGGATACAATAATCGATGAAATTTGGTTCTCACTTTCCGAGTTTATTATGCCAATATCCAGATAACTAATGAACTCTGTGAGTGGCAAATAGAGGCAAGTACTCGTTTTCGAAGGTGAGGTATAGCGTTTGCAAATTCTGACGTATAGGCAAGGGGAGAGGTTGGTGGCTTATGGAAAGGGGAGGTAATTATGAAAAGAAGAAGGCATTGCAGCAGTTTTGATTGTTTAGTCCTACTTCTTAATTTTCGTACGTTCTGATCCGACTGCTGATTGCGACGTTTTTGATTCTGATCCGGTTTTTGTGAACGGAGATCATTGTTATGATGTCAGATGAGTAGGGCAAATATATCTAAATTAACTATCACTGATTTACTGACAGAAATGGTTAGAAGAGCTTCTTTTTTGCTAAAGATAATGAAGAAATTTCCTGAAACATGCGTACACGCTCATTTTCCTCCATTTAGTAAATCCAATAGTGGATTCTTATATATAGCTTAGAGCAAATGAAGGAGGATTGGTATGATAAAAAATACGCATAGCTACAAAAATGGCAGTAAAAATAAAGAGAGGATTAAAGGAAAAAAGTGTAGTTTGAAGTATCACAGAAATAAAATGCTTTATGCTAAAATTGAAAGAATCTTTTCAACTTTACTGTGAAAAAATTCACCAACCTTTCGAATCATTTATTCAGATTTAAAATTATTTGTTCAAATTTCAGATATTCATTATAGATGATGCTTTGCGTTTTACGAAAATTTTTTTAAACGCTCAATTTTCTCCTTCTCAAGGACTTACCTCTCTTATTTTTTTTAATCCCATTTTACAAACGTGCAATATGACAATGTCATGTCTATGTCTATGTGCAGTACATTTTTATGTCTGGCGCTTACTTTCAGTGTAAGATAGTTATTTAAAGGTGGAAGAAAATTTGTCTACATTTTATGCCTGTTGGATTTTAATTTTACACCACTGATCGTCATAGAACCATAGAAAAATGATTTTTTGCGGAATATTTGTGAAGGTGATGTAGTCAATTTAAACATATAGATATTAATACGCCTATTCGATCGGTCGATCAGATGAGCGGAAGTCAATAGTATTTATATTGTACTGGTTACATATTGTACATAAATTTCTTGCACGTTTTCAAGTTTATTTCCTCTTATTCCTATTTATGTGAGGTGATAGTGTATAACATCCAAACATTCTACCATTATCACTTTCAAATATTATCAATTTTGCAATCGTCATAGGGCAAAGAAGTTATTGAACATCGATATGCAATTGATTTATGATCACTGATCGATCA
The DNA here is from genome assembly GCA_037389465.1 of Baylisascaris procyonis. Classification (NCBI taxonomy): domain Eukaryota; kingdom Metazoa; phylum Nematoda; class Chromadorea; order Rhabditida; family Ascarididae; genus Baylisascaris; species Baylisascaris procyonis. Next base: position 1,063,385 of record JAZARR010000231.1, on the reverse strand, counting down.
GGTTCAACGAAATTGTTTGTTGATTTATTACATATGAATGCAAGCATAACGTACTCTCGAACACTATTAATGCCGTACTGCAAAAACTTGATCTCTCCGCATTGTGCAATTTGCAAAACGTTTGCAAATCTACTACGCTAAAGAAGAGTTCATCGCATTGCTGCAACTATACAAACAGTTGTTATTTGTACCTTTCAAGCGGCCTAAAAAAAGTTTACCACACAGCTCCACGTATGTTTAACTTAAATGAAACGTATTTATCAGTAATCACTATTACTGATATCATTTTCTGATATTGTTAAGATTACTGATATATATATATATATATATATATATATATATATATATATATATATATATTGGATAATATCGTTCTCTGATAGAAGGTATTATACAACTAGGAATTTTCTCTCATATTTTTATTAATAGTAAGAGGTGTGAGTAAAAAGATTAACATCGGGAATAAAAACATGAGTCGGCAGTGAAGGTTCGAAAGTTTGACCTACAGGTTACTGGAGCCTGAGACATTGAGCTATTGAGAGTTTAATGTGGATCTTGATATGCAGATCTGAAGAAATCCGGGCATGAATTACCCAAATTATTGTTTTAGAATTACCTTTCAGTTGTTCCATTTTGTTCTTCAGTCCCTCATACGAATATCTGTCTGTTTTTTCGGTAACTCTTGAACAAAAGAAGCTGTTGATAGCATATTGCTCACGAAGGTACCCATTTGGCAACATAAATATTTTTAGTACATAAGGAGTTCTATTTGGAAAGGTTGAAATTGTAACCTTAAAAGTTTGAGGTAAGGATATGGGGAAATAAGTAAGTGACTATAAATGAGTTCCTTCAGGATGGGTGCGTCTGCGGCTTGAGCCAGTTGATGTACCGCTTGAAGCTGATGAGTCGCTGCTGCTATCAACTGTTCAGTCCGCCATTCCAGGCGCTCATGGCCTCTACTATAAAGAAGGCGATCAAAGAAAGGCATTAAGGTAAACAAATGTAATTGCTCAAGCATTTTATGGTCACTTAAATGTGTTGGATGAAAAGCAACTGAGTAAATTGGTTTTTCTTCTCTTTTTAGTAATAAAATCCGACTTTATGAGGAAGCGGCGGCACTATGGCATCCTTTCATCACGTAGGAAAAGGGCTTACGTTCTTGATCCTTTCAAGTAGAAGGTTCTAACATATGCAGCCAACCGCCAACATTTTGAATTTACACTTTCGATATGAAACTTTTCAAATTTAAGATACGATGCATACAGTGGACATGTTCAACGAGGACTACCTGGTTGGTATTCGAAGCCGATCTTCGTTAATTTGGGTACGTCATTGATTGTTTTCTTTATAATGGTGAGGAGCCGTTTTAGAAGGAGGTATATGGTTGCTGAGACCTTGAGTTATTGAGTTTTCAATTTCGAGTAAAAATATCGACTTCAACGGATTCATCATCAGTCAAAATCTTGTAAATAAGAATCCAAGACTTATTTCCGGTTCTCATCTGGCATTGGCCATTAAAACTGTAAAAGTAACTCACCTAATTGGTCAGTTAGAGTTACCCAAATGAATCGAAAATATGCATGATGGAGAGTAATTCTTCGATGTGCATGTTTTTAGATGATTGCACTCTTTCTGTTGCTTTTCGCTTACTAGTCAATACTATCGCTTAATGCACTTCATTTGTTTCTTATTTGTGACATATTATTCCAAGTTATGAGTTTTTATTTGGGTGGCGATCATCGGCAATAAAAATTTTTGATAAACTATTACTTATATGTGGGAAATTACTATAGACTTTTACTTTATTACTCTATATATAATCATTTGCATCTTGAAAGAAAGACTAAAATATTCAGCACATTGGCGAAACGAGGAAATTCTTTATATTTCAAAGTCTCCATTTGCGGAAAGGAATTATATTTTTAATAAGTCTATCATTTTAGTACGCTAATGTAATAAGAAAGTGCATATAGTTAGCAGTCACACTGCGTTCAATAAAACAACATACAAGATCTAAATATAATATGAAAATTTAAGATTGCTTCTGCCCCACAGCTAACATTTTTTAAAAAATATTGTTAGCATTGACTAAATTTATCGTTTATTCGAACATTATTACAAAACGAAAATGTTAACGAAACGGAACTATTTGTTTAAGGCATATTTTGCTAAAATCTTTTCCCTTATATCTACTTCTTTATATTTATTATAAATTTGGCGTGATTTAGTCGTTGAAATGATAACATTAGATAACATTGTCGAGTAGTAATGATTTGGTTATTTATTTACTAAGCTTTATTGTTGAGAGTGATTTGTTGTGCTAAATGATTTTATAACATCAATTTATTGATAAGAAAATATTGTCGCACTTTTAATCTGTTACGACTGATAAGTTACTAATCCCCTCAGAGGCAATTTATTACTTTATCTTTCATAATAATGCTTAAAAAGAAATTTATGAAATCAAAGGTAAATTGTTCGCATCAACGTACTTTGGTTTTTTGCATCTTAAGCTGTCAATAATAGATCTAGCTTGAATATTATAGCTAATTTTACAAACAGCTATTGTCAAGAAGGGAGGGGGGGGGGGGGACATGAATTGTAGAATAGAAGTTTGCACTCCTTAGAGGGATACCACTTATGAAGGAGTGGAATAAAGGTTAGATTTTTTCTAAAAAAAGGGTTTTATATGGGCATGTAGTTGGAATCACCGAGTAAAAACAATCCCTGTGCACTTTTTTTCTGAAATACTCAAATTTTATGAGTTAAATGTGTGCAAAATGAGATTTTCAACAAATTATTTGTGTAATAATGTGTAAATATTAGCAAAAAAAGTGAATGTTGTTTTTGTAATGCACAATTAGTGAACCGGTTATACGTCTCGCAAAGATATCAATAATATATGTATTCGTAAATGCCAAAATCACACACCTTCATTGACTCTCATCAACCTGGAACTAATTCCGTTCGATTAAATTTGCAACCTCAATAGAGGCTGAGAGTCAAGTTCCAATTTTTTTTTTTGTTACATTATGGGATTTTAGTTTAAAAAATAAATAAAAATTAACTAGCTCGTAATAGCGGGTGGAATCTATTCCCTTAATTAAAACATTTGTTTAGTTAATAAGAGTTCACCTATTTCGCTGGGGACTGTTACGAATGCAACTTTTTCATTAGAGCTCCACCCCCTTTCTCATCCCTTTCCTTCCGCGCCGTTAAATGGAACCCTCAAGCCCCGCAGTGATGCTTCTATTTGGGCGGTATGCTTTATGTAAGTTAACAAGTGACGACACTTGCTCGGTTATTGAACAGTTGTGTTGAGAGTGGTGAATCGCACATTCGATAAGCATAGACAGCAATAAACTTTCCAGAAAATAGGAAGCTTAAGTATCAGCTGTCAACGGATTAATGCTATCAGTGCGATAAGGGCATTAATGGTACTATGGAGCGCCATTTATAAGACTAGCAGTTTGGTGGTTTTTCTGAAATTCAGGGGCAAACATTATTGAAAGAATTTGCTAATTTCTTGACTTTCAACCGAGGAGGATCGCTAATAAACGGGGAGTGGAGGAGGGGATTGAGAGTAAGTGTATGTAATCAAAAGAGACCTGCGGAACATTTTTTGCCTATTGAAGAAAAAAATTTTGATTATTATAGTATAAAACACTTCTCCCAATTGGTTTCCCGTTCGCTGTAGTTAGCTTTGATCGGATGACAATGGAAGATTATACAATAATATTGGATGACGCACAGAAGAAAAGAGGATGTTTGAAAGAGGATTTGGTTCAAAATTTATGATTTCGTAATTAATAATTTATATGAATTTTTAATTAATTTATAATCGTTTATAATTTTATAAAAATTTCTGATTTATAATCAGCATAAAATTTATCATGCGCCTATGAGGTGAATAGAGTCGAAATTATGTCTTAGCATAAGAAAATCATCGGTGCAATATTTTGGTTTTTTTAGGTAAGATGATCATCTTTATAAAAGACTGTCTTGTGTTTTTTTCTATATTCACTTAATAGAGGTCCAGAGGCTACACTTGCACTCTACGGTTTGAAATGAGCTGCATGTATTGTAAAGAATGGCTTATATGGTACATGAATTTCAGTCGTTCTAACACTATTATTTGCATGAATTTAACGCTACCAATTGTACTATTTGAAATATTATTGATTACGTTAAATTAAATTTAGTTGTTATTTTTTAGCGAATTTTACCTGCATGGAATCGTTTGTTTAGGTAGTGACTTTAGAGATTTGACGCTCCTATTCAGAGATATAGAAGCTAACGTTAAAGCATTGCAAACTGAGGGAATATGGGGAAATGTAGATTGTTTAAGGTAAAAATTTAAGTAACTCATCGTTTTTTGTGCTGTTGATAGTAGATCATGGAGTAAAATGGCTGAAGTACTGATTCCGACAGGAAAAACTCGGAAGCATTCCATCGAAATACTAATGGAAGCCGTTTAATCTATGCAAAATCGCTAACCAGTGCAAGTGCTAGGAGACAGACGGGATCCGACCAGACGCCCAGATTTTGCATTTTTGCTTCAGGATGCCACCTCCATAAATCAGTGATGATTTCAGTAAATATTCTGCTTTAATTAAGCCGTACAGACGATGATTCTTTTATGCTACCTAATGTATGCTCACTGGGTATTATCTCATAAAATTTTTCACTGAATGGGGCATTCGAAACGTAGGCGGGTTGGGTAGCGGGGAGGGGGAGAGAATAAAGGAGAGGGCCGTAGATGCAACGACGATCACACTTTTTGAAGTTAGACCTAGGTGAGATAGAATGGTACGGTCTTCTTGATAATAGATGGTGGGAAATGAAAGGGTTGCTAAGGTCTAGGCTGTAACCATCGATTCTTTTAATGAGCACCAAAATCAGTCCACCAAAAGGGGCCAAAAATTACTGCGCTTTTTTGCAGCGCACGTGAGGAAACAAAAAAACCCTTTCGGATGCGAAGTTTAACTCAAGCAGGAAGTGTTTTTTCTTTGAGCCGGGAACAATAGATGCAGTCGTTTCAGGATAATCATTATAAAGGTATCTAACGAAGGAAGTGAGCTAAAGTGCTCTAAAACACGCCCGATTGATCCCTTCCTACACTGACCATTTCATATCTATTTTTTAAAATTATTATCGTACTTGTTGTTCTATGCGGAATGCATATAGGTCGAAGTGTTTATTTTCTCTTAATTCCATCCAAAAAAACGTCGCTCTATTTCCAAGTCTGGGCCACACCGAAATCACTGGAGAACGCCAGACATGGAAGGGAAAGCCAATTTGTTTTTTCTTCACACTTGCTTACACCTTATCGCCTTTAATGACAACTGCTAGTTGCTTTATGGAGCAATAACTGGTAGCAATTGATAGCGTTTTCTTGCGTGGCCCTATCGCTTTGTGGGTTGTAAACAATCAATTTCTTTCTTTTGAATTGCTTCTCCGCGGAATTATGGATCGCTCTTTTGTTCAACAGAAGCACGAGTTGAAGCCGGTCTCGGTTAGGACAGCGACCGAAACTTGATGTGGACCTAATCCAGATTCGAAAATTGTACTATAGAGCTAGTGCATGCTCACCTATAGCGTATGTTGGTTGCACTTGTAGTGTATGATTACGGTTATCCTCCAATTGCACCTTTGTATTGGCCAAAGCATGAGCATTGCACCTTAAGAGCAAGCACATTAGCAAGCAGAAAGCAAAGTTTTTTTTTTGTGGCTATCCCGTCGCATCTAACTAATTTACGTTGCTTCGCTTCAGCAACGTCAAAAAAATGATTTGTCTTTCTTCATCTCGAGTTGAATTTATTCACTCGCTAGGATGTGGCATAAATAGAAAGAAGGAGGGAAGGTGTTGGCTAAGTCTATCTACTTCCAAAACCTCGCAATAAATCGGGACGGATATCAATATGAATGATCTGGGGGTAGTGCTTTCCGATTGAGTTTTGTCAGCATTTTGATTCACTTGCGTGTCTATCTGATATCGAGACGCACGTTGGTTAGAAGATAATGGTGTTACCCACAGGCTCATTTAATCTCCTACGAAACAAAGGATAAGGCCGGCCACATTCAAAAACATTGCCTATTACGACACTTATGCAGAGTAATTTCTTCTTGGGCATAGTATTTTCACCCAAGTGTCCCACAGGGAACGGTCTGCGCAAAAATGTTCGGTCAAATATTATACAGGGTAATATCAGTGTATCAATGGCAACGCTTAGTCGGACGTTTCTCCTGGGAGGTCCTACCGAGTATAGACAGAATCGTCGATTTTTTTTTAGAGAAATGCCTCGTGATGGAATATTTCGATTCCATATAAAAGCATGACAAATCCAATTATTTAAGAAAGCGTAAAATATCGATTACATATGAGTATTCGATAGATTTAATGGCGATAGACGGATGCAATGTTATTGCCGGTGAAGTAGTTAGATGTGCGTGTGTGTGTGTTTCAGCTCACGGATGCCGAACACATGCCTTTGGCCAATATGAGAGCGCAACAAAAACATTTGAAAAATCTGTTTCTGCAATCCAACGAATGCTAGGTAAAGCTTTTTCTTTTTTAATTTACCACTCAATTCGATTCTTCGTTATTACTTTTTCTGCACTCATAATAAGTGATTTGATTATGCGAGAGGTTCAAAAATTTTCGGAGCGAAAAAATCGATTTCCGCTTCGGCATCTTCGAATTTTTATGCTATCCGGTAGGCCAATACGTCAAGTTTCCTAGTTGGATGTAAAATGCGTTCCTTTAAATGATCAGTCAGTCATATCTCATAAAACAAATTTCGTAATTGCGAAAATTTTACAAAAGCAGGCAGCAGATTTCGTGAGGGAGAAATGCACTGTCTAGACCAGGAGATTACCTTCGGCTTTGCCTTGGACTGGCCATATGACTGCTCGAATGATCTTGATTCTCATAATCTAGAGTAAGAATGTGCAAAAAAAAAATAATGTTCCCTTGATCCAATAGGTTAATGTGGTTCACTTTTTGAAGATAGCTTAAGATGTGATTGGTTACGAATGGAACTGCATATTCATCTGAATTTAATCAGTGGTCTTATAAAGGTGGATTGCCCAATCGTGATATGGCTGCCGTTCCTTACTAGATTAAAGCTGCTTGCTAAATTGGAATCGAGTTCTGTCCATTTACTCATAATAATGAGTTGACTCTGACCTCAATCGCAACCATGATCAAACTCAGCTCAATCTCATAGTGTTTTCGCCTAAGCTCGAGGCAAATTTTGATGTTTATTTTTCCTTTTAAAGAGTCTTTCAGCTTCTTTTATTCTTTTTTTTTTTGCTTTTCCAGTAATATATTTCATTTTTACGCTTTTAATTCCTCGTAGTTTTTTAAACAATCTTATATAGTCGATGTGAATTTCATATAGTGCTTTTAATCGTTTATCTTACATCGATTGTGCATAATAACTAATATATCGGCTTGCTCACGCTAAGAGATCGCATGATGTTTATCGTCAGTAATCGGATATTGATCCCAAAAAATTTTTACATTCAAAAATCGTTTAAATCATCGAGAAAAAAGATCTCGTGCTCCAGTATTTTTGTATAAATTTGCATAAATTAGTCCATATTCATTAATTGAAATTCGAAATGAAATTTAACGACAAAGGAAGCGGAAATTGGTCAGTGAACACTTCCGCCATAAAACTCCATTCATCAATGAGAGGAGCATTTAGAAGAGTGCTTTAAAGATGCATTCGCTTGATGCGTTTTGTTTTTTTTTTTTTTTTAAAGAGATACGTTTCGATACAACGGGGCTATGTCCATTGTATATTATTTGACGTTACCTGTATATTACATTTTGACCGTGAATAGTCCCAAATTTATGTAAGTATATTTAACCAAAGTGTTTAGTCAAAGTATATTTTTATTTTAATACATTTTCACTGTAATATTCATGTTTAACAAACTTATTTGTTAGGTTTACTATTATGCAGTAATTTGTAATCGAACTTGTTCAATCTGCTGGTAAAGCTACTTGAAAGCAGTATCAATCACTATAGATCACTTGACTATATTCACTTACTATTTACTAGTTTGAAAGCATAATTAAAAGATGAATGAAAGTTTATGGCACAAGCTTGAACTTGATGACTTAAGATGAGCCCAAATTTTAGCTTAGCTAGCGTCATAGCCAAAATAAGTACCTTTTTAAAAACCATCCGAGAATATTTATTCTATCATCGTTGTTTTTTCTGCAGTCTTAAATCTGAAATTGGCCCCCCATCATATGCTATCATCAACCTGAAATTGTTTTCTGGAAATCATTCCGTAAAATCTGAAACGTTTTGAAATTAATGTGAAATTTTCTTTTGCCGCGTGGAAGAAAAAGTTCCATATATCCAGACGTGTGGATTGAAGCTTTTTATTTATAATTCGACTTAATGTTATTATTAATATTGGTTTATGAAGGGCCTTCAGAATTATTTGTATTTCCACAATTTGTAAAATCAATCTTGTTATCGTTGGTCTTTTTTTCTATTTTGGCCACATTATTTCGCAATATGCATATTTTATGACGTCATTCATCTTCAAGCTTCAAATATGAAGTGAATTTCTTTCAGCGACCAGCGACCTCTCTTCTTGCTGGGGGCCGGGAGCTACCTCACAGGTAAATAGCACATTCATTTGCTTCGAAAGTTATGCATTCACTTAATCAACTTCTTCATAATATTTGTTACTTTGTTGATAAAAGCTTCAAGTAGTGGCGCTTGCTTGAGCGAAGGTGACTCATAATTGGTACTTTGAAGACGATTCTAATGGACTTCGCCCGTTCTACACAATAGACAACTTTTGCGGGTAAAAATCAACTCACTATACTCTCCTATTGTTTCGGAAATCAATTGAATCAGTTATCAGTTAATAAGTTTAATTACCCCTAAGTTATCAGTTAATAACAGCTGTCAATAAGTTTTTATAAGATAAATTTTCTTGATTTCTATTAGCATAAATATTTTTTTTCGACGAATCTTTTTATTTTTATTTTAAAGATTAAATTTTAAGCAAGCATCAAAATCGTTAGAGAGAAAGCGCGTTGAGGAGAAAGAAAAAACACGTGAGAAGCGTGTCACACGACCAACAAAGAGTGGATTTGAGGCTCAAGCTGAAGAGCATCTAGAAGAACACAGTGATGGATCTGTAAGCGATACTTTTATCTCAAATTTCATTAGAAAAGTTGTCTCTCTCAATGGATATTCTTGAAATATGACGTTTCCATACGAAGTTTCGAACTTTCTTTACTTTTCATCACTTTCTAAGATTATTTAAATAATAAAATAATTAAACAAATAAATATAATCTCTCTCGTTATGCTGTTCATTGCGATGCCTGTTGGATGATTATGGCAAACGGCTTTTTTTTGGGGGGAGGGGGAGGGGGGGGGGGGGGTAACTATATCGGCATATTCAGAAACGAGCGTTCGAAAGCGATCACTGGTATCATCAAATGTAATTCATGATATTTCTCAACAAAATTGTACACTTTTCAGGATTGAATGCCAATGTGACTTCTGGAATTCCAATGTTACTTCTGGAATTCATATTTCATGCATACTTTAAATAAATAGAAATGTGATAATCACATTCGTGAATAATAATCATTTGTTTTGCAGATAGACTCCGGAAGGCTTGATGACTTCCAAAAGCTCCAGGAGGAAAACGAGAACTTAAAACAACAGTAAGTGAATATTAACAATTCTATTCTTTAATGTTGATTTGTTATGTTGTGTAGGTTAAGTACGGCGGTTTCAATTAAAAAAAAAAAAAAAAAAAGAACCTGCACAACAGTATGGCTTTAATAGCATTTTCTTTGGCAAGAAATTCTCTTCTTGTTTTAATTCATGAACATATGGACGACCGAAAATAGTGCTTCTTTCACGTCTTGAATAGGTGTTTTTCAGGAAGGAAGAGAGTGGATAAAAGTTTGTTGAATAATATTTATTCAAGTAGCGTCTGCATGGTTTATATGAGTGAGCGATTTTTATGTTATATGATATAATATTTATAGGCTGCGTGAGATCGAAATTAACAGCAGCAGGATCGAGCGTGATGCAGGGGAGAAGGGTAAGGCCTTGGGAAAGGCGCAGTTGAGGTTTGTTTATGTTCTATTTGGTGTTTAATTGTTTATTTTTGTTTTAGCGTTTTGTAGGTTTCTCCTCAATTGCGTATTTCTTTGTATTTTGCTGGAGGGTTGAAACCCGAATCGTGCAGAAAAATTTCCCATTTGATTTTTTTTCGAGTTCCTATTTTTGAGAAGATTTGGTGCCAGATTTTCATTTCCATTTTTTCTGGATTTCTTAAAAATCTTTCGATATTCTCCTTAAGATTGTAGCCGCTGTCGTTGCATCTCTAATTAGTAGGATTTAAAAAATAAGGCCGATATTTATATTGCACAAAATTTATGGCCTAGTTTTCACTAATTGTCTCAAGAAACTAAATTACGATTAGCTTTCTTCTCGTTTAAATTTTTTCAACTTCTAGACGTTTCTTATACTGTAATAAATTGCAGATGATTCAGTTATATTCCTTTAATTTCAGTGAAGTCTCAAAAGAATTGTTTTTTAAGTTTTTAATTTTCAACGTGTTCGGTATATTGGAATGAAAATATGCTTGATGGAGGGTGTTGTATTGAGAAATGACAATCAAATATTATTCATAAACTCTGGCAATTGTTGCTCGTTATTAAGGATTTTTTTTACCTTTAGAGTCGTTATTATTGAAGCAATATTTAAAGAAGGATTATTAAGGATCGTTACTAAGGATTTAAGGATTAAGGATCTAGCAAAGGATCATATTTTACTGGCACGCTTATTTCCTAAGCTCAGTGCTCAGCTAGGAGTCCACTTTTGTAGTTTTTATCAATGAGCGTATTTAGAGACATATTTTTCAACACACAAAACTTTGCTTCGTCTACACGTTGCTGTAGGTAATAAACGCACTCTTTGGATGATCGTCATATCGATTCTCAATATGTTCATAGCTGCCTCCCTCTCTTGTTGCTCCGTACGAGGTGTCCCCACATGCCATCGCTGTCCTTATCTTTTTGCCTCATCGATTACAATGTTTCATTAGAGAATTAAAATCCTAATTTCTTGTGGTCAAATTTTTTTTTTTTGTTTTGCAATCTTTTTTTTTTTTGAAAGTGAATATGATTTTAGAATCGACGAACTGTTGAAAGAGATCGAGCATATGAAACTTCGTGATTACATCGACAGCTCGATCACGGAGAGGTTGTTTTTCCTTGAAATTTTCATGGAATTGTTTTATTCATAGAGATATTTAATCCACCATCTTTTACACATATTTGCTTTTATGCAGCATTATACTCAGTGAATATAAGTTTGATTGAGTTTTTTAGTCTAAAATAATATCTATAATTTTATATTTTTCTTTTTTTTTAAATTTCAATTTCACTAAAAATTTGAAATAATAAGTAAATTAATTTTTTTTTTATTTCAGCGAACGTGCTGTGTATGCCACCTTATCCAGCACACCACAGGTATACGTTTCTATGAAATTCTATGTTATTTACGTTTGCACTATAAATATACTAGTCGTTGAGAAATCGCTCTGAACGATGCATATAATCAATTTGTTTTGCTTGCTATTCCGTGAGTTTACTGTTCGTTGAGCATTGTTTTCCGAAGAGATTCGAAATGATGCTCGTTTAGGTAAATACTGTTTGATCAATTGCCTCCCAATCTAACACACCCGGAATGTGTTAAAATCTGGCATTCAGCCGTTCCTTCTTGGCGCATTCAGAATTTAGAATGCCAAATATTCGTACTAACTATGAAAATATCCAATAAGATTCCATCATTATTCGATAGAATTTTTTAATGCACTCATTAGGTTGTTTGTTGTTTGCATTTCTCTATTTTAGAAAATTGCTTTACCTGATGAGGAGGAGTTTATCACTTTGAAATGCGCCAAGGAAGCGTAAGTTTCTTACTATTATTAAAGTTGTGTTTAATTCTATTTATAGTTTTACTGATTATGAAATCCACTATCTTGAATCCACTATCATTGATGAATTGAATGAAATCGCTGGCGAAAAGTTTAAACCCGATAAATTTGTAAAATTTTATCATATCAGAAGGTTTTTTTCATCGGTCCGCTTGTTATATCTCGAGTTCAAGTTTTGATCCAGATGACAATACATGGTATGCGTATCTCTAGTACGAAATCTTAGGGGTTTAAGGTGGCCGATCCTCGAATGGAATAAGATGTCACTCATGAAAAATGAATTTCTTTGTTTCTAATATTCCAATACTGCGAGAATCTACGTTATGGACCCGGCTGTCAAAAAAAAGTTGAACACCTTTAATTTATTGGCTGTGTGGTGGTAGTTTTACGATGTACGCACTTCTCGAGAATGTTTTGAATAGCTTAATATATGATGCGCCGGGTCAGTTTTAATGCACTTTTTTGTTTGATAGTGGAATGAGATAGCGATGATTTTTGATACATTTTAGGTATGCAGGATAACGTTTGAAATATTGTAATAAGCACGGGCGCACCTGTTTTCCAATCCTACCCTTCACTTCCCTCTCCCACTTCCTTTGCTCTCCCAGAAAAGTAAGGTGAGCCTGAAGTCGCAGAGTGTAAGCCATAATCACCGATAAGCGTGTACAGGAAAAAAGTCGAGAAATCAATGTGAACATTTTGACATCTCGGCGCTTTTCCGATTAGTTTAGCATCGATTCATCTTTTATAAATTATGGCTTATCAATAAGCAAGCTGCAAGTTTTTATTCGGAAATAATTGATAGCAACTTTTTTCTCGGAAACTATACGCTGATGGGTACCCATATATACTTTTAGAACATTGTATTTTAAGTTGTTTATCTATTGCGCCCGTTTATATATTGTTTAAAATCAACGAAATTCTTATAGAGCCGAGCATGAGCTCGCTGAAGAACGTGAAAAGATCATTGAACTAGAAAAGAGCAAGAACGAATTGATTAGTAAGTTGGAATGGAGCCTTGGCGAGCACAAACAGTGGTTGAGCGATGCAACATCTAGGTAAGAATCCTCTTTGTTGAGTCAAAGTTCATCGTGCTAATAGCACGGTCGGTTATAAGCACCGAAAAAAAAAGAATCTCGTATGTTTAGCCGCCATATTTAGATGATTCTGTTGCTTTCTTCCTACTGAACAAAAAATTTAAGCCGTTTAAACTTCAAAATAGAGGTGTTACGTATCAAATTTTCCTATATTTAAACTTTTTTCAAATGATTTCAAATTCTCATATTAATTTCGAAAAACTCTTTGTGAGTTGTATTGGATGTTTGACTTACCTATAAAGGAAGTTGATCAAAAAGTTACGGTTGCTGCCAGCAATGATATGATTTTATAGAATCAGTCAGCTGGAAGGTGAGATCAGTGGTCAGGCTGCTGAATTCGAACGGACTAGAGCTGATCTGCAAGCTTCAATCGATCGCCTGCATGAAAAGTAAGCTCAGAATAAAGCATGCATCCATTTGATTCCAAATTATTGTTTAAAAGGGAAGAGTGCATTCGATACGTAGCTTCATGAGTTCAGCTTTAAAGTTTTAAGACGTGGAAATTTATACCTTAAGATTACACTTTGCACTCTTTTAGGTTTAAGGTTTTATATGTTGTTGCATTGTTGATCAAAATTTAGATGCAACGATATCTTATTGATACTTCTTCATTTCTTATATAAGCTATGTGACATTGAAGGAACTGCAATCTGAAGCATGAACTGCAAGAAGTCAAAAATGAAAACGAACGTCTCAATGCCGAACTTGTGAAGGTGAAGGGCCAACTCACCGAAGCACATCCTGAGGTGAGGAATTGGAAAGACGCAGAAATGCAAAATTCTCGCTGCCTTGTTCCCAGTGGCTGCCGATGTTTCGAGATCGGCTGCCACTGGAATCGAAATCCATGCGTTGGCTGGACGAAGTTCGCAAATTGTTGTTATTTCCAAACTTGAAGGAGTTTTTTTTATGAAGTTTTATTTTGAAAAAATCATAAAAAAATTTGTAGACGACTTCGGAAAAGATTCTTAGAAACGTGTTCTTTGAAAATTCGTTCACATGGCCTATCTTATTGAAATCATTTCGATAGATTTATTTGGAAGTATCGCTTTATTGCAGCTGATAATTAATGCTAAGCGGTGAAATTTAACCACTCAGCTGAACTTCTTTGACTTCATCGCTTCTAAAACAAATAAAGGATAGGAGAAAAGAATATAATGAAGTATTTTTTCCTTTGATAGAAGATCATCACTTCTGCAAAGGACAATAATGTAAGAGATGTTTTTCTTCGAAAAACAGGTTCATTTCCTTGAAAGTTGGACAAATTAGCCGTCTTATTGAGGAAATAAGACCACCAATTTTCAACTTTTTTTGGCGATTATAGAACTACTTTGATGAGAGGGCCCTTCTTGCAGAGAAGAGATCAATGTGAATGGTTGGAAAATAATAGGGGGTTCTCTTTGAACAAAAAATCCTTCGAATGTGAGGTCTCTCATTAGAAGATTGAGTGAAATAGAGGATCATGGTCTTGTATACAAGAATATATGATAAAAAGAAATATTAATTGCAGTTGGGACAACAAATCGAAGATCTGAAAGGACAAATCGCGGCGAAGGACAACGAATTATGGTAATGAATTAAAGTTTAACATTTTCACGGTTTTGAAAGGGGCAATTTCTCAATTATAAATAATATATGTTATGAAATTCTTTACGATAATGAGTAGGCGCACCGTTTAACACTCATTTATGCTTTGAAAAAAATTTTGTGTTATAAAATTCGTTCAATTTCGGTTATATAACACATTTTTACCATTTGGGTCAAAAATTTTTTCGCTTATTAGTGATAAGCAAATGTGTATTGTAAAGTGTATGAAATTAAAGGCAATTAATATATTATTGCAGCGCTGTTCATGCAACAATTGGCGATCTACGAAATGAGCTTAGCACAAAGGACGCGCAAATCGGTACATTAAACCAACAAAAGAACGACGCCGAATGGTCACTTGGAGAACATCGCCAGTGGCTTTTCGACGCAAATAACAGGTTAGCAAAGGGCTGAAGATAAGGTTCACACCAAGCTTTGAATTGGGCCACCAGAAGTGCGTTACTTTAGAGCCTTTTTGCTGATATTTTTGCAAGATTCGAATTTTTTTGAACGTTTATTGTGGAATCGCCTTCATTAAGTTTCCGAAAGTTGTTGGAGTATATTAATGTTTATGTTACAATGGATCTATGTGGCTTATGAAGAGAGCTTTTCGAGAACGATGCCTAGGAATGAGTGGCTTTTTCAATTTGTTGCTTTCAGTAAGCGAATATTTATTGTATTCTACTGTGATGCCAATATTTATTCTTCTGAATAAGGGATAAAGTGCTATTGAAGACGAGGTCAAATAGATCTGAAGAATATTAAGTCTTCAACAAATCAATTTTTGTCATCTTATTGTTATTTAGGAGCTCGATATGCATTCAGTGATAGGAAAACTTTTGCTAGCACTTCGTTTATAAACATGGCTGACCACATTGATTTATTATTGAAGGAAAGTTTTCGGCTGTTATATCACAAATATTTGTCATCATTAGCTGTTATTATTCACAGTATCAATGGATGCGTTGTTGTATTGACTGATATAATAAGAACTATTCAAGCTTTATTGGAGAGTAATCTCGTTATTGTTTCATTTTCAGAATCAAGGGGCTGGAAGCTGAATTGAACGAATTGAGAAGTCAACGTGAGGAAATGGCTATTAAAGTCGAACACCATCATGAGACCGCAATAAAGCATGAAGAAATCGATAATGTTAGTCTCCATCTTATATTTATTAGGCTGGCTTACGTAGCATAAGATGATAATGTTTTTTTGACCGTTTGATTTGGGAGGCGGGGGGGAGAAGGAAGAATGTGGCTGAAGTTGGTATGGGATAGAAAAATCCTGCTGACCTCATACCTTAGGGAACTTGTGGGCGATGGATTGGTTGCTGTGGTGCTTAGTTGTAAGAGAGTTTCGTCATCAGCTGATATCTGATATTTGCTCCGGTTGTTACCATATGGAATGATAAGAGACATTTGTGTTACAATTCGTAAATATTTGTAATGATTTGTTTTTTAAAGAATATTTCAATGTTCATAAATTCACTATTGATTTTAGCTGAGAGATCAAATACTCGAAAAGGAAAGTGAACTCCAACGTTTGAGACCTATTGAAGAGATGAAGAACAACGAAATCGGGTAACGTTTTTGCATATTTCGCTGTGCAAATTTTAGATGGAAATTAGAGTGTATGAAATATTAAAATGCGAGTGAAATTTCATTTCTTATCAATTTTATCACTTCTTTGTGGCGTCCTATCAATATTAAAAGTGAAATAGCGTAAAAGATCCGTAACCTTTTGGCAGTGGGTAAGGCGAGCGGAAGGAAGAGGGGGGGGGGGAGGGTGCCGAAAGTATAAAAAGGTATATGCTTTTATCCCCTCATTTAAGGCTCATGGTCTCCCTTCTGCTCCACGAAACTTTCCTATTTCTGATATTTATTTCATAATTTGGAGAATTTGATATGTAGTGAAACATTCGACATCGTTGCTTAAAAAACTCTCAAAAATTCTGCTTTTCTATGTATTCTTTCATTTTATACCGATATTTTGTTCTTCTTGGATGGTTTTAAGTTAAACACATCTGCAGATATGTAGAATTTTTCTCATATTCGATTTTTTCGTACTAGCTAAAAGTATAAATGAATTTTTTTAAACTTTTTTGAATTCAGTTGTTTCACTTATATCAAGAGTCTTATGTTGACATCTTTCTATATTAGCAAAACAATCCTGTCGACAAAACGACATATGACAAAATAATCAATAAATTCAGAATTTGACAACAACTGTTGCAATTTGAAGGGGAAGTCTTTAATTTAATGAAATTTAATAAGCAATTATAATATAATGTAATGATGAAGTAGATGGAATATGATACTTAACAAGAAGTCGCCAATAAAAATCTAGTAGAGTCGAATTTTATTATTATATTCATTCTTTTAGTTTTCATTGTTTTTTTTGCGCATGTGAATGGAATAGGCGAAATACACATTAAATTTGAATTGAATTTTATTTTTACTGTATAGAGCATTGCGCATATTTTAAGTCAGTTCTTGAATCAGAGTTTGATTCCACACTTAGTTAGAAAAAAAACTTTTAAGTGCACTTCGTGGTGAAAACGATTGGCTAAAGAACGAACTGAGCGCAAAGGATGGTCATATCAACGATTTGAACAAACTCAAAAATGATGCCGAATGGAGCCTTGGAGAGCACCGTCAGTGGCTTAGCGATGCGAATAATCGGTTAGTGCAATCAATTCTTGAATCCTAGGAAGTACTGAGAGTAACCACCATATGTGTTGATGTCATATTTCGTAGGCGTCTTCGAGATTTTTAATTTGTTTAATAGATCTCTTTATTTTTGTCGAATGTGCCGCGAGGAGAGGACATTATTGTCTACAGGGAAAGGAAAGGGGTGCTTTGGAGGAATTCGCAGGTGGGGAGGGGTAAATAGGAAGTCAGGTAGTCAAAGGTGGCAATTCGCGGGTAAACAATCTGTGATAAAATAGTGGCTTGCAACAAAAAATGGATGTTGCTGCAAGCTTGAAGCGATTAATTACAAAAGAAGTTTTGGAAGCGATTCGGCCGGAGTTGGGCATGAAGAAAAAACCACAGAGCGATTTGGTGGGGAGGTGGGCAGCAACGAAAACGTTAGAAAACTTCTTCCCGTTGGAAGACTCTAGCAGGGCCCCTATCACAGGCGATTAGATACCTAGAGCACATTATTGATTCGGTTTACCAGGCGCATAATCATATTGGTTGCCAAACTGGTTACTTGTTTAGGCAACACATATGCCGGTTTAAACATTTGCAGTTATTGACAGCCGTTAAGATGTGATGAAATTTTGAATTTCTGAAAATGCTTTTATTTCCCCTCACTCTTCGGATTGTGGATGAAATTAATTGCTTTCACATCGTCCTAACTTAATGGTTTGTTGTCATGAGAAATGATAAACATTAACGCAACTTGTCTCGATTGTTATTTCATAGCTTATTTCGAATCTGTAATAAGATGTGATATCTGTGCTCATCTTTCCCCTTCATTCCCCTCCCTCTCTCGGGCTTTCTTCTTTCTAAACCTCGGGGAACCTGAGTTTTCTTCGAAGGTTGCCAGGACATATATCTAGCCATCTTACCTTAAAAATACCTAGGATACGGCGAAACCAATTAAATACACTATCGTAGCAAATTTAAGCAATACCTCTAGCACATATTCGTTGGTGTTGTGTAATAGTAACTTCAATGAGGAGTGAGGGAGTAAAAATATCTTCAGTGTCAATGAATTGGGCAACACTCTGAACGAGAAGAACACTGTGATTGATTCGATGCAACAAGAGATTGAACGTCTGCAGAGATTGATCGCTGAGACATCGCAACAACAAGGTATCGCTGAAGACACACAACAGGTTTGTTATTAGTATGCATTTTAATGCAATATGTTTGAATGTTGCTATCTGTATGTCTTATCTTATATTTCTTAGGGGTTCTGAAAGATTTCAATAGTGGAACCAATGAAATAAATGTTAACATTATTAGTGCTGTGATGAATGGGTGGTCAGATTCATATGAAAACTAAGAAGGTTATGCTAGAATGCTGGACTTGAATCTTTGCAGTTGAACTCACCTGAATTGTCCAACTTTCAACGAAAGGTTGACTTCTTTGGAACGAGAAACCTTGTATAGCATAGGTTTCGATGGACCCTGTTGACTCTCTATGATGCGATTAAAATAATAGAAATCGACGGGTAAATTTATTTTTTCTTTAGATCTCTGCTGACTTGTAAAATGCAAATAAATACCAAAGAAAATTGAATTTAAAGGTAACGGTTATGTGGTAATATTTTTGATTTATTTACTCATTTGATTGAATTTTCAGCTGAAAGAAAAAATCATCGAACTTGAGAAGAAACTCCATGAAGTTGAACAGTCATTGTCAGAAGCGCCAAAGGTAGATGAAATTAAGTAAGTGGAACGATCTTTCTAATCGCTTTGAATAACGCGAAGCTTGAATAATATATTTTTTGTATTTAAATTTTCTTCTTTTCATGATAATCTTATATCCAAAAAATTTTTAATTTTCGAGGTATTCAGATTGTGATTTTTTTCGGTTTGCTAAGCAGTTCATATTTCCTGTGGCCTGTATTTTATGTTAGAAATAAATTCTACTAAGAACTAAATTCGAATGTTCAGTTGTTTCTCATTGCATCGCTGATGACTCAGTCGATCTCATTTCAGCGCTTTGCATTCCAAAGTCGAAGCCATGCAAAATGAAATAAATGATAAGAACAATGAACTCGGCAACGTACATAAACTGAAGAATGATGCCGAATGGAGCCTTGGCGAGCATAGACAATGGCTAGCAGATGCAAACAACAGGTTCTCTTTGCTTTCTTCTATTGGTGTTCGACGCTGACGCCAACTGTGTGAGCTTGAGCCTAAGCTGTTGACGATGTCATTCGTTGCTTGGACACAACGTTGGAATTTCATCGACAGAATTTTAGTCATTTTTTAACAGTCATGTAAATCTATTATGATATATGCGGAATTTCGAAAGAGAATTTAATAGTTCGATGAATTAATTCGTTGTTTAATCTATACTTCATCAGAAAGCTAAGAACGTAGGATTTTGAGAGGAAGGAAGAAGGAAAGATGCAGTAGAATTGGGTGAGTAGAGGTTGAATAGAACTACTTCCGTTGTTTAGTTGAAGATTGATAAACTTCCAGGTACTTGAATCTGAATGCTGGTTTGCCTGCTGTTTCGAATATTCCAGTGAAAATTGAAGGACTTAAAGATTGGGAATAAAGGCTTTTGATTTTTATTCAATACTGAAAGAGCTATCTATCTTCTAGGCTTCTAACAGAGGTGGTTTTTAAATTTTAATCGTGTTCTCAAAAATCAGGCGATTTTCATAGGTCTTCTAAGATCTTTGAAATGTTCTTATTGAGGAAAATAGAATTTATTTTCATTCAAAATTATTGATATATTGCACAGCAATGATTTTTCAGAAATGAGTTTTTTTAATGAATCGTTTCACTCAATTTTTTCACTAATTCAGACAGGAGATTATTGAGTATGTAAGTAAGAAGAGGTTTTTTTGGAAATTGGATTTGATTCACGAAATTTTAAGGTCATCTCGTATTTTCCTAGAGAATGATAATAAGTGCATAAAATTTAGAATAAACGAGTTGTCGAATTATCTCAGCGAAAAGGAGCATTGCATTGAATCGTTGCAAAAAGAAATTGATGAACTGAGGACAGTGAAGTTACCTGAGAGTGAGGGTCCAAGCCATGAAGATGTGCAACAGGTTTACCTTTTATTCAATTCTATCTTCTTATGTGAATTCGAATTCGTCTTCATAAAAAAAGTTGAGAAGAGCTGTTTCATGATTTCAAACATTTATCTGAATGAAACTATGAATACGATAGAATGATTATCTTTTAAAAATATAATAGAAATGTTTTAAATATCTATATTAATGAATATATAAACATTCTCCATCCTGTTGTTTTTTCTTTGAAAATTATGATCAGTTATCATCAACTACTGAGAAACCATTTAGGGATGGTATTTCTTTGATACTTTAGAGCGAATCTGTCCGCTATTCGGTTAGCGAAATCATTGAAATCTGAGGAAATATGAGAACGGATAGCAGAGTAGCAAGAACGACTCATTAGGTTGAGTGCTGATTTAATGAGTAAGAAGGCACACAGAGGGACAACATCCGCACAGACGATCGTCTGCACTTCACATATAGGTGCCAACGAATGCGCGTTCGATTTAATTCATCCCGGTTCGATGGCCAATCTCAGTGTTAGCATGAGACGAAGAAATTATTTTCTTTTTTAAATTTTACTTTGGTTAGCAGTCTTTTATTGTTGTTTTGATATTTATTTTGTTGTATAACCTGACATGCTTGTACTTCACTCGGGAGGTGCAGTTATCCGATTTGATCCGTTTTTATCTCAATCAGAAATCGTGATCGTTCAATGTGAGCTGAAGGAATTAGCATTGTTATCTGCAAATTATCTGTTGATCACAAATTAGCATTACTTAGAATTTGATTGATCTGTAATTGCTGAAATATGATAGAAATTGCAGTTGCGTGACAGAATTAGCGATCTCGAGCGACAGCTTTCCGAAGCACCAAAGCATGATGATATAAAGTGAGTATAATTTCAATCTTTGCGAAGATCATTGCTACACACTTGGAAGTCGGTAATTTTATGCCAAAAAAAATGAATTACTAAAAAACTCGGATAATTCACTTCCCCATAAAAATAATCCAGACAGAAGAATAAGTTCACCCGACGAATGAATACTATATTTATCGTCGAAATGCATTCAGCTTATCATCATTCTTATCAAAGAGTTTATTTTTCAATCCATTGATGAGGTGTCAACTTCTTGTGATAAGCTGAAACATCCTTATCGCTCTTTTTGCTTGATGAATATCGGAGCTTAAAGCATATTGATTGCATGATAGTCATTGTTACGTTGCGATTTGCCGATTATATTTAATGTGATGCACTTTCCAATTAAAACTGCAATTGCAATCCAATTGCAATAAAAGTTTAATGCAAATTTGATGAATTCAGCCATCTAAAAGCGGAAGTTGAACGTCTCATCAGTGAAATCAATGACAAGAACCGCGTTATTGACGAGTTGAATCATTTGAAGAACGACGCTGAATGGAGCCTTGGAGAGCATCGTCATTGGCTTGATGAAGCAAGAAGCAGGTGGGTCACTTTGATGCTCTTAAACGTAGAAGTTAATACATGAAATGACTAATCCAGTAGGAACCATCTTGGCTTCAGCTATAAAAACCACTCCTGGATTATTCGCTTCCAGATAAAACTAATCCGGACAGAACAACAGAATTTCGTCGATTGAGTTGTAAGCATATATTTCCAGTATTCTATATTCGCCGAATTTAATCTCATATTAATCTCTTTTTACCTCATTGTTGCACAATATTTCTCCTCAGTGAAAGATATAAAACATTTGACCGGTTGCTATTAGCATATCTCATTAATATCCTTATTGATCTCGATATTTGATGATATTCGCCGCATGGTTGAAAACCGGAATCGTTGACAGTGTAATAAAAAGGTGAAGAGTTTTAGGATTAGTGGACTCGAAGCGGAACTTCATTCAAAGAACGAGGCACTTATTGCCGCTCAGACGCAAAAAGATATTAGCAGGGATGAAGACGAGGTACGCTATCTTACATATCTTCATTAAGTATAATTTAGTGATTTTAATTATTTTTGATGCAATGAGAGAAGAATTATCATTTCACCCATTATGACGATGTGCTCCAGTCTATTGCATATCAAATCTCACAGAAAATTTTTTTTTTTTTTTTTTTTTTGCTAGCGGATTCAGCATTTATCTTGAAAGTATCGTTATATTTGATCAAGTGCCATCGAATATTCGAAAATTGAAATTCCAAGCTCAAATCTCTTCTGCTGCTTATGGTTCACTAGGTTATTGAGGAACTGGAGATCTCCAAATGTTTGTTGTATAGAGAGAGGTCAAGCTAAAAATAGTATAAATGCGGTTCGAGAGTATGGGTCGACTGTTGCGATTCACAGTGACTTTGGAATCTTTTGAGGAAAATCGGCGATAATATTTTCTTCTTGAGATGGAACAAATGCCATGTATTTTCGTCTTAAAAAATATTAGCTTGTTGTCTCCATTAATTTTCGGCGCCTTAAGCTACCCAGGTCACCTTTCTCGAATCTTGATAAACTGGTCGATCTTGAAGCAGCTATATGAATAGTTCTTTGAATCTGGAAGCCAGTGAGAAGGGCGGAAAGGTCGGCTTCCTTTGCAATCTTTGAAGTTATTGATGCAAACGTTTTGTGTTTGCAGATGAAAGATGTAATTGCACGCTTCGAAGTGACAATCGCAGATCTAAATGAAGCACTCAGATTGGCCAACGAAGAGAAGATCGAAAAAGAAAAGGAAAATGAGTAAGGGTTTCTATTTTTTCCTAATTCTTCCAACCTTTTCCGCTTCTTTAATTTCTCACTGATTTCTACCCCTCATGAGAACTCCTTTCATAATTTTATGAGGAATTAAGTCGTGAAAGGAATCATAAGATCATCGCCAATCTGAGTGACAGTTCTCAACTTCCTGTCGACTATATGCAAATCTTTACTTAATATGCAAATCCTCATTTGTTGGAATATATTACCATGTCAACGTGGATCTATTTAGGGCAGCTCATGGAATAATTTGTTCGTTTTCCTTTACTAATTTATAACTAACTCGTTTCATTTTCTATGAATTAACCTGTAATATTAAATAATGAGGTTATGCAGGGGAATCAACAGGATGATGCAAGGGCTTCTCGATGATCTAAACGAAAAGAACAGACAGCTCGATGAGCTCAACAAACTAAAGAATGACGCAGAATGGAGTCTTGGAGAGCATCGTCAATGGCTTAGTGATGCTAACAATAGGTTTGTTTTATTAACCTTGTTACTACTTTTTAAGCACTCACTGATCTATGCTTCGAATGAATGATTTTATGGCAGTCCTAATTATCCCCCACTTTCGAGAGTATCAGAATTTTATGGGAATTATAATGCCGGGATTTTTATTTGTGCTTATACGGTAGCCCTATTAAATAAGTGATACAAAGTGTACTTTTGTATAATGATGTGTTGGATTTCAGAATCGGAGATCTGGAGCGTGCAATACAGAACAAGAACGATGAGACTGATAGAATCCTCAAGGAAAGTGGCGAAACAATCGCTGATTTGCAACAGAAGTATGCTCTATTGAAATTGATTTTCTCGATATCTGGTTCTTTTTCTGTGAATGTAAGATTGTGTTCTCGTCATGATCAACAATCCTGTATTTGAATTTGCCTTCACATTTTTTCACTTCGGAGCGTTTCCGGAGTCCAACTGAGTCCAAAAGCGAGACTGCAGAACGACTGCTCGGAATCGACAACTTAGCAGAATTCAGCTGGCCGATCGTCGGCTCCTTTCTCTGGGACGGACAGGGTCAATTAGTCCACTTTTCTTGAGTCGCAGTCAATAAGAGTTGTCCGTTTTTCTGAGGAGTTTGAATCCAGATTCCAAAATTTGAAGCTCAATGCAGTCGGAGTCGTTTCGCTTTGTCGTAGTCGCCGATCGTTGATTAAGGTCACTAAATTGCAACGGTAGCTGCCCCTACATCTTTGTTTATTCAACAGAATTAAGACTATGAAAATGGTGTCGACGCTGGACACCTCAGATTATCCCAGGTTCCTTCGCATTGATAGTGGGGAGGGCAGATCCTTTCTCACAACCAATAAAACAGTTTCTCTAGTTCCCAATCCCTGAGCTTCGCAATCAGATTACCACTGTTTATTTGGTCGTTGGGTATTCGTAAAAGTTTTATGAAATTGGTTGTAGGACCAGTGATCTGTCTAGTGAGGTGGAGCAATTGAGACGAGATAAGGACGACCTTGAAAAGAAGCTTGAGGCTCCAATACAACAAGAGTTCATTCAGACGGCGGCTGCAGTACCGGCTGATCTACACGTAAGTGACTATTTTATTATGCTCGTGGAATTTTTTCCACCTGAATTTAGTCTAGCATTGACGGATCAAAGCAAATATTCATTAAGTAAATTTATCCATTTGATTTAAAGTGCTTTTATTTGTTTTTATCGTACTTTTCTGAATAGAAGCTCCCCCTTCAGTTTAGCAGTTATTCTACAATTGAATCCCTTTTGATCGTTATTCCACTTCTAAGGGTTTTATTTTTAAAAGTATCATGGCTGCTTAAAAGATATCAAAATCCCATGCGGTGATATGCAGGATCAGCTAATTTTTGAACCATTATCTAACTTAGCACTAAAATGAACAAGTTGAAATGATGAAAAGTGTTTTTCATCAAGCACTATTCTTTCGTCGGAATATCCGCAACGCTGCATTCATCCTCGGCAGTTATTCATGCACATACGTTATATTGTATTGTCATCCGATGCGACTTTAGATAGTTTTTTCAGAAAATATTTGCATCAAAATTTTCTTAAGTCTTATTTCTGATAATACTGCCGAAATATTTTTATAATTTTTTCTATTGATTTTAGCAAATATTGCAGGAAAGCAAAAGCAAAGAGGAACTTGAAGCGGAACTGCATGAGAAGCAAGAGGTGATTGATCGTATGCAGAAAGATGCCGACAACAAAGAGGATGAGATAAAGTTTGCAATTTACCAACTTATGCTTAATAATTGAGCGCTTTTAAATGGAATTGAGCATGCTCGCATGCCTAAGTTGCTTTTCGATTGAAGGTCATATTTCTCGTTATAGTGCTTATGATCATAGAAAAGAAGGTACATAGCGATAGCACATTTCCCAGAGAGATTGTATTGGAGAAGAGAGGGCTCATAAGCGTGCTGCTCATATATATATAGCATTTCTTTACACTGACTAAAAGTGGTTGAGCAAACGAAGGTGGAGTGTTTGCGAGGTTCCCCAGGAATTATATGTGACCTGAAATGCTAGGGTCATCTCAATAAAACACAATCTTTTCAGGAACCTTCACCATATCATCGGGGATGTACAACGGCAATTGAAAGACAGCACTGTGCAGCTAGAAAGAACAACCCATCTCAAGAATGACACCGAATGGTCACTTGGAGAGCATAAGCAATGGCTTAGCGACGCAAACAACAGGTTACCCTTCCAGCATATTTTTCCCCCAAAATTTCCTGTTTATTATTTATAATATTTATTTCTGTTTCTTTCTCATGGTCATGTTCAGAGTGTTTAAAGCCCTCATACAAATTTTCAAAAACAATAAGAAATAGATGAATGCTAAGAAAATAGAGGTTAATAGTATAGGCTGAACGAAATATGGAGAGAGGTACGGAAGGGGTACTAGAATTGGAATATAGTCCCGTCCAATGAAGTCATGGACAACTAATAAATGATTTGTCACATGTTAAAATAAGACGAATTTGTTTCTTTCCTCAGCAGAAGTACTCATCCACTTTTTTTTTTGATGTACATCAGAGATTTTAATTCATCGTATTTTACAAGTCGTAGAGAGTTTTATTTAAAGATATTTGACGATAAAGATCACTGAGATCGATGTTTCACAGGATTGGTCAATTGACGGCGGAACTTAACGAGAAAAATAGAATCACCGATATTCTTTACCATCAAATCGAGGAGCTCAAAAAAGCGCTTGAAGCTACTGGTGATTCGAAAAAGGTATTCGCACTTTGTTTTTGAAAGAAAGAGATAGGACGAGAAACTTACCATATGATTTCGACTAAATCCCCTTTTCAACGTAAAGGAAGAAAAAGAAGGGGGGCGGGACCTGTGGTCTCTGTTTTTTAAAACTTATATTGTATCCTTTTTGCTAGTTTATACTAGTTCATTTCTGAGTGGTTCATTTTAGCATCTCATGAATCGTGTCGTAGATATGAGTAATTCATTTTTCAGCACATTTTGGGTTCGTTCTGGGAGATGTATAGGTCGGTCTTTATATGAGTTCATTCGTCACGGGACGTTATAGGTCTCACTTTTGAGCCATCATCAGCATCGTTTATTCACTGCCATGCACCATTCATAGCTATCTTGAGTGCCATAATTTCTCTGTCAAGTATTATCGCTCGCCAATGTTTTTTTGCAATCATATAGTGGACCATCTGGAATATTAGTAATGAAGTCTACCGCTGGAGTTTATAACTTTGTCCATGAAACTAGCTTAAGAGGGTTGGGATTGTTCGATTCATATAGCTAGGCATGGGGTTTTTTCTTTACCCTATATCTTTATATCTTTATATCTTTACCCTCAAAGGTTCTTTTGCATCCTTTGAAAATTACACACCTGCCCTCTTCAATCAATTTTTATGTCGCCGCGATCATCGAAATTAGGTTGCGCACTTATATTCAGCAGTTTTTCGGCTGGGGTGTTTTGATGATGTCATGAAGCCTCATATGGTATGTTTGTGAAAATGGCATAGCGTCACTATGTGAACGAAATATTACAGTTGTTGGATGAGGTCAAAGAGAAGAATCGTATCATCGATGAGTTGAATAAGTTGAAGAACGATACCGAATGGAGTCTCGGAGAACACAGACAATGGCTCAGCGATGCCAATAATAGGTACTCGTTAGTTTCATTCTGTTGTCTACATGCTTTTGCTTCAATTTAAAACTTTCATAACCGCTGAATAAAGAAAAAAGTAAGAAAAATAAATAAATGCATGAGAAAAGGCAAAGGAAACACAATTAGGGAAAAGATATTCTGGATGAGTTGAGACAGGTGGGTATCGAAATCATGCCTATTGAAAACTTTTTCGTGCAAAACTTTTTTTGCTCGTTGATCAGAAAGTGTCAAATAGCGGTATTGCTGTGATGTATTCATTCAGTGCACTCATGTTTTCAGGGCAAATGGTCTCGAGAATGCGTGCAAAGACAAGGATGCCACTATTGATGCCCTTCGTAGGGAGATTGAGGAGTTGAAAACGATCACGTTGGAAACACCTCGTGGGGCACTTCCTGCTGAAGGTGAAGATATCGCAAAGGTGAGCATGACAGAAAAGTCCAGTGATTTCAGTGACAAGAATTTGGAATTTTGCTAGTTTTGGAGTGAGAATCCCAAGCATATCCTTTATAATGCGAGCTTCATCTCTCAAGAAGTTTCAAAGTTTTGATACACCTTTACATCCAACTGAGATACACCTATAGTAACTGCAGTTTTCGCCGTACACGATAGGTTATGGCCTATTCAAATAACTTGATAATATTTATATGATTTCGAGTCGATCGCACTTTTTAATACCTCTAGAAGAAATGCCTATTTGAAGCTGCTATAACTTGCCATTCACTCAAGCAATTATATCGCTATAAATAAGTATCACTGGGCAAATAGCAACAGGCTCCGAGATTTAATTTCATTGCTCATTTGCTCTTTTCTTGCTCCTACGTCAGCAGATTCTGTGTTCTTCATTTCACTGCTTTTCATTGATTCGTACCTCGAATAGCGTTATCTACGCAATCATTTTTTAGTTACACGAGACTATCCATGATTTGGAAGCAAAATTGGACAGTGCGAATCGATGTCTTGCCGAAGCACCTAAATTCGACGATTTGAAGTAAGTGATTTCTGGTTGGTCGTTTCGATGAGAAGGTATCCACTAGTGTTGGAAAGTCGCAGAATGAAAAGAGGGGAGGAGATGATTTCGTGGATGAAGTTTATCCCATCTTTGGAACTGTTAGGAAAGTTCTTTTCAATTTTTGAGTGGCTTTTTTCGAAGACTTCTTCTTCATTGGTCATCTTTGCAGAATATTCCTTATTGAAATTTATAAATGTTCTCTTCTTTCTCAGCTTTGCAAATTTTTCTATACAATCTCTTCTGCAAATTGGGAATTCATTCGAATAGTAGTCCCTTCATTTCCTTCCCGCCTCGCAACCCGAATATTCGGTACGCTTGTTGATACGGCAATCTTTTCGCCATTCTTATTTGTATATCGCTATGTTTGATGTACTATAATTGCTTAATTCGCATCAAAAGGTCATATATTACAAAATGATTTCATGAATGTGATTTCAACCTTCCATGACTAAACTATCTATGAAAGTTGTATATGAGATGGACAAAGTTTATGCTTATATTTGAAAAACTTCGGCTTACAGTGCTCTAAAGAGCGAGAATGATCGACTTGTGAATGAGATCAACGAAAAGAATCGCATAATTGACGATCTGAATGGGCAAAGAAATGATGCCGAATGGAAACTCGGTGAACATCGTCAATGGCTCGCTGATGCCAACAACAGGTTTATTTCTTGTTGCTAATTGATGCTAATGGAAGGGAAAAGCAGAGAAATATTCTAAATGAAATCAATGCAGGCGCTTTTGTTGTGCCAATACAAAAAATTGTTCAGGAGGATGGAAAATTGTATAGTTTCAAATGAAGTTCTTCAAAAATCGATCATCCCAGGAAGCTGAGTAAACCCATTATATGGGGGAAATCCCAAAAAAGCATGGCTCTCCTCCTTGTAAACAACTCTGATCACTAATTTCAAAGCTTTGCTTTTCGAAAATATACGTCGATGTGGTTTTTTATTGAAATGCATTGATCGAAATGATTATGAATAGAGGAATGATTGCAGAGCGGATAGCTTAGAGAATACGGTGAAAGAGAAGGATGGTATAATCGATGCATTACGCAATGAGAACGAACAATTGAAGAAGGAACGACCTCAGGTTGAAGATTTGACAGCACATGAAGAAGTTCCCAAGGTACTTTTGGTGGTTTTTATCAAATAGGAGGCCTTGATTCTGCAAAAAGGCTTGAAATAAGTCGGGATCACTTGGTTATGTCGTTCTTGTTGACCATTCGACCAGAGATCGATTCGATGGAGCTCTTTTTTTGCGAACTTGTCTCGTTAATCGCATCTGTTTTATCCATATAAGACTGCCACTGAAAGGCGCAGGCATATTTTTAACTGTTTCAAAACGTTTCTGATATAGTCGTGCAGGATATATCTCGATATAATCATGTTATGGCTTCTAAATGACAAACGCGACAAGGATTTGTTTGGAGAGGGATAATGGAGGATGATTTTAATTCAAATTGAAATTTACGGAAGTGGGATAAGATTTCAGAATAAAGCACCGTGTGAAAGAGAAAGTATAACGCTATTTATACGGATCAAAGCTCAAAGTAGCATATCATGATTTGATTCAATGAGAGAGTGCGATGATATCATTTCGGAATCGCGTGAAAATTGTAGTGAAAAATTAGCGCGAAAATACTTTTCTGTTTTTTTTTAAATATTTTTCACATGTTTTATACGAATATTTTTTAGCACAGCACATCTGCTTATTATTTATAAAAGTGGTATGGAATTGTTCAATAAACAAAATTCATTGGCAGTTTTCAAAATTTCAAGAATTTCTTTTTTTTTTCAGTTGCATGAGACCATTCAGAATTTGGAAGCGAAACTGCATGA
Organism: Baylisascaris procyonis; assembly: GCA_037389465.1. NCBI lineage: Eukaryota > Metazoa > Nematoda > Chromadorea > Rhabditida > Ascarididae > Baylisascaris > Baylisascaris procyonis. Next base: position 1,033,293 of record JAZARR010000231.1, on the reverse strand, counting down.
TGCCGAAAAAGTGATCGCCGATGCACCGAAAGCTGATGAGATCAAGTATGTTCCCTTCTTATATTAGTTTTATTGATTTTTCCATAATCCGACGAATTTTTGTAAAATTCCATCAAAGGAATGTGCATATTTATGCATATGTGTTCTCATCTATTCGCCTGACAGTTTCAAATCGCAGTTCACTGAAGCTGCCACAGCTTATGGGTGCACGAATCCAGTCTCATTCTGACTGATAGCTGCTTAATGAATTATAGACACTGATAGGCATCTTTCCAGTTGTCGTTCACATCTTCATATGTTTAACGAAATGCTAATTAATGGGAGCAAAATACTGTCTCATTCGTGCTCCCTCTTTCCCATCGCAAAGAGATTTTGAATTGTTTTAGATTGATGATGTTTTGAAGAAAATATAATTGCTGATCGACAATTTCAGCGCTTTGAGAGGTGATAACGATCGTCTTGTGAATGAGATCAATGAGAAGAATCGCATCATCGATGAATTGAATAAAATAAGGGACGAAAAGGAATGGAGTCTTGGTGAACATCGCCAATGGCTTGCTGATGCAAACAGCAGGTTTGTACTTCTGAGATGCATGTCGTTAATAAATGAAGTGTTTTTGAGTTGTATCAATTCTGTTGTTCTAGTTTCTATATCTTTATGCAATATTATTTGAGAATGTAAACGATTTCTTTTTCTATATTATTTAGAAAAATAGCCACAAGGAATTAGCGATAATTAATGATGATTAATCAGTGATAATGCATATTGCTGGCTAGTTTTGAGTCATTTGTTTATTGCTACTTCCAGAGCGGGTTGCCTTGAAGACGCATTGAAGGCAAGGGATAATACTATCGAGAGTCTTCACAAAGAAATCGATGATTTGAAAAAGGTTCGTTATTGCTGAAATATAATCGACACATGCGATAGATGAACAATTTCACTGAAACATTTGCATAAAAATTGCAGTACGCGATAATTCCGAAAAAGTGCTAATGAAAACAGCGCGATAACAAGAAAAAACAGCAATTTAGTCAACGATGTTTGAGAATAATGTAGGTCTACATTCTCCTTCACTGCTGATCGAACAGGAACTGCGTATCATCTGTGTGGTTCCGATTGAAACCAAGCTTGATCATGCTGATTGCTAAGATGGAAGCCAAGTGTAGTCCACAAACATTTTTCTCTTCCATGATAAATTGTTTTTCAAATAATGGTAGCAAATGATCTTCAAATTTTTCAACACGGCAGATTAAATTATTCGTTTTTTGCAGGTCCCTGAAGAGGTGCAACATCTAGAGGTGAGCTTGCAGGAGGCCCAGCAGGCTGCTTCTGAGCCACTCAAGGATGAAGAACTCAAGTAAGTGATGCAATATCTTAAAGGAAAGTTATCTGTATTAGGGGGCAGAACAAAACCTAAACGCTGACTAATTCTTTGAATGCGATAAGTAGATTGGTCGGTGAGGTGAAGAAAGCTATGTCGTTATGCCATCGAACGGGCAGCATTGCTGGTTGGCCGCTGAGGCTTCAGACTATATAATTGTCCTCCCTTTCATGCTCGTACTGTGACGGAGCCTTCTAATGACCTTCGTTGTACAATAATAGTAAACATCAGAGTACCACTACAACTTTAACTTTTTAATATCTCATTAATGAGCTAAAAGTTGTAGTCCAATCTAGGCACGTTGGCGTGTATGTGTGGGCGGAGATAAATGGCCATATGTCAACTAGATCGTTCCATACTTGTGTAAATATACAGCTACAGTCCATGCACATATAACTAGAATCTCTCTGATTTGAAAAGGTTGTGGATGGGTATTGCAGTTGGCTAAAGGCGGAAGTGGATCGTCTAAACGGTGAACTGTTGGAAAAGAACAAACTTATTGACGATCTCACTCAGAAGAAGAACGATGCCGAATGGAAACTCGGTGAACATCAGCAATGGCTCAGCGATGCTAACAACAGGTCCTTGTTGTGGGTTGCTTAAAAGTATTGGGAGAGGTAGAGCTCGAAGCATTGCACTTTTTGTTTCTGTCTTTCTGTTTGTCGGTCCATTTGCTTGTCTGTTCGCCTCTACAAGCAGTGATATATAAGACCCAAATTTGTCGCGATTTGTCATACTGTTTATGAATTGTAGTCATTTGGAGTTGGTTGAGAACTCACACTTACGAATTCATGAATTCAATTCTCTAATTGCTAGTAAGAAGTCAAATTTCCAGCTATGATATGTACAGGAGGTTTTCTTAGGAATTTCGTTCACAAAATTGTATTCCATTTTTATCAGTGCAGAAATTTTCCACTTATTTCCTTATATAATCCTTTCATCTAATGAGTAAACAAAATGTTTGTCATCTCTTGATGTATTTCTGTCCTTCTCTTCTTCCTCTTTCGTTTATAGATCAATTAGTGGTGTAATTACTGAATGATTTATTGTAACGTTTTGAGTGATATATCAATCTATGAATGCTTTCAGAGTCGGTGGTCTCGAAAATACTCTAAAGGAAAAGGATGGTGTCATCAATGATCTGCATAAACAACTCGATGAACTAAAACAGGTTCGGTTTGTTGAGATTTAAACCAACGCAGTCAATTCAGAAATTAAAAAAAAATTCAGCATTCATTATTAGAACTAATTTCATCTATTTTTCGTTTTTGATATTTATGTTTTTACTGATCATGGTGGCATATAAATGCCAAAAAATAGAAGGTGTAAAATGTTCGTAATGGAATATTTACTGACTGAAATATAAGAAAATGGAAATATTTTCAAAAAATATTTGAAGCGCACCATAAAACCTTAACTATAAGCCCTCATCAGTATAAGCCCTCCTTAAATTAAACGTCTTTCCCTATTTTACGCGACATTTAATCCAATCACACTTAAAAAGGACAGCTTTCACATTTCTTTCACACTCATGTGCGAGTTACAGCTCATGCAACATATTTGCGTACTTAGCTAGTTTTGCATTCACGTTGTTGGACGACTCTAGAATTTATCTCATAAATTTTGCGTTCATTTCGAATTTTTTGAAGCATTTGTGCCAATATTTCTCTCTTATTTCAGCTCCCCGAAACGGTGCAACATCTTCAATCCCGTCTGCAGGTATTAGAGCAGGAAACGACAGCAGAACCGAAAGCTGATGAGCTCAGGTAGGTATTATGGGAATTTGTTGTTGTGTTGCGTTGAGAAAAGTATGGAATATTTCGAGGTTGTATATTAGCAACGTCTTTGTTAGCCAGAAATATAACTTCTTTATGATACTTAATATTTCTAAAGTGGTTGTCAACGAATAAATGAATTTGATGGCATTTGAAGCTTCAAGTTTTCATTCGGCAAGGTGACCTTTCTAGGCGATTGTCATCTCCCACCTATGTATCTTTTATTTTTAATGCTTATGATATACTTGTTGAAATATGATGTCGCATGCTTATTTTCCTTGCAGCTGCTAAGCTTGCAGCAGTAATATTAAATGAAAATAATGCATGATTTATTTCGAAGAAGAGAAGGATGAATTGAATTGTTGCAGTGAAATCTCTTTCATTATATTTGCTAAAATTTGTTCATAATATACTCCTTTGCAAAAACTGTTATACTTTTTATGCGATACAAGTGTGCATTTGCATACAATGCGGTATACTCTTTATCAGTTCTGAGCTATGATTCATCTATTTTCACGGTCAATTTTATAGTGCGCTGAGAGCAGAAATCGATCGAATAAACGCCGAAATTGTTGAGAAGAACCGAATTATCGACGAATTGAACGGTCAAAAGAATGATGCCGAATGGAAACTTGGTGAACATAAGCAATGGCTAGCCGATGCGAATGGCAAAGCCGATTGGTTGAAGGGGGAGAACGATCGACTCTGCAGCGAGATCAATGAGAAGAACCTCATCATCGACGACTTGAATAAAATCAAGGATGAGAAAGAATGGAACCTCGGAGAATATCGTCAGTGGCTCAACGACGCCAAAAATAGGTTTGTACTAATCATTAACTAGGTTGCTGGAGTTACCGTTACACTTAATTAGGTCGGTCTTTGCGAAATGATATATTCAGAATTGAGAGAATGGGCATGGGGTCTCAGATGCTGCAAAGAAGAGCAACTAATAGACCGCAAGCAGTGTTCCCGCATCGATGTCGGCAGGCACTTATTGCATGCGTTTTGCATTCATTCCTGAAGTTTCTGTCTTACTTTTTTTTATAAGGAATCATCAAATTTTCAGTTATCGATTGACTGCAGATTAATGAATAATTAATTCTATAGTATTCTAAGTATTTTGGATTTTCTTTTATGTTGCCATAGAACTTTATATTTATTCCGTTAGTGAAAGTAGACAACGCAAAAAAAAAAAATTGTAAAACGATGGTGAAGGTATGACTTTCGCATTTACAATTCATCAATGCGGATCCAAACTGCACTTTCTTATGTTGTACGATGCTTTTCACACTTCTTTTCGTTCAAGTAAAACTCTCTTCATATCGCTTTCATAAATGTTATCCTACCATGCGAAACTAAATGCAAACACGAAATCACTGAAGTTCTGCGCAACGTTCGCCTTTCTTCATTTTATGAGAGGGGAGGTTGCCCACCCATTGCGACTACTTTCCTTCTGCATCCGTTATGCGCGATTGAATTGACTTGTTTCAAATAATTGATCACTTTTGCCAGCAGCCGAAAAAATGTGAAAGTGAGTTCCAAACTGCAAGATGCTTTTCAGAAACCCTTTCATTTCTCATTTTTCAAAGACGAATATTTTTCAGAGCGTGTTGTCTTGAACAGGAATTGAAAGAGAAGGACGACACTATTGACACTCTTCGTAAGGAAGTTGACGAAATGAAGACAGTGAAGGTCGAGGTTCCAGAAGTCGAAGATGTCGCTACGGTATGTGTTTGATGATTCTGGTTCATATCGAGTTAATGCGATGTTTTCGCTAAGCTCTGCGAAATGCAACTTTTGAAAGCATGTGAAGCATTTCTTCTTTTGCCTATCTCACTAACCTATTTTTTGTTTCGAAATTCACTCACCTCTAATCAATAATTTCTGTGAAGTTTCTAGCAATCACCGGATATGCTCAACGTTTCTCGCTAAAACGTTTCTATCCCTTCTCACGTTTGCAATCGAGGATTTCGAAGCTTACACGGCGACGTAAATCAAAGTCGAATAAACCATCGGAGGTATAAGATACGATAGCAATATACTACGCTGTGGCACGAAAAGCGCAGTTTATTTTAAAGACCAACTCTACGCTAATTCTATGGATGTCTTAAGAATTGATCGTTGCTGTCGGCGTTCTAGCAGTGAATTTGACCTCCGGATTGCGCACTAATAGTTCATCGTCGCAGTTGTTGTATGATTAACACATGAAACTTCTTTTCTCTTCTTGTTTTCCCACCTTCTAATGATATCCTTTCCGTAACTAATCGTTTGTTTTAGTGCTTTAGCGGCAGTAAGCATGCTTCAGCTTTCAATGTTGTTTTTTTTTTTATTTTCAATGGTGAAGCTTGAATGGTTTCTCAATTTTTTGATTTTTTTTGGTTTCGCTTTTGCTTTCGGATTTTTGATCTTCAATGAAAGGAAAGGTTTCTTTTTTTTTCCAGTGACGAAACTTTGATGACTCTCTATGAGTTTTTTTGCGCATCAACTATCCAATTACATCGCCCATTATTCGACAATATACCTCCCATCCAAACTTGAAAAAGATTGTAAAAATAAGGCGGTTTGGTTTTTTTTTTTTTTGTAGTTACTCAGCATTTTGTGCAGTAGTTATTGGTTGAGCCTAGTCTTCTATGATATTCTTTATCGGTCACCATAAAATGCTTATTGAGTCAATTATTTTTTTCACTTTCCCTGAACTGATAGACAAAGAGATGTGTGAAGTGAGCAAATTTTTGATTCCCTATATAAATCTAAAAGAAATAATTGATAATTTCAGTTACATGAAGCAATACACGATCTTGAGAGCAAATTGCACGATGCTGAACGCGCAATTGCCGAAGCACCAAAACTCGACGATATAAAGTATGTTGATCATTGTTAATACTCCATGTACCGCTCTATTTATTGTCATTTTTGAAGTTGCGATTTTAAATTTAACTTTACTCTCTAATAATTAAAAGGGGATTTTTGATTGCTGCATTCCAAGAAATAATTTTCAACTTATTTGAAGTTTCTAATCGTAGAATGAGATTCACATAGAAGAAGGGAAAGGAGCTGAAAGGTGTGGATACGGAGCTCTTTCGTCCTCTCCGAGAGAAGGAACGAGCTTTCTTCGTTAGTTGTCATAGTTTTCGCTATCCCTAGAACAATCTGAGAGCTGTAACTTTGCATAGCAGCAGTCGCTCAATTTTACGCATATTTCTTATATGCGCTAACAATTGAAAAATAGGAAATGGATATGTTAGAAATCAACGAAACAAGCAAGGAAACGCTTTTACTGAATAAATGAAACGATTTGTGGATATATTTGAGATATTGCTAACTGAATGAAATTTCTGAAAGTGATTTGAAATTGTTGAATGATATGATAACAATGATTTTTATTGTTCGATCTGCTTTAATTTGCTATTTCCTCGCCATAAAGAATTTAGAAAGAGAAATTATGTAAATAATTTTTTAGTTATTTATGACTAATTTTTTCTCGTTATAGTGCTCTAAGAGCGGATGTTGATCGTCACGTGAATGAGATCAATGAGAAGAACCGTATAATCGACGAGTTGAATAAACTGAAAGCAGATGCTGATTGGAGCCTTGGAGAACATCGCCAATGGCTAAATGACGCCAATAACAGGTGAATAATTTAGAAGTTATCGCTAATTACTAATAATATGGAGAAACTAATGCTCGGGATTCAATTGATTAATTTGCAATATTTTTGCATATAGCGGTTTAATATTTCTGCTTATGATACTGAAAATGAAGGCTTTTAATAGTTCTATGAATTTTATTGCAATGATTCCAATAGAGATGCATATTTGATAAATTTTTTAATAGATATTTTTACATTTTGTTTCTTATTCGTGATCAAAAATTAGTTTATTTGATATTACAGAGCAAACGGTCTCGAGAGCGCCGTAAAGGAGAAGGACGAACAGATTAGTGCTTTGAATAGGGAACTGGATGAGCTTAAAGCCGTGAGGGTAGAAACACCGACGGATGCCTTCAATGAGCAAATCAACCAGGTAATCTTTAGAATAATAGAACACTTCGGAGGAAATTTTCTTTTCTCAAAAACTTTCACCTGTGTTCCTCGCACGAAAGGAAGAGTGGATCTTAGCCCGATATGCTTATCTATACGTATTTGGTAGGGGACCTTAGAGTAAGGATTTCATTCTGAGTAGACAGCGTCACTTCATGTTTGCGATGTTAAAACGTATGCAAGCAATCAGCTGGTTGCAAGATTTGTTGGGCTGTTGCCTTTGGTTGCGCATATTTACGTCACAAAAAAGATAAAAAGCTATACAACAGGGACGTTCCTCGCAGGGTTTAAAATGGATTAGATTATATCAAACTATATGGAATTCGTTTGTTGGAATAAAAACAGGTTGCGTTTATGCAAAAACAATTGATATTGGAATAAATATTACCGGTTACCTATAGACACGGCTTGTTCGAGCGAAAAGTATTGAGCATGAAATCGGCAAGAGCAACGACCAGCATTCAAGGAGTGCGATCGTACTTAAATGTTTTCTTACCCGTTTGCCTATCAGCTCTTTTGAATGTATGCACGCTTTCAAGGGGTGGTCGTGTTAGGTCAGTGAGTTACTAAAATATTGATTGTCTTCAAGCTTTGATCAGACACGACCGCATTCTCCGACGCGACAACTTGGCTGTCGTTCTCTTCTTAAATCAGCCTTCCTCTTCCTTCTAGCTTCTTTTTCGAAAGGGAAACCACTTGATGAAGTATACCGATGAAGTGGCGGTTGAAAAAGTTACTGTAATGAGCATTTTTCAGCTAAAAGAAACGGTACAGAATCTCGAGAAGAAACTGGATGATGCGGAGAAGGCACTCACTCACGTTCCTAGCGTAGACGAAGTCAAGTATGTCACTTCAGTAAATCATTTATAGTGGATAAATCAATTTAGATCGCTCGATATTAGTAGGGTCTGAATATGCTGTACGCATGTTAGCAAAGATGTTATCGTACACTATTTGAAGCATTGCAAGATGACAGCATTTCTGCATAATATGTTTTTCTTTTGTTGATCCATTGCTCGATCACAATCTCATTCTTTGCTGCTGCAAGCGATTGACCACTGTATATGATGTCTGGATCTATTCCATAGTATCAAGAAAACGAATTAACATAAAGGGAAGGGGGATCGAAGCAGAGATCGAAGCTTCGTTCTTCAACAATCAGAAAATTTAATGTTTTTTCCTCCAACTACAAAACAAAGAAATAACATTCTTCTGTGCTATATGATTGACATGGGAATCGTTGTATCAGGTAACACTCATAAACTATATTGTGCTACCTTAATGATCGGATTGTAGTGGCCTGAAGGCAGAAATTGATGGATTAGTGAATGAGATCAATGAGAAGAATCGAATAATCGATGAGCTGAATAAGATCAAGGCTGATCAGGAGTGGAGTCTTGGAGAGCATCGTCAATGGCTGAATGATGCCAACAACAGGTAAAAATGGGATTTCTTCCTGACTCACAGCTTCGCTAAGTGTCCCATAACTGATGTGCGCTTAACGTTTATCGCATAATAACGCCTTCATCATTTATTTGATAGAATGAAACACGAACTTTTACTGAAGTAAATCGAATCCTCAGAAAAAAAGTAATCATAAGACTCGAATCTACAAATCTTCCTAAACTGGTCTGAGTAGACAGCCTTAGTAAATGATGAAAAAATTTTATGGTATTACCCATATCGTACTGAGAGGTGTATGATGTTGAGTACATATGGAGATGGTAGATAAACAGTGGATTTGATAACCGTTAATTAGTAACAGGAGTTTTCAGGATCATTTTTAAACTATTGTTTCTGTTGTTTTTAAACTGTTTTGATAACACATTTCACACTCTGAAATGTTTTTATTCACCACAGTGCATTGTAGAGAAGTTGCATTGCAGAGCGGACTGCCTCGATAATGTTGTGAAAGAGAAGGATGAAGTCATTAACGGTTTGCGTAAAGAAAACGATGAACTGAGGGCGATAAGCGCACAATGGCCAGACGATGAATATGCCGTACGCGAGCAGATTCCTCAGGTAGCTAATGGCATAGTAATCTTCAAACATCATACTAAAACGTTTTTCTGTTTTCAACAATCTTGAGGGGAAGAGAATGCAAGAAACTGTTAGTCACCGACGGTTTAGGAGAGGCGATAGAAGTGTGGGAGGGGGGATGAGGCGGCTGTAACCTTTATCGCTTTTTTTTCCAACCAGGCCAACATAAATCGTCGTCTTCTCCATGAAGCGTTCCATCGGCCCGAATGAGTTGTTTCCTACAACTTTTTCAAAATATTTCAGCTTAGCTCAGCAATCTAATCTTTCCTTTCTTTAGAAGTTTGTCTGCGATTATTTTATAGCCCCAACTTTGTCATCCAAAAATATGAATGTATTTCAGTTGCAAAGCACCGTGCATGATCTCGAACAGAAACTACAAGATGCTGAGAAGACGATCGCTGAAGCACCCAAGAGCGATGAACTCAAGTAAGTCTGTGTTAATTCTGGAAGCTTTCTGATATTAGTGTATAGAGCTTATCTGTATGAGTCGCGACTTCTTTTATCATGACAAGAATAGTCTTAACAGTGATATACTTTTTTGAATTCTAGGGAATATTTGGTTCCCTGCTTGAAGGAAATTGTATTGAACTAGATTTGCTTACTCGTTTCCTCAATATTTTATTCATAGTGTACTCAGGTGAAAGGACCGTAGTCTTCACAAGGTTACAAGATTTAGAGTGGAATATAGGTCGATGGCAGTAAGTGTTTATGGGATTTTTTTAAGAGAAACATCATTAGTTACATATGTAGTTGTAGTGCTATTTTAAGCCTGCGCGAATTTGGATGTTTTCCACATTCCACGAAATTTTTTGGAATATTTGGGAAGACATTGTCCACAAAATAATTTTTTCGACGTTGAAAATGTTGAGGGTTGTTGTCTTTATCGGATATGACAGGGCATCTGATAACGAATTCATGACGACTGCTGAGAGAAAGACGTTCTAACTTTTCTAAAACTTATTGTTAAATTAATTGCCTTCACCATTATATTTCCGCTTTCATCTTTGGTCATCTTCAAGTGAAAGCGGATATTTATTGCTGAAACTTCAAGTGAAACTAAATAGTATCCCTATTTGCTAGCATATCCAGAAGGTAGTGTATAAATCTTCATAGCATTGCTTTTTTCTGGATATCTTTGTTGTCACTATTTGCATGGCGCGTGACTTGCATCATCGACATGTTTTACAGTGGTCTTAGAGCAGAGATTGATCGCCTTACCAACGAGATCAATGACAAGAATCGTATTATTGATGAGCTCAACAAGATCAAGGCTGATCAGGAATGGAGTCTCGGAGAACACCGACAATGGCTTGCCGATGCCAATAATAGGTACACATTGTTCTCGTATTCTACGAATGTTTGAAACCAAAGATTGAATTCATATAGGTAGATGAGATGGTATTTACCGTTTCCTTACACCCCCTCAATTCGTATTCTTTAAATAGATTTAGTGAGTACAAAGCTGGGATTATTGTTTGATGAGGAATGCCATTGTCTTATGAAACGAATGATGTGTGCAATCTGGAGAGATTGAAACACTTGATTTGACATGAGCTGATTGAAAGTGGACATTTTCCACAGTTTAATTTCTACAGTTTTCATAGTTCCACATTTCTTACCGCAATTTCCTAAGATTTTCGAATAATATATTAAATTTTATTCTGCCACGTTTTTTCATAGTAATGCTTTAGGGCCAATGGACTCGAATGCGCAACAAAGGAGAAGGATGCAATCATTGGTGCATTACGCAAAGAGAATGATGATCTTAAGACGGTGAAAGTGGAGGTCCCTGAAGAGGTGACCACTCTCGAAGAAGTACCGCAGGTAGGCTTCAATCGTTATTTTTTTATGATTATACAAATCAGTCTGTTTCTCGTTCACTGTGGCAAAAAGATTTGGCTGTCAGAGTGTGGAGTCATTAGAGTCGCTAGCATATTTGAGGTCCCCAAATTTTGATTATAAAAAAAAAAAACTTTTTTTGTGGGGGATGATGATAGCTATGTTGTTAAGTTTGATTTTTTCGTGAACGTGGAAGAAGCATGAAGTTTTTTTTTCCACCGTCGAGGAGAGTGCTCCGATTTTATGGCTTCTATCTATCCGTTTTTATATGCCATTAATACTAAAGAAAAGCAGTCGTCAGTTATCTTGATTTCAGTTGCATCAGGCAATTGAAGAACTGGGAGAAAAAGTTCAAGAATTGGAGAGGGCACTCGCAGAGGCTCCAAAAGTTGACGAGATTGAGTAAGTTACCATTTTTGAATTTGGTGCTAAATTGGTTTTCCACCTTAGCGTCATAATTCTGGTCGCTTGACGATACGAGAATTGCAGAAATTGTTGCACCACATTTTTAGATGGTGAGTTGAAGTGGGAGGGAGAGGGAGGGAGAGGGGAGAGATACGCCTTCGATAGAAAAAATATTAAAACGATAAGAAGTCTGCTTTTCTACTCGTTTCTATAAATTCTCAAAAATGAGCGTTAAAAAGTGGCACATTTTTATGCATAGGAAAAACAGTTGCTTGAGGGGTTTTATGACGAATAGCCTGTAACAGCCAGCCTGTTGTTTCAAAAGATGAACGCAAGAACCTGCGAAGGAAGACAACTGAGCACATTAGAAATTACAAATTGATGAGAGCAAGTTTATCGTTGCTAAGCATCTAAGAGCTGAAAATTAGTGTTCTAAGTGAGCTCGCCGATGTGCATTTTTGCAACTCTATATAAGTACTGTAGCACTTCATTTTATACTGTACACGTCATAAATAGTGTGGCACTATAGCATGTGAATACTGTAGCGCCTGCTTAACTTAACACTGCATAGTTATAGTTCACTGAAAACTGAAGTGGATCGCCTTGTAAGTGAGATCAACGAGAAGAATCGTATCATTGACGATCTCAACAAGATCAAAGCTGACCAAGAGTGGAGTCTCGGTGAACATCGTCAGTGGCTCACTAATGCGAACAACAGGTATATATATATATATATATCGCTGAGATTTCCTTCCATTATCTACAATCCAGACATGCCCACACCGCAAAATAGAAATTACTTTCGTTTTTTATTTCTGATCTTCTTGCTGCTCTTTGGCGATCATAACTTTTGACTATTTTGCAGCCGGAAAGAGTTGTCTTTATGACTTTTGGCTGAACAAAAACCTTTGTCCTTTATCTTTTTAGTATTCCAATTGACATGGTTCAGATTTCTTTACGTAATTTTTGGAACAGTTTTTCATCGATATTGCTCATTTGCCTATATTTATGAGACGAATGAAAATTTTAGGACGAACGATTTGGAGAACGCATTGAAAGATAAAGACGGAATCATCGATGGTCTGCGCAAAGAAAACGATGAATTGAGATCTGTAAGTTTGATCCAGTTGAGTGAATTTACGAAAGAGTGCAGCGATAAAAAGAATTCCACTTGAGCAGTGAAAACAATTTATTTGGTAGTTTTAATTTGCCGTTTTCTTAGTGAAATATGCATGATAAGGTATTCATGTTTTTTGGTGATACAAAAACTTAAATAACGCTCTCCAATCGAGATCTTATGTTGTTCTTACCGGTGATCAAAATAATATTGGCTACAAATCTTTTATATGTAGTATCGAATCAATTTGAACCTTTTTTCTTTTCAACAAGAATTTGCATAGATTTTTCGTTCACTATTATTGTTGTTTGATATTCAGGCACAGGAGACGTTACAACTTACTGAGGTGAAGCCACAAGAAGCCGAGTGTCCCAAGAGAGAGGAATTCGAGTAAGGATTTTTCTTTTGGGCAAACTAATGTATCGAAACATATGGAATAAGTTATCACTAATTTAGCAACATTGTTTTTTCTATTTGCTACTGCGATTCTGCTTGTAATAGTCACCTTTACTTGTAATGGTCACCTTTATCGCATGCAGGCGACTATTGCATGTAGACTCCCAACAGCAAACAAGTAATATCGAGCAAGAGGCTATTTGCATACCAGCAGTTTACTGGGTAATGCTGCATTTATCATTTTTGTTGTTAATACTCGAGAAAGACTTAACATTAGCTTTCTCAGAAGACGGCGCATTATTTCCAACCGACCGGCTAGATAGCAATATGCGGTTCCTGAAGAATTAGTCGCAGCAAGAAGCATTTAGACGAAAGGGACTTTTTGCAGTGCGTTAAAAGCGGAGGTCGACCGTCTTATCAATGAGATCAACGAGAAGAATCGCATAATCGACGACCTCAACAAGATCAAGGCAGATCAGGAGTGGCACCTTGGGGAACATCGTCAATGGCTCAATGATGCGAACAATAGGTATTTTGTATTTGTCTTGCATTCTGCATTTGCATTTGCGACAAGTTTTTTTACGAGAACCTACACCATATTACAATCTTTTTTTTTAAAATAGAAATCAGCAGATGAAGTCTTTTCAGGGCGAATAGTCTCGAGAATACTGTCAAGGACAAGGATGGTTTCATCGAGTCGTTGCAGAAGGAAATTGATGAACTCAGGACGGTCAAGGTGGAGACACCGGAAGATGCTTTGCATGATGAAATCAAAAAGGTAATCAGATGCTGATAATGAAGGTTTTGATGACATGAGATGAAAAGGCTGGTTAAAAGCATTCTTCACTGGCGGAATAATGCAGCTTTCGGAAGTCTGATTGGTGAAATAGAGCCTCAGTGCTCGTTGTCTGCTTCAAAAGTTGGTAATTTGTGATGCATACTTTGATTTAAATCGACTGTGGCCGACAGCAGAAATAAAAAGTGTGGGAAAAAAGTATTACCGATCGGGTAAACTAATATGAAAATGCATTAGTTTGCGTGTTTATTATTCCTTGGCTACCATGGCAGAGTATAGGGACGCGTATCGTGTCAGTGATTTACTTTTTGAAGGATTTTCGATGCTTATGTTAAGTACCTAATTGCTCAAGATGTATCTAATTGCTCAAAGCGTCTAAGAGCATTTTTATTAACACTTTCACTGGCGGAACTTCTTTTATTTTATTTATTACGATGAATGGTTTATATGCGGGGAGAAGAGTTCATGTAAATATTTTCGTGAAATCTAATGGTAATTCGATTTCAGCTAAATGAGCAAGTGCAACATCTTGAAGGCCAATTGCACGACAAGGAAATAGCTCTTGGGCAAGCACCAAACCCCGAAGAAATAAGGTATGCTTTTATTGCAGTGTTTATGATGCGGCAATATGGTAATAAGTAGATGTGAAAGTGGCTAGAGGTTTGATGAGCTGATAAGCTGAAGTAAATTCGTTGAAATTCATTGATATTTTCAGCAGCATTATTGCGTTTCATCAATCTCACAATTGATCATTCAACTAGCAAGTGAGTGTGCTGATCATATAAATTGAAATATATGCTTTATTTGCATTTTTCGGATATAAATACAAATGATATACAATATTAGCTTGTTTACGGGTTTTCTTTAGTGGACTTCGAACACTGAACGAGCAACTCAGCGGTGAGATCAATGAGAAGAACCGCATCATTGATGATCTCAACAAGATCAAAGCTGATCAAGAATGGAGTCTCGGAGAACATCGTCAATGGCTAAGTGATGCGAACAACAGGTGCTAAAATTTCATTGAATTTCTATTATATAGTATTCCGTCTTTGTTGTGGCATTTTTTGTACGTGAACTAATTTACACTAATTGAGCAAACTCCTCGAAGAAAAAGCTAGATTAGCCTAAAGATGCTGTCCTCTCACTATATCCTTCTCACTAATTCTTTTATCTTCTTGCCAGAGCACTTAATGTTTAACCAAGGAGTAGTTTTTTGCTCTTCTTTGCATCATTACGTCGCTGAGAATAATATTTCGCGCCGTGTTTTCAGAGTTGACAATCTTGAGCATGCATGCAAAGAAAAGGACAGTGCTATCGACGCACTAAACAGGGAGATCGAAGAGCTGAAAACAGCGCAGTTAGAAGTTCCTCGTGGGGCATCCCCTGTGGAAGGTGACGATATCGCTAAGGTGAGTGCTTGAAGTATTTGCAATTTTCCAGAAATTATTCTTGATTGTGTAAATGGCGACAGTGGTCCGCAGTTTTGATTTTTTGTAAGGTTTCGGCAAATTTCTTTACGTTGTTGTAGCATGTTGCAAATTTCTCTGTGTTGCATTCTTATTTGTGATGTTGTTGGTTTTTCGTTGTTAGGATTCTTCCTACTTCTTGACGATGGGTAATTTGGTGTTTATTTTCAGTTACGGGAGGCGCTACAAGATCTGGAAAGCAAATTGCACGAAGCTGAGCATGCACTCTCCGAGGCACCAAAGCAAGAGGAAGTCAGGTTGGTTGAATGGTTTTTTGCGTTAATATTTTCCTTCAACTGCCAAGCAGTTCCTTTGGAACTTGTAGATTTCTCAAGTCTTTTACCTGAAAATCGCCTACTGAGAAAGGGTGACTTTAGCCGTACGTATGCCATAAAGAATATCCGTCTCGTTGACAAATGACAATGCTTTGAGCTCAAGGCATCCCTTATGGATCGTTTCAGTGAAATTTGGTGGCATGATTGTTTTTGTTTAATAGAGCCTGTATGATCGGCTATTGAATCGTCTGAGCGCGCACTCATCGTTCACTCATATTTCAGTGGGAGGTTGGAATATTTTATGCGATATCTTAAGTTCTATTCCTTTAATTGTTCTGTCCGAGGTTATTTGCAAATGCATGGAGCATCTTCCGGTAATTCGTTTTTCTGCACTTTTCTGCTGCTTTTGTTACCATTTATTCACTGATAAGAACACCAAAGCTTTATCGAAATGCCACAGATAGTGAGTGAAAAGGGTGTTGAAGGATGATTACGTGACAGTATTTCCTTTCTATATATCTGCTGAACATCATTTATTACGATAATATAGTGCCGATCAAAAAATTAGAAACACTGATATGCAAATTTTAGTGGTATCCGAGGAGAGATCGATCGTCTTGGTAGTGAGATCCATGAGAAGAATCGTATAATCGACGATCTAAATAGAATCAAAGCTGAGCTCGAGTGGAGCCTTGGTGAACACCGTCAGTGGCTTGGTGATGCGAACAACAGGTTTTGACTTCTTTATCTTTTTCGGAGATCTTTTTTTCATCAGTATATAGAAGACTAAAATTTTTTGAGCTCAGATTCAGTATAGAATGTTTTAAGTTAATTGTTCAATATATTTCACAAACCTTCTCTTCTTTTATCAATGGATAACATCAAGCCGATATATGACATATGCATAATCAACAATGTTTTTCACGTTTTTCGACTGCTATGATTGCATTTTACTCATTCACCTCAACATTAGTGTGCTGGCCGAAATACTTTTGCAACCCGCCATTCTTAGGCAAGATTTTCGGAAGCGAAGCTTAGTAATAACAGAGCTTCAATTAAACGTCACTGCAAATATAGACAAATGGAGAAAGGAATTTGAATGGGAACTGATCGAAAGGTGCTATAGCGAGACTATATTCTCCTGAAAGGGATTTTCTTTTGCGTAAAGTTTTCGGTTTCTTTATCGGAGAGTTTTTAGAGCTAACTGTCTTGAGAACGCTTTGAAAGAGAAGGAAGATGTAATCGGAGGCCTTCATAAAGAGCTTGAGGAACTGAAAACATCAAAGCCCGAAGTTGAACCTGAGGCACAACTCGCGGAAGCTCCGAAGGTTGGTTCCACCATTTCGCTAGAAAGTATTGATCCCAGGAAACCGTTGTTTGATTTAAGTTGAGTTTATATAATCAGTTTTTCGTTGGTGTACAGTTTTCCAATGTGCAACTTGCCATTTCTAATTTCGTTGAGTCTCTATCCATCGTCCGTAAAAAAGAAGAAATGAAATACATAGAAAGGGACTGCAGAGATGATTTTAAACCTGAAGTCTTGGAGAGCATTTCCTAGCTAATTAAGCGGTCAGAAATATCAACGACGTCTTCTTCGATTACCCATTCCGTTAAAAGAGGTGACACTTTGTTTGTCGATAAAGGAACTGAGCGGATATTCCAATTTTGAGAGGATCAAGGTTCGATATGAATGTAATGAATCAGTCTTTTTTTCAGTTGCAAGCAACGGTGGACAGTTTGGAACAAAAGTTGCAAGAAATGGAAAAAGCACTTGCTGAAGCTCCCAAGAGCGACATTATCAGGTGAGACTATCCTGAAGTGAAACTCTCACTTTTTAATGCATCAGTGTTTGCATGTGGGGATGAAACATATATTATTCTTGCTGATAACGATTGGCCTAGAATGCGACTGTAAGATTTTTCTTTCTTCATTCCTTATAAGCTTGGTATCGAGGAATTAGCTATGCCTCGATGAACACTTATCGTCAGGTGAATGAAAATTTTCTGAAGAATGATAACCAGTAAAGTGCATTCTAAATCCTCACATCAGCTATTTCTGTGCTTTCGTAAACATAATGCTACGGTGACATCACTTTGCCATCCCGTGGATGCAGAGAAGTAGAGGTGAAAACATTCCTAGCCTTGGCTTCAAAATCACAGTTTTTGCGCTTCATTGAGGATACCCTATGTTGCGGGTACCCTTTTCAGTCCATTCTTGTGGACTGCCGTTGTTGGTTCCGCTTTTGTATGCCGGGCAGATTTAGCCCATCCTCAACCGTGCTTTGAGCACAGGCAGGCTTTTAATCAGCATTTTGCCAGTCATGCTCACTAGTTTAGTCATCCCTTCGTAATTTGGCCAGACTATTAATCGCATTGCTGCGATGCTAAAGGACATCACAGCAGTTGGGCGGCGCCTAATTTTTCTACGTATTTTAATCTGAAGCTGTATGCTGCTATATGAAAGGAAAACACAGTTTATTCTCTTGGTTATGAGAGAGTAATTCAGTGGCTTGAACAGCGAAATCGATCGCCTCGTTAACGAGATCAACGAGAAGAACCGAATTATCGACGATCTGAATAGGATCAGAGATGAGAAGGAATGGCAGCTTGGAGAACATCGGCAATGGCTTAGTGATGCCAACAACAAGTATGTGTTTCTTGAAATAACCCTCATCTCTGTGGTGCAGTCAACAATAGGAAACGTCGAAATTGTAGTAAAGAGTAATTTCGTTGTACTTTATAATGGTAGTAGAACTCACAGCGATTTGAGTGCTGGTAGCGAGGCTCGTCAGTGTAGCAGTGAGTGTCCAAGGAACATCTCCACTTTTCTTGCTTATCATCAGTTTCGCTTCAGGGTTGATGGTCTCGAGAATGCGGTCAATGAAAAGAACAGTATCATTGATGCACTTCGCAAGGAGGTCGACGAGCTCAAGACCGTAAAGGCAGAAGTTCATGAACCCGTAGTTCCTGTTGATGAAATCAAGTATGTTTTTTTTTCTTTGTAGGTAGATATCATCAAATACGTAGACAGAATGATTCAGTGAACGTGAATTAAGTAAAGGGGGTTTCAACTGGCGTCACCAGACTACTTCGACCACTCTTGTGGCAAACCTATGCGAGGTGTACTTGTTCTAAGGTTGTTGCTACATATTTATCTAAGTTGCATATATGAAAATTTATCGTTTAAAGTTCATATGAGTACAAATGAATAGAAATCTCAATTCGTCCGGCCAGCAATCCCAAACATTTGCGGTAACAAATCGCCAAAGTTATGACTTTCTTTCAGTCGCCTTCAAGCAGAAGTTGATCGTATCACTGGCGAGATCAATGAGAAGAACCGAATCATCGACGATCTAAACAGGATCAGAGATGAGAAGGAATGGCAACTTGGAGAACATCGCCAATGGCTCAGTGACGCCAACAACAAGTATGCGTTTCTTGACATACTCCTCGTCTCTATGCTGCAACAGCGAGTTACATCTTAGGTATAAGAAAGAGCGATTTCACTGAACCACAGCTCGTAATCTTTGTAGAACTCACAACGATATGGGTACTGGTGGCAAAAACTGGTTGTTGGGTGTTCACTTGTCATCACTTCTTTCTTCTTCTATTATAAGTTTCGTTTCAGGGTTAATGGTCTCGAGAATGCGGTTAATGAAAAGAACGGCATCATTGATGCACTTCGCAAAGAAATCAATGAACTCAAGACCGTAAAGCTAGATGAAGTTCATGAACCCGCAGTTCCTGTTGATGAGATCAAGTACGTTTTGTTTTTTCCTTGCTGATAGATAATTATTATTGCGGCTTTGAGTACAGAGAATATTTCGCCTCACGACGCAAAACAGCTTCGATGAATTTTGTGATTTTCTGGGGAATTACCCCACATTTTCTGTTCTTTGCTAATATATGTTGCAAATATTTGCAGACGTGAATCAAGAATGTGTAAATTAGACCCTGAGGACTTATATGAGCCGAAAAGAGTCATTACAAATTTCTATTCTTTGCAATTAACAACCGTTTGCAATAACAAACTGCAAACCTCATGACTTGCTTTCAGTCGCCTTCAAGCAGAAATCGACCGGGTCAACGGCGAGATCAATGAGAAGAACCGAATCATCGATGATCTGAATAGAATCAGAGATGAGAAGGAATGGCAGCTTGGAGAACATCGCCAGTGGCTCAGTGATGCCAATAACAAGTATGTGTTTCTCGACTTACGCCTCATCTCTGACCGTTATCGCCAAAGAAGAATAAGGAGGTTATAGGAAAGAGCGATTTCATTGAAATCCGTAATGATGGTGGAGCTAACGACTATTCGAGGTGTAGATGGCTGGACTTGTCGTTATAGAATTGAGTTTCCAATTTATGTCTGCACTCGCTATCGTTAGTTTCGTTTCAGGGTTGAGGGTCTCGAGAATGCGGTTAGTGAAAAGAACGGCATCATTAATACACTTCGCAAAGAAATCGATGAACTCAAGACCGTCAAAGTAGAAGAAGTTCATGAAGCGGCAGTTCCTGCTAGTGAGATCAAGTGCGCTTTGCTGTTTTTCATTTGTGGAGACATAATCATCAAATACAGAGAGAGGATGGTTTAGAGAACATGACGTTAAGTAGCGAGAGTCCTAGCTGACTTTGCAAAGCTAGTTCAACCATTGCTGTCGCAAATCTATGAAAGAAATTGTGCCCGGTGTCTTTGTTCTGAGCTTATTAGTATTGCTGCTATTTGGCTATCTAAATCACACGTATAGAAATTTGTCGTTTAAGTTTCTTATGAGCACAAAACGGTAGTAATCTCAATTCGTTCAGACACCAATCCAAAACGTTTGCGGTAACAAATCGCCAACCTCATGACCTGCTTTCAGTCGCCTTCAAGCAGAAATTGATCGTATCACTGGTGAGATCAACGAGAAGAACCGAATCATCGACGATCTGAACAGGATCAGAGATGAGAAGGAATGGCAGCTTGGAGAACATCGCCAATGGCTCAGTGACGCCAACAACAAGTATGCATTTTTAGATATACTCCTCGTCTCTGTAGTCGAGTTAGTAAGAAGTAATGTCGAGGTTATCGGAAAGAGCGATTTCACTGAACCACAGCTCGTAATCTTTGTAGAACTCACAACGATATGGGTATTGGTGGCAAAAAGTGGTTGTTGGGTGTTCACTTGTCATCACTTCTTTCTTCTTCTATTATATGTTTCGTTTCAGGGTTAATGGTCTCGAGAATGCGGTTAATGAAAAGAACGGCATCATTGATGCACTTCGCAAAGAAATCGATGAACTCAAGACCGTAAAGCTAGATGAAGTTCATGAACCCGTAGTTCCTGTTGATGAGATCAAGTACGTTTTGTTTTTTCCCTGTTGATAGATAACTATTATTGCGACTTTGAGTACAGAGAATATTTCACCTCGCGTCGCAAAGCAACTTCAATCAATTTTGTGACTTTCTGGGGAATTATCCCACATTTTCTGTTTTTGGCTAATATATATTGTAAATATTTGCAGACATGAATCACGAATGTACAAATTAGGCGCTGAGGACTTATATGAGCCGAAAAGAGTCATTACAAATTTCTGTTCTTTGCAATTAACAACCGTTTTCAATAACAAACTGCAAACCCCATGACTTGTTTTCAGCCGCCTTCAAGCAGAAATCGACCGGGTCAACGGCGAGATCAATGAGAAGAACCGAATCATCGATGATCTGAATAGAATCAGAGATGAGAAGGAATGGCAGCTTGGAGAACATCGCCAGTGGCTCAGTGATGCCAACAGCAAGTATGCGTTTCTAGATATACCCGTCGTCTTTATAGTGCATTCATCGGCAGATAGCGTAGAAGTTACGGGAAGGCCAAAGTCGATAACTGACACTAAAGTGACCATAGCATTAAAATTTCGGTGATGAAAGTTGACGTTCTTGTCTGTCACTTCCATTTGTTTTTCTGCTGATAATACTTATCGCTTTTACGGAACCTAACAGCATTTTAAGTTTATTCGCAATTTCTGATGTTTTTATCGATGAGGTTTCTGCTAGTGGAATCGAGCAGTGTGCATAATACCGTTGAGTTCGCTTGTAGCAAAATGTTCATTATCGGAGATACGGATTTTCATCGAAATTAATCAGTTTCTAGTGCACGTTGATTTAGCAGTTAAGTTGAAGCACTTAGTATCTAATTAACATGTCTTTCATTCATCATTATGGATTCTCTTTCAGGGTTAATGGTCTCGAAAATGCGATGAATGAAAAGAATGGTATTATCGATGCACTTCGCAAGGAGGTCGATGAACTCAAGACCGTCAAGCCAGAAGTTCATGAAGCGGCAGTTCCTGCCGATGAGATCAAGTGCGGTTTACTGTCTTTGCTTCATAGATAGACAATCATCGAGTACAGGGAGAGAAAAAAATTAAGAGAACGTGACACTTAGTATAGAGAGTTCGAGCTGTTGTCGCAAAACTAGTTCGTTACTGATGTGGCAGATCTATGGACGAAATTATGCCGGGTGTTCTTCCTCTGAGGTTTTTTATATTGCTGCTATCTCGTGGTCTAAATTACAAGTATAGAAATTTGTCGTCTAAGATTTACCTGGAAACAAATGAACGGAACGCTGTATTCGTTTAATCAGTACTCCCAAGCGTTCGCAGTAACAAATTGCCAGCCTCATGACTTCCTTTCAGTCGCCTCCAAGCGGAAATCGATCGTCTCGGTGGCGAGATCAATGAGAAGAACCGAATCATCGACGATCTGAATAGGATCAGAGATGAGAAGGAATGGCAACTTGGAGAACATCGCCAATGGCTCAGTGACGCCAACAACAGGTATGCGTTTTTTGCAGCGAATAGAAGGCATAGAAACTGCTCCTGATTCTATCGAATTTTTGGGGTTGGCAGTCTCACGGGGTCTGAAATGAAAGACGTGTTTTCGTTATTTGACTAGAATACCGTTGAAACTTCTGTAAATTCCCCACACCTAGAGATGTGAGATATTATGAGCCTTCAAACATTGTTCCCCATCCACTTCAATGCAGTACTCCCTCGAAGTTCGGTACCTCTTAGTGGATCATAGTCACTGTTCTCGTCGTGAGGTTGGGTCATTTTCAGATTTATTTCTCACTTCGAGATGTTTTTTTTGCACAAATTGTGTCGACTACTATATCCACGAAAGTACCTTTCCAACTGGGCAATCCGCTTTTTTATCCCTATTTCTGCTTTTCATTCATTCGTCCTCTTTGTATTCCTCTCTTCAAAGCTTTCATAGACTCTCATAAGACCGTTATCTAAACTTTTTCTGTGTGAATTATTATTATTTAATTACTATGCTATATTAGACGAAAGATAGATATTTCATTATGATGCATGAACTTGAGGACGCCACTTCTCAAAGTTTGTATTCAGTTATCGTCTCTTGGTGTACCCCACCGGGCTTTTGGGGTAATACTTGTCTCGAAATTTATATTCGAGGTTTGAGCAACAATTTTTGATTGTTCGCTTCACTTTAACGTAGTTTTTTTTCGCTGTTTTGTTATTCTTTTATAAAATTTATTTTAGAGCCAGCGGTCTTGAAAATGCAGTTCGTGAAAAAGATGATATAATCGATGATCTTCGCAGGAAGTCGGAAGACTCTGGAGTTGCTGACGAGATTTGGTAGATATTAATGAACATTTTTGGAAACTTGTCCTCTAGCATATATGTATGCAAACAAACACACGTCATTAAAAAGAGACAGTTCTGATAGGCGATATGATGAAAAGGTTATGAAGTAGGTGAAATGGACATACATTTCAATCTAGCCGATATGTGTTACTCGTTTTAATTTAAAACCTGCTTGACTAGAAAACAATGGCCAGCTAGTATTGCCAGTAGCGTCACGCTGTGCTGCATTATTTCCGTCATCGTTTTTGGACTCCAGCTTAGTCCTCGCTGTACACTATTTCATGTGTATTCTCGATAATAACAAATTGTGCTGTCCTTTATAAGTGGTCATCTTATAAAGCTGCAGCGTTTCTGTTTATACGTGCACGAGAGTGCGATATATTTTGTTGACTTATGATGGAAATGATCGAGGTGGAAGTGGTTGGCATAGAGATTTTGTTGGCTCTTTATTTTTCAGCATGTTTCTACTGTATTATTGTAGTTTGTGCAAAGCTAACATTCGTCCGCTCGGTTTCTAGATTCTTTTTCATTTTTTATTTCTCTCCTAATCTATAGAAGTTCTTAAAGCTCATGATCAGCCAATGATAATATTTTATTTGCAGTCATCTGAGGGGAGAAATTGATCGATTGGTTAATGAGATCAACGAGAAGAACCGTATTATCGATGACCTCAATAGGATCAGAGATGAAAAAGAATGGAGTCTCGGAGAACATCGCCAATGGCTCAGTGACGCCAATAATAGGTTGATGACAAATTCTATATATCTGACCATATTAGAAGTGGAAAGGCTGGTATAATGTTATTGTTGTTATTGTTGTTTACCTCAATTTCTACCACCCGTGAAAAGGCACTTGTGCCAGAATTGAGCAATGTTCGGAGTAAACTTTAATTCCGTTTGAACTAAGAGGTCAATGATGAGATTAGAAACGTGGATTACTCATATCTCTACTGCCATTTCCTTTTGCCATTCCCGAGATCGTGTTTCTTTTTGTATTACTCACGTTTTATCAGCGTCAACATGCTGCGTTGAATCCTCTTTAAGATACTCCATCCATTTACTCATTGGCGATAAAAAATGATCTTTCAAATTTTATCTTTCTTTCTGGCTCAATGGAGCTGTAAAAAGTTTTTTCGAAGAACGTTGTCCATTCATCATACTTTTTTGAGCCATTCTACAAATGCAGCTTGGCTGCTTATTCCTTCGATACGGTGGGAAAAGACAAGCGGAATAATGGCCTCATGCTCTATCCGCTGCATTTAGAGGAGATGGAGCGGGAAGAACAAGGGGATATAATGGCCTCATATCTTCACTATATTTTCAGAGCAAATGGTTTGGAGAATGCACTCAGAGAGAAGGATGCTGCAATTGATGCGTTACGAAGAGAAAACGATGATCTCAGACATCGACCTCAGGTATTGCAGCGATAGTCGTTTGTTTTCCATGGTCGATCTGAGATTTATTTATTGATGTCTAAGGTCGCATTGGATCGCCGATAAAAAAGAAATTGCAAATTGGGATGGGTATGAAGCTTCAAGGCGGAAGGATGCACTTCAATAACGCCGTTAAATGTCGTCATTTCTAGGGTGGTTTTTGAGTCAACTTTGATCGTTATTATCGCTGCATCAAGTTCTTGTTGGTCATTCCGCATAAACGGAAATACTTTCAGGAGGAGCATGAACACGGAAGGGCACAATCCGTACCGGAAACTCAGTAGGTTCTTTGATACCTTTCTTGGTGTAGGAAGCCTTAGAAGTTGAGTGAGGTAAAATAGGACATCAGACCTTGTCCTACCTCTTTCATTTGTCGACTGATCATTTGTTTTTAGCATTATTTCTCTTCGAAAATTTTTTGCTCGTATTTTGCTTCAAAAGTACTTGTTTTCTATGAAATAGTAAAAATTTGTTGAATTCAAGTTATTGCCTGCTCTAGTGCAGGAGTTGAAAATGCCGACAGCTCACATTGCGATAGTGCGACAATTCACATAATTCCTTGCAGCTTATTTCCATGGAGGGAATCAGGTGACATTGGAGTTGAATAGAAATAATATAGTATTAGAAACGGATAGAACGGCGGTGGCATTGAAAGTAAACGGAATTCAAAAAGCATTTCAATGAAGCTCCCAATTAGTCATGGTTTATTATTATTTTCGATTACTTCGTCGTCGAAAAAGTCGTTTCGTGCAGCTGGAACTAAGTGATGGCGGAATTTTACAAAACAGTTATTTGAGTTATTCCACCCTTAAACAGTGGCGGAGCACATGCCACGAAGTACTTCGAAGTTTTTAATTTATCAGCCTCATTGCTTATAAACTTCGGATGGTGGTTTGTGGAAACTTTAAACAATAAGATCTGATTTTCCCCTGCTGACTTGGGCGATTTATAAATAGTAGATGATATGGATCGATGTGGGAGTTAATAAACAGGAATTTGAAATAAAATGATTTTAAAATGTTTTCAGAGATCTGCAACATACGGTGGATGATCTTCGAAGGCAACTGGATGAAAGAAACGCACAACTTGATGCCGCTAGCCATCAAAGAAATGATTTCGAGTGGTCATTGGGTGAGCATAAACAATGGCTTGGAGACGCAAACCGGAGGTGATTCGATTTTCAACTGCTAATTTTGATTGTTAATAAGAGGGGTTGTTGGCATTTAATGCCATCTGGTGTTATTTGCACAGTTGATTGATTGCATAATGCGGAATAAAAGAATACCTATACAAAGCTTTCAAAACGAAACAGTAATATGTGCACGAAAAATCAAACATCAGCACAAAAAAAAGTGACAAGGATAAATATGAAACAGTACTGATGGTAGTGGTATAGGAAGATATAAAAAGGAAAACGAGAGAGAGAAAAAAATTAATGTGGGTTGCGCGTTTGGAGAAAGACTGTAAGCGAGCGATTTAGTGGATGTGTGTTTGAAAGTGGGAACACTCTTAGCGATAATGAATGATTGATGGAGAGGATTTTAGAGATGAATAATTTTGAATTTTAAGTTTCTTTTAATTGATTTCTGAGCTAGTAAATCAGAAGCCATACTTGTTAAATCTCTTAGAATGGCCATGTTCACTTATAAGAGTAGACAAGGTGGTTGAAACTGTATAAATTTTTATATAACATAGAAGGATCCGGTTTAATTGAATGATTTTCGAAAGTATCAACAGAAAAGGAAAATCTTGAGGGGAAAATAATTAATCCTGAATTCTCTTCAATAATTAATGATGTTTGCATAGGAATGTTCCCATTTTCGAACACATATGTAACAAATTAGCAGCGTGCAGTAAACCCATTCACTCATCCATTTGAGATAGTGAATTGGGAAAAATTAACTTTTTTTTTCAGTAGGCAGTTCTGATAAACTATTGTTTTATTACGGGTGCTTATGTTCTATGCTAAAGAATAGGTCATGTGTGTGTTTAGTATGTAGCAATTTATAGTTAGATGTTTCCAGATTTATTGGAACGAAGATTCAATTATTATTTGTAGCCGCAGTGCATTCTAGGCAACATATGAAGAAGTTAAATGATAGCTTCGTGTTGATTATTACGTTAAAATCTCTCGTACATTCGGTAGAAGAACCAATGATCTCGTTCGTTTCGTTTTATAGTTCCCAGGGAGAGGTTCACCTTGAGGATCGTGTAAATGACACTGCCAATAGAAATTGATGATGCTATTTTCAGTAAAAAGGCGAAGCACAATTCAGAGCATTGGTGGTTAAGTTAACAATCTTTAGTTAGTTGTGTTCAGTGTTTTTCAAAATATTTATCTTTGCTGTTTCTCCTTTGATTTTGTTACTTCTATCTCGCACAAAGACAAGTTGTCGCGGTAATTATTCAAATAGCCACTCGTATAGTAAAATACCTTCCACTTGATTTACCAATTTGGGTTTCAGAGTGGGCGAACTAAGTGATGAATTGAATGAGAAGAACAGAATCATCGACGATTTGAATCGTCAAATTCGAGGGATGAAGCAATCAATGCACGAGACGCTCACTTATGATGAGGCTGAAGAGGTCCTACACTTTTTCATTTTATATTTCATGCTTCGATTTCCGCTATTTTTGGAATTCTGGTACAAGTTAGGGCATTTATCTTCTTTCCTGTTATCTTTTTTCCTGTTTATTTCAACTTCAAAAAAAAAAAAATCAATAGACACGAATGCCGAAAAGTTTCTGCGCAATTTTCTACCGGTTGGATTATGCAGAAAAAAAACTAAACATCTATGGAAAACTTGTATCGGAAGTCGTGTCAAATAAAATAGCAGTGCATTTATCTTCAGACTTATCTTTATGTTGATAGGCCGTGAAATTGAGTGGCCAATTGAGTGGAATGCAAAAGTGCACATTGTGCCAGCTCTGCTGATGTGCTTTTTCACTTTTGAATAATCGGGTTAATGCCGTCAGAGTCCCCGACTTTCTGCGATTGTGACCGTGACCGGTTTAAATACCCTGCTTTCAGGTAAACTGCCTCGTAGGCGCGTTGGCTTATTGTATTGACCTCAACTAGACGCGTAGCACTCATCATGTCACATTTATTTTTATCCTTCCCGTCTTTCTGCTGCGTTTTTTATTGCGTTAAGTGAAAAAAAGATGCAACCGAGATCCTTTTTGACATCTGCCAAATTGAGCGTCAGATATTTTCCAAAATTGCATATTTTTGTCACAGTTTAATATCATAGGTAGCGGTCAGTTTTAATCCTCAAACGCTGAATTGTTTCAGCTACGTGACAGATGTGAATTCTTGGAGACGGAGCTTCACGAGGCTACCTTCCTGTTGAAAGAAGTCGAAAATTTGGCGGACGTGAGGTACGCTTTTAACTTTGAAGGATTGTTGGGGGTTAACTCTGGCGTACTTATGCTGCTGTATCAAGTGTAAAGCATATCCATCATAAAAAGACCTGAAGATAAAGCTAAAGGATTGAAGATGAAGCTGAATTTTGCTCTGTGGAAACTGGGATGAGGTGAAAAATTCATTGCCTATTCCCCCTGCCCCTGCTTCCTTCTTCTTGAAAGCCATATTGGAGTCCAAAGTGTCATTAAAGGTGGCATCATGTCGCTTTTGAGTATCAGGAAGTAGTGATCACTTGAAAAGCATTTAGAGCTCGGTCGCTTATATGTTACGTCTTCCAAAGCAATTGCTTATTACAGAACACTGAAAAAAGAGACCGACAGGTTGAATGCAGTGATCAATGATAAGAATCGCATAATCGATGAGCTCAATAAGATCAAGGCCGATCAGGAGTGGAGTCTCGGCGAACATCGTCAGTGGCTAAATGATGCAAACAACAGGTATATTCGAGAAATTTTACTGCACATCTTCATTTCATCGCTCGTTAACTATAGGATTAACGTTGAGCATGAATAATTTTGCAAGATAACGAAAGAAATTAGTTATGTGTTGTTCTAATCGAATTCATAAATGATGAGATATGGCTCACTTTATTTGTAACATTACCTCAAATTGGTATAGGTTCTTACTCTTTAATATAGCTTTGATAATTAGTCTAATTCAATAACTTAATTTAATGATTCATTAATGATGGCTTTACTATTGCAATAGGCGTTCTGGGAGCTTTTCGTATAAATTGCACAGATCGATTGTTTCAGTGTTTATGTGTTGAGTGTTATTCAGAATATCCTGAAAGAATTTACGATAGCAGCATTCAGGTGATTGGATTCCTTTGTTATAATGCGTTCTTTTCGAGGGCTTTGAGGGTATTTGTGCGAAATTCACTGAACTCATGGTCTTTTTGTTGTTTCATTTTATTTATTCATGTATTATTTATTTCCTTTTTATTAATTTATGCATCAGATGGTCTCACATCATTGTTGTTGTATTTACCGTATCTTTTTTAACATACAGTTTATCATGTGTAGGGCTGGCTGGTTGGAACATGTCGTTGGCGAAAGGGATGCAACGATTGACGCACTTCGCAAAGAGAATGATGAACTTAAGGCGGCGAACGAAGCGGCAGCCGAAGCAATTGCAAAGGCCGAGCAGAAAGCTGAGGTAGAAATTAACGTTCTTGTAGGCATTGCCTTACTGAATTGGAAGTTTTATTGCAAGATTATTTCAGCATCAATTAGGTAGCTAAGGTAGCGCAGTTGCATATATCAAGCACTGAACGTGTTTATGATGTCGCCCCTTATATGTCCATTAAGCCTATCGAAGAGGACCGATCGAAGGTGATTTAAGCGGAAACTCTAAATTGATCACCGATGACTTGAGCTAGAAGTCCAGATCGATCATGGATAATTTGAGCCGAAACTCTTTGTGGAAACATTACGAGGTATGAAGTAAATAAGTTACAAGTTCATACTGCTGATCATATCAGTTAATATTGGTCACTCTACAGAATGTTATTCAACCATTGTTATTAAATTCTTATGGTTAGTTACTCTTTTTAAGCCTGAAGAATTCGTCGAGAAGGTGGAAGTGACACTAGCTGAAGCCGAGAGAGCTCCTGCTGAGGTCCCGACGGGCGAAGACGCTAGGTAATTGTTTTTAAGACTAACTCAATTTGGTCCCATGGATTTGGCAATTTTATTCTGCTAATTTTTGTTGTCAATATTTTGATTGTTACAGTTGTTTTATTAGGACGATGTATTCGACAATGTATGCGCTTTAATGCTTCCAGTAACATGCTTCCTATTATGCTTATTTTGAAATGTAGGCGCATTAAAAGTGTATGCAGAGCAATTGCTTTGTGGAGGGGAGATTCGCTTGGGATTACTTCTATTGCAGCATTTACTCACTTCATAGTCCTCATAATTTTTTTTTCTTTGTTTTTTTTTTATGAATTGGCAGCATCCGACAATTTTCCGTAGTGGTCATTTCATGGGACAGACAGTCCAAAACACAACCAAAGAAAGCGATTTGCTTTTATGCACGTCTGGGGCTAATTCTTTTTGGTCATTAAACTAACAGGCTATATAGCGCACTGATAGCTTCGTATGTTAGCTCTTTAATACTACTTAATTCCTTTGTACTTCATTGTTCATGCATCTCATATATGGTGGCGTTAGTTGTGCGCCTGCCTATTCATTCATTTGCATGCCAAGGATTCCGGGGTGGTGGTGTGGAAAGAGGGAATGATGGTGGCCAGGGGGGAGGGGGTTAAGATGCGATTCTGATTACGCGCATTTGGAAATATGGTGAAATAAGATATGAAAATCAATTCAATGGGAGAATTCATGAGCTTGGACATTTTTCTTGCCATGCAGACCATTTGAGAGCTATTTTGATCGCTTGATTGGCGTCATCTCTCGTTACCCTTCATCCCCCTCTTATTTAGGGTCCACGTCAAATCGATGAACTATTATATGATCCCACTGCCTACTAATCCCCTCCCGTCTTGTGGTCGGGGATGCGAGTGGAGACGTAGGATATGGGCGGCATGCTAAGTTTTTTGCCCCTTTGCCTCAATATTACAAGGTCCTCCCTTCTTGAATTGTATCAACTTTTATTAATCTCCTTTTATTCATCACTAGCCTCCTGTTCATTCATTTTATGAGGATATTGTGCTTAAATTGCTATTGAAATTTGCGAGCTGTGCTACCTGGATACATCACTTGGATGGTTCTTCTGTATGTTTATCCAAGATTGTTTTATAGTGCGCTAAAAGCAGAAATTGATCATCTTGTGAATGAAATCGGTGAAAAGAATCGTCTCATCGATGAATTGAATAAGGTGAAGAACGATGCAGAATGGAGCCTTGGAGAGCACAAACAATGGCTTAACGACGCCAATAACAGGTCACTCATTTAACCTATATAGCACTTGCCATACTCATTTAATCAGTCATTTTTACTATGCATTCGGAGTTATAGAAGTTGGGTGGGGAGAGGATATTAGGCATTCAACACGCTTGATCTTCACAAATCCATCATTCTCCCGTTTTATACAAATTTCTTAGTGCTATCTTGCGTTTGCATCCGCGTGTGTAGGTATGATTCCCTGAAATTGAAGTTGCTCTATCTTTAGCTGGATTTGAATCTTGAAGAGGTTGGTTTCCTTGTAAGTTGAAGTAGCAGATGTCGATGATGCATAACCTTTTTCTTTTCACAATAGGTAGAAGACCAGCCAATTTTGAGTTCCAACACAGTGTAATATCACCGAGTTTTTAGAGCGAACGGTCTGGAAAATGCCTGCAAAGGCAAAGATGCCGAAATCGATGCACTCAAGAAAGAAGTCAGTGAGTTAAAGACTGCCAAACCCGAGGTAGCTGAAGGCGCAGAAGGAGAAGTAGCCGATGTGAGTAGAATCTGAATTTTTTGTTTTATAAAATCAGTCAACCATCTCACGAGGGAATTTCTTGCACTACGGGAACTCTTGCGTTATAGATGCTGTGCTGAACGATTTGCACATTCTTCTTTGGAATATTCCCCTTCATTATTTCAGTTTATCAAAGCGATATTTCGGCTTTTAAAAAATGGCAAGGGTTCGCGAAAATTTAAGGCATTATTTATGTAAATATTTTTGGATTTATAGTTGCGGCAAGCACTTCATGATCTCGAAGAAAAACTGCATCAAGCACAGCAGACAATCGCCGATGCACCGAAACCCGAAGAACTGAGGTGAATCGGATGTTTGTTTCTATTAAATTACATGATTTCTCAGGAATTTCTTCCTTCGCCTGATGCTTTATTGTGTAGAACTAGAGTGAGTTTAATGATGTGAATACTTAATCTGTAATTTGAAGCGATTCTTTACCAGTGGTAATAGAAATTTGCTGCTAGTCCTTTGTAGATAGTTTAAATGTTAAGGGGAAACGATGATGGGAAAAAGCGGTGCTGATTACATTTCGTTCGCTTTTCATCCTCATCTCTTGCTTCATCTTCACAAAGTGGAACTAAAAAACAAGACCATTGTTTTATTGGATTGTTGTTTTGAATGACTTTAGTAATTACTCTTAGAACAATGCCGCAGTATGGAGATAATTTTTAAGAGACAAGGAAATGTTTGAAAGGGATTAGTGAATAAGAATGGATTGTTTTATTTTATTCGATTTATTCTTTTATGCTGTCATTTCCATTCCCAGCGACAATCCTTAGAAGAAGCTAATAGTTCGGAGGAGATTGCCTTGGAATAAGTCCTTGGAAACTGGAAGAGAAGACAGTCCTTGGAAGATAGTCTGGCGTTTTAGTTAGCTAAGGAATGCGTTCCTGCCCCTCGCCCCTCTTTTCATTTTATGAAGCGGAGCGGGATGTCTTATTTTGTGACGATGTATTTTTCAGTCATCTTCACTCGGAACTCGATGGTCTGAGACAAGTGATCAATGAGAAGAACGCAATCATCGACGATGTGAACAGACAAAGAGACGAGGCGAGATGGAGCCTTGGTGAACACCAGCAGTGGCTCAGTGATGCGAACAATAGGTAATTTGCTTTTTTTCTAGCAAATCATGTCGCAATAGGTAATTCATAAGTATTAACCGAGAATTTATTGGCTAAAATTTTAGAAATTTAAAACTTTTTATTCTTCCACTCATTGATCAATTTTCGATATAATTTTTACGAATATATTGTATATTTGAAAAACTTATATTCGATAGTGAGAAATTGAACTCCTTTCATATGACTGATCTTAGGGAATAAACATTTTGAGTTTTTTCTCCAAAGAGTTGATGTTTTAGAGCAACCGCTTTCGAAAATGCGCTCCGAGAGAAGAATGAGAGAATTGGAACTCTACAGCATGAACTTGACGATTTGAAGACTGTGAAACTCGAAACATCTGATGATGCTCTTCACACCGAGATTGCACAGGTTCATCATTTGCAAGTATCGCTTTCCAGGAAGTGTACCTCTGTATCTGATTTTATCGAAAATCTGAGTGATTTTCTTGGCTGATGGGATATTTGGGAACGGAAGGGGATTCTTCTTGATAGCGCTTTTTGGCCTATGGAGATATAATGAAGTGGTATATCGGGATTCAGAAGCGTTCACACAGTAATCACCTTTGATAACAAGTGGTCTTTTTTTCAGTTGAATGCGAAGATTCAAGATCTAGAAACGAAGCTGCATGAATCTGAAAAGGCTCTTGGCGAAGCACCAAAGACCGAAGAGATTAAGTAAGCTTTCTTTAAACCTCCCTCTATAAATCTATCGCCATATTCGATTCTCCTATCACCTGACTTCGTTAATAACTGCGTTTAACATAGCTAAATTATCGCATTTTCAGCGGTCTCAGGAGTGAGGTCGATCGCTTAGTGAACGAGATCAACGAGAAGAATCGTATAATTGATGACCTCAACAGAATCCGCGATGAGAAGGAATGGCAACTTGGAGAACATCGCCAGTGGCTGAGTGACGCCAACAATAGGTTTCTTAGTTTTTCGTGATTGCACAATTTTCTTGCAGATATTTCGCATTGCTCCGAGTGATTGTTATTGGTTTACTGTTTACGAAATGAAGTGACATATTTTTTAACTGTTGGTTCTAAACTAGGTGCTTCTGAAAGTTGAAAACGACAACTAGGTATTCAAAGAATAATACAGGCATATTTCCTGGGAATGTTAATGAAGCGTTTTTTTTTTTTCAGAGCTAACGGCCTAGAGAATGCATGCAAAGATAAAGACGCCACAATCGACACCCTTCGCCGAGAGAATGAAGAACTAAAAACGTTGACGTTGGAGACACCACATAAGGCTCTCCCTGATGAAGGGGAAAATGTTGCGAAGGTAATTGCTAATGCGAGTGACCACTTTAAATATCCACTACGCTCAATTGCTTACCAAATTCTTAAAAGTTTCTCCAGAATTTTGTTATTATTATTTTTCGTTTGGTTTCTGTGAAATTCCGTATATCACTAGCGGGAGAATGACTCTATTCTTTTATCGAATTGAATCCCTTTCAAATCCTATACATTCTTTATTAATATTCGTATATTTCGTAAAGCCTAAAACTATCAAGCGCCATCTTTCTGTAAAAAAAATTTCTTTTCTCTATTCTACACACCGTATAATATATAGGGTAGGACTGCATATTGTTTATAAGACACATACTGTTATGTATAGGACGCTAAATAATTACGGACTATTAGATGCTTTGTTCAATATTTGTTTGTAAATATTATCATTTCAGTTGCACGATACTATCAAAGATCTACAAAACAGGCTGCTTGAAACCGAACAGACATTGGCTGCAGCTCCTAAAAGCGATGAAATCAAGTAAGCTATGTTGTTTGCAATAGAAGTTGTTTCTCCGTTGTAGTTATTTGTTCCTTCGTTGTAGCTATTCCCCTCCTTTTTCTTCCCCAGCAAAAAGGTTCCGAGTTGTTTAATGCTCTTATAAGGTGTGTATCGTCTAGGCAGTGCAGATAGAAAGGTGCATATTATTGTAAATTGTATCGGTAAGATGACTGCACATTTAAGTAGCTTTTGCACAGGCGTAACATAGAATCGGAGAACTGCGGAAAGAGCTTCTTTAATCTTCCATAGTGATTATCCTGCTGCCATATCCAATTCATATCCAATTAGGAGAATTTACTTGAACTCTTCTGATGATCGCTTGATTTCCTTTGTTTGTTTCGTACTTAGTAACTAGTTTATTTATTCACGTTTGCTATTGGAAAAGCTTGATTTCTTCTCAGTGGCTTGAGGGGCGAAGTGGATCGTCTTGTAAACGAGATCAACGAGAAGAATCGCATAATCGACGATCTGAACAAGATCAAGGCAGATCAGGAGTGGAGCCTTGGAGAGCATCGCCAATGGCTCAGTGATGCCAACAACAGGTTGTTTCTTTGCATATATATCTCCATCTCAACAAAAATTCGATAAAAATTGTTCTAGGAAGAATTACGCCATTTTCCTTGCAAATAATATGGGATGTTTTTGCGGAAAAGCAAAAGTGTCAAAAATTAGTGGTTTTGTATGATTTATCGTCTGCTTTCCAGTTGGGTGGTTATGTGATTAAATGATTGCAGAGCCAATGGCCTAGAGAATGCTCTCAAAGACAAGGATGAACTCATTGGATCTCTGCGAAAAGAGGTTGACGAACTGAGGGAAGTTAAGGTGAAAACACCTGAAGACGCTCTTGGAGATGAAATCAAACAGGTAATTTTTTTATACGCTTCAAGAGTGCTGAAACACTAGATGGCGCTTACTTGGCAAGGCGCTATTTGTAGACTGCAGTTAATCACATTCGTGTATTTCTTTCAAGTTTTTTCACTCATTGTGCTATGAGAAATTCCACGTTTTGTATTTTTTGCCTTTTCTAGCTTTTTACCTCAGCAGTAGGCTTGTTCAACACCTTTCTACAGTGACCATCGCACAAAAATATCGCGATCTTGGAGCCAAGTTTACTTTCCTTTAAACTTGCAAAATCGGGGCTAAAATTTTTTCATATCGTGTTTTAGCATCCTCGAAGTTCTCTCTCTTTTCTCCCTGCTTTCGAAAGGGCTATTAAGATAGTTCATCATGTTTAGTTGCCATGAAGCTATGACTTTTAGCTGAATATTTAATTTTGCTTCTTTCCATTATTATGAGGGCCTATTAAAGTGAGTTTTATTTAGCTTCGCGAAAATATTCAAGATCTCGAAGGAAAGTTGAACGATTCGCAGAAAGCCCTTGCCGATGCACCAAAAGCTGATGAAGTCAAGTATGTTTATTCGGAAGAAAGTGTTTGTTATATGAATTATCCACATTATGAAATTTATGAGAAAAGTTTTTAATAGGGATTTCAAAAACAACAGTGACAAAATATGGTTGAGAACCATTTTTAATACGGTCAGTTTTATTTATTTATTTGTTTATTTAGATCTACTTTGGGAATATTAAAAACAAGCTTGGCTATTAACTATTTCTATGAATTGAAGCACAATATTCAGTTCCGTATTTTCCCATGATTGCAATAATCTGTTCACTTTCATTTGATTTTTATTTCAACAGATTTTTAGAGGATTCACAGAACCGTTTTTTCAATGCTTTTCTTCTGGAGAGATAATTTATGATTATTGAGAAGTGGGATGTCTTGTTTTGAAACGCGACAATAATTTTTTAGTGGTTTACGTGCTGAAGTCGATCGCCTCGTTAACGAGATCAACGAGAAGAACCGAATCATCGATGATCTGAACAGGATCAGAGATGAGAAGGAATGGCAGCTTGGAGAACATCGCCAATGGCTCAGTGATGCCAACAACAAGTATGCGTTTCTTGGCATGACCTTCATTTCTGTAGTGCAGTCAGCAACAAGTACCGTCAAAGTTATAGGAAAGAAGGTTCCCTTAAACTCTACAATGTGGTAGAAATCCCAACGATTTGAGGTGTTGGTAGCAAGACTTGTCGTTCTAGCGCTGAGTGTCCTATTGATATCTCCACTTTTTTCACTTATCATTAGTTTCGTTTCAGGGTTGATGGTCTCGAGAATGCGGTTAATGAAAAGAACGGCATCATTGATGCACTTCGCAAAGAAATCGATGAACTCAAGACCGTAAAGCTAGATGAAGTTCATGAACCCGTAGTTCCTGTTGATGAGATCAAGTACGTTTTGTTTTTTCCCTGTTGATAGATAACTATTATTGCGACTTTGAGTACAGAGAATATTTCACCTCGCGTCGCAAAGCAACTTCAATCAATTTTGTGACTTTCTGGGGAATTATCCCACATTTTCTGTTTTTGGCTAATATATATTGTAAATATTTGCAGACATGAATCACGAATGTACAAATTAGGCGCTGAGGACTTATATGAGCCGAAAAGAGTCATTACAAATTTCTATTCTTTGCAATTAACAACCGTTTGCAATAACAAACTGCAAACCTCATGACTTGTTTTCAGCCGCCTTCAAGCAGAAATCGACCGGGTCAACGGCGAGATCAATGAGAAGAACCGAATCATCGATGATCTGAATAGAATCAGAGGTGAGAAGGAATGGCAGCTTGGAGAACATCGCCAGTGGCTCAGTGATGCCAACAGCAAGTATGCGTTTCTAGATATACCCGTCGTCTTTATAGTGCATTCATCGGCAGATAGCGTAGAAGTTACTGGAAGGCCAAAGTCGATAACTGACACTAAAGTGACCATAGCATTAAAATTTCGGTGATGAAAGTTGACGTTCTTGTCTGTCACTTCCATTTGTTTTTCTGCTGATAATACTTATCGCTTTTACGGAACCTAACAGCATTTTAAGTTTATTCGCAATTTCTGATGTTTTTATCGATGAGGTTTCTGCTAGTGGAATCGAGCAGTGTGCATAATACCGTTGAGTTCGCTTGTAGCAAAATGTTCATCATCGGAGATACGGATTTTCATCGAAATTAATCAGTTTCTAGTGCACGTTGATTTAGCAGTTAAGTTGAAGCACTTAGTATCTAATTAACATGTCTTTCATTCATCATTATGGATTCTCTTTCAGGGTTAATGGTCTCGAAAATGCGATGAATGAAAAGAATGGTATTATCGATGCACTTCGCAAGGAGGTCGATGAACTCAAGACCGTCAAGCCAGAAGTTCATGAAGCGGCAGTTCCTGCCGATGAGATCAAGTGCGGTTTACTGTCTTTGCTTCATAGATAGACAATCATCGAGTACAGGGAGAGAAAAAAATTAAGAGAACGTGACACTTAGTATAGAGAGTTCGAGCTGTTGTCGCAAAACTAGTTCGTTACTGATGTGGCAGATCTATGGACGAAATTATGCCGGGTGTTCTTCCTCTGAGGTTTTTTATATTGCTGCTATCTCGTGGTCTAAATTACAAGTATAGAAATTTGTCGTCTAAGATTTATCTGGAAACAAATGAACAGAACGCTGTATTCGTTTAATCAGTACTCCCAAGCGTTCGCAGTAACAAATTGCCAGCCTCATGACTTCCTTTCAGTCGCCTCCAAGCGGAAATCGATCGTCTCGGTGGCGAGATCAATGAGAAGAACCGAATCATCGACGATCTGAACAGGATCAGAGATGAGAAGGAATGGCAACTTGGAGAACATCGCCAATGGCTCAGTGACGCCAACAACAAGTATGCGTTTCTTGACATACTCCTCGTCTCTATGCTGCAACAGCGAGTTACGTCTTAGGTATAAGAAAGAGCGATTTCACTGAACCACAGCTCGTAATCTTTGTAGAACTCACAACGATATGGGTACTGGTGGCAAAAACTGGTTGTTGGATGTTCACTTGTCATCACTTCTTTCTTCTTCTATTATAAGTTTCGTTTCAGGGTTAATGGTCTCGAGAATGCGGTTAATGAAAAGAACGGCATCATTGATGCACTTCGCAAAGAAATCAATGAACTCAAGACCGTAAAGCTAGATGAAGTTCATGAACCCGCAGTTCCTGTTGATGAGATCAAGTACGTTTTGTTTTTTCCTTGCTGATAGATAATTATTATTGCGGCTTTGAGTACAGAGAATATTTCGCCTCACGACGCAAAGCAGCTTCGATGAATTTTGTGATTTTCTGGGGAATTACCCCACATTTTCTGTTCTTTGCTAATATATGTTGCAAATATTTGCAGACGTGAATCAAGAATGTGTAAATTAGACCCTGAGGACTTATATGAGCCGAAAAGAGTCATTACAAATTTCTATTCTTTGCAATTAACAACCGTTTGCAATAACAAACTGCAAACCTCATGACTTGCTTTCAGTCGCCTTCAAGCAGAAATCGACCGGGTCAACGGCGAGATCAATGAGAAGAACCGAATCATCGACGATCTGAATAGAATCAGAGATGAAAAGGAATGGCAGCTTGGAGAACATCGCCAGTGGCTCAGTGATGCCAATAACAAGTATGTGTTTCTCGACTTACGCCTCATCTCTGACCGTTATCGTCAAAGAAGAATAAGGAGGTTATAGGAAAGAGCGATTTCATTGAAATCCGTAATGATGGTGGAGCTAACGACTATTCGAGGTGTAGATGGCTGGACTTGTCGTTATAGAATTGAGTTTCCAATTTATGTCTGCACTCGCTATCGTTAGTTTCGTTTCAGGGTTGAGGGTCTCGAGAATGCGGTTAGTGAAAAGAACGGCATCATTGATACACTTCGCAAAGAAATCGATGAACTCAAGACCGTCAAACCAGAAGAAGTTCATGAAGCGGCAGTTCCTGCCGATGAGATCAAGTGCGCTTTGCTTTCATTTCCTTGTCGACAGAGAATAATGAAGTACGGAGGGAATATTTTCTGGAGAACGCGACATTAAGTAGAGAGTTTTCGCTAGCTTCGCTGAGCAACTTCGGTCACTGGTGTGACAAATCTGTGAAATTGTGACATATGTTCTTGTTCTGAGCTTACTTATATCACTGCTACTTGCTTATTTAAATTACAAGTATAGAAATCTGTCGTCGAAGGTTTATATGAGAATATTTAAGGTTCACGTGAGCACAAAATGATAAAAATCTCTATTCGTTGAGTCAGCACTCCCAAACGTTCGCAGTAACAAATTGCCAGCCTCATGACCTCCTTTCAGTCGCCTTCAAGCCGAAATCGACCGTATCACTGGCGAGATCAACGAGAAGAACCGAATCATCGACGATCTGAATAGAATCAGAGATGAGAAGGAATGGCAACTCGGAGAACATCGCCAGTGGCTCAGTGATGCCAACAACAAGTATGTGTTTCATGCCATGGCCCTCGTTTCTGAAGTGCAGTCAGCCATAAGTAGCGTCGGACTCACTGAACCACAGTCCGTATTCCTGGTAGAGCTCAGAGCGGTTTGAGGTTTTCGTGGCAAGACTTTTCAGTGTAGCAGTGAGTTCCAAAAGTCACCTCCACTCTCTTCACTTATTATTTGTTTCGTTTCAGGGTTAACGGTCTCGAGAATGCGGTTAGTGAAAAGAACGGCATCATTGATACACTTCGCAAAGAAATCGATGAACTCAAGACCGTCAAAGTAGAAGAAGTTCATGAAGCGGCAGTTCCTGCTAGTGAGATCAAGTGCGCTTTGCTGTTTTTCATTTGTGGAGACATAATCATCAAATACAGAGAGAGGATGGTTTAGAGAACATGACGTTAAGTAGCGAGAGTCCTAGCTGACTTTGCAAAGCTAGTTCAACTATTGCTGTCGCAAATCTATGAAAGAAATTGTGCCCGGTGTCTTTGTTCTGAGCTTATTAGTATTGCTGATATTTGGCTATCTAAATCACACGTTTAGAAATTTGTCGTTTAAGTTTCTTATGAACACAAATCGGTAGTAATCTCAATTCGTTCAGACACCAATCCAAAACGTTTGCGGTAACAAATCGCCAAACTTACGAGTTTCTTTCAGTCGCCTTCAAGCAGAAATTGACTGTATCACTGGCGAGATCAACGAGAAGAACCGAATCATTGACGATCTGAACAGGATCAGAGATGAGAAGGAATGGAGTCTTGGCGAGCATCGTCAGTGGCTCAGTGACGCAAACAACAGGTTCATTTTTGCTCGAGATTTATTGTATTTTATTTGTTTCTGTATTTTAATTGTGTCTACGATCTAGCATTTGTTTATAGGTTCATAGATTTATTTGCTTATCTATTGAATGTACTCTCCCGAATTGCCAGAACATACGAAAATATGTTAAAGTGAACAGCAGGATTGAGCGAAACGTTGGCCAATGTATAATTTAGGCGAGTAGACATTTATGAGTTAAGAGCAGCAGTAGGATTCCGGTTGAAAGCACTCGGCGACACTTAAAAACCTGATTGAGTGGGTGCATTTGTGATATCGGCGCGAAGCGGATTCCGAATT
This sequence comes from Baylisascaris procyonis, assembly GCA_037389465.1. Lineage (NCBI taxonomy): Eukaryota > Metazoa > Nematoda > Chromadorea > Rhabditida > Ascarididae > Baylisascaris > Baylisascaris procyonis. The sequence continues at coordinate 992,446 of JAZARR010000231.1, read as the reverse complement.
GTTAGAACGCTAAACTAGAAGGTGTACAGAACATTGTTAGTACTACGACTCTTTTCGCAAGCTAAACTGATGTTTATGTGGATTGCGGGGAAATGAAAATTGAACTATTTCTAACAGCGGAATGTTGGAAAAACCGAAAAATTTTATAACAGGCAATCAAATCAGATTCAAACCTGCAGTACTCCTATGATTTCGGGTGAAAATTTTTTAGCTTATTATTGTGATTAGGCTGATGTGGATCACGATATATTCACTAGAAAGCAATACGAGTGAAGCGTTTCTATGCATTCTCTAGCAAGTTGATTCAGAAACCAATTAATGAGACCATACAAGAGTGCGGCATTCCAAAGTGAGTCGGCACTAGGTGACGAAACCGTTTAGTAATGTTCAATATACCCATGCTGTAAATCACGGAGAATATAGTTTGCAATTTTCGGCGATTTTTTTTTTGGAACAGTAGAATATTGCAATCTCCAGCAAACTTTATAGTCGATTATAATGCGAAAGTGACACGTATACACAAAATCTTATTTGAAACTTGTCTACGTCTTATGAATCGTCTCTATTTGGCTGCTGTCAGTCAATTGTACGCGAGTTGCGGCTTCCTCTTAGTCAGCTAAGGATGCCTCATTTATAAGAAGCATTGCTTCATATGTTTTCGGGAATTTTATGACCGAAATATACTTTTTGGATACTTCTATTCTTTTGTATTGAAAATTCGTATCACGTGCTAAATAACGCCTTTTGTAATGTTGTTTTCATTTAATTTGAGATATTCTGTTGGTCTCACAAAGGTGTTTTCAGAGCGAATGATCTTGAAAAAGCGGTTAGAGAGAAGGAAGCAATCATTGATGATCTTCGCAAAGAGAACGACGAGCTGCTAACGTTTAAGTTGGAGGCATCAGGCAGTGGCGATGTTATCAAAAAGGTATATAATCTTTTATTTCCCATTGAGTATGCAGTGATGCTTTTATTAATCTGAACCTATTAGAACGAATCCATCGAAAATGATGGCAGATACTATTGATGTGTTGCCGTTTCCGTTGATTGCTACGACAACGATATGAACGAATAAGTAAAAGGTGGCCGTATTATGTGAACTCATAATTCCGCGGGAGCCTTCGTTCATTAGTTCGATGGAGGCTCAGAGTAGGTTGAATCAATTATCGTACGCCCTTGGCTGTAATTGTCGGAAGCTTTTTAGAGCTCCTAGGATTTTAGGAACTTTTGTTGAGAGAAAAATAGGCATTTTCGTCAAATTTTCCACTCATTCCATTAACAATGTGTGAGTTTTGAGCGTATGAAGACAAACCATTTTACCGTGTTTTATACCGAGAACAAAGAATGATTGTTATTGAGAAGAGAGATTCAAGGAGATTGAAAGAGTGAGGAAGAGGAGGAAAAATGTTTCATTTCGAAACTTCAAGAGGAATTTAATTCGACGAAATTCGATTCTTATTTATCGTAGTGTTTTAAGGACCGCATTTTAACATTTTTAGAAATAATAGCCTTCATATCTAGCTGATGTATAACCTTAAGTTTTCTCCGTATCATTCTTTTAATTAAGATATAATAACAACAAATAGCCATTAAACCTAATAGATATGATACGTTTCAGTTACATGATTATGTGGAGAATCTGGAATCGCAATTGCGTAATTCAAGAAGTGAAATTGAGAAGGCTCCAAAGCGCGAGGAACTCGAGTAAGATGTCATGAATTATTTATGCGATGACTGTAAGGCTCCTCGATTTTAGTCCTTGAACAAGTTATTGATATCCTGGATTTCAGCATTTACAGATCATTATGACGTTAAGTTATATTATACGTTTCTCGAATATAACACATCAAAATCGGCTAGCTTTATTCATATAAAGCGTTTATTTAGAGTACTGTAGGGTAGATTGACGTCTCTTTTGAGAAAAGCAGAGTGCGCTTCTCGATATTTCATTTCTTGGTAGCTTGGTGGGTTTTTTCCCGCAGAAGTTTAAACACAACAATGAGGCCAAATTGGCGAGAAATGCACCACAGTTTCATTTGATTGCTTTTAGTGGTCTTCGGACTGAACTCGATCGGTTAACGAATGAGATCAACGAGAAGAATCGCATTATTGATGAGTTGAACACAATCCGAGATCAGAAAGAATGGAGTCTCGGTGAACATCGCCAATGGCTTGCTGATGCAAATAACCGGTTGGAAATTTGCTCTTAGTTCCTCACGTAAACGGAATTACTAATATATCTGTTTTCTCTTCTCAACCTACAAAATTTAAATCCTCTGTCTATTATTTCTGCATATACGGTACAGACTCATTACTCTTCTAGACCCCGATATACATATCTAGTTCTCCGTCACTACTACCTATACAATAGATCACTTCGTACCTGTGGCACATCTAAGCATACAGCATTGCCTCGATGCCGTTACTATCCTTTATTTCGCACATTTGGCCACCTTTTGAGAGCGCGAAGATAGGATGAGAGAGAAAAGAGTAAAAAGGGAAATGAGCATTTCGTGAGCTTCCAGGTTCTTTACCGTTTTGAGCGTATTTGTTTTGCAAAGAGGACATTTTTCCTTCATATAGAACGAACGGTCTTGAAAATGCGATCAAGGAGAAGGATACCATTATCGATGCGCTTCGCAAAGAGAATGAAGATCTCAAAAACGTTTCCCAACAACCGCAAGAGGTTGGGATTTTGTTGTATTGCACTTGAACGTTTATTGCTTTGTTACCACCACGTTTGAGTCATCTTGTAGAAGAACTCTTTTACTTAAATAACAAATAATTTGAAGTAGAACCGTCTTAGAGAGCCTTAAATTAGATGGCATCATGTATGGTACGATCCGTAATAAGCATTCTGCAGTAAGCAGGATTGAAAATCGGTTGGCTATAGTTTCTTCTTGAAGTTTGAAGAGCTTTGTCAAAAAGTGTGGAGAATGAGGAACCCAAAATAAGCGTTGCGTTCAAGTTACTGGGGTTATAAATGTGCGCCATAAGAATCGTGTTGTCTTGGCTAATTAAGCGAACAAACAGAATGTTTCAAAGTGGAAAATCATTTTTAAAAATCTGCATTTTCCATGTCTTTTATCTCACATCCCTCACAAAAAAAAACATTGATCTGTATTTTTTGTTACATTCACATCCAATGAAATTATGGACAACTGAAGGCATAAAAGTGACAAATAAAGAGTACTAGTGAAGTATCTTTGCCGCTGTTCGATGATTGAAAAAGAAGACTACATTATTAGGCACTTTTTTTATCCCGAATTAATATTGCTGCAACCGATCGATTTGCTGTAAAATATTAATGCAAAAAAATTAGCCTGCAAACTTTTCTTTCACTTCCAAAAAAAAATTTAAAAAAGCCAAAAATCAAAAATCCAAAAAAAAAACGATACAACTAAAAAAAGGATTCCGTGTGTGTAATATTACAAATGGTTTGATTTGTCTAAAGCAATACATCTTTAAAAAAGAGTTAGTATTGTGTTGTTTAATGTCGTTACAAATTGTTTAGTTTGTTGCAAATTTCTAGTGAAGTTATTCGAATTTCCGTTTTTTTTTCAACGAAAAACTTTGTGAATTGATTAGTCCTTGTTGTAGCTAGAAGAAAAGATGCATCAGTTGGCAATGCAGACCGTCGAGTCGGTACGTGAACAACCGATTGCTACGTTGCAAACTGAAATCGAGTATGTCGATACTTCTTTTTTTATAAAATATTTCCGTAAAAAGGATATGTTGGAATAAAGAACGATGGCGTAGGATCTCTTTTTGAATCACATAGATGACCCTCTTAAGTAGTTATTTTTTCCTTTTCTTGAAATTGAACCTAGTAGAAAATTGTACTCTATGAGGCGATCTTTTGTTTCTGTAATTCGTTTGATTTTTATTTACATGAAGGAATTATCGGTTTCAAATTTTCAATATTTGGAATGTGAATAGATCTGATGAAGCTAGCTTAGTTATGCGAACTTTCTTTATTCGTTCGATTTTTCTTTTGGAGGGGAAATGGATGGATTCGTCAGTGCGTTTAATTAAGTTTGAGCGAAATAGTAATGGTATAGCTTGTTAAATATTGAATGAAGAGTTCATCAACTATTATGAGTGCAATAGTGGATCAGAATTAACACAATATACGCCACACATCAGAGGGCTTTGATTTTTTCTGAATTTTTAAAGAATTTCTTTATTCATATTATTTGACCAAAATGTTGTATCTTTCCGAAAGTTTCATTGAATTCTCCGGAAGCCATAGCATATTGTTCCTTATATTCGCTTATAGTGGCCTTCGAGCGGAGGTTGAGCGGCTTGTCAATGAGATCAATGAAAAGAACCGCATAATAGACGATCTGAACAAGATCAGGGATGACAAGGAATGGCATCTAGGCGAACACCGACAGTGGCTTAGCGATGCCAACAACAGGTGAGGCATTTAAAGTGCTTTATTCCGTTGAAATATTTGTGAAATTTTGTTGTATTTTGCAGCGGTGAAATGTTTTTTAAAATCTTTTATATACTTGCTTACAATAAGTCAGAAACCAGCATATTCTAGTGTCATTTCAACTGTCACTTATCTTTTTCGTGCAAGCATACATCTTGATATCTAATTCCATACAATTAATACGAATCTACCGTTGAATAGAAACCTTTCAGAAAAAGTTCCAATCGTGTATAATCTGCCTAGCTTCCGTTGCTATAACATTCGCTATAACTTCAATGACAATTTCAATAATATTCGTTCAGCTGATTGACGAGTGTCATTGGTGTGTATAGATTCATAATTACTATAACACTCTGTTCATTTTTTCATATGCATATATAGTAGAGAGAGGTTTCTTGCTCGACGATTTTACCCATTATCGCTGAGGTATTATCTGAAGAGTTCTCCGAGAATTATTGCAGCTATATGTTTGCTGATTTTGTCTTACAATACCATATGGAGTGATCTAATAAATAAAAGCTATATGAAATGTATAGGGCATTGGAAAAAATATTGCGCTAGAACATAAACACGTTGCACATATCGGATTTTAACATCCTTCTTTCTATATATTTTGATAGTAATGAAGCAGCAGAGGTATTTATATGGAATTAGAATTAGTAATTGATAACGGAAGGGACTCAGAACTACAAAGTGGTGTAAATGTTTTTTTTTTGCTATCCGTAATACGCGATTTAACTAATGGTGACTGCTACCTATAGAGTGAATGCCCTCGAAGGGGCGTTAGCCGAGAAGGACCGTGCAATCGAGTCGTTGAGGAAGGAAGTCGATGAACTGAACGCAGCGAAAGTGGAAACACCCAGCGATGCAGAATGTCAGCAGGTAACTCTTGAACGCCTTTTATGTAGTTTCGTTGCATCTTTTAATGCTATCTATTTTATATACTTGTTATGTATGCGTTTAAGTGTATGTTGTTTTACACATATATGTGCATTTATCTGTGAATATTGATACATAGAGTATCTACTTATGCATATGCGTATAAGATAAACATGTACAACAGATTTATATGCCTGTACTTTTATATATGTGAATATAAATAGAAATAGAAATATAAGTAAATAAATAAATAACATATAGGTTCCCCGCTCGCATAGGTCTTTAACTGATAGTGTTCTGTAATATTTAAGCAGAAATACTCTCGCATTTGCCAACAGGAGTCTTTCATTTTCGGTCTGCCATCATTCCGCCAATGGTTTCAATTTCTTGCGACTCGCCTTCCCCCAAAGTTAATCATTCCTACCGTTTTTCAGAGAAAGATAAATTTTCAGCTGCGTGAAAGACTAGAACATCTCGAAGCGAAGTTGCACGATGCTGAAAATGCCCTAAATGAAGCGATTAAAACTGACCTTGTCAGGTATGGTTAAATCACTTTACTTCTGATCAAGTTAATTCACAAATGAAATAGAAATTTAAAGTTAACGAATGCGCATTATTTGAACGAGAAAGAAACATTCAAAGAGGCGAATATGATGTGATGTGATTCTGTGGCAGTCGACATCTCCTAAAAATCCAAATAATACATTAAAAAGGTTCAAATCATTTGGTTTACTCAGTGAAAAGCGCTTGAAAATGTTTATTCACAAAAAGAGAAATTTTAGTGGTTTAGGATTTTTTGGGATCGAAATCAATTTGGGCATGTTCGAACTTTTTTTTAATGATTTCAAAGAATGCCTGTCTCTATTATCCGTTCCTATTTTAATGTTTATTTTCAATGTTTTGTCCTTTGAGAAGAAAAATTTTTGTAATGCAAATAAAATAGTCAAGATTATGTAATTTTAGAGAACAGTTTTGAATTTTCGGAAAATCTTTCACAGTCTTATTTTTTCACACTTTATTTGAAGTTTAAAATAATTTTCATTTAAAAATACACTATGGGAATTTCGAGGAGAAATAAGGGAGGTTTTTTGAAATTGGTAGGACTTTTCAAATCTCCTCACTGATACGTCAAATTAATTTTTGTTGCAGCACACTTGAGTCAACAGTAAATGGGCTAAAGAATGAACTTGCCGATAAGAATACTCTAATTGAGCATTTGAGCAAAGAAAGGAATGATGCAGAATGGCACTTGGGGGAGCACAGGCAGTGGCTGGCCGATGCGAATAAGCGGTAACTTTTTTAACGAAGATATTTCACTCTTAGGAGATTCCTTCATAAACTTTAAGCACTTCTCTGATGATAATAACCTCACTGGTAGAAAATCGTTGATACAGGGGCCTGATACGATAGGAACTTGGAGGAGGAGTGTATTGTGTCTCATCTGTGACTCTTGCATTCGTCCTCGCTCAACAATAGCTTTTTCGACGTCAGAAATACCATACGATATATGTCCAGCTAATGAAACTTTCACAATTATCTTTTTTTTGAATACTTTCTTCATTTGATCAACAATTAAGGTACCAGACGATCGCGACTTCTTGAATTGTAGTGCGGATCGTTCGCTTGATTTTCATCAAAAAGCATGCATAAACGCTTGTTTTTCGCTTATGAGTAGTCAGGAAATCAATGATCGGGGTGAATGATTAAACTCCTCTTCCCCCCTCCACTGTATCAGTTTCGAAAGGACCTCTCTGTTAACTCATCCGCCCATACTCTAAGGGAATTTAGAACATTATATATATATATATATATATATATATATATATATATATATATAAGGAGCTGAAATTGAATTGAGTGGAATTGAATAGAAAAATTGTTGATTTACAGCAACGAAGAGCTGTCGAACTCTCTGAAGGAGAAGGAGGACGCTGTGAAGGCATTGCGCGCTACACAAAATGAGGTAATCTACATTGAAGAGGTTATCAGAACGGAACGTTTCCGGCCTGCTCACAGGAGCACGCCATCCCCATCGTGCGCTGAGAGTAACAGCATGCAGGTGAGACCGTAGTCACTGCGCATGCTGCTGCCCTCTCATCCTTGCCCTGCACTGCACTGCCATTATTTGCACACTTTGAGAGCTGTGCGCGTGATACTTGTGCTTCGAGCTGCCTGAGTCAAAAAGTCCAGGTATTACAATCTCTATGTAAGTCACAGGAGGATATACTATCGTTGCACACTATCTATCACACTTAATGTTACGATTCAAATGCATCAACCGAGGCGCAAGTGCCCAGGTGTTCAAGTATGTGGGCATGCACAAATTTTCCCTGCCACACACAGTATTTTCAGAGCTTTTGTTATATTCCTATTTACATCACCTGCATGCAGTTCGTCTTGGTTGAGGTAGTTTCAGCGATAAAGGGAGGACCAGTAAGGATGCCGAACAGATTCTATGGTCTTCATTTGCTCGCGGGCAGTTAAATATCGTTAGTTTCTCTGTAAACATGTGGAAACATTTCACGAACGACGACGAGCAATTTGAATCCATCGGACGTTTAATCTGTAATTACAGTTATTTTTAAATTCACTTCTTTCATTTAGCATGTCTAAATATTGGCCTCGTCGTCGCCACTGTAGGAAATATTTTAGTGTCGAAAACTTTGCTAATTTTAATATTCCATAGAAAATGAAAACTGAAATGCTTTCACTTCAGAAATATTGTGCTTTTTTCGTTATCGCTTCACGCCTTCTCGATTAGTCGCTGAGCTTGGCATGTTTGGGTTGAAGTCTGTTGTGCTTTACCGCTCGTAGCCGAAATTGGTTCATCCCAGACTTTTGCTTGTCAGTTTTTGCCTTCTTTAGAGAAGTTGCTAGTACCTTCTACAATATAGGATAGGGCTCGAAGTTTCTTAGGCGAGCCTCCTTGACGCAACACTACATTTGCTGCAGCCCATTGCTTCAGTTTCCCTGGCCCATAGCGCATGAGAATTTCGCATGAGTTCAAAGAGAATGAAATTGGCTTTTCGGAGGGGTGAGAAAAGTAGGTGTTATACTTTTTCAGGGGATTTTATTATTTTTATCAAGCAAGAGCTAAATAACGCGATCCTTGAAGGAGCATTCTATCAACAAGGCGTGGTTTCGGAAAAAGAAGTATTTTCCACCTTGATGTACCACAACCTCATGGATTCAGATCTTGCATATCTTTTTGAGGCTAATGAATGGAATATTGCAGTTGAGAGCGAGAATCGATGAACTTGAGCGAAAGCTTAAGGAAGTTGATGTCTCGGCACAGTCTTCTATAGAAGCTCGCGAAGGAGATGAACACAGGTAAATGGTTTTCTTCGCTTACGTTTTGCATTATTATTGCTTATATTGCTCGCTGATCAGCATTACCTTCGTGCCACAATTCACTAACGCTTCTGAATTTTGCTTTATTTATTACGTCTTCATTTTCTGTCTCTCCCAAGCACGAAAGCTTTTTATAAGAATGGTTTCACTACACTTTTCAATGAAGTGTTTACCCAAATAATGTGAGAATTCCAAAATTTCAGTGATAATGCGATAACGATGCTTGAGATTGCCATTGTTAAATTGCTTATCGCTTCATTTATTTAAGGGATCTTCAAAAATGTCTAAAAAAGCTCAAATTCGAATAAAAAGTCATTATTAATATCATAGATTATTTCATAGGTTTTATATGAATGTCATATGGAAGTTAACCAAAAATAGACAAAGGGCCGCAAAAGTTAGAATGAATGCATAGATCTCGTATTAAATATTTTTTGTTACTTCCGATCCAACAACTTTTCAGAAAGGTATATTGGCGGATCTACTTTTTTAAAAATTCTAGCGATCCTTAGCCATTCTATAGCTAAAATTCTTAGACCATATCAATTCTAAATGTCTCATCAGTGATAATTACCTATATCGAGAAGGTATTTCATTTTCATCTACTTCAAGCTAACGCTCTCCTAACCTTGGGAACTTATTAAAACATTATTGCACGCTGTAAAGCTAATGAATCTATTGCATGCATCACGTTACGATCTTTACCATTTTGAAGCGTCCTTCAACATACGATCGACAATTTACACGATGAATTAAAGCAGAAAGAAGGTGAGATTGAACGCTTGAGAAAAGAACGCAACGACACCGAATGGAGTCTCGGTGAACATCGGCAATGGCTAACTGATGCCCGTAATAGGTGAGAACAACTATCGCTTCAACAGCACCACGCTTATTGAATTTCTCGCAATGACACAAAAACCTACAATCATGCTCGCCACTTACCTTCCCTCGAAATCGTCCGATGATGCTGCGGTGGTTGTTGAAGACGGTTTATGGGAAATGAGTCCGGGTTTTTCAATGGCCAGGGGAATTGAAAGTTTATCGAAGTCATAATCTTATCGAACTTGCACATTTTTTTCAGTTCTAGGACAAGTTTTTCTTATATTATAACACTTGAAAGCATGGACCGTTTGTTGATAACATAACAATTTAAGAGTGTACCTATTTCTTCTTGTCATTGAATTGGTGCGCCAATAGTTTTGCATGCCTTTTCAATTAATTTGCCTTCACTCTATTATTTTAGTTTAATTTTGCTTCACCTTCTATTTTTTAGTTGCAAAAGTTCTTGAATAAACAATAAACATATCTATCTTGCATGTAAATCAATCATCTTTCGTTCATTTGTTGCCGATTTCTGATTTTATATTCCCTTGTTTAATACCTCAACAAATAGAAAAACGCGTCAGAAGGGATGGCACGATATGTGCTTTCATGTCTTGTTTATCTGTCCAGCGAGTTTTCTAGATTACTAGCAAGAAGTAAGACATGCATAATATTGCACCGTATGTTAATGGATTCGACATCCAGTACGAATTATCCACAAAAGAGTGGTTTTTTTCTTGTCCCAGCAGGTGCTAAACGCATTCATGCTTCTTCTTCGAGTTGATAGACGAGCCTGGAATTGTTATAAGCGGCTGACTTGTGCTGTTCATTTTACCCATCAAATGCTATAACTGTAGTTCCATTGGATTTACGGATAGATAGGTGCGAATTTGATATCCCCGTAATATGTTTGTTGAAAGCAATCTATAAAGACTGCATATTAGAATGGAAAAAGCCGATGTATTATGATATAGAATTATTCGTTTAGTAATTTGTTGTTTCACTCTTAAACTATTAACCGATGTGTATTTGCAGAATCACAGAGCTTGAGCAGGAAATTTCAAAGCTAAGAGATAGCTATGAAACTGCGCTCAAGAGTGCACGAACCGAAGTGTACGAATTGCATGAGAAGTAAGTTTTCTTAATTGTGACGTTAAACAATTTCATCTTCCAATTGTGACTTTTAAATTTGTATTCGGTATGCATTTTTTGTTCTTTGAACAAAAAATAATAAATAAATAATATTTATTTTTTTAAATTTGTATTCGGTATATGCAGAGGGTTTTTATTTAATTAGATATTTATTTCTTTCATTTTTATGAAGATGTTTTTTTCAAGTGTTTGAAATGGATGAATATCTGTGATCACAATTATGTAGACCGTTAATACAGTAATGGTCACAGTTATCGCAGTAATACTTATTACAGTAGTTTCGGTAACAGTAATCTAAAATATTCGTGCAGAGTGTTACAGTTTTCTAAGTCTATCAACCTATTTATGTATGATAAATTGTTAATTTTAGAAACATCAAGTTGGAAGAAACGCTAAAGAAGACGGAGATAATCGTGATAAATCTGCAAAAAGAGAAGGAGGCCACTAGAAGAAGTCTTATCCCCGAACAGCCATCTGTTGAATTCAAAGATCGTGAGGAACTTGAACAAGAAATTATACGGGTAATTATATTGCGTTTATTTTTGGTTAATTATTTGATCGTGATATCATTTGAAAAGTTTTTTTTTTGGTTGATTATTCATTAGAAATAGTGATCGAATTTGCTCACCATGAGGGATAACATTTTTTCAAATCTAAGAATAATTTTTAATGAGCGATTCTGGCAAGCAGATTTCAATCGGTTGTTATCGCCATCAATTATTTTCATCTTCTCATTATTCTCGGGCAAATCATGGTGGTAAAAAACTAAAAAATTTGATACTGGAAAGATAGGCAATAGAACATGAAAACGTAGGCAATAATTTTTGAATTATTTACTGAAATAGGGATTTCATTGGTCGTTTTTTGCAGTTTCGATGTTTTGAGGAACTAGAGACCTATCGGCTTTTGCAGTTCTTATGAATGTTTATTTATAGCTAAGAGAGCGATACGTTGAACTCAGCAATTTGCTCAAATGCACCGATGAATTATTGGCAAAACTACAAGCGGAAACACCAGATACCGCAGACATCGCGTATGTTTTTTCTGGACATTTATATATTCTGCACTCGATTTCGTCATGCGTTTCCTTAAAAATATCCCTTTTCGTTGAAATTTTGAAAGGATTTTGATAATGACTTCACAGATATTCAGTCACATTTTCTTTATTTTATCAACCATTCTATCGCATGAGTATTCTTGAGATGTTCACAGCGATTTTGGATTTAAGTCATGAGATTGCAAAAATATCTTTTTGTTTAACATCCAAAATAATATACAGTCAAATTCCTTTTGGCCACTGATCTTAATTCACAAATTCTATTCAACAAGTGAAGCAGTCTCGTTCTTCAGTGATCCATTTGGTTTCCATTGTGCTCATGCAAGTGTATTTCCATTTCTTACGTTAACGTCATTCATTCTGCATGGCTACTTTATTCAAGAAACCTCGAATACTACCTTCTTTCCTCTCAGAAAAGATATTATTTCGAGTACTTCACTGTTTTCCCTCCTCCTCCATTTTTTGTGGATCATTGATCTGCTTATTGCTTCTATAAATATCGTTTTCAGTACACTGCATCGTACAATCGAGGTCCTGAACGATCGCCTCAACGAGAAGAACGCCGAGATTGCACGGATTAACCAAAGAAACAACGATGCCGAATGGCATCTTGGTGAACATCGGCAATGGCTCAGCGATGCAAATCGCAGGTATGGTAAATATCCATCCAGTTGCAGCGTCCATATTTCTCCGTTGCAGGACAGGCTGCGAAGTGAAGGATTTGTGGAAGGGAAGGGGGAAGAGGGGTATCGTGGTAGTAAGTTTTTTAATAGTCGTAGACGCTATGGGCCCAAAATATTCCTTCTTGCACGCGACAGTCCTTATTGCGTAACTTAGCTCACTTTTTTGCCTAATATCTGCTACCTTTGATGAATTTGACGTCTTTTTACTCAGCAGATGAGAATCATTCTCGCCATTTATTTCTTGTTGATTATGTGATCGATCTTTTCTCTATTAAAATCAGAGTTTAGAATTGGTGAACTCGAAGGTGAGATAAAGAAGCTTAATGCTGAGAATGAAGGTGTTCAACAGTCATTGAGAGCAAGAATACAACAACTTGAAGAGTCGTAAGTTTCCGTTGTTTTTCTATAGTTTATTTCACTCATTTCATTTTCATACGCTCATGAGTTTTGTGTTTGTTTCCAAAATTTTTATCCTTATCTTATGAAATGGTTCATAGTTTATTAGGATGCTGTATAAAAGGAATACAAGAAATAATAATATAGTTAAGTGAAATGGGATATTTTTCAGCTGTAAGGTGATTTTCTAAAGTAGAAATCAACTTTGCAGTGTTAGTTAACCTGAATGAAGAGAATTAGCTCTTAGCTTTCAAAAAAAACGAGTGAAAAGTAATATTTATTATGTTTAATTTACAGCGAAACTTGTTTTGAGGCTTACAAATCAACAATGCGCATAAAACGACTTATTCTGGAGTGTCCAGAAGATTTATTTGTATTGAGACTTACAAACCATATTCTCGAAAAAGATGTCTTTGTTTTTATGGGGCGGAAATTTCCCTTTTTCCCATATGACTTTAAGTTGGCGAGTATACTTTTTAAACAATAAAAATATTTTTCTAGGAGTATATTTTCACGTTTAGGAATAACAATTTATTGGGAACGGTAAATGAACGAGAAAGTGAATTGAGCACATTGCGACGAAGATCAAGAGAAGATTCGGAGCGTTCTGCTGCTACAGTTTCAGCAGGAGAAAAACGCGTAAGTGGGAAGTTTTTGCAAATTTCAAAGATTTCACGCATTCATTCTTACAGTAATCAACATATGCTTAGGCTACTGTATGAACGGAATGAGCTGATATGCAGACGCTAAGCAATCGACTTACTTGATGTGTGCGTATTGTGACGCCATTAGTGAGAATATTGCGTAGTATTGTGATAGAGTTTTAAATCTCACGTGAACATTCGGTTAGTTACTTTGCAACCTGCTATCGTTTATGGAAAAAATGTTATATCTCAATTTTCCAAATTCAAAATCAGCCAACCCATTTCAAATATGACCTATTTCAGTCATCAGAAGGTACTGTTGAAGCAACACGGATTGAAACAGTTGGCGGTGATCTGAGGTTAGCTTGTTCTGTTTGTATTAATCACTCATAGTATATTTGTAAATACTCATTCAGTTACTTTGCTGCTAAGGCCATCAGTGCTTGAAGTTTTTTTAAAAGCCCCATGAATTTCTGAAGAGATAAAAACTTTCAAAGTTTTTAAAAATTTGCTTGCTTTCTGAATGTTCTGATATTCTGAACGGGCTCAATTTCCTAAAAAGTGAGGGTTTCATTCCAAAAAGAAATGCATATCGAGAGCTTCATTCTAGCCACTCACTTCCATTGGTTAAAATTCGTTTACTTTATTCGCTGTATGGGCGGAGTCAATCCATCTATATGTCTTTAGTGGTTTTATTATTCTTAAATTTTACCCATAATTTCAGTGCATTGAATAAGACGATCCAAGATCTTCGTCGTGAGCTGAACTATCAAAAGGTGATCGATACGCTTACCGAGCAAAAGAAGGATACGGAAAAGTCATTCACCGAGCAGGCTAAACTACTCAACGATGCATACAAAAAGTATTCTTCAATGTGCTATTTAATACTATTCATACTTATCCATTGTTATTTTGTTGTGAGTACGTTTGTATCGATGTCTATAGCAGACGTTTGAAAAAATTCTCGAGAATTGAAAGATCAGCCAACTGGATGGATATAATCCTGATGAGCCACTCAGATATTTGTTAAATATGCGAATATTGTTACAGTTATTATTTACGTTACAATATCACAAGATTACACCTAACATTTCATTTGCAAATACTTTTTTGCGGATGTTGTTACATTCGATGTCACACGATACCCTCATTTCAGGATCAATGAATTGGAGGATTTATTATCAAAAAGCGCAGAAGAACGAGATGAAGCGCTTAAAGGTGCCATTCATAAGAGCGTCCAATTATTACAAGAGTAAGTAGTATATAATTCACCTTCATCAGAACATATAATCGAAAAATACATTCTATAATTTCTTAGGAAGAATAAGAACCACTAATGCAAAGGAAGAAGACTGCTTTCCTATTGGTTCTTCGTGCTAACGTAGTCACAGTGTAAGGTCGAAAGTATCCTTGTCGTTGTGAGGAAGTTATATTAAAAATTTGCTTGTTTCTGCTTTAATAAGCATTTCATGAGGTGACATAGATTTGTTCGCTTGCATGTAGTCATAATTCATTGATGCTTTTTCGAGAGAACAGACAACTGCTGGTCGGTGCATAATTTTTTGTCAGCATTAATTTTGAAATATTGCTTCATTTGACAAATGTAAATAATGAGTAAGAATTTTAATTTTTTATCTAATGAGTAGATTGTTGCTATAGAACATCTAAAAACATTTTAGAGAAACGGAGATCACGAAGACTTTACAAGAGGATGAGACCAGAATTCGGGTTGAGCGTACTGTACCGCATGAAGGAGCCCCATCCAGTGAAGAGATCAGGTAAATCAGCGTTTATCGGCCTCTAGTCCTATACGAAATAATGAAACCATAGTGCATTTGATGTGAGCAATCCATATTTGTGACGATATATCGGTCCATTTTCAACTTCAATCAGTTTTTAAGTAAGTATTTTTGTGACATGTCTGTATGATTAAATAACCGTTAAATAGTAATTATTTGTGAGTGCCATCTTATTCATACCTGACTGCTCACGTAGGAAGTTGAAGGCTGTTATAAATCCCTCGATTATATGTCATCTCCCCATCATGTTCCTCTTCTCGCCTTTATTTGAAAGGAGCAAGGCAGTTGAAAACTTCTGCAACACATCTCGACATTCTGCCTATAACTGCCTGATATTGTAGAAGGATATCAAAATTTTCACCCGCGATTGCATGTATTCTGCAATCTCTGGAACTGCTAAGGATGTATTTGCTAACATTTGAATACTTTGTTATCGGTGATTAGATTCTTTGCTATGTTCAGCCGTCACATTTCGAGTGATGGTGCTACAGTGTCGCCTTCTCGAGCTATCGTTGGCATTACTCCCATTTGTGAGGGCTGTGCATTGCTTTCTGCTTTCAGATGCACAATATGATCTACAAATGTTCTTCAAATCGATTTTATTATCAACTTTTGTCTACGATTCTCATGCCTCTGCTGACTGTTTATGTATTGATCTCTATCCTCAGGCAGTATCGCTATCGCGCACATTGATTTCTAACCCCTCAGTCATTGATAGCGATGTGTATGTCGGTGTGGTGTGCAGTGCGCTCGGTTGGAGTCGTTACTGAGTTGAATCGTATAGGTGTGATTGTCTTTGTCATCTAGGCGCATATCTTTAGAAATGGAGCCTTCATATTGGTGAATGACGATACCTATAAAATATATTAACTTTTTAGTATCATTTTGTAAATATATAACTGTATTGCATTATGATTCCTATAAAATGATGCTATATGATTATGATGCATATGTGTATATTTTCATGTTAATTTATTTGCAGTCAAATTCTTAAAGAGCTCGAGGAATTAAGAAACGAGATGGGCATCAAGAATGCAGAGTTGAATAAAGTCTACAAACTGAGAGATGAAGCGGAATGGTGTCTGGGTGAACATCGTCAATGGTTAAGTGATGCTAACAGCAGGTAATTATTACTTTTTGAAATGATTCTATTGATTTTGTGAGTGATATTTATTGGATGGTTACTGGCAAGAAAGCCTCCTAGAGTTTACTTGATCCCACATTCAGAATCTATTTCAACTGAATTCGATTTATTTGTTCTAACAAAAGGCAAATTGTCTTTATGCTGGATAATGGAGTTCATATAATATATGTATATTAAATGAAAATCTGATTTGACATCCGGTATTAACGAAATGCTGACTGAGGTACAGTTGGCGGAATAATTTAGTTTATAATGCGACTTTCTATAGGCATTAGGCCGTTGCAATATTCATAGAGTGCTATCGCGAGCATTTATTCAAATTTTATCATTATTCATCCCATTCGATATGACGGCGTTTGCCTTTATGAACCCATTGGATGAGAAGAAAATTCCAAAAAATAACCATTATCTGACCACTAACGAAAACATCCGTAGAAGGATACGACCGCAAAAACGCTCCATTCACACACGGTGAATGATGTGGCACTAAGTTGCTGTTGACCATAAGAGCGATAGGATGTAGGCAAAAATTCATTTAAGAAAGCGTTTGCGATAGTCCAGTGGCAAATGAGAGATCGTTGAATCGTAAAAGTCCACGTACAAATTTTTCATTGATCATCAGACATTGTTTATCAGCTCAGCTGTAACATAACACGTTCACTACGAAGTAACAATGCTTACTTGGTTGCTGCTGAATGGATTCCTTAATCTTTGAACATTTTATAGCGCAAAGAGGCGCCCTTTGATATAAGGCATATTTCGATGATTTATAAATTCTCGAATTTTTCGAACAAATGACTTCTTCGCTTTTTGCAATTGATATTCTTGAATTGAATCCTGCGCTGGTATATGCGAAGAAATAGGATGATACTCATAAGGTCATTTTGTGAGTTTTTTAATGCCTTAATGAACGGAATGTTTTAACTCAATATTAATCACGACTGAGAAGAATCGGTTTTCTTGGGAGATTTTTTGGTTAATCAATTTAATTTTTTTCCTTTCCTTATGCGACCTAGATCATGTGATGGTCTTTGATAGTGTTGGATCTGCTAAACAACATAACCGTTTATCATTCAACAAAAAACACAGGAATAAGGGAAATCTTTGTGCGATTGGATTTTTTTCTTTGTTGTATCAAGTGAAATCTTTTAACTGAGCACGTTTTGGATTGCGTTAGAAATTTATCAGAAAGTAGCTGCAAACTTTTTTGCGAACAACTGACATCGATGTAAAAAAAAAATGTAATTACACTTTTCACCACAAAATGTTCTATAAACTTTACTAATGCAATACAGATTGCTTACTTTACCAATTGCTTACCTCCACCGACTTCTAAATTTTGTTACTTCTAAACCTCAATTGCTTTTTTCTCAGCTTTCGCACATTGAGAATTGAATTTTATATTGTTTTGGAATTTAAAAAGGGACCAGTATAATAATCACTTGGGCTTGCAGTTTCTTTTCCATTTTCTTATCAACTTTCCAAAAACCAACACCTTTTTCGCCCGTTTTTCTTCTGGGGCATTTATAGTTCTCCAGGATTAACGTGCATTCAAAGAATAGGCAGGTAACTTTACCACTTCTTATACTTCAAGAAGAACATACTATCTGTGAGAAAAATAGGAGCGATGTGGGCAGATGTTCGCCAATAATTCTTTTTATTTACGTATATGAGAACAATAATGATGGTTATATCTCAGGTAACGGGGTGTTCATTGTGTGCCATTTTATTCTGTAGGCTTTATTCGGGATGGGTATAACGGTGGGGACTCGCGACATCGCATAAAATCCTCATATATTCGAAGGAGGCGTTTGAAAGAGGGATTTGTTTCTAAAGAAAGAAATATGATGGATTCATAGATCAGTGAATGAGATTTCCGATCTTTCTTGACGGCATTTAACATTTGAGATAGAAGGGAGGCATTGCGATTGAATCTAAAATATGCAAATATATTTTAATAATATCAGAAGGTGATGGCGATTGCATAGAGTTATATCGCATTGAGTTGCTTTAATTTTACGCTTAAGCATTCTTATAGTTAGGGATCTTAATAAGGAATAAAGGAGGAAGTTTATTGCTAGAAAATACGATTCGGCGATCGGAAATAATGATTCTTAACTATAGAAGTTGTAAAATTTGATATCTTTTATTTTGAAATTTTGTTTTGTACTGATATTGGCCAATCGGCATAAAAATTGCAAATGTAATCTATCGTTTCTATCGTTGTAGCAGTTTGCAGTTTTTTTTTCTTCGTATCGAACTTTTGCAAATGTTTCATTTCAGAAAAATGTTTTTAACTTTTTATCGCCTACGCTGTTGATAAATGTTCTTTGGTGGAAAAACATTGGATACGAGTAGCTTTCATTATCAATTAAAACTTTTTGGAAAAAGTAACGCCAGCCATGCTTAATTAAATCCATCGGTACCGATTGGAATTGTTGACATTTGCTATAGCCACTTGAGCTATGAGAGATAGGGGAGGAGGGGTGTGATAAAGGTAGGATAGGATACTGGGAGATTCTGATATACACCATCCGCTTGTGTATTTCAGTAGAGAATCAGTTGTTGCTTGAAGTATTCAACTGATTTTGTCACTTTTTTTTGGAGGAGGGAGTTTTGGGGGCTCTCATTTATTGAAAAGATGCTTTTAATGTTTTTAGCAGCTGGCTAATTTTAAGGTTTTTGAAAGCTTGGCCGTTTTAAACGCTTTTTTTAAATGGTGGCTTTGCACTTATAAGATCACTTATCACGTGTTTTTGATAATTGTTAAAACTTTATGGGCGTTACTTGCGTAGAATGACGTCTCTTCACAAGTGCAAAACATCTGCCACGTGCTGCACTCTTCAGCTTGTCTCTCTCTCTCTTTTTTTTTAAAAGCATTAGCAATGAAATGGTCAAAGTTCCCTCCTATCCTTGAGTACTTAACCATCGCATTGTGGCAGTTGCTTCACATCGTTGATTACGGCTGTAGGTGCGGAACTTCTATATAGGTGATTTTGAACTACTGAATTAACCTTGTTCTGCTAGATTTCTCCATAAGATTCTTCACTTTATAATGAGTCGGACTTGTGCACAAATGGTTATGCTGTTATCGATAAATTTCGATTCAATTCTTAGCTGTTATTTGTGCTCAGCACCTTTGGTCTCGTTAATAGACTCGCTAAACTATAGTGGAATATTAGTGTCTATTAAAATAGTCTCATTAAATTGAACTATTTAATTAGAAATTGGTAGCATGAAGCTACGACATCTTATTGTTGACTTCAAAAGCATTCATTAGTTCTAACCAATTGCTGCAAATAACTGCAAATAACAGATTATCTAGATGGATGCCGTTGTAAATTAGGGAGAATTTCAATTCGTTTATATTTTATCCAAATTAACCAAAAAAAAAGTGAATACATGGGAGTGTAATATGACGCTTATAATAAGAGTAGAGTAGAATCGTTTGTCTCTGAGGTTAAATTTAGTTGCAATCAACAACGTTCACGTGCATCACTCATTTATCTTATCAGCGAACGTACGTTAGCATGTAACTAATTTGTCTCGATGGCTGTATATTTGAAGTAATAGTGAACGGCAAGCAACCTATCAATAAACTTTTGTCACCAGACATTGCCTTTGCACGTAGCACTTTTTTGTTATTCGTTTTTACTCTTCGTTGGTTTTTTATTAGCTTCTCTCTAATGGCGTTCAGAATATCTATGGCTTGAGTTAGAACTTTGCTGAACGCCCACCTTTGCTAGGGTTTCAATTTTGTTGTTTGAAGCAAATAAATTCTGAGAAGTTCGCTTCATGGAAGCCAATGCGGGTATAAGCTCTTTGGAACACCAACGAGCCCATTTTCCTGTATTTCAGCGTTTTCGTGTTCTTTTTTCTTTCGTACAACCTTATAACCTTTTTTTGTTCCCTAGACATATTAATGGTAAAATTGCTGAAGAAAGTTTCGTTGCTTTCACTCGGTGATATATGAATGAAGCATCCGCTGCTTACCATTTTACTTTGAAGAAATACTCATCACTTACTAAGGGAATTGCTTTTTTGTGTCATATCTCTCAAATCTCAGCTCCGACAGGACTCTAAAAGGATCTCCAAATCTGATAGGTCGTTAGGAGTAAAGCGAACCGTAATCTCATATGTGAGCCTCTTTCTATCTCCATCGGTAACGACCAACAATGAATGAATTAAGAAAGAAAACATCCATTTTATCCTCCTCTTTTCAGTCGGAGTGATTAAAAAGTTTTTGATAAGTTGCTTTTATATGACTGATTGCGCTTTTTTTCCTAAAATAGCCGAAACATTTATATCAAATGGTTGATAGTCCTTCAAAACCGTAAGACTATGTATCAATATTTATTTCGTTGATTTCATTGGGAGCAAGCTAAATAATGAGTTGAGTTATAAGAATAGGATCTCGTATTATCGATGGTTTTACTGTTAAGATATAGGGTTTAGCAAAGGATAAAATTGTATATTTGAACATCGATTAGTTAAAACCTTCATCGCAAATACCGTCTCATTTTTAACAGAACGAATGAAATGGAATCCAACCATCGTTCGTTTCTTTTCATTGTATTAGAAATGAAAAAAAAAAAGAGCCTTAATGTTAAATCGCTCGTATACTTTTTTTTCCCACATTATAAACTTTCTCATCGGGAAATTCTTTATTTTACAAAAAAAAAGGAGAGATTAATGAACTTTTTAGAGAGGAACACTTTTCTTCCTACTCCACATTAATGTTACATTCGGACTAACAATGATTACGCTTTACATATATCTCACTAACATTGTTTCCTTTGCGCGATTGCAATTGTTTACGATACGAGCGAAAATGCAATACACCCAATGAAAATGCAGTTGAATATAACCGATGAATAATAGGGCACTTTCAACGATTTGTATTTAAAATTTTATATTATTTATAAATTTTTGAATTATGGGGATAAGGTGATTTATATAGGAAGTATTATGCTTTGAGCACCCCGATGAAGACGTTTTGTTGCAATTGTTGTGCACTGTTTTTATTTCTCAAAGAGTAGCTAGTATGAAAATTTTGTAAAATTCGGCATTTGTAAATTGCTTTTATCAGTAGTTGCTGATCACCTTCAAAAAAATATTATCAAGTAAAATATCGTCAGGATTTTGGCTATCAAAAAAAAAGGAGATCTTATTTCTTTTGTTTCTATGTGATCTTTTTCCATTAATCTTTTGATCTCTCTCCAAGTAATCTCATTTCTTCTGGACCCAAAATGCAATCCATCTTTGTATTGCGTAAAGATCTGTGTTTGAACATAGTACGAGATCATATATCAGCACCAGAGATAGAAAAAAAATTTTTTTTTTTTTTGGCTAATGCATTTCAATGGCTACTCTATGACTGTGTTATGACTTTATTAAATTTCTGACTATAGGTAACATTACTATATTTTCTAAGTCGGAATCCGGGATTCTCTCATCTATGATCACCAATCCAACTCCACTTATAAGAGGATAAAGAAAAACTTGTTATATTCTATGACAAGTATTTAATAATAGGTTATATGGGGTCAAAGCAATTTCAAAACCGAATCTCAATCTAAATGTCAGCTTTATGCTTGATTAAATAAGAGATCATATCAAAACAAACAATAGTTACGGTTGTAATTTAAATGGTTATTGCTTGCACATTTATACTCATTACGTAACTTCAAGATCCCCTTGAAAGATTCATTTTTATTGGCAAATAGAAGGATGCTGCGAAAATATGTGATACTTACATTACAAATGTGAATATCTCTTGTGAAATTTTCATTCATTTAGATCAATATAGTCTTTATAAGTTTATAGTTATTTATTCTTTTTGAATTATTACGGTTGCAGATGTCTAGTATGAAATTTATCGGTTATGAATTCAAATATTCCTATGAAATTCATATCATTGCTTAAGTAAACGAATGGAAGCGATTTCATAAGTATATTAAGCAAAAACTTTGAAGAGGACACATCAACCTTGAGGAGTTGATTCCATCTGAAGGTTGAGCTATCAGCGTAATACGGCTTCTTTATTTTTATAGTTGTTTGTAGTATATCAATGAATTTCAGAAACTCGCAGATGTCGGGTGAACTCGCCGAGAAGCAGAATACAATTGATGTTCTCAATGGCGAGAAGGAACAACTGCGACATGAAATTGACGCTCTCAACGATAAAATCAAAGAATTATCAACAACTGGACACTCGGACACAGTATGTGAACTACCATTCACTTTTATTACTTTTCTTCGTCAAATCTGCAATATTGGCCACATTCATGCTATATGACGATCAGTCTTTATCATCTTCACAGTATATAAGCTTCAACCTTATCACCAAAAATATTCATGTCTTTCATTTGTGCAAATTATTAAGCTTTAGCAAGTGTTTTTATTAGGTAGGTATCGAAAAGGAATAAGAGTCATAAATTTTTTTTTCGCTTTATCCAACAAGGTCGTAGCATTTATGTTGGAGTCGATTAATTTTTGTGGGAGTTATATAATTGGCCTATTGGAGTGACTCACTATGCAGTTCAGTATGAGGAGTCAACGAAGGTCACTAAAGAGGAAACATGTAGAGTTTGGTTGCTGCATAATTGATTGCTGTCGTTGTAGAGATTCTGAAGAAGTTATTATGGAGGTGTTTGATGCAAAGGTTATCATTGTGTAAAATTATCGTTGCAAGTGTCATCTAGTAGCTATTCGATCATAAAAATTCAACGCCATTTTTTTTTCTTATCATTTGTTTTTTCTCGCTGTAATCTAACGCAGCACCGACATTGATAAGCGTTCAAGTGCTTTTAGTTTGGTCGTTACAAAGCATATCAGGCAGCATCTCTCTATATGTTGTTTGTGTATCTCTGTTTGATCAGCACTAACAACTCGGAAATCGCTGAAACCAGGACTGCAAAGTTAATGGAGAAGGAAGGGGAGGAGGACGCATGACATATACAACTATCTTAGCCCCGTACCAACTTTGAATTTGATCCATTAATTTCTAAATGATTTGTAGGTTGACTTAATCCCCAAAAACATGAATATTTAACGAATCAATTCTAGGCGTCCTGAAATCATTTAGAATCTTTACCTATTCCGCTAACCGTCTTATTTGTTAGTGTTCAAAGAAAGTGGTTGTGCGAGTAAGCACAGTGGAATAGCTGGTTTTGACATGATTCTGCACTTGTTATGATACGAAAACGTCTATTTATATTAAGCATTCCGAGCTATAGGCTAATCTTAGTTATGGATGCTCTCTTTATCTCGGTGTTCGATGCAGCGTTACCATCTCTATTTTGTTAGACGCTCCTTTTGTTTGTGTAATGCTCAACTTAGCTAGAATTTTGAAAGGTTTTGGGAATTTTCTGAGTACAATCGAACAATATAGCTTATAAAGTGCATTAATTTGGTAGTATTGGAAGGCTGCTACGATTAAAAGAATGTTGGTAAATATCGTTACGCCAACTGAAGACGGAATAATATGTTCCATAACTTCTGCGTTTCTCTGACGATTTATAAGGCAACAATTAATCCTGATGATCATGTTAGCAAGTTTATGTAACCGTACATCTGCTAGATATATTACGATCAAATTATTTTATTTAAAAAGCTCATCTTTTTTTGATGCATAGGGGTATGCATAATGTGCTTGCTTTTACTGCTGTCACAGTATTTTTTGCAATTGTAGCCCAGTGAGGAAACACGCGAGCTCGAGACCAAACTTAGGGAGAAAGATGATCAACTTCACAGGGCGATCGCTGAAATCGATGAGAAAGAAGATGAGATCACGTAAGCTTTACATACGAATTTCATCGTTCTTTAGTGTAATTTTATCGAATAGGAATAATATGGTTAAGTGAAAAGTAACTGGTTTTATTCATTGATAACAAAGGAAATTGTGATGAATATCAAATTAATGAGCAGATAACGGCAGTCATATGAATTTTGATCATTCGGTTTCCTATCATCTAATGCTGATAGCTGTAACGTTATTGCTAAACAAATAGGTTTTCTTCTTGTTGATGGTAATTCAGGATTGTTTTCTTTGTTGTTGCTGCGGTTTATTGCGTTTAATTCAGTTTGCTTTATTTTCGATTAAATGCAGCTAACATAATATTTCTTCAACAGGAAATAAACTGCATTGTTATGCTAATGTAATCTAGACTTCGAATATCGATTTTATAGCCTTTGTTAATTGTTATTTATTTAGGAATCTACATCATGTGATCGAAGATTTGCGCAATGAAATGTCGGAGAAGAATCGTATCATCGATGAGCTAAACAAGATCAAAGCTGATTTAGAATGGAGTCTTGGTGAGCATCGTCAATGGCTTTCAGATGCCAATAACAGGTAATTTATCATTCGCAATAAGATTTAAAGTCTCTCAAGCTCCTATAAAGCAAATCAGTGACTTCATTCCGGCTGCCTAAAAATTTTGGAAGGGAAAATTATGGAAGTCTAAACGATTGAATTATTAAGAGCGAGCGAGTCTAGATGGTGGAATCCTGTAATAAGAGTCTCTTTTCAGAGCTACTAACGTATATACCCAACGACTTCCCATTTTCGTTTTGAAATTAAATGAATTCCCTTCATCGCTTATTTTCTGGAGTAACTGTTGAGTCACTTCATTTTCAAGTCATTTCTTTCCTAGTAGCACTTTTGATCTGCTTAACACCTTCGTAGATATTAGACACTATGTTCTCAGAAGGGAATTGTTTGCCAGCTTGGTCGCAGATCATTGGTAGAGACTTAGTATCTTTGAGGTCGCAAACGTTTGTTGATTCATTTCTATCAATTTCGATTCTTTCAGATGAATGAAACATTCTTGTGATATGTAATGAAAATGGAAGAGCGCTGTTGTGATATACATTTTCGAGTATGTAAAACATCATAGTTTGATTTAATGGCGAATTTAAAAGAGTGTGGATGAATGCGAGGAAAACAGAGCTATTGCGCTAAATACCGAATATGTTGGCTGTGAGTGTTAAAGTGCTAGATATGGCTCTTGAAAAGGAGATGTGCTGTCATCTACGCTAGAAAATTCGGCTTTACATAGTTGCAAATTAGATTCTGTTGCTGCTTACATTCGTTGTGCTTGGTTCGCATGTTTGTTAGTGCTATCTGTTGAATGTTTCTATGATATTAATAAGAAATTCTAAATGACAAGAGCATATAGAATCTTAGCTAATATTCTCGCTTGTTCATGATGGAATATGAACTCTATGCACGATTTGAGGTATTTGGGCAATGCAATAAATTTCAGAGCAAATTGGTTAGAAGGTGAGTTGAACAACACGAAAGGCGATGCTGACGCAAAGCAAGCGCACATTGATGATCTTAGAAGGAAAATCGCCGAAAAAGACAGTGAAATCGGTGACTTGCACAATAAGTAAGTTGTTTTTCGATTATAATTCAGCACATTCGATGCGATGGTAATTTCTCGTCTAAGTTTTGATTTCCACTTGCTGAGTGAATATTTCATGCAGTTTTCTAGCTTCTCATTGTGTGTTATTTTTGAGTGCTTCTATCTGTTGCTGTTTTCAGGATCGAGCAAGCAGCTTCCAGCACCCCTACTACTGGACCTGAACGAGAGTTAACACCAAATGAGGTGAATTTTATTGTGGTTACAAAGAATGATTTCAAAGAAAGTGATGTATATTTATAAAGCATGCAAATAAATTTAGATATGAGTCTGGATACATTAGTGCCATCATATATGCTATTTCCACCCTATTGTGGAAGATGTGAATATTGAAATTTTCTTTAATTTGTGGTTCCTAGTGTATCTGGCTTATCCTATTTTATCTGTGAATAACATGTGAGCTTGTGGTTCTCTATTTTCGATTCCTTAAACGCTTTTGTCGGCGCTACATCGATGAGCGATCAGTCGGAATTATTTCTGGCTTGAGTAGGCAGTGAACATTTTGGGAAATCACTAACTGGTACTACGTTGTTGAAGAACAAAAGGAAATCCGATGGACCGTCATGGATTTTTTGGTAATTGTCGTGATTTCAGGAGGAGCTTCGAATGCTCCAGGCCAAATTGAGGAATGCGGTGGAGAAAAGTGAACTACTTCAAAACCAGCTTGATGATGCGCGAATGCAAATTGTACGCCATCATTTTTTCAATGCCATTTGTTTGATAGAAAGCCCAGGATCTGCATTTCTTTTAAAAAGAATATCCGTTAAAGAATTGCGAATTGCTTGTCTGGCAGTTTGATATTTTATTTGGATGTTTAAATCACATATGGACAACGTCTGTCAACTTTTGATTAAGAGGGTGCGGGGAGGGGATCGGGATGAACAGCAATTTTGGGGACTTCTAGGATGTGAGTTGGACAAGCAGTGAATGGAGAGAATTAAAAACATGAGGAATGTTGATGACGAATTCTCGAATAGTGGAATATACCCAGTGCCTTCGATGCTTTTCCTCTCGAAATAATTGACCATCGGAGTTCATCGTTTATGGGTCACTTAAATGAAAACGTTTTGAACAGTTCGATATCGCTGTTTCCATTTTATTGCTTGAAGTGAGCCCTAACAAACTCTCAATGAGCAAACTGCATGTTCTACGCAACGCTAAGGAGCATGCTAATTTTGATCAGTGAGAATGAGTCACGACCGATTGCTAAGTACTGAATCTACTTCATAAATATCTATTGATTTATGGGCGTTTAAAGAGAGAGTGAAGTTTTTCTAGAGTGCCTTAGAAGGGAGATTTTATGTTTGTGTTCTTTATGTTTTGCAAAACGCGCGAATGCTAGAGTTGGCATGTACTTATGCCTGTCGATGACAATCGTTTTTGCAAACTGAACCTTCTGAATGGAACGGTTGTGAAATTTTTTGATAACTCATTCAGAGGTTCCAGTATTCTTCCATAGATTCAGTATCTACGCTTATCTGCGCTAATTCTAAGCCACTTAAACTTCCAGGACTATATGCAACAACAAGCCGATTCCAAGAAATACCGAGAGTCGATTGCCAGCAGTGGCGAAAGTAAGTAAAACGTTATTGGAATCGCTTTTAATCGTCTCCTTGTTGTCGTTTTATATGCTGCAGCTATAGGGAGGTACGCTACAAATGAAAAGCTTCAGCAATAGGAATCAGGCTCGTAACGTGAGTTAAAACTCAGGTGACTCTTGTTTTCCGTTAAGAATGTCAGTCGCATCGGTTAAGAAAGTATTCCGGTTGCGTCTCAGACTTTTTTGCTTTTGGAAAGCATTTGAGGTTTGGTGGATGCGGAATGGAATACTGAGCCATAGATACTTGTGGAAAGAAGAGGGAGATGACTTGAAAAATAGGATTGATGCTTCAATTTTGGAATTCAAATGGAATTCAAATATTTTGGGAGAGACATAAAATAGAGAGAGATACGTCTCGTATTCGTTCTCACTTCGATGTGTGTGCACGCTGTCGTTTTGATTCACAGTTTTTTAAACTCTCCAAAGACAGCAATATGCTATTGTTTGCACTAATCATTGAACTATTGATAGACGCTGTTTTGATAAGTACAGATAGCATAAAATGACGTCATTTCTAGTACTCATCTAATTGCTCATTATTTTCGCTATATTTCACCACATGTTTTTCGTGGAATTCAAATGTAGCAAATAATTATTGATCTTATTTATGAACTTTATATCTGTATAAGTCTACCACATTCTCGTGCTTTTAATTTGAAAACTTGGATTCGTTTGCATAATTGAATAAAAATCGTTTAGAATCACCGGTTGGCATTGAAACGTCGTCAATCTCACCTGATGAGGTTAATGAACTTTCGGAAGAACTTATCAGAGTCAGTCGCAATAAATACGAACTACAGGAAAAGGTGAGATGTTTATGTGAACGTTTAGACCCCCAAGAATATAATTACAATTAAGGTTTATTCCATCATCCACCTCCCTCGCTTTACTAACAACTTATTTTGCCTCATTGCACATTTTGAATTTCGTGGTCTTATTTTTAGATCAAGCGCATCGAGGTGGAAGCTCAAGTATCAAAGGAACGAGTATTGTACTTGGAAGGTGAGACACGTCGAATGGGTGAACAAATTTGGCTTGCCAACGAAAGAGTGGCCAATCAAGACCGTGAATTAGGCGACTTACATGGACAAGTGTCGTGGTTGAGGAGCGAGAACGAACGTCTCGGTCGTGAAATGGAGGAAGAAAAGAGGAAGGTGAGCGATGAATTATTCTCCTCATCATTTGTAAATGCTTTTATATTATTGATGCAACAATCGTTAGAGATCAATTGGAATTTAGCAATTTATCGCACAATAAGTTTTTCGATGTTTGGATGGTTCATATTGCATGATGTTTTCATTTTCGATCGCTGGAATATGTTAGAAAAAGGATTTATACATCAGGAGTCAGTCGGCGTCATGAAAGCCTTTTTTCTTGTGTATTAATGAAATTAATTGGCACAGCGAGCTGAAATATAAAACAACGCATATCATTTTAGCAGCTTGATAAGAATTTGCAATAAAATGCGCTATATCAAGCCGAGATTCGGATAAAAGCTACAATACCAATCCCTTCCCGTCTCAGTTACCAAAGTTTTCGCTCTATTGCTGTGCTTCTACGTTTTTTTTTTCTGTTGAAATATGTGGATATCTATATTCCATTTCATCCTCTAGACGTCATTCCTGCATCGCTTGCTTATTTTCTCATTTGAACTTTCATTTTCATAGACAATTTTCTCAAAAAGAGGCGCTTACTTTCAACGTTTCAGTCCTTTCAAATAAAACCATCGTTTAATGGCACTCTTTTGATGTTTCTTATTCATTAAAAACTCTTAATTCATTTATTATATGGAATATGTCATTGAGTTATAAATACTTTTAAGTTCATGGAAGCTGGTGGCATTGATTACTCGAAATACGATGAGATGCGTCAAGCTGAAGAGAGACTCAGAGATGAGAAAAGTAAAGTCGAGTGGCATCTTGGCGAAGTTACGCAATGGTGGAACGATGCCAAATGGAGGTATGATTCCTTTCTATTTGTGTTTCATCGTTTCCCATCTAGTTTAACACTATGTCGACTATGACACATCTTCAGCTACGTTTAATAACAAGCATACTGCTGAACCATTAGGCAAATAAATTCCTTTGGAAGAAGGAGAAGAGAACAAGACGATGACTTTTTTGATAATACAGTTGTTTTTTTAAATTTTAAGCCTCGTTGTTGGCAGAAGTTGCATGCATCTTAGTGGTTTTGAAGTGCAATGAATAGGGAAACAGCGCTGCCATCCATTATATTTATGGCGACATAATCGTTGTCTTTCAAAAATGATAAATGAGGGATCTGTTGGACATCATTTCTGATATCTTGATGCTGTTTAAAAATAAAATTCATTTGCTTAAGGTGGCCACAAATGAAAACTTCTTAAATGTTTTATTATCGTAAATGATATTTGTAATATAAAGTAGGCCTATTTTGCAGGATCGGAGAATTGGAAGCTGGTATGGCCCACCGTCAATGGTTGCTTGATCAGGCCAACCAGAAGGTCTTCGAACTTTCATCTGAGTGAGCATTTTTTAAATTCATTTCGACTTTTGACTTTGACTTGATTTGATTCACTTGAGCACTTTGGATTTTATGAAGAGAGATCAATTACGTCAATTATTTGTCTTGTGTCTTTTATGTCTCTTACTCCACTTTGTTACTGTTTTAGATAGCTATAAGAGACTATAGCGGCTGCTTGAGCACTCGTATGTTGACATTTTCACCTTTAATGATATTTTTTGGTTTTCTCGAAGTTGTTTCTTCCTAGTTGCTGAAAAATATTTTCGAATCCTGTCAGTGCTGTACTCTCGTCTCTCGATAATATGGGATGATGAGTCATAATTTGGTTTGCTGCTATGTTGTTTAAACGAGTCTGCATATCAACTGTTTTTTAATGCAGTTTCAGGACCAAGTATTTTTATTAAAAGTAAATTTATATTTTTATAGTCGACCTGAATGATTATCTAAGAATTTGCTTCAGGCATGAATCTCTGCGTCAATTTCGCGACAAGGCAAAGGACACACTCGATGGAACATTCCTCATCAGAAAACAACCCGTTGATGGTCGTTACAAATGGCGTCTGGCTATGTGGTGAGTGAACATTACGTATTATCGTAAATCTCGCCCAGTTGATAATTTAATGAATCATAAATTTGTATGGCATCGATTTATTATTATACGTTGTATTAGTTGTTTATGAAATTAATAAACGAAAAGGCATTTGCTTTATATTTTATTTGTTGATTTGTTGATTAAATGTGTTTCACGTTGTTTTATCGGAAAACTTTCTCACTTTCGAAGATCGGTCTTTTTAGTATAACAATCGTGTAGGTATCACCGTTGCACCAAGGTAGATTTAGAGAGACAGCCAAATTATCAAGCCATTTCTAGATGGGATGTTTCAGCTGCCGATTGATTTGTTCACCATGTTGAAGCAATTATCACTAGTAAGCGATGTTAAAGCATTTCGTTTGCAGGGATGAGAACTCGCCGGATGATCTCAAAGACTATCGACGGGTATGGTTCGAGATAACTGCCCCCAATGCTAAACGTGTCTTCCTTTCTGTTAGTTTTTATGCTCACTTTTCAGATGTTAACTTCATCTCTAAAGTTTTTATTGTGTTTAAAGCATTATTTTTTGTTGGAAGTGAAAAATTATGGGTGAGAGTTTTATTATGTTTAGTTTATTCTGACGCATATTTATATCCTTCCATCTTTCGTCTTTTCCACAGATGGGGTTTCCAGTTTTCACAATCCCAATACCATACGTTAGTCCATTTGCTTAGAATATCGGATTCGGTACCTGCAAGTTTCTTCCTCTGAACATGCTATTATAATTGAAAGTAATCATGACTTTCTTTACTTAAATTCCATTAAATGTGCAGAATTCTTAGTACGTTTGGCTTCCATCTTTCGAGAAGAAGTATTTTTATTGAGAATCTATTAGCTTGATGAGGACTTCATTGAAATTTTGTGGTCTAATAAATCGTAACCGATTTCCGCGATACTGAGCAACTTGAGCCTTAAGTATGCGTTTCAAACGACATTATTTTTAGCAGCGCTCAAAAATGTTATGCTGCAGTATGCGGAATTTCAGGCAAGTTTCGTCAACTGGGAATGCGCACTCTTATGTGACAACTTTGACAAAGAAAACGGCAAATTCGGCGTTTGGGTCGATATTCCACCAGGTCGTTATGAGTTTTTGTTTATTGTTGACGGTGAATGGACAACCTGTGATGGCTATCCGACCGTAACCAATGAGTTCGGGTCGCAAAATAATTGGAGATATATTGACTAGTTACATCTTGTTAGTGGTTGTATAATTGTAACATCGTTTTATGTATTGTTTTTTCTTAACGTGCCTTTCCCCTTTGTTTTTTTTAATGGATAAATTTATTGATTTTTGCAACTCGATTATTGCTGCTTTGTAAGGGTCAGCTGCCCTTGGCTTGTTCAGGCCTCCTTGAGGATTTGCACACTCTATCAATTTGTCATACTTATACAGCAAGGTGACAGACAGGGAGGGAAACTAGGACAGTTTCGATTACCGGCACGATCCTGCAGGCGGTCTCCAAGCTGCCGCCGACCTCTTCACGCACCCCAACGATCATACGAAGACCCACTCGATTAAGACCACTCGACATTTTGGCCTTCCGGTTCTGCTTCAGGCTAGCCTCACGGCATATGCTGGGCAGTCGTTCGATCGGCCTGTATGCTGTTGACTTTCTCTGACTTACCTTGGGAGATACAACCTCAATTTTTGGTACTGAGATCGGAATGACTCTAGGTGTCCTCCATACAGTTCAAATCACTGCAGTGGACTCGCAGCTAGCGTGCGGAGAAACAGAGGGGGCTTGCCTCCACGAGAATATCGCTCGTTTATATATTTCCGCCAACTCCATGGTGATTCGAATATATTAGATGAAAAATTTTATGCTGTTGTGAGATGAAGCACTCTCCAGCATACCAAACAATACCTCTGTCTGCGGATGCATGGGCTGGGGTGTATGTAAAAACAAACTGCTCTATTCTTATCCCACCATCTATCCCGCCGAGGAATTTTTCCCCCTTGGGTTGGCTAAGGTGCTGAAGTCGACTGCACAAAAAATCGCAAGAATCGCTACTTTACACCAAGGATTTGGATCGCTAATGCACCAAACAATTCATAATTGTTGGTGCGCGTGATACCTCTCTCTATATATTGTGTGTTTTTGTACTGTTTCAAACTTTACTGAAGACGATTACTGAGAGATGGTTAATATGGCACCTTATTTTTTCTGTTCAGTTTCTTGCGCTGAAAGTTGACGAAAGTTAGATTCTTAAGAACACCGTAATTAATGGTTGAAGTACCAATAGAAATATTTGGATTGATGAGGATTTTCGTATATCTGTCAATAAGGACATATTTAGACATCATCTTTACATTTTTTAAAATAGTGCTATGAAACGAATCTTAGAGAAGCGATTGTAAGAGAGGATGTCCGGTCATATTTATTCACTTTCGGACACAAGAATCTTCTCTGGGGTTAAATCACCGCACTTCATCCATTATCCAGCTATGGTACCATAAAAGAGGTACAAACGCAACTTATTCATGATCCTTTCCTCTAGAAAGACTCTAATGATTTCGGCTTTTTTACGGCTGCAATAAAATGATGAATCATTTCTTCGTGGGGGCGAGAGAAGCGTTCCGCCCTCGTGAGGGAGATGAGTTCTCAGAATCCCTGAAGGGGACGAGAGAGCGGGGGCCCAACGATGGCGGAAGGTCGGAAAGCAGCCGCTTCTGTTTGGGGACTTGCCACACCGTTCATGCTATTGTGCTGTGTTGTTTTCATGGGGAGCTGCAATAGCAATAATTTTCGAAAAGTTGCAATCTTGGCGCATCCTTGGCAACTCGTTTAATATAGAAATAGCGGCGAAGCCTGAAATGCATATTTCTGCAAAACGCAGTTGCGTGCTTTATTAAATACGTATGGTAGCAAAGTTTTAGGGACTGCTTACAAATAAGGAGTATCCGTTTTGCGACTGGTGAGGGGGACTGTGGTGATGCTTTGTTGTGTTGGAATACGGAAGCGTTGCGAAGATCACTTTCCTGTTGCAAAAATGATAGCCAATGAAATGAGAAGCGATGTGCGTTTTTGACGTGTGTGTGCTGCGTAGTGAAATAGTTAGGATTCGTGTGCTTGATCTTCAACAAGTTACTTGTTTCATCCTTTTTTTGTGGTTGCATATCCGATTTGGCAGTTTTGCATCGCGAGTGATAGTGATGACGGTGTGAACAGGTGCTCATAAACATGCGATGTCCCTAAAGCCGACACCAACGGCCGATGGTTCAGAGGAATCTGGATTGATAAGGAAGGAGAGGTGGGAGAAGCGCAGTGTGGAAATCCTTTGGGGTATAAATGGCATAATGCGCACACCGTAATGTCGTATAATGTACGCACATGAATTGACGGGGGTTCATAACACGAGGTTGATGACCAGTGAGAACTCCGCGGTAGCTCAGCGGTAGAGCACTCGCCCGGAAAGCGAGAGGTCGCGGGTTTGTCCCCGTCTGCGGACAAGTTTTCATTGGTCATAAAAAACACCCCATTATCATCCTCAGTCTGGACTGGACTTCAGTTGGGTCATAACTCAAAAACATCCATCATGTTAGACATGTAAGGGAGATCAATAGAATGCAGATCAACTGCTTTTTGCAGAGCAAGGGGAAGGGCGATCACACGACAGATCAAATCGTCTACCAATGCCTTGATGATCTCAAGTAGAACAAACTGTCTATAAATGTCTGAGGCAAAACTCGGGGCATATGAAAGGGGAGCGCATTTGCTCCCAGCATCACCGTGTCGGTTTCGGTCTTCAACTCGGGCTCGAGCAACGACGGCGCGTTGGCATGGAGTGACTGCTGTGAACGTCGGTTGCGGGAATTGCGCAAGGGGCACTGGGATAGTGCCGAGACCTTGTTAGGACTAGCCTTTGTCCTTTCCCGATCTCCCTGTCTTGTTTGTGGTTCAGTGTCAATTTGTTTTGAGCGCTTAATAAAACTTTAACCCCCCTTACTGTGCCGCCTCCACACAGCACTTGGTAGGCCCCAAGAGAAACAAACCAACCCTTACAGAAGACAATGGCGAAAAAGAGTACATGCAATATCCGGGATGAACGCTAGTTTTCATCTCGCCATTGACGCATGGCATAACAGACCACTTGAAAGCTGTCCACGGTGATCGTCCAGAATTTGGACTCCTGTTTCTCTGATGACACATACGGAGCACATTGCTTTTCTGAGTTTCCCACCCAAAACACTGCATCACGCAATTTCCTTGTGTTCTGTGACTTAATGGAAAATCTTCTTTTTTCAGCTTGCGACTACAGAACTCGCATTTTTAACATCCCTCATACAGATGACGAAAACCATCAAGGCACCAGTGAGGACTCAGCGGGCAGGGGAGTGGGTTACAGCAAATCCCTCACGGCAGTGGGGAATTGTCTGATCGTTTATATAGGAAACGGAGAGAATCCTACAGCTGAAAACAAAAATATTCAGCAAAGAGCCATAAATATTCAACCTTTTCGAAAAATGCCGTAATATTTCTCGTACAGGTTAACGTAGAATTATTTACATACAAAAATTTCAATGCAGAATAGCATAAGTGATGGCTAGATGAACGTTATAAAATTTTTCAAAGATATTATAATAAAATAAACGCGCAGAATAAACGAAATAGCCCTAACTAAATGTTTTTCTCCTATCACACGAAAATTTAGTCAATAGTGCTCATGCATTTCATTAAAAATCAAATAATCCTACTTAAGCTGACCATCTATAAACGTAAAGAATAACACCAAAATTGCATTATCTAATGTATCTGAAAAACGAGCTGAGTAATATGCAGATGCCACTCCTTTACCCATGCGTAGAATTGCATTAAAAAAAGTGGTGAAGGAATGAAAAAAAAAATGGGAAAGAAATTCACATATGAAATTTTACAATTTTTAAAAGCGTAACGGCGGGCAAGAAATCAACGTTTGCAATTATCATCATATAGAACAGCAAGAGAAACTCTGCAAAAAAATTTCCTTCCTTCCCGCCCACTTTACCCGCCACATGTAGAACTTTTGATCTAAAGTATCCCGTCAATCCATCCCATCTACACAGTGCATATTGGTATTGACCGAGCAGCTCTTTTTCATCACGAAGCAATAAAGACTGGCGAGGAAAACAGGAAAAGATCCTAAATACAGTAGTACGGGGCAGCGTAGTTCCCTCCCGAAAATCCTCAAAAATTCCTCCAGGAATATTCCCATAAAAAGTCGGAGCCAGGAATTTCAGCGAAACAAAAGACTGGTGGAGGAATGGGACCCGATGTCCAAAAATTGTTTGAGCACGCACCCCATGCCCTCGAAACTTTCCCACTTCGGGCATAACATCGATGGATAATCGTGATCTGGATAAAATAATATATCCCGGAGGATTCTTATACAAATGGAAGGCAAGAAAGGAGAAATAAATTGGTTAAAGCTTCTCTCTCATGTACTCCAAATTAGTCATTGATGGGAAATTCATATCTGGTGATGAGATGATTGCGTTCACAATGAGTGAATGTATTTGCAGATCGTCGACTGTTCATGCCAAGAATGAGATATCATTGATAAAATCACACAAATGCAACTCGAATAAAACATAAAAGAAATCGCCACGTAATTACTTATCTTTTATCGACAATCATAAAATCACAAAAAAAAATGGTTCTCTTAATCATGTGCAGGTGCATAGCTCATTGAGGTGCAATGATGGTTGCACTTACACGAACTGTTGTTGATCGACCCGATGAACTCGTGTTACGTTCTTTGTGCATTTCCTCAACTTCTTCCTCTTCGAGTCCCGGCTCAACAATTTGTGGAATGGGAGGATGAAAGATCATTGGACCTTGACTATTCCCAATACGACCTTCTGCTCCCAATCCTGGCTTTATGTCCACTTTGCCTTTGTGGATATGCACCCATGGCCGTACTGAAATAAAGAATCATGATGACGCCCTACTTTATGATCATAAATGATTTTCGAGCTGTAGGTTTCAAATATTTATTTGTAGTAGGTCGACTAGCTATGGTATGAAAAAGTGAGCATCAACGTTTCTGGCAATCGCTTACAGACCTTACTAGGGGAAAGGATGGGATACTTGAACTACGAAACCATATTTACCTACCGCACATACTGTTGAGAACACCGACTTTGGTATAGGTTATTAAAGATGATTACTCTAGTCACTGTGTGCTAGCAATCTCATGTAGCAACTTTTCAGTGGGCCTATATCTCTAAAAATTTAGTACTGTTGTGTGCCCACTGCACAAAACTGCATAATGCATGCAGAGGACTAGACGAGCAACCTTCGATTCTAGCACTCTAGCACACTATATATATATATATATATATATATATATATATATATATATATATATATATATATATATATATATATATATATATATATATATATATATGGCATACTGTAATCAATGAAAATTCCAGTTACTACGGAAAAAAATTACGATGAAAGTTTAAAAAGGACTATTTGAGGTAAATGCTTAACAACATGATTGGAATTATTGTTGAAAAAATACCTGGAGTGCCACACCTTTTACCATCAACGCCCAAGCAGATCCGTCCTCCCCAAACATAATGACCCAGTTTCTCGCTGCAAGACGGACACAGTATCTGAAAACATTTGTATTTTTTGTATTAAGATTGAAATCATCGAATTGCTCCTTCATAATAAAAAAACGCTATTAGCATCAGTTGTAAAAATTAAAACAAAGCATTTCGGCGAAACAAACTTAAAAATTCGGAAAGAAAGAGCTGCCGTCTCCTCAACCACAAAATGAAATGGAAGTAAGAAGGAAAGAGAGAGAACATCCCCTTCTTCTCCAATCTCAATTCTCATTCAAGGCATCGAAATAATTCCCACAAACTAGATAGAAAGTTGATCAGTCGTAAATTTCAACAAACCAACCTTCCCTTCATATGAAGAGAGATCCATCCATTTCATCGGTGTAAGCAGAACACCGAAATCACAATCGTCCGTCGTATTACCATCCAAAAAGAAACCATCGTCATTAAGATTCTTTGATGACGTCGCATGTTTCAGAATATGCTCATCAAAGAAAAGTAAATTGCGGCACTTTCGACAATGATATTCAGTTGTTGAAGCACTTGGCTCACCATTGTCTTCGAATGGCGTTGTTGAGACTAAATCTGAAATATCAAAGAATTGAGTTACAGTTTAACTTCGATCAACGCTTCTTGCAAAGCGTGAATCTTTTAGCAGCTCTGGTCTTAACGAGACGAATCGACGTCACTAAGTTCCTCCCCATGAAAGAGAAGGACATCTCAGCATATGATTAAATGAAGAAATAAACATTTGCTAAGTGAAGAACGAACCAACAAACAAGCAGCGAGTCAACAAGAACTAAATTTGTTTTCTGAATAAAAGTTAAAACGCCGAAATAAGTCTCCCTTAATGCCAAACTCTAAAAAACATCAAGACTTCAGGTTTCCCCAAGTTCGTTCGCTGAGTGTGTCGTGGTGCAGCCGTGAAGTTGAGATAGGCCATGTTTTTTGTTGCAACAAAACGTTCACTAGACAGAAGTGACGAAAGTTGGGGTCCCTATCTTTTTCTTGAAAAACAATTTAATGGAGGTCTTTTTTGTTCTGGCCCCCAATTTTCGTCCTTGGTCGAGGAAAAATTCCCTAAAAATCAACAAGCCCGTCCAAGTAAGCCTTATGCACGGGGAATGGGAATGCACGGAATTCTTCCCCTAAGCAAAAAATGTAACAACTTGAGTGGGAAGTTTTATTCGGGGCCTTTTGTGGCACATTACCTTGATTAAGCATGCGGACTCAGCACGCCTTTCTTCACAAAAAAAAAAAAAAAAAATTAAAGAAGCACATATGCATACAGCGAAGGAGACCACAATGAAAGCTAGCTTCCGGAAGGAAGCACTTAAGAAAATATCTAGCGCACCCAACCAAATCCAAAAACATGCTCACCGGCCATCGGCATAATTCCATTCATTGCACACCACTTTCGATAATCAGAACTATGTGCCAAACTGTTAACATCTGCCTTATAGCCGGTCCTTTCAAATACTTGTAGTTGGCGTAGAAAACCATCGTTCGGACTGAAAACCATCTATTGTTTAGCACATCACACGTCTCAACGTAATCTTTTTTATACACGGAACATCCTTCTCTTCTCTCTTATCATAAATTTCAGACAGATCCACATGCCGTACTCTAATCACTTTTGTGACCAAATTCAAAAGACCATCTTGCATTAGCAGTTACAAGCGTCCAATAGCGCATCACAAAAAGTCATACATCAAACCGGCACAACTTTTTCTCGAAGGAGAATGAAGGAAAGAACAAAGATTGTTTGCATTCTAAAGATAATAAAAAGACCACATTTCGATAATTCATGTCTAATATAATTCGTGTTTGAAACTGTTTTTCTTTTCAGAACGGAATGTCAGAGCATCTTTCATAACTGACAATACAGCCAATGTTAACCGTTAATATTTAACGCAAAAAAAAACCAAATAAAAGCGTTTCTGTTATATGTTCCATACATGAGCGAACCGCAGACCGTAGGATCCCTTCACTTATGCTAGATCCTCCTTGAGATTTTTACCTCATCGATGACCTTTCATAATTTTTGTTTTTATGGATTCCTTCTTCTTTTACTCTAGTAATTTCTCCTTGTTTTATAGCCAACAATCCGAACTGAATGGATGAGGAATATTGCTTATAACAACGAAAAGGACTATAGATCGGTTAGAAAAAAAATTTGAGGAATAAGAGTGAAGAATTAAATGCAGAATATTTCACTGGTATAAATGAGATATCCCCTATCCCTAAATCCGCTGATGAATAAAAACAAACTTCTAGAAACCTAGTCTCCAAAAATCCGCTTCGTTTGAGTTCTTTCCCGTTTAGAGAAAAAGAAACGAACAGCACGGACCCTCTTCCTCCCTCCACCTCCCCTCCCTCTCACCTCCATTCGAGTTCGTTCAATTTCATATTACACGTGAATAAAAACAAGCAAACGTCAAAAATATGCTTCAAATAAAATACGAGTGAAATACCGGTGAGACTTAAAGAATCATTTCATTCCCTTTTAGTGTCTGTAGGTAATTGAATGACGCAGCAAGATATTAAAAAAAAAAAACATACTGTGCGATCGGTCGTGCAGTTCTTACCATAAGAAGTGCCTTCTCTACACTCCATTGATATCGACGCATCAAATAGGCCATAACAAATACAATCGATCTCGACATACCCACCTCACTAGAAAGAAATTAAATTTTATCTTCTCACGGTGACAGTATCACAATTCACACTTCCGATTAGGAAAAGGGATCAAAAGTTCAATGATGAAAGTTAGTTAATGCCGCAACACAGCCGATAAGATGACTATGCCTATTTGGCAGTATCATTCTCATCAATCCCCCTTCCCCCCTCCGGAATATTAGATCAGAAATAAAGTACTTTCGCCATTCTCGAGTAACTGATGAATGGCAGTTGTGATTTTCAAAAGTTCCCGTATGAAATTCGCAATTGCTTTGCTTCAAACTCACGAGAAAAGATGAAAAACTTCAGATACATATTTCATTTCTTCTTGAATTGTTCTCAGCCTTCCAAATAAAACTGCTTCGTTGTGAAGTAATAATAAAATTACTTCATTGGAAAATATATAGAGTGTGGGTTAGAATGGATTTAATCTATGATTATCAGGTGGGTTGAACTTGATCACGGTAGAGTGACCGGCTCTAGGTCAACCGAGAGTGTCGCCCGACCTAGATCGACTTCCACCTGAGCTACAACAGTGGGCTTTATTTGTTATCCCTACACAAGTAGGAGATTAAAGAAAGATTAAAAAATCAAGTGATATTACATTCTGAAAGAACAGATAGAAAGCATACCAGTGAACAAGAACGTTCCCACCATCGTTTATTGCATCCTCGATAAATTTTAGTCCGTCATCTGAAATCAGAATTAAAAAAAAAAACTGATGCAATTAAACGAAAATTTTAGAAATTGTAAATTAGCCGAAACGGTTTTACGACACATTCGCTAAGTCTATGATTATTTAAATATTTTCTTTATTTGTACCGAAATATTTTAATCGTCCTTTTACATCAAGTATTACTGAATATTTACTTCTTATCATACTATTGAGTACCAAATCTTGCTTAATGGTAAGGATCCGTAGCTCGAAGGTAAGAACTGAAGGAAGTTCTTTTATCCTAGAACCGTCCTCAATAAACACGCATAAAAATTTTTCTTGCTGACTTTCGGCATACATTAGGATTATCTAGTTTTGAGTAAACACTGTGTTATTATCACAAATATGAATCTTTGAAACTCATATGCTAGAACTGCAAAAAGTTCCAGCTCCGGAGCCGCAACATTAGCTGGATTTCGGTTCCAAAATTTTTCGATCAGAAACCGTAAAAGAGAAAAGGACAACAATACATGCAATTAAAAAATTGTTCAACACAGTAACATCCATCCTCTACTGCTCACAGATCTTTTCTCAGTAATTTAATCGCTGTACAAGCGCTTTCGGGCTGTTCATTACATACGGAATTACAACCTGCAGCAATCAACAGCCTTTTAAATGGCTTACTTTCAAAATTGTTTGAATTTGATTAATCATTTTTGTGGGTTGGATTTTTTACTTATATTCTTTCAAAAATTCAGCCCAGTGAAAATGCAGCTCAATAGAAACGCAGCCCAATAAAAATGCAGCCCCACTTAACAAACAGAAAGGAAGCTTGCATGCTTTCAATATTGCTTCAATGTTAGCTATCAAAAATGTAATCGATATCGAGCAAGCTTACTAAGCAAATTGTTGGCGAGTATATTCTGAGTGATCGAATCCATAACGAAAAGGAATTTATATTCCACACCCGCTATTTGAGCACGTTCAGGTATACCCATTGCTGACACTGTGAGGATATGAGTTATCTGTAAATAAAGGCGCCCATTGATTTTAAATTATATTTCAATTTTTTCATTAACAATTTTATGAGATACGCATAGAAAATGAAACAGTAA
Source organism: Baylisascaris procyonis (assembly GCA_037389465.1). Classification (NCBI taxonomy): domain Eukaryota; kingdom Metazoa; phylum Nematoda; class Chromadorea; order Rhabditida; family Ascarididae; genus Baylisascaris; species Baylisascaris procyonis. The sequence continues at coordinate 950,954 of JAZARR010000231.1, read as the reverse complement.
AGATAACAAAATCTGGAAAGAGATCTCTGAACGCTGAATTAAGCTCGTGGATAGATATATTGAAGAAAAGAAAAATGCGGAAACTATACCTGTAATTTTTTCAATTCCACTTGCCCACGTTGACTGATAACGCTATTTGCATCACTCACATATAAATTATCAATAATCTTATCAATCATTATTTCGGAGAGTTCGCAAATTTCTGAAATATTTATAAAGACGTTCACAACGTATAAAGGAACACTCAAATATACGAAAAAAAAGAGCGCTATCCTATCATTACAAGGAGAATATAACAATTTCACCATAACCTGGTGTTTTCCAGGTTTAGTATCAGACAAAACTCGTATGCAAATTTGTCAATTTATAGCTTAATATGGTGTTATAACTGCAAAGTGGTATTACTATAATGCTAAAGCACTGCATTGAATTGACCTAATTGAATTGAACATTCCAATTTGTTATCTACTTCCTGTGGCACAATTTTGTGATGAACGCTTAGAAGATAGAATGAAAAATAAAATTGAAACGTTCGACGCAATAAGATCGTATTATGAATCGTAAACAATCGTTTCCACATCATCACGCGATAATGGGAATTTTTTTTTTTTTTTTTTTTGAAGGCATCATCAAAAAAAAAACGATGACGACAATGGAAGATGAAATTCGAATGAAAACGATATATGCAAATTAAGCAAAGAAAAATTTCATTCTTTGCCTACAAAATATAATAAAATAAAGTCAAAAATATGCATTCATCGAAATAATTAAGTAAATAAACTTTAGAATATTCAATTCAGTTCAAGGATGACACAAATAATTAGCGTTTATGAGAGGTTTGGCCAGGACGTTAGCGATCCAAATCGAAGAGGAAATCAAATGAAGTTATTATCACAAGCCGTTCTAAGCTTTTCTATTCAATCTTTATATATGGCTGTGCAATCGGAACTCCCATAATTGCCAGCCTTTATTCGAACCTCATTTAGGGACAGCTTCTCTATATACAATCCTACCTCTACCGCCAACAATACAGTATAAAACACACAACACTACATCTATGTAGCATATACATTTCAATACAGTCAAATTACTATAAAATAAGTAAATATAACACGCTATTTGTTAGCACTGAGAAGCGTAACAGAGTTTTTGAGTTGAAAAGTGAACATTCAGGGGAAATGATTATGATCAACATATATGCAGAAAAATTATCGAATAGTGTTGGCACCTGCATAATATTAAGTGCTATCCGTTAACGTGTGACATAAAAGGTGACGTCAATGTTCACATCTGCTCGAAGTGTAAATAGACGATGAAAATAATATAAATGTGAACAATGTGAGTGGGGCATCTTCAACGATTCGTAAAAACACATCAACTTATTCGAGAGTATCTATCATATCTTCTATAATTTGTGAACTATAGCTTTAAATAATACAGGAAAATATAATACCTTTAATTAACATAAGACAAGCGGAAACTGATATGAAAAACACATCGATGTAATTTTCTCTACTAGTGATGCGATATGATTCAGAGATGAAATTGAAAGTTGAAAAAAAAAATAATAGGGAGTTTTTTTGGAACTTAGTTTCGTAACCTTACTTTTATAAAAAAACCGGAAAGTACTTTAAATATTTCTTCACTTTCATAAAAAGTAACAAAATTCCCTTCAATGAGTTCGCTACATATACACGTGATGAGTGGAACATTACTCCATGGCATATTATGCCTTATTCACCTTCATTGTGACCGGAATATGCATATTTAGAGGCGCATATGGCTGAACGTAACAAAGTCAAACATCGGGAAGGACAAAAGCGCCACTATGCGCACATTTTGCGCTGTAACTTTATAACATTGCGATAATGAAAGTGCTTAGAATAATTTATGCAAGCAGAACATAAATATACGATAAATATAAAAATAGAAATAAAGAAGAAAATTCAAACCGCCATTTACTGATTGAATTTATCAGCGATTTAGAAGTTATTTACTTCCTAAACAAATCGATGATAATATTCGATGAATTTATTCAAAAAATTTTCTCTAAGCGAAAAATATGCTTTCAATAAGGCGATTATATAGGGCGATCAAAAAAAAAAAAAAAAAAAAACCGGACTGAAATTGAATCCTCTTTTAAAACGTTTATGATTGACAATAGCAGCGAAATAGCGTTGTTTTTTTTTTTTTTTTTTTTTTGCAGAACACATTCGATGCGAACGTTTGCGTCAACAAATTACAACACATTCGAATATTGCTACCAAATTGAACTCAATGGGCGGCTGAACTATGAGCATTTTTAGTTCGAGCTATTATACCTCTTGCTCCTCTACCTTTCTTATTTAGCTGTACCTTTCTTATAACTTCACCTGAGTTGTACATTTATACCTTTATTATATCTAATTTTACAAAGGTACTCTGAATAGAGATATTTTTTCGTATAATTATTCCGTTTTTCAAACATTCTACAAATAGAATAAGAAATAAAGAACTTGAATATTATTATTCAACGAATTATCGTCATAATATTTATAAAAATTTCCTATTTCGCAAATATAATTTTTTAAAAGAATATTTGGGTGCAAAAAAAAAAGAGAGAAAGAGATTCGAATATTGTGATAAAGTATACAATAACAACAATAATCGGTCTTATCTCTTCAAAAATCATTTTTCATTCTGCATTCCTCTCAATACTATTCGTTTCTAATAATTCAACAATTGATCTATCGAATTGAAACATTTTATTTCGAATAATATAAATGTTCCCCGATTGCCTCATCTCAAAAAAAAGTAGAACTATTTAAATAATTGAGGATAGAAATATTGCCATCAATATGCCGTCAAATATTAAAACTGCCATCAACTATGATATACGACAAACATTAAAACAAGTGGAATATGCTCCATTTAAAACACAGCTTAGATAATTACGTTTACAAATATAGAAAGATAAAAATATACGTAATTTAAAAAAAAAAGCTATAGAAGATAGGCGGAAACGATGAATATTACATTCATATAAACAAATATAAATAAAAGCGGAAGTACGCTTCATATGCTTCAACATTTTTGGTGTAATTTTCGATGTATTCTAATAAAATAGTAAATATTCTTTTTTTTTTTTCAGGGATATCGATATTGTTAGCTTAAATTAATAAAACAATTCTTTCGAATAAATCAGCAATAATTTTTAGTAAAAATTAGCTTTTTTTATTTTAAGATGAGAGATAATTTCATCAACATTTCTAAGGAAAAAAAGAGTAAATTATGGATGAGGGTAAGTGAAAATAATGAATGAATCTTCATTCAGCAAACATTATTCTATGACTCATAGAGACTAATGATATGCTCATTACATATTTCTTTACACTATATAGAGAGAAATATTTCACCGAATATCTAACTATTGATTAGAGTTATATGCTTGTAGCTCAACAATCATGATGTCATTACTTACTATATAAATATAACTTCCTTAATAAAGTCACAATAGCATTGTATAAAAAGAATATTGGAATTTCGTTTATATAACAATGCTGAGTCTAAAACATTACAGTACTAAGAATTGATCAGGTATGCATCAGTTTAAAGTACTGTAAAAGTACTGTATTTACTCGCCTACAAAACCCCATCGAGTAGGAATACATTTTAGGGTATTAAAAAATCGAAACCTCCACTCAATCTAACATAATACACAAATTTATAAACCCATCAATATTATTCTCAAAAATGTTATACAATATGAAAAAAAAAAAACGGAATAGCTTAAACATAGTAGATATTAATGAATGAGCTATCAAAAACTTTGAAAATTACTAAAATCGAAAGAATTTATAGAAGATCTATAGAGAATTAAGCAAACGATGTTAGTGGGAAGGAGGGTGGTCTGAAAGAGGAAGCCAGCTGGTAGCTGAGGAAAAATTCCCATCATCTGCTCAGAAATGAGCAATTAAAAGACGAAAAAAAAAAGCCTATTTGGCCAGAGATTCAACGAGACATTTGAAAAGGAATCTATTGCAAATATTTTTTCTCAACGAAATATCTATGCTGTCTGAACAAAACAAGTTCTCCGCAATTTCAATGATATTTTTCCTCTCATAAAAAAATGCATATCGATGACGCATATAAAATGCTATTATTTGCTTTCGTGTCGTCGCAATATGAACATATGTTCATTTGAAGAGTCAAAAAAAAAAAAAAACTATAATCACAGCTTTATTTTTAAGCTTTATTTTACTTTATATTTTAAAGGAAACTTCTATGCGATCTTTTAAGGTTTCAAAAAAAAAAAGACAACTTTTTTTTATATGTCACTTACTCATCAATTCATTTTAAGTTCTTTCTTGATTTCTGTTCGAATTCAAAAATCTTCGCGAATTCCATCACTTCCTTTTCCTTCTCCCGAACTCATCTATGCCATCGCTTACTAAGATATTCTCCTGCTAAACAAAGAAATATACAATCAATTTTGCTGATTCCTCGTTATTCTTTCATTGCCTACTATTGGCAATAAAATTTTATTTGTTTATGCAAAAGATCGAAAAAATAGGCGAAGCAAAACAGAAGAAAAAGCAACTGATTTCCCAAATCAAAAGAAAACATGGAATTTAAACGCCTTCTTTTAGTGTGGGTATATTTTGCTCTTACCTCCCTAAATCCCCTTCTCCTTAATGAGGTCATTTCCGGAGTTTATTTTGCACTGCATCAAACTGCTCTTTCCTAACCCAGCCCCCTCCCCTTCCCCCACACCCCTACACTGTTCCATCATCACTCTTACGATCGTTTCAACAAGAAGTTGAAACATGGGCAAATAACTATTTCTTGTTCGGACTTGGAAAGGTGCTAAATTGATTTCATGTGTTTGGACAAGAGGGAAGGGGAAGGTGATTGCAAGTGAACAACGGCGAATGCGCGCTAACGGGTTGTTCAAGTGCAGCTGAAATTTACTTAAATAATTTCGAGCATTCATAGATAATTTCGGTCTAAAGGCCAAAAGGTTAATAGAGATGTGGCTAAGCTTGGCCTACAAAGCGCTACTGCTGTGGAGTCTGAGCAAAACAACAACAGCATTAATAAAAACATTCACACTCAAAGAAGTGGGAATGCAGCACGACATGAACACAGTATGATATTTAGAATAACGTGAAATTATCGTAAGAGCATCTGTAAGGGGTGATCAATAAATCGGAGATCAAATGCTTTTGGATAGAGGAGAGAAGTAATGATCGTGGAATCGAGCAAACCCTCTAGAAATGCCTTGAAGCAAGGTTCAGTGTCTATAAAAAGAGAGCATGTTTGATTACAAGAGATCAGTGTGCTTCCAGCTTTTCACATGATATGCTATACTTGCGAAGGTCGATTCTGATCGTAGCGGTGCGCAGTCCGACCACGAAGTATCTCGAGCGTGAGGAATTCCTGCTGCTCGTTGACGCGGAGATGACACAGCATTCGTGCCAAGGTGCTATCAGAGCGACGCTCCCTTCACCCCCTCCCCCCAGCCCCATACCTTCGTGTTATCCCTACCGCCTTCCTATCGTCGATTTTATTGAGACTTAATAAAAAACCTTCGTCTCTCATTTTGTTGCCAGATTACGCAATATCTGATCGGGCCTCTAAGGAGAAGGAATTTGCGAATTCTTCGGGGATGAATTAAGGTTAGAGAGGCTAAACAAGGTCCAACATCGTTACACATCGAAAACTAACTACTTATTGAGTAAATAGAACTAAAATAACAGAAATAGATAGAACAGACAGAAACAAAGGAAAAATAAAATAGAAAAACGACAGCAAAATTAATGGATCAAGAAAAATAAGGGAAAAATGAAAACCGAAAAATAATAGAATAAACATTCAGAAAAAAAAAATGAAACATCAAAAAAGTAGAAGACGAAACAGAAAATATGAAAATAAATGAAACAGAAAAAACAACAACAAAATAAATGAAAATAACAAGTTATAATGGGAATCCATGTATAGAAAAAAAAAAAAAAATTAAATCAGCATTAATGGGCTGATTCTTTGAGCAACGATAAACACAAAATTCAAAAATGAATACAACATTAGAAATCAAAGCCCTCAATAAAACCTTAATAAAGATGAAGCAATCTAATTCATAACAGCTCTATTTATTAGTAAATGCGTGACGTTTCTCGATGCATTCCATAGCCAATTTATAAAAAAAAAAAAAAAAAAAAAAAACAACTAACATCCATCGTTAAATCAACACATTTTCGGAACAGCAAACATTGGTTGCCACCTATTCTAATCAACTGTGAAATGTGGCAATCCCTATTGCTGTCGTGTTTCGCACTAATATGGCCAATTGCACACTGTGGATGCGCTCATAACGTTGCCTCTACCGTGCAGGTATGTATGGAATGTGGTGCACAACGCATTGAATGGATTGTTGCACTAGCTGATGCGCCTTTTGCATAGAAAATAAGCAATTTAAATAGTGCTTTCATTGATTTCATTTCGAATTTTGCATGAAAATGATGGAAAAATGAATGCACCCTCTCTTGCTATCGATAAGTGATAAAGTCAAAGAGGATGCCTTCGAATATCTTATTGTTCGATCTTTATTGCTCTTCTCTTCAACATTCATGATAACCTCAGCTTTGATGAGAATAAACAATGGAAAGTTCCTCAACTATGGGAATGAAAATATTTTCTTTCTTAAGTGGCAATGAATTTCAAGAGTGATGAATCACCCAACAACAAGCAATTCGTCAAGTCTATGGCAGTAGAATATTTAAATATCTGCATATATCTCGAAAAGAAAATTTATATCCTTTTATCCATATTCACTTTGCATTCTTAATGCTAAATGCAGATAACAATAATAAAGAAATGAAAATAAAAGCATCAATAGACAAAAAGCGCCGATCGGCGGATCAATCCAACGATATCTCAATAGATATTAAATGTGGTTATATATCGCTTGGCCCACTGAAGCAGAAAGCCTAGATGGAAGTATGAATTTGCCGGTCGATAAGTTTGTCGATTGTCATATTTGACGCGTCACCAATATAAACACAACAGATGTGGGGAAGCATTAGCAAAAGGTAACATAAACGATGAAACAGGTAGAGGAAATGCGTTGATGTAAAGGTGAGGGGGGAAGTGGGCGTTGAGATGAAGCGCAATAGATGAAAACACAAAACGTTCAAGTGCAATCTAGAAGGCGAAAAAAAAAAAGCAAACGATAGCGTACTTAACGAATAGTCATCACAAACCGGTCCATTAAAAACGAAGCAAACATAACACAATCATTTTTTTTTTTCACTTGCCCATCAAATCGAATACCTCTCTCCATATATCGCATATTTTAATCGATATTGAATTCAATCATCAATCAAAACTTTTTCACTAATCGATAAATCGATTAGTAAATGATTCTAAAAATTGTTAACACTTAGAATTAAGTTGCTTTATGACTATAAAAGTGACCAATGTGATGAATCGTTTTGCGGAGATGCTGTCTTACTTTCTTCTTTACTTGAGCTTAGCTTTATATCATTTTATCTTCCGACTGCGCAAAAAAAGAAAGAGAAACAAAGAAAAGAAAAGGAAAAAAAACGCATGAAAACGCTATTAACAAATAAGATCGATCAAAAATTTGCCACTATTATTTCCGATGTAGAAACAAAAATCAACCAGCAGAATATAACATCATATAGCGGCGCTAATCTCACTTATTCTAATGTTTTTTTCACATTTTCAATAATTTATTCAAAAAAAAAAGATAAATAAATTCTCAACGAAGAAATGAAAAATAATTAAGAATTCGTAAGGAAAAGCTCCTAATGAAATGAAAATCACAATTCGATTAAATGAGACATAAAGGAATATGAGCAAATAATAGAAGATATTGCTCATAATAAATAATATAAAAAAACAAGCATCCTATTACGAGATTTAAAAAAAATTATACTAAAATATAAATAAGGATAATAGATGAATAGGTTAGAGATGTGTTGAATTTTTTTTTTTTTTGTGGTATGAAAAAAACATTAGTGAAGTTGAAGGTGCTTTTTTTATTTTTTTTTTTGGAAAATTCAATTGTAGTTTATTAAAAACTTCAAATTTATAAGATAAAAAATTGAAACGAAAAAAAAGAGGAAAATCATAGATAATAAAAGAGAAAAATTGTGGGAAAATTTTTAAAATTTTTAATAGCTTTAATTAATTTTTGAATTATTCCGAATAAAATGTTTCGAAAAAAAAATTTCTTTTTTATGACTAATAAAATCGATGACGTTTTTTTTGCGTTAGATGACACTTAAGTGCTAAGTAAATAGAAAAGCGATGATGCGATAGTGATATTCTAGAAACGATTTCTTTACGTCTATTAAAATCGATAGACTATGAAAAAGAAGAGTGCAAAAGAAAGAGAGTACTTTAAGAATGAATAAAATTTCGAGAGAAATGAATACGGAAATGAGAGAATGAAAAGAGTCAAATTGAAGAAAAATTAACAATTCAAGAGAAAAATAAGCCAATTAAAGATCGAAGAGACTTGAAAATAGTGTACAAATGAGAGAAAACAAAAGTGTAAAAATTTAAAAAAAAAAACAAAAAAACTTTTAAAAAAACGGGGAACTCTCTCATGACCAACCGTCTACTGAATGGCCTCTTTCGTCAATTGCAGAGTGGAGAGAGAGGGAAAGGGAGAGAGAAAGAGATCAAAAGAGAGAGAGAGATGAGCACATTGATCAGGATCCTTCAATTGCTCATAGTCGAGAATGTTTCGTGATCGAAAAACATTTGATATAAAGATTACATCGGATCATATCAATGCCATAAAGGTGTAAAACTTAGCGGGTAGGTAGATCATTTCAAAACTTTTTCATATTCGATGAAGTTAGAGAGAGAAAATTTCTAAAAGCTGTTGGAATGCTCATCGTTATCAGTCAAATTTTAGAGCAAAAGAAAGCAATTCTCAACGTTGAAAGCAAAGATCATAGGAATGCATACTCCTCCTTCCCCGCCCTGCCTCCTTTTTCCTTCCGAACCATCAAGATCTGCACACAAGGACAATTAGCAGACGGGATGATTGAGCTAAGGGATTCTTCGACAATATAAGTGGTCGACTCTCTCAGTAAATAAACTCAATTTAACCTACATTTGGTTCAAAGAGATGGGCAGTTCGGTCCGAAAGCGCAAGACCAAAGGGCGATATAAATTATCGAAATTTCCCTCAAGGTGAAAAGCCAACGATTGATGACGGGTAGATGCGAGGTCGACTTCTCCATTGTTAATGGATATATAATCTTTTGATGGACTGACTATCGAAGAATTGCACTTTAAATCTCATACTTTGTTACACCATGCGAAATACGATTCGAATCACGCGATAGCAATTTCCTCCGCTCCCTACGGCTCCCTTCGCCGCCACTCATCTCCCTCTCTCTCTAAGTAGAAACGTCGGCCTATTTGAGGTTTTCTTGAGAAATTCAGAAATTTTGGGAAAAAATCCCCCCAAAATGCAAAATTTTCCGCATCTTTTCTGTGCTAGATAACTCATCGAAGCCCTTCATCGAGAAATCACCGAGATAAGACTGTTGCTAGCAATTTAAACACTTCATTATCAACATCCGCTATGAAAAGTGACATTTGGTACCTTACCATTTTGTGAGGTGCAAATTTTTTCCCAAAAGTAACGAATCGCAAGCTCAAAAGTAGTCAACCTTAAGCTTTGTTTTAAAAAAAAAAGTGAACTAATTGCAAAATTTGGTATAAATTATTGAACTATGAATTTTCCAGAAAATATGCAATAGATTGAATGATAGCGACAATGATGTATAATCTAAATTCGAAAATTTTTCCACTGGTTTATTTTTCTCTTCATCAAAAAAATCTCAAAAATTTGATGGTCACATATACATTCAAAAGTATAGAAGAGATTCGCAAAACGCGAAGAAAACTCGAAAACAATGCGTGAAATACACTTTATACAAACATTTTAATCGTCAATAATATCAACTCTAACATGATGCCATGCATTATGGATCAAACCACGAACGTTCCAAATACCAATCGCCGTTTCCGGTTGTGTATTATAAGAACGATCAGTAGCCTTACAAACAAGATCCATATATTTCGCGTCTTTTGGGATCTTCACGGTTGCTTTAAATAGTGTCCATGACCACATACGATCCTAAATTGATTTGTATAGGATTGAAGTGGAGCCATTTTCTTATAGTGAAGCAATCTTTGCATATTACATCATCAAAACTATAGTGAAAATTTTGTATTTCGAATAATATTTTCAGTATTCACTTGCCAGGAAAGGAATTGAAAAATTTCTTTAAGATTCAAAAAGTAATTAATCAAAAAATTTAGGAGATTTTCGTTAAAAATTATCAGACCAAAAAAATTCTTCCAAACTGATGAATCAATTTTTTTGAATTATTCTGTGGGTATTTCACAAGATAATAATCGACTTTTTTGTCATAAATCTTGAAGTCTTATTTGATGATGATATTCACAATCATCACTGATAGAATTGAAAATGAACTGAAGAATTGTTCAAAAGCTTAGAAATATTTGATTAAAGAGTGAAAATCTTAATACCAAATCTTGTCCATCTGGATGAGTTAATTCGGCTAATTGCCATGTGTTTCCTCCATCAGGTGAAACGAGCACCTCTATGATTCCTCGTCCACCACCACTCCATGCATATCCGGCCACCTCTATCTCTTCATCCGCTATAATACATCAAATCAACTCAATTCACAAAACTTACACATTTGTTTGCTCTAAAAAAACACTATTGCATAAGGCAATATGTAGATTCCATCATTACCGTACATGAAAGTACTGTACACTCTACAGTATGAAAAGCGAATTTAATGGATTATTGAGTACACACTTTCGGCGAAGAACATTCCACTTAAATAATAGAATTCTTCCAGAAGCGAAACGTTAGCCAAACTAAAAGTATGGATATGTAGCACTCAAAAAATCATTACACTTTAATGAGATATGGCATTCACTGTCGTTTTATTTGTGAGATACGGTATCTAAGCATTTTTGTTGTGAAAAAAAAAAGTGGAAAACGCAAATATTCGGCAAAGAGCGAGTCATTCATTATAATCGATCAAAATATTTCAAAAAAAAAAAAAAAACGGCGTTAATGATGTTTCAGTAATGGCAATTTTGGAAGATTTTGATTTCGGTAGGATCATAAATTACACAAAAATTAATCTAACAATTTAACACGTACATACGGTAGCTGAAAAATTTATAAGAATTGTACAGTAGCCCATAAAAAACGGCAAACTATGAAAAAAAAAGATCAATTGACTACTGTAAAATTACTTTTTTTTATGAGCTAAGAATTAGATCATGAAACGCTGAGGGATTGATTGTCATTTATGGCGAAAAATTTTCATTCGACAATTAATTAAAATTTTATCTTATATAATCGAAATTGATATGACATTAATCAAAAGAATGACTATAGTGATGTATTTACAGCGATGAACTTTCGTGCTGACAGCTGGTCGACAAAATGCGCATTGCACTGGATATTCTTGAATCGATGGTACTATATCGAAATCTTGCGGATCATTATGGCCGATTGTTGGTGGTAATGCTCTAAAAAATATGTTTTCCACTACATTTCTTAGAAATTACTTTACAAAAATGACACTGAAACCAAGTTGAGCGCTATCTAATCACAGCGTAAAGATGAAGTTCGTCTGTTTTTTTTTTTTTAAATTAAAAAAGACCAATCCAAATTTCTCCAAAAGTAGCAAACAAAGCGAAACCAAACTAGATTGGAATAAATTTTAATGAAATAGAATGATCCAAACTTAAACGATACAAATAAAAACATACAAAAGTAATATTTGTATCATTTTTGTAATCATAGAACTAGGATACTCGTTAACTCTTATGACTCTAGACAAAAACTTTATTAAATGTATAAGAAAAGGACTCTTTACCTGTAATCTTTTCTTTGCCATTGTGTGTCACTCTCTTCATCACTAACGTGAATATTCGTCAACCATTTCACTTGCCGTGCTCCAACAATCCCTGAATAAGATTAGGTTTACTATCTCATTTTTGATAAGCATATTGCAGAAGCAGAGTGTGCAATCCATTTCTCATATTCATGCTATCGTTAGCTAAGAGGAAAAAGATGCATAAGGTACCAATATCATTTGTGCACGAATATTATGCCTCCTACCTAAGATCAACGAGTTGTTGCCCAGTATGACAGCTAAAAACTTATCAAATAGATGAACAACAAAAAACCGCATATGCTTGCAGAAAAAGGTCAATGATTCTATTTTACCTAAGAAGCTTATATTCGGCCAGAGGATCTACAGTTGAAAGGGCGAACTTATTGACGAGAACGTTGGGATTTTCGTTTTCTTGCATTAATTTCATTTCCCCTTAACGGAGATAACTATATGTCAGTTGAGAGAATTATAGATAATTAAATTACATAAGGGATATTGATATTAGAAGATATCACAAACATATGATTTCAGTGCACAATATGCTTCCATTATTCGCAGCGCTCTATCAGCGAGGCGATGGTGATTTTATTTAAGAAAAACATTCAATTGAGTATGAAAGCTTCCTCCAACATCCAAGAACAAGGAATGGAGGAGCATTTGTTAATAAAAGAACTGGATGAGGACAAGGGCACAGTATAATTTTCTCATTAAATGCCGACGAAAACCATTAACAGTTGGCAGCACACCTCAAAAACTGCGTTAGAAATTTCCGTAAGCATCCTTTATACTTCTATGCAAGGTGAAGTTCTAAAGGATGTCTTCTGATGTTTCAGATTTTTACGCAACCTATCGGCACAGGAAAGGTACTTCCACCCAGCCACCAAAAAAAAAAACTGTCCAGTAAGCTCATTAATGAAAATCTAAATCAGTTTGCCTAGAGTTGAATTTATTAGTGCAATTTCGGTATGTAAAAGCAGCTTCATGCAAAATTTCAATTTATATCTCCATCGGATCAAATACCAAACAAGCCATGTGATCTCCAATGTCACTTTCGATACAAGTTCTTATCGAGCAAAACGGGATCAAAATTTTTTACTTGGAAAATTTCAACTTCGAAGAACGATGTACTCACTTCATAAGATGAAGCTAGCAAATTCGACCATAGAATTTTGAGTTCCCTCAGAGACCCCTTCCTCCTCCTTGAGAATATTCATATAAACAATAATTGAAAAAAAAAGTCACAAAAATATTTGTCGAAATATTCAACCAGGTGCAATAAGTCGAATCGGATAGCCATGATCTCTGGGAATATCTTCACCGTTCATTTGATAGGCAATAATTGTGTCCTCATGCATTGCCTTTTCGAACGATATTGATGCACCGAAATAATGACCTTAAATAATAAAGACGTAAATTTGAGTTTCATTTATTTCAGTCAAATAATATAAATACGGTCAAATTCTGCATAGGTCAGGCTGTTTGTTTACTCTTTAATGAATTTCATGATCATATCAACTGCAGAAAAAAGAAGAGGAAATTGTCAATTTCTATAATAGACTATAATTAGACTATAATAATGAAATAAAATACCAAGTTAAGAATATTGCTGTCGTTGCTTGGTGACATATTTTGGAGCTTGAAAAACATTTTAACTATGCAATACAAAGAAATAGTTATTAGATAATTAGCAGCTCTCAATGAGCACTGAAACATTTACGACTTTCAATTTCTGAGCAATCAAAGAGAGACAATAACATATGGATTTCATTCCTGTGGATCATCCCACCTTTTGGATAGGTGCGTCTCCCAACATTTCATCTTAAATTTGAATAACGATGAGTTATTGTGAAGAAGTATCAGTGATACCAAAATGAGATCACAACATTTAAATCTAAATTTTATTTGTCAAAAATATGAGTCTGTTGTTGAGAAAGCTGAAAAAGAGTCGATGGGAAAGTGAGAAAAAAGACAACGAAAAATTACCTTCGCCGTCGTTATCCGCTCCACTACATTGTATATGTTTTAATCGTTTATCATTAGGGTCAACACCAGCCGCTATAAGAATATCCTGAAATTTAACAAATTATTGCATAGAAATCATGAAAAACTTTTAGAAAGAAATTTTCTGTTTTCCTCTCAAAATATGCGTAATTTCTTTGATAAAATAACTGCCAGTTTTAACGAAATAGCTGTGTGCTTCAATTTTGGACATTTCCGCACCTCAATTCTCAGCAAATGCCAGCTTGCTAATCTACCGTTGGTTGATTGCACGGTGGTTCGAAAGTATCAGTAAGATGATATGAGGATTTCAGCATCTAGATGTGATTTACAGTTTTCTAAATCCCATATTCGCACTAACAACGGTTTTATCCGTTTTTGTAGAGGCAATTTTATGCATTTAAGTAACCTTTCTCCTCCGCCTCCTCTATTAGATTAACTGATTTGCAAGTTTGTTTTCAATAACAAAAAAAGGAGTTTGATAACCGATGATACTTACACGTAATCGAACACCAGTCCATTTAGCATTACCGATCGCTTGTCCTTTCCATGCTAGTCCTTGAACCTAAAATGTCAATACACAATAATAAAAGCAATATCACAATTATTCTACGGGTATTTTCCAAGCACTTTTTTCGCACCACAACAAAAAAATACAAGCAAGATAAAATATTCGGAATTGAAGAATGCAAATAATTTCCACAATATTTCCGCACATTGAGAACGAAAATGTACAGAAGATATTTTCCGATTTAAAAGAAAAATCAACAAAACCACTTTATAATCACTGTCAATAAATATATATCAATTCATGGATGATGAACAATTACTGAAATCGCAGATTCTTTTAGCTTTTTACTCTGTTGACGGCAATAAGTTGAATAAATTCTGCTGATACGGAATTGTAAAAAAAGAAACTTCATTTGACCGGAAGAAATCGTTTAAAGAAAAGTGAAGAAGTGTACCTAAAGAGGCGCTTTAGATATTCAACTCGATTACATGAAATGCTGTCATGCGAAATCACACATTTTATACTTTTAGAGTGATCGCTGTAGAATACAACATTGTCGGTTGCAAAAAAAAAAAAAGTGCAAGCATCTCTAAATTCTTAGCACCTCTAAACTTTCACAAATATTTGGGCCAACTTGAAAAATGATCGAGGAAATTAATTACCCATGATGCCACCTTATATCCAATAAATTTTGCATTCTACGATTTAAAGATTTCCGAGCTGAAGCTATCGAACGAGCATATACACATGAATATGCATTCACATATGTATATCTTATGGGCATTGCCATATCACTATACACTTTACAAATGAAAATTTGTGAAAACATGAAACAAGAGAGCCATCAAGAAAAAATATATTTTTGAATAAACTAGTAAATTGTTCTACTTGATTGTAAGGTGATGATTTGCATATTTTATTGACTTCTAAGAAATGATAGAGAAATTCCTCGTCGAAAATTTATTCATATTTTGAATATTTCAGTGAGTGGAATAAATAGAGTTAGAAAAAAGTACCACTCAAATGCAACCTTTTTGAATTTCGCCATTTCAACACGACGATTACCCGCACATTGTAGAGTGGCTGATACTGAAACTTGTCGAAATTTCCTTTTCAAATCGTCAACACTCAATACAATTGGTTTCTTTACTCCAAGACCATCAACTTTCAATCGATGTGTTTTTATATTCGTCTGCAAAAATAATTGGAATTTTCTTATTGTTGCGGTTGTGAGTAAAAAAAATCAGCACTCAGAATTTCATATTGCAGTATAATTTACATTAGTTATTGTTTAGCCGAGCAAGTCAAAAGTCATTGGGTGAAACAGAATTGGGCGAACATGAACTCAACAAAACAGACACAGTCATATCGAATTTCAAGAAGTACCTTAGTAAAGAAAGACCGACTTTTTTTGCGAATCTGTTCGATATTGTAAAAAGATTAAGCAGGAAAAATTTAAATTTCTGATCAAACTTTTTCGAGCCTGCCAAATTGCCAATTACTAATCTACAACCCACTGAGCCTTCAGTTATTATAATCGTTAAAATTTGCCGAGTTTTTACCGGCAATGCGATTGAAATGGTCTCTAAAGAAATAAAGTTACCTTAGTTCATCACCAAGGCTACAATAAATGCGATTAAATAGTTGAAGGCACACTAAGGTGATTGAGCAACAATATATAACCTCATAGGTTACTGCGAAATGAATGAAATGAGTTTGATGTAAATACACCATCTTAGACAGCTTCACTTTATTCAAATCTTTAAATATTTTTTTGTCTCTGTATTATATTTACTGGTGCAAAATACAGTTAGAAGCCTATTTTATTTAGTGCAAGCTCATATGATCTACGTTTTATGTGCATAAACTATACCATAGGGACAGGCATATGACTTCGAACGAAGAACAATTGATTTGGTGTATAGGAAGCATCAATAAGTAACTCGGCAGGCGTTTCAGCGTTGAAAGGTCTCTGCGAATTGACCAAAAGTGCAGGATGCCTTTTCGGATCATTTCGATACGGATCATCTTCAGCCTGGAAACTACGTCATTATGACGTCATTCTCGAAATATTCAGATCAACCCTCATGTTTAGATCAGCGATGGCGTCAAACAAAAGAGACGAAGAAGGGAGTTGTGGGCTTAAAAGGTTGCGAGATATTGAAATATAAGAGCGATGGTACATTTGGTTTTCCATTATAAAACATAAAAAAAGGGCTCAACTCAAGAAGGAAATTCATATATGGAATTCATTTCCATAAATAAATATAACTGTAAATTTTTAAACAAGCATGATTTAAGTATGACAGGGAACTTCTCTGAAGAATTTGGGCAAGTCGAACGAATCTCTATTTTCGGTACCGCATTCAAAAATGTGAAAAATATAGAAATCTCAAAAGTACTAATTAGAGATCACGGCTAAATAATTGCAACCGACAACAGTATACGTTTAATATTGATATTGAGTGGAACCAAAGAGAATACTTCCAGATTTCTGATATTTTACGATTCATTTCATTAACTAACATTCTTCTTATAAGATGAGATAAATAAAAATTTTTCCGCCTTTTCAAATTTTTCCGAATAAACATTGTAAGTGATTGTGAAAAAATTGGAGAGTAAGAGGGAAGATAGAGCGATTTTGAAAGGATAAAAGAGGATTTAAAAGAAAGAAATGACAGCACATAATCGCAATGTTGACATCAAAAAATCGCTAGGAAAACAAAAAAAACTGTGAAAATACTAATAAAAGATTATTTAAAAAATTAAATTTAACTCTAAAATAACTTTTAACGAAATTTTTTACGAAAGATTATCTGGATAAACCAATTACAAAAAACCATTTAGAGGAATCTTGAACTTTCTGACTATGTGATTTCTGATACGATCTGCCGTTAAATCCATAAATCCACTAACTAAGAAATTCTATGTCTACTTTTATGATGCTAATAAATTCAACAGTCATCGTATAGGAAATAAAAATTAATTATTGTACAAAGTGCATACTGATCGATCATTTCAATTTTGATTAATGCGTAAAGTACGCAGTGATCGATCATCTCAATTTTTTTTAATTCTTAATTTTAGGCTTCGAAAAATTTGCTGAAGTATAATAATATAATTAACTGACTCTAATTTCTTCGACAACGATATCTCGAGGATCGAGGTTTCCCACACGCATATCTTCCATCATTTCAATCACTAATGGTGTTTTATGCACATCGTACACATTCCAATATGGATCAACTGCACCGCCGGCTGACAAAAGTATTTTATCGCCACCCGGATGCGCCTCGACAAATTCGGTTATATCATAGACACCCTGAAATAGTGCCTTTATCGGTTTCACTTACCTTAGGGAAGAAGAACCAGAAAGAGCGAAATATTTTTTTTTATTTACATGAAAGGGTGATATCTGCCACGAATAGACATCCTTGCATTCTACTTTCAAAGAATTTGTGACATTCTTCCAAAGGACATCATGGAAAGACATCGCTATGAGACTTTGAGAGATTTCACACTTCTCATTGACTCTCCGAAGGCTATTATGGATGATTTGGTTGTTATCGAGTTGAATTTATTAGATAAAAAGACGAAAGGACGATCAAGCATAATATATACGGTTGATGAGATGCCCCATGATAGATGTTTATGAATGGAAATAGCAAAAACACACAATGAACGCGCTGCAGACTCTATACTTCCACATAGTTTTGCATCGTGGCTGTTATTTCATCTTTCTACTACATGTTATGTAAATTTCAATTTCCGATTTATTCTCACTGATACGTGCTTTAGTTAGTCGGTGAAATGGAGCTGAGAATTCGAGAATATAAACCTTGATCTCATACTAATTTGCATTCCCTGGCATTCATAAATATAAGCAATAATAAAGAAGGGATAGTTTTCTCGTACGCTTTAGCAAATACCCGAAGCAAATGAAAAAAAAAAACTGCTGCGATTAGCAATCTATTCGAGCGAGTATTTTCAAGCATTTCCTTTACAGTACTATAGTATATTGTGTTGCTCGTACGAAGAACTAGTGTGATATAGGTTGATCGCCATATATTTTATCATTACTCAATATTAGCTAGGTGAACATGAGTTTACAATAAATCCGACTGCCTAGATAAAAGTCTATTGATCGTTGAAGGTGAAACTGACCGACTGATAGGTAACCCAAATTTGCTCGGCATCTCTTCCGTGCTTTTTCACTTCCTCAAGTCTGTACGTTGGAAGATCCTTCCTTTCAGGAACTTTGAGTTCCTCTGCGGTTTCATTTGAGTCTGCTGATTCGGCATAAGCTTTCGGAACGAGACGATTGCGGAAATACATCGCAGCTGCGAATGTCCCACCGGTAACAACGATCCATGGCAGTATTCTCGATCGATACGAGCCTAAGTATTTTATACGCGCTTTTTTTAAGGCAATTTACGACCTATCTATGGTGTATATGCATTTGACTGATTTTTATACAAAAAACTAAATTGAAGGTAAGCGAGGAAGCAAGCTAGGGAAGGTGATGGATCAGTTTGAATATTGGCTCAGATGATTGTTAAGTGGTATAGACTAAAATCACCGAAATTCACAAGTGCAGCTTCAGTATTTATCAAAAGACAGACAAACATCTATAAATACATACACATGGATACGTCTTTTTCATAAGGGGGTCTGCAAGCGTTTAATTCAAAGGTGCATAAAAAATAAAGTAGGTCTTATTATTTGTTTGTAATTGACGCAACCCGGTTAGTCAGATGAGCATGCCTACAAAAACGGTTGATGCGGCAATTCATGTGTGGCATCGTTTTTCAATTGTTATGCTTCAAAGAGAAACTACTTCAGTGAAGTCAAACCACTGATTACAAATTGTTGACTTTTCGTAGATAATCGAAATTTAAAATATTTTACTGTGGAAGATGTATTCAAAATACCATGAAATCTCACATGTGGAAGAATAGATTTTAGGGTTTTTCAAGATTTCACAAGTATAGCAGTTGAAATGTGCGCTATGAAGTATGCATAGCTTTTTGCGTTAAAAAAAACGTGATAGGCTAGAGTGATGCGTTTTGCGGGGCATCGAGAGAGCACTGGCAGCGCACAGAACGAAATTGATTTGGGCTTATCAAATCTGCACTTACCCACTCCCTTCCTTACGAGGTGCTTCTCTCATACTTTTTTGCAAGTTTCTTATGCTTGCAAGCATTTGCATATCTATTTTATACATGCTATAAGATTTTTATAAGATATATATAAGATAAGATATGGAAGCTATATATATATATATATATATATATATATATATATATATATATATATATATAGCGAAACGCCACAAGACCTATAAAGTGATAAGGCGCAATTTACTTTCGTAGAATATCATTATGGTCGAGATGAACTCCAATTGAGGATGCATGAATACAGGAAAATCGACGACGAATCATAAAAAAGCCTTTTTTTCTCATGAAAATTAGCAAAGAGATATTCAACACAAATTCTATCAAGAACTCATTCGATAAAAATTTATATGAGATGAAAGCTTTTGAAAATTTTGCGACAAGGAAATAATTATATCACAACTATTTCCATAATACATTTGCAGCCTATTTTCATTCCTTTTCGATAAATACATAAAAAAAAAAACTGAATGTGTTGAATAAGACTTTTGCACAATACCATCGTATCTATTCAGAGAATCCTTTTTGAGTATATTCAAACATAGAGCAATTATACAACTTCATATTATTGCGAAAAAAAGTGCAAGAAATGTAAGAATATTTTTAAAAAATACTAATTTCATATTCCGTTCATTTCCTTATTTAAAATCATAGAAACGAAACTCACTAACCGTTTGGCGATGAATTATTGGAATAGCTCTTTCTTCGAATTGAAGAAGTATCAATCTCAGCTGATTCTCCACTGATAATACTCAAGCGTAATGTAGCACGTCTCAATAATCGTGCAGTATTTCGTGACCACATTATATTCGTCTCTAAAATAAATATAATAGGTATATAAACGAATAGATAATGGTATGGGAACGGAAACCAACTAAAGTAATGAATCGCATAAAATTTCCAAACGTATATTGACGTAAAATTAAAAAAAAAATCTCCATCACTAGTATTCTAGAAAAAAAAACCTAAAATTATAGATCTGAAATTAAAGAAATATGAAAATTCGAAATAATTCTATGAGCGGAAGTAATAATTCCCCGCATCGGTATTTTCAAATTCCTCAAGAAAATATGTATTTAGATCAATGCAAAAAATTTAACAACATTACCATTGCATTTATAGGCTATTTCCATTGCAACAAGAGTGCTAAAATGCTTTATAAGAATAATTTACTAAACATTATAGAATGATAAAAATTAAGACACATATTAAGCATTAATTAAATTAACGTTGCAGCACTAAAATATGAGATCATAAATCTAGGTTCCTAATTCCGGATTCAAATATCCGCTGTGATCAAAATCATATCGATTTATAGAATAGTTAGCAATGGTATTTAATTGACTTGCGAGATTTTCACAACTTCTAAAATGGCGACTATTGGTGATAAACAAACAATCCTCAAACGTGCATAATAAAATAACCGTAAGTGGGCAAATGTGTTATCAATTATGACTTCATGTAATTTGAAAATATATAAATATATCAATGAAAATATAAATCACCTAAGCGCCAAAAACTATCTAAACCAAAGAGATATAACCATTCTTTTTTATTGATTGTATCGCCAACAATAAAATATACAACTCGCATATTTTGTCGATCATGTAACACATTTATATACACATATACTCGCGAATATACCAAAAGTAGATATATGAAACTATATACAATAAGCTAAATCTTTATTTACATTAAAGTTGAAGAAATGAATTAATACTAATTGGAAGCAAGTATAAATTAATTTTCTAAATAAGTAGATGATTTTTACGCACCTATTTAACAATAAACATATAAATTTCGCTTTAAACCTGTTTGCGTTTTTAAACTTCTTACACCTATTACTTGTTATTATTTAAAATTATTTAATTATTTAAGACCATGGATGCACCATAAATTAAAAACATGAGATTTTATAAAACTGTAAATGCAAAATGAAATAAAATAAATGAACCAGAAAATAAATGAAATAAATGAACGCTTTAAAGAAATAAATTGCTCTACTCGCGTCGTAAAAGGGTCTGAGAGTTCACCAAATGAATATAACAGCATTAGAAGTTAAAGCTATCAATAAGATCTGGCTTACATTGCCGACATTGCTTGTACTTGCTATTTTCGAACTCACTTTTCTCATATACTTAGTTTAATTGACGCTATTCAAGTCTACTTATGGTTCAGCGTTCTCATATATTAAGTTCCACCGATCATATTTGTACTCATCATTTCCGGTTCTCATATCTCAAGTTTATTATGTTGTGTATTTATTTACTTTTATAATTTTTTTATTTCAACATCTCCAAAAAAAGAGAAATGCACTCAAAATATGTGAATAGAGAAACCAAAACCAAAAGAAACAGATGATGGAGCAATCACATAGCTATAAACAACAGCAATAGAATTTTTCTTACAGAGCAAAACAATGATCTCTCCCTCTCTCTCTCCCTCAAAAAAAAAAAAAAAAACATTGCGGCAAACAAAGTAGAGGGCATCGCGCGATCAGCAAGAGTATTCAGGTCGAAACAATTCAGACGATGGTGGAAAAATGAAAGAGTTAATGCATCAATAACGATATGAAAAGCAAATTTAACGTAAAGATTATTACTGATGGAGCATATTGAAACTAGGTAATGATTATAGATGCGATAACTGCGACCAGGAAAGCGCTTCAGTAAATGCAGCAATTCTAAGCCTGGGATATTCCAGGAATTTCGAGTCGAAAGTTTTTTTGACTTGACAGCCGCAATCTGGTTAATTCGGGTCTTGGGAAAACTTTTTAAACATTCCCCATTAACTTGTTGAAGCATTGTTGGCAACACTAGAATACTGCAACCTCAGTGAAAATAAATGTCACTTACAATTTTGATATCAAATAGCATAATCTATACAGGGAAACGCACCTCATAGATCAGCGAAGAAACTCATGCCTGAAGCTTGCAAAACTACGAGACACTTTTCCGTGGTAAGCATTGAAGGTGCTATATGTTTTGCAAGACACAAAAATTTTAAGTGAGGTCATAGAACGGCCTGTAGATGATTTGATCGTTAGTAAAACGTCATTGCATAAACAGAATTAAGCCTAAAGCACTTTATGGAAATAGAAGAAAATAAATAAAGGAAACCAAAGTGCTTATGGTTCGGAAATGCGTTTCGAAAGATACGTTGTCACATCGCGTTCCCAATTATTGTTTCAAAAACTTTGGAAGCAGAAAAAATTGAACTAATTGGGCATTCATTTTTCTTTGACTTGAAGTGGCTATATTTTCCGGTAATGGTCAAATCAATGCACTCTTGCAAAATAAAGGAAAATATGAACAGAGCAGACAGAGGAAATAAAGTGTTCCGAGCAAACAAATCGCACAAAAACTGCTGAAGTGTAATATGTGTACTAATATAACACATTTAAGTACAGTGTAGTAGAGGACAGTAGCTTGTTGGAAAATTATGATGCATATACTATTTTTAATAATACGTTGGGGAACGCCATAACTGTTTCATATAGGCCGACATTTGTCAAGTTCCTAAACTGCTGTTTCATTTGCATAAAAAGTAAAATGGGGGATATGGTACCGGGCGCTAAAATATCTGATACGGTACAATACAAGATGTCATATTGAAGCATGTAGGTGGAATCAAGTACGGTATAGCGGCTTCCCCATTAAGTTATAGTATAATACGGCATATCGGCCAATTTTAGTGGTGCACTATAAAATAGTACATTCAATTTAAAGAGTAGTAAAATATCACTTAAGCTTAAATACGATCATGAAAAAAAAAACAACCGTGAAGTTTTTTTTTCAATTACTGTTTTCTTTTAAAATAATATCATTTATTTACCTAATAGAATTAAAACAGTCTTCGCACATAAAGATTGCAATCATGCGCTTTGCGATAATGGCTACTAGACAATAAATTTCCTATGTACCTTGTAATAATTGATAAGCAGTAGCAAAATACTAGAAATAATTGATGAATCTTTATATATTACGAATCATATTTGATAAATTAGCTTGGAAAATCGAAAATAGAATCGTTTAACAGATTCATCATGTTATCTTCACTCAGCATTTTCATTACGACATAAGATATCACATCATCATTCCACAAGTAGGTAGGTATTACTAAGTATTCTTCAAACATAACAATCTCAGCACATCGAATATTTAATGTTGCCCTTGATAAACATTAAAAAATGTTAGTAATTATATGGAATTACTTTCAGAAATTGTCATTGTTGGTTTATCGGGAGGAACGTTATGATTAAATAGAAATTCATTGAAGAAACCGATTGATGAATGAACGATATGCTTACGATGTGTCACTTTTGGCTGATATGTTTCTAATTTTTATGGATGTAAAGAAAAGAAAAAGAGAAAAAGATAGGGGGAATATTTAAAGAGAACACATCAAACGTGCTGAATTCAACTTTAGAAGCATCTCAATTCTGCTTTAAAAAAAGCAAATCTTTTTGATTCTTCAAATTGTACGATGATGAATTTTGTGTTTGCTTGTTCTTCGATTATCAGTACTGATTATCAATAAGAAAAGAGCACAAAGTTCTTATGGAATATGGGGAAGTTTTTTGTGAACAAAGATAATAGGAAAGTCCTGATATATCAAAGAAGTTTATTTGAAATTTCCATAATTGAAGGTTAAACTTCTCAACGAGACAGCCTAACGATTGTGGAACTTCTGTGAGTCCTCCAAACATAAAAAAATTATTAATATAATCCACTTCTTTTTCTTAAATGCTCATTAGAAACGGGGAATTCAACATCGATTGCGTATGACGAGAAATAAACTGAGGTGATGGTTCAATCAATAACAGGAAAACGCGCATAGCACTGTTCTCCGGAGCGTTTATTTCAGTCCCTTTCTCCACCCCCATTCCCCTCTCCCTCACTCCATTTCCCTCCAAGCTACGCTTCCGTTAATGGAAACCTTAAACGAATTCCAGAGTACAACGTTACGTTAAGTTGAACGCTCACCATTCTTATTGCATAGCCACATTTGCAAGTTTCCTTACGGCTTCGGAAGGGACTTTAGAAAAAAAAATTTTCAAAGATCTCACTACGGTCCCATTCGATGGTTCTCGTGCACTAAACCTACAGTAATTTTTAGCTTGGACATACAGTTTACTTTAAACCGGAAGCCGCCAGATAAACCTGAAACCCTTCATTGTATTTAATTGATGCGTTATCCAATTTTTAAAATATTGCCATGCACTTTGAACATGAATACTTTCCTGGATCTGATTTTCATTCATATTGAGGCCAGATAATTTCATATGAGAGTAAAAAGGACGTTCAAATTCTTTAACGTGCGAAAACACTGACAAAAAAGTAAATAAATGAATGGGTCTCTAATCATATAAAGTCATTTAGCAATCATTAAACCAACAAATAAGCAAATCATAAAAAAGTTTCAAACGATTCATATACAAATTGATCATTAATCTACAAATATACGCTATTCAGATATCATAAAATAATAAAAAAATACGCCAAATTTTGAAGAAAAAATCGGGGAAAAAATAGCATTAGTACAGTTGGTGTGCGATTCTACAACGACACATTTCGTGAAGAAAGTGATTGACCTTAGAAAATGTTTTTCAATGTGAACATAGAGACATTGAGTAGAGCAAACATTGCTATGTGCGCATTGGTGGGATTTTTCTCGAATACCTCTCAACATTTCTTAAAGGATCGCTCAAGAAACGCTTAACAATCTATGAGAAATGAAACATCGTTATATTCAGCGAAAAAAAAAAACTTTCAAAATTATAATACAATGCTATAAAATTGATTGATGAATATTCACATTTATATAATCGGCATACTCAGTGATTCAATAAATGGTTTCAAAAAATAGAGATTGACGAACAATAAAATATTTTAATGAATAATTTCGTTTCGACATTTTCTTTGAGCGAAAAAGAAAAGTTCATTGATTTTTTTTTGTGATTTAAAGATTCAACTTTGCACGCAATGTATTTACTATTGTTACTCAGAAAAAAAAACATAATTAGGTAGGAATAAGGTTACTATTTGAGAAAAAATATATTAGTAATATTAATAGGCGATGTTATGTGTAGGCAGATGATGTTGAGTGATCGAAATTTATTTCGCTCATTAAACGGATGATTCCTACACTCGAGTGCAAAATGAAGTTCGGCTGAAATTGACCAAGCTAAAGTTAGCGACGGAAATCACTCGGATGAAAGCCGAATTTCGGTTGCAACAGAAAAAGCCGGCAATCTAATAGCTCTCGGCCGGTGAAAAGCAATCGAAATTTTGACTTCCAACCGAATTTCCGTTCAAAGGAATTTGTCAGAAGATTGACTAAAACCTTGTTCGATTAGTACAGTCGCACTGCATTAAGGTTTATTCAAACAACAGTAGCAAATCGATGCCAACTTAAGGAAAGTAACGCAGAATTAGCTAAAATAAAATATACAACAGCATGTTCGTTGTCAAGTAGAACACTGACGGATTCGTTGCGAGAAAAGAATTATGGGATTTTATTAGGAAGCAAGATTTAAGAAAACTTAGAAATGAAAGACGTCAGAACGAATGAAATGAAGAAGGTACGGCTTGTTTGATTCAGCGATTCATCTGCGATAGAAAGCGCGACGTGAATTCTCCCAAGCGAATCGAAAACATCACTGGACATAGGTGAAGACAATATCTATTCGAACAACTGTAAATTGGTTTAAAACAAAAAAGCCTTCATCAGAGATCTGCAGTTAGAGTAAAAGAGTTCTTTAAAAAAAAGGAGAGGTAAATAGAAAATGAGAATACAACTAAAAGATATTCATCTCAGAACACATATGAAAGTGGAATGAGGAAATAAAATTCAATGAGAAAAAAATTAGCACAAAAGAACAGAAGTAGGAAATATCAGCCTTATAGAGAGCAAACGATTATAATTTCAACAATGCTTTTGCATTCTTTCAATATTATTTCCAATCATTGCGTAAAACATCCAAACTATTCAACAATTCCACATAAATAAGAGAACAAAAATGACTGTTAGCAAACTTGTTGCTTCGAAAACGATAACTTTCATGCTAGAACGATGACCACGAAGGGAAAGAATCTTAGGATCCTTCAAGGAGGACGAAATTATAGGTCCTTATTTTCGAGCAATAGAAGAGTGAATGAATGGGACCGCATGATGAGATCTTACTTCACTCCTCCACTTCCATATTCCCTAAAAGAACCCAAGTACACCTTCCATTGATTTATTTCCATGCAATCACTCATTATGACTCGTTCTTATATTAAAACATCAATTATGAAATAAAGGGACTGAATTACTTTATTTCGGAAGAGCGAAACATGAAGTTCGATTGTTATTGATCAGTCTTGCTCTTCCAATTACATAATAAATTCCTCTCCTATCGCAACATAACCGTTTGAAAAAAAACAAAAACAAACTCGCCTTCACTAGACAGAAATGCAGCATCTTCAAAATCAATGCACACAGCGTTATTCACTTCTTTCTTCTCTAGCTTTTTTCTTAGTTCATTCCTCATTTCTATACGTTTCCACATATGTTTACTGCACTCATGTTGTCCCATTTTGAAATAACATAGACACGAGTTTCGTGTGCTCTTTTCTTCATTCCACCTTATATAACATATTCTATGGCAATGCTGCTCGAAGTCTGAAAGAATACCGCGGCAATCATCCACTACCTGTCCCATTTTTAGC
Source organism: Baylisascaris procyonis (assembly GCA_037389465.1). Lineage (NCBI taxonomy): Eukaryota > Metazoa > Nematoda > Chromadorea > Rhabditida > Ascarididae > Baylisascaris > Baylisascaris procyonis. Next base: position 923,584 of record JAZARR010000231.1, on the reverse strand, counting down.
GAAGATTGTCTGAAAACTCCGAAATTCGTGCGCTTCAGATTTTTCTCTTACTAATAATAATATCCGTCATTTCCAATCCATTCGGGGGTCAAAATGTTCCGGAACATGAATATAAAATATGTTGACAACAATTTACGTAAATGCCTTTACGGGAACATGGCTGTGTTTTTAGAAAACATCCTTCGGACAGCACAGCTGGCCGATATTTGCAAGACTAAACCTGAAGAATGCTCTACGGCAGTCGAATGATTTCATTCCCTTCTCCCGAGGAAGAAATTTTTAACCAGAAATTTTCAAAACATGTAAAATCTTTCGAACAATGATCTTCTTTGAATTCAACCACTCGCCATGAGTGAATGCGGAACCGTTAAGTCGTTCGAATTCCATAATTAAATTGTTACAATTAACAGCCTTACCAGTCTATAACTATCTACATAACAAAGGACAGCATAAATTATAACGAGCACAAATCGAAGAATCAACAGGAAAGAAACATCCTTGTCACGAATGCTTCTTTGTGCCTTTCGCATCGCCCTCTTCATCGAAATTTATGTCTTCCGTGTGAATTGTTTCTTGACGGTCCATGCGGCAGCCCATGATCTTTTTCCCCATTGTTGGCATCCAGTCTCCGAGCGTTTTTAAGCATTAAAATATTCCTATGCGTTGCTCAACCTTCTTGCATCTTCTCTATCCAGATAGCAAAGTCTTTTATTTGATTCTAGTTCTTAACCAATTTAGGCCTTCGATACCACCCGTCTTTTTGCTCAGCAAACTCTGTTCCCTTTGCACGCCGCTCTTGTTGATATTAGCCTGTCCTGAGCGAAACTGATGTTGATGGTAATAAAAGGGATGCAAAAGGGATTTGCACAAAATTCCATCAACCTGTCTGTTCCGAATTCCTGTTGAATTCACACTATTTCGATCTTCATCGATAACGATTTAGCAACCAGAATCATTGATTGTAGAGATCAAGGGCAACTTGCAAGCACCGTTGTCTATTCAGTATTAAACTCAATTATCCACAACGAAACGACGACGTACGCTGTCATAAAATTTCCATCTGCAAGCACAATGACGAGAAATACAGCAAAAGAAGAAATAAGTCGCCCGAGAGAGAAAATAGCGAATTCGATATCAGAAAATAGCGAAAAAAAAGGAGAAAAAATGCCACTGCATATTAGGAAAGATGTCGCTCTTGCACGATCGACTTCATACGATCTGCCGCGAAGCGTGTTTCGGACGAAATATGTTTTTTGCTGATAGGGCGAATGGTTTTCCTTAAAAAAATCGGCTATCGCATCTTTCATGCGACCGAGAGTAGAGAATAAATGGAATTGCAGCATGGAACATTCGTAATTTTTAGGCACGTAACATAAAGTTGCTTCAGCTTAGTTTCGCTTCTCCATCTTAGTAAAATAGCGGTATTCAGCGATCGATCGATCTTTTCCCCCCCAAAAAAAATCTCAAGAACAGTTGTTGCAAGATAGAACGAAACGGCATCAACAAAAAATGTGCAAATAATGGATGTTCAAAGAAAAGTGCAACTTTTCAGCCATAAGAAAAAATGAAAATAAAAAAAAAACCAATCAGAGCAGTGATATGTTCAGCAGTGCCATACTTCCCTCAAACCGCAGAATTAGCGAATCGCTGACTATAAACGAAAAGAAGAACTCATCAACTCCATAATAATGGAAGCAATGAAAGAAAAATTTCAGTGTAAACAGAGTAGACAAAAATAATTTAAATAAGAGAACACTTCCCAGTGTTCAAAGAACCGTAACGCCGCGAGGAAAAAATTGGCTCGCATGCACTTTTCTGATAGAAATTGGCTTGCATGCGATCCTTCAGATGTACTTCAATCCTTCTGATAGAAAGATGATAGTTGCAAACATCTGAACCATTTGCTTTCAGCCGATCGAATTTTGAAAAGTCGGTTAGTAACTAAACGGAAGTACTCCGGTAGAGACCGAATTTCGGGTTACAAAAGAAAAAAACTGACATAGTCGAAATCAATTTTCGATGGATGATAACCACTCGGATTTTATAATCTCGACTGAAATGTGATCGGATAACTACCACTATAAGTGTATAAGGATCACAGTGGAGAAGAGAATAACATTTCAATTACGACTCAACTTTTCGGCTACAGTCATCAGCATAAGATAAAGGGCGCAGTGGATGGATAGATAAAACATGCAGAGAACACTCAAAGGTCTTGAGTGGTGAGGCCAAACATGAACACGATTGAAGGGCAAGAGAAAAGATTAGAGGACTGTAAAACAGGCCAAAAAAATGGAGAGATTATAATGATGGCAATTAAATTGCGGCGACAGAAATGAGAGTGTACAAAGAAATTGCATAGGCAAAGGGAAATGCGATAAACGCGGCAAGAATAAGGAAAAGTCGAGTACTAGAGTTGGTAGTGAAAAAATTACTCAATAAGGAATTGAAAAGTTACATAAAACTGAGTTAGTAGGGCAACAAAAAATAATGAGAGAAGTAGAAGGATCTCATCTCGACTGAACAAATGCAGGTGAGATGAACTGTGAATGAAAATGTAAAGGAAGCAAATGGTTGAATAGAAACGAAGGCGACGACATAGAAAGGAGAAGAGGAAGGAGTTTATAGGAGCGAAACCATCAAACTTCTTCTGGCTTCCCTTTTTACGTTACTGCTTAAGTACGTATTGACACAGCAACAATTTCGAATATGTGCATTCGTTTACTTTTGCATAAAAATTCGCAAAAAAGGACGAAAAATATTCGTAAAAAAACGTCAATAATAATGAAAACAATTGGATGAGAGGCGCGATGAATTTAGTTGTTGCCATGTAGTAGAGCGCATTCGTTGGCATTCATTGAGCATTCGAAAACTTGTTTTTGTTTTTTTTTTTAACCATGGTTATTGGCTGATTGGGCTAGCACACCTTTAATTACGAAGGCAATTCAATGATATTGAAGTTATAAACAAATCTAAAAAAAGTGTTCGCTTCTATAAAGGGCAAAGATAACGACGTCACACGAGCAATAAAGTATTGTAAAACAAAACAGCATTGATCGCATTAAGCATCCAAAGAAGTAAAGAGTTCTATGAGTGGAATAATTGTGCACAAAATGCGATTAGTTAATCGTTGATCACAAACTAATCAATGTGTCAAACCGACGATACGGCAATCAAAGGAATAAGACGTTTTATGAAGTATTCGATGGTATCGCTTTCTTTGGAAGCGATCCTGAAAACAGTCTAGCATTGGATTCATATATTGCAGCTGAACAGGTGAAGAAATATTAGATGAAAAAGTGTGATACGAAAATCACAAGTAGAGTGGGTCAAACTTTCTTATTGATTGAGTATATGTATAGAGCAGCAACAACAGCTGCATTGTAGCATTGCAATTCAGCTGAGTGCAATTGAACTGAAGCACACAATAGATCAATACACAACTTCAGCAATTCATCGACATCATTAACAAATCCTTATTGACTTATAAAATCAAGTAAATACCGATAAAGATGTACGATTAAATAACACAGAAAATGAGATAAGATTTAGTCGTAATTTAAGACAAGAAAAGAAATACATATTTGTAAAACATCTTAATATGGTTTAAAGAACGAATGCAAAAAAAAAAATCAATATTCTTGGAAACTGGAATATGTAACATACCTGAGGAACATATAACGCGAGCGAAAAATGTCATTAATTGTGGAGACTTATTGATATCATGGGGATTCACCGAATATGAATGATTTATGAAAATAGCGATAATTTCCACCTCAAATGGCGATAAATTATGCGAGATCAACTCTTTAGTGAAGAAAATTCAGAACGGCATGGAGATTTTAAGGGAAAATTGAAATCGATGGTCATGGTCGGCTTGCGAAAAACGGAAACAATTGATCGAATTTAATAATTATGAAGTCAGCTACTATATTTTAGTATACTAATAGATGAAAATACGTTTGTCGATATTCCAAAGGTTGCACATCAAACCATTCTAAATGCGATTTTTAATTAGGCACTTCTACTTTACATTTAATTTTCCGTACTTCAACATGACTGAAGTATTTTTCAATATTTTTAATGAGTTGTACGATTAAAATTGAATGAGATGACGTAGGGGGATACAGTGCTGGAAAAGTGGGCTACATTATTTTGTCGGCGATGGAAGATAATATTTGAAGCATTAATGCACGTAAGATCTCAATATATTATTTGCAACCACGAATTCGATACCGATTGCCCCGAGGGCTTTGCTGTTTGCGGCTCTGTTTCCTCTCTAAGACTCTTCGAACGCTGCAAATTTTCGAGATAGAGGCAAATCTTGCAATGAACCGGATACAAGTGAAATTTTATGTAACATGGCTAACGCAATATACGTGTAAAATTTTGTACACCGTTATGTACCCATAACTCCTTTCGGAAAGACCGTTGATTGCAAGACTAGAATGAGAACAATTTTTTAGCCCTTTTCGTGGGAATCCCTTAGCCAAGTCACAAATCATTGCCTCCTACCTCGTTCTGGTGAATAGCTTCCGATATTTCTGTCGAACAGTGCTCTTGATAAAATTTTCCTCGGACGGAATCCTCTTCAATATGCAAAAAACTTCTATTTCGCAATGCAGTATCAAACGTAATGGCGTCAGAAAAGGCCGTTAATGAAAAAGGGAACGTAGTGCAAGTTATAAGAATCTCACGGCAACAATTTTCAACACCAGACTGTTTCTAATAAGTGGCCATAACAAGATTGCGTCGTAATTTCATTGTGCAAAGAAGTATGCGTATCGCGTCGTCTAGCAACATGCTTATGAGTGATCGCTGCAGAAGAAGTTGGATGACTAGGTGAACTTCTCGCTTTCAGAGCATGAGACCTGCGTCAAACGAATGCAAGTGAATGCAATACTTGCGAACGACAATTTTCCGTTAAGTGATACATACTTATTACCAGATTTCAGTCAAAAAGTGATCCATCCTTCTGGAGATTCTTTTTTGGTGAAAGTATTCCCAGCATTACGGTTACATATCCAGCAGTTTAGCAAACCACGATATCCGTCTATAAACGAAGGTTTGATTGATTATCTATTTCACTGTTCTTTGCTCAAGCATGAATTTTCCTTGCCAATAATTTGCACTGCAGTGTTATCGATATTCAGTAAGAAAGTGGCGTGTTGATTTGTATCTCACCGATGTCAAACACGAATGCGACATATGCCTCGAAGGAAGTTATCGGGTTGCAAAACTGGTAACCGAGAAGAACACTGACAGATATGATGAAGCACCGTCATTAGTGTTCCTGCTTCAAGCAACGGCGGTGATAGTAAAGACTAAAATTTGAAGGAAATTTCATAGCAATAGCAAAATTTTTCAAACAAATATCTATTTTATTCCTGAAAGTTAACTTCCCTCATTCTCGAAGTAAAGACAAGATTCTTCCGAAAAATCATTAAAATTGGAGAGCCTCCTACTCAAGAAATCCCAAAGGGATACTTGCAACATCGCGACTTGTTCATTCCCTTAGCCTCTTTTTCATGTCATCAGAAGCGTCAATGAGAGAAGACAAATTAAATTCAAAAAGTCTCTGATAACAGTAAGAAATTCCATAAAAATCATCACTTTACTCACGTCCAAATGTCTTTTGCAAATTCTTTCATGGAACGCTGAAACAAAAAATTTCCATATTAGTTGCATAAAACCGACGGACCTCTTCTTTAACAACTTGCTCGGGGAAATTTGCATGTTGCATAAGATTTCATGCAATGATTACTGGCGTAGTCACCCGGCTAGCTGGCAAATTTGCATAACCGTTAAATTTGCTAATGGTAGAGAAAACAGGGACCCAACACTCTTATACAGCAGTATTCTACACAGCACTATCAGCTACTCTCTTCTATCTCTCAAAACACAGCAATGCTCTTCGAGCAGACAACAAAGCAAATACTCTTCAGCACATAATGCGCAAATCTGAGTCAAGAAAATGGAACCATCTAAACTTCTAACCAAGCAGGAATGAACCAAGACTCATGATGATGATAACTCATTTAAAAACGAACATCTAAATAATGTTTTGCCGGACGCATATTAAATGCTAATTTTGTGCCAAATTCCTAATGAGCTTTTAATGAGAAATTTCACAGATAGTCACTGAATTAAAAACAAACACTATGATACGTAATGCCATTCTTTTTGAACAATTTCACAGTTGGATGATTCAGCTATTTAAACTACAAAAAAACCCTATTGAGATTTTCTAATGTGCTTTCCCACTGAATGCTGTTGATTAACTTATAAACAGCAAAACAAGCGATGACAGTAAGAAAAGATTGATCACAAAGTTTCATTTTTTTCTTTATTGTAGAAAAAATATAACATCTGGGAACAAGAGCCAGCATTGTGTTGTTGCATCAGGTTACCATGTAGCGAAAAGTCACCGATCCAGTAAAAAATCAGTTCGATATGAGTATTTTATTAAAATATTTTATTTTACATATTTAAACATTTTAAAATCAAAATATTTTTATTAAAATCGTTTCATATATTTAAACAACTTCCTTTAGAGACGATATATTTTAGTGAATAAATCGAAGATTATAAGATCAACGGTAGGCAACGAATTCATCATCGTGAGCGCATTTGGAAGCAGTCTGCACGGAAGCAGTCGACGAGCAATAAGACTGTCGTTGCTTTCTAAAATGATATAAATTCTAAGCTCATGGGTTTCTGTTTTCATAGGTCCGTCTCTGGAAATTGCATCTGAAACAAGCGAATTGGAGCTATAACTAGCGAAACTAAATTCACTTATCATAGAACGTCGGAAGTGTCCAAATCCATAAGTTATGACCACTTTCCGTTCAAAATATGGAACCGACAAGGAGATATACAGACACATGCATACATCATATACCTGTATATGAGCAATATGAGCACAAATGGAAGCCATTGTAATATATCTTTGCAAATTTCATTACAGCGTCTCGAAAGTTCGGTATTTAAAGCGTGCTAATGCCTTGTTAGGTGGTAGATATAATAGCAATTTAGCATTGTATAATCATACTTAGTATTAATCGGAACTATCATCTTTATATCGCTCTCTGCCGATGTTTCTTCTTTGATCTGCATATTAAAAGATAACGTTAGAAATAGTGGGAGGGTTAAATAAAAAGCATTTGGTAGCGAGGGTTTTTAACATGTCAACCTCCTGCCTACCATGATAATTCCCATTCAGCAATGTACTAATTTACCAAACATCTTTTTTTTAGACTTTCCCAATAGTCAGTTCGCACTGAAATGACTGTTTCTTCCAAACTGTCAATGATCAAACAAAGAAAAGTGGGATTGATCGAAAGGAATACGAACCTATCCCGCCTTATGCCTACTTTGCTGCTTTTTTTCGACTTTGACGAATGCTGTTGTTTAACTCGCTCAGATGAATTTTTTGGTACGCGATGCTTTCTTGGATATTTGATATCTTTGACGAGATTTTCTTTGCCATTTTTTTCTATTTCTTCATTTCCCGAGTTATATTTTTGCAAATGGGATCGCTTTGAACGAATGATTTTCTTCGAGGAATTACTGCTATCTATTTGTCTGTCATTTTTTACGGCAACTTTCTTCTCCGAATTACCATGTTTTGAATCTTCCACATTTTTAGTGGAATCGCTATTTTCCGGTGGTTGGTTATGTTTTTCAATCGGATTTTTTTGTGAACGACGCACTTTTGAATATTTTGCACTTTCTGAAGAGTCATTATTGGAATGTTGCTTTGCAGTTTTTTCAGATAATCTCCTCTTTGAATGGTGCTTTTGGGAGTGCTTAGCACTTCTCGAAGAACTGCTACTGTCATGTCGTTTAGCGTGTTTGGCAGCCAGGTCTTCTTTCGAATTATGTTCATTTAAACTGCCGGTACTTCTTGAAGACGCATCACTATCGTGATGTCCTGTATGCTTACTATGCAAGTTCTTTTGTAGATTGTGCTTCTTGGGATATCCGGCAGCTTTTGATGAGCCAGTGCTCTCATGTAGCCCTTCATACTTCTCAGACGGGTTCTTTTGTAGATGTCGTCTTGAAGAATCAACTTTTTTTGAAGAATCACTAGCATCGTCTTTCTTTGCATCATTTCCGGATAAGTCGGCATGTGCGTGACACATCGCTGACACGATTCTCTTTGAAGACTTGCTATCTGAAGATTGCTCTCTATTTTTCTCGGATAGTTCGTTTTGTGAAATCCGTTTTTTCAAATGTCCAGTAATTTTCAAAGAGCTGCTGTTATCGTGCTGTTTCATATCTTTTTTACAGCTATCCATATGTGGTCGACGATTCGTCGAATTTGCGCTGCCTTTCGACGACTTTCTATTAGCATGTTGTTCTTTACTTATACTAAAGATGTTCTTTCGTGAATGATGCTTTTTCGGATGATCAGCATTCTTCTTGGCGTCACGACTGCTGCTTTGTGCTGTCCGTTTTGTGGGCAGATTATTTCGCGAGCTATGACTTTTTAGAAGTCGCTTATTGTCCGAAGACTCACTGCTGACCAATTTTTCTTTATTTCTCAGGAGCAGGTCAGTTTTCGAATGCCGTGCACTCTGCGACGATTTACTAACTCCGTTGTTGGAGCTAATACTGTGTGATTTTCCTGCATGCTTCAAAGACGAGCTCATTTTTGAGCAATTCTTTTTGCATGTGCTGCAGTTATCGAGGAATTATTCATGTTACCTAGTGGTTGACCGGAATTGCTGCCATCATGTTTTTTTGTGACCTTCTTAGCATGACCCTTCTGTGAAATGCGATGTATCACCTGCTGGCCTTCCTTCGGTGATCGTCGGCTATTTAGCTTCTTCTCTTTTCCACTGGACAGATCATCCTGTGGATGACTCCTTGAATGGTCAGTGGGCTTCGGAAAGCTATTGGAGGCATTCTGCTTCGTGTCCTTTATCGTCAACGATTTACATGACTTGCCATGCGAAGTATGTTTCACGTCCTTATGAGAAACATCGCTTCTGTTTTTTTGTTCATCCAGATTTGGATTCTTCAGTGACGTCATCAGGTAAGTTCGCTGTGGCCCAGACGCGTCAGTGATCGCATTTGCGTTCAAAAGTTTCAGTTCTTTGTCTGAATGCCTTAAGGAACTTTCCGTTGGCGGCGGAAGTCTTTGAGAAGAATCTTTCTGCTTCAGCAAAACACCTTCAGAAGGTTGGGAAATGGGAGCGATTTCATCGAGAACTGCGAGTACCTTTTTGGACTCATCGGAGGTTCTTGAGCTTTTCGATCGCTTTGACGTTTCGGAAAGCGATCGTTGAGGAGGCATCTCTGATGAGGCCAAAGATGGCACCATAATCATCGTTTTCTTTGCTTTCTTCAGTGGTACATCTGACGTCGCAGTTTTCGATGGTCGTGTTTTCCCACTGAGTTCATCGTTATGTTTGGCTGTTTTAGTCGTTGCCTTTTGAATATTGCTAAAGAAGAAATACTATTTCGTCTACTCGATTGTTTCATTCACTTGAAAAGAGCGTTATGGTGGTGGAATATAAGCAGTCAGCTCAATACGAATCTAGTACAATCCTAGATTCGGCTTAAATTCTTTAATCGCAGTGTGATAACTTTCGAATGACATTGAAGTTTATAATGCCTCTTCGCTCTTTTGGCAACCTAATTTTTTATTTTCTTGAGGCATGAAATGAAATAGAATACTTGAATGGAAACATGAGACCACATTCTATGAATAGTGATAGCTGAATGGATGAAACAGATAGGGCATAAAAGTTCAGTAATGCCTGATGATTGGATGCTTGTAAAATTCTTCGTAGACGATCGATTTTATGTTAAAGATGTTTTCCACTTTATAATGTCTTGAAATTAACATGAAAGTTCTTCATAAGAGCAGACCTCTAACAAATGTTACTTCTAGTAGGAAAATGCTCAACTGTAACACACTCGTGCGCTACCTGTCACGTACCATATAATAGATAACTAATTAATGTGTTAAGATGCATTTTTCAGTCACTATTTATTAAGTGGGACATCCTTCTAGAAAATACGAAATATGGGAGAATTTTATGGGAGAATTCTGTCGAAGTATTTTATCAAAAAATCTTTTTTTTTCTTCAGCTCGCCCAACCACCATCGACACTCCAACGTCATAAAATGGTTTTACATGTCGGCGATTCGACCACGTCCAACACTTTGTTCTCGATCTTAAATTGTAAAAAATGTCTCACTCAAACAGTTTTAGATCTTCATATTGTTGTCTTAAATTATCACGTTATTGCACTAACTAATAAAAAAAGTACTTACTCGTGCGATTTGTTGTTTTTCATTAGTGACTTGCTCGCCGTTTTGTCTCTCTGGAGAAAAATTTTGCTGAGGAGGTTTAATTGTTCAGATGTACTCATGAACTTAGGTGGAGACACAAGCAAAATATATGAGTTTTACAAAATTGTCATACTGCTGTGCTGAGGGAGCAAACTATACGATCAAGAATGTTTATTTGCATAATTTCATTAACAAAATGTAATTTCAAATGTGTGCATGCGGCGTATTTGCCTTATAAGCGTAAGACCCTTTCGGCATTTAGTCCATATCGATGCTGGGATATCCCTTAAATAATTTCGACTTCAGACTGCGTTGGAATCATCGAAGGAATTGCTAGAGGATTTGGAAGTATGATTCCCTCAGTTAAGGAGAATGCCTATATTTCGGGCTGAAGGCTGCATTTAAGATACGACTGAACCAACAATGCGTTTTGTTAAGGCATGTTCATTGACTATACATTATCTGTTCACCGGTTTCGGGACGCGAACGGTAATGGAATAGGATGAAAAGGGCTACAAAAGCTCAGGAATAATTTGTACGTCACTGAGACGCTTTTGATGGGCATATAGGTAAGATACAAAAGCTCACGAATGACACATAGGTAAAGTGAAGGTCAAGCTGCTTTTAAACAGAAATTCAGGATCCGTCATTGTTTTCACCCTTCGAGGAAAGTGTGAGAGGCATTTCACCCTCCTTCAGATTGTGTGAGAAAGGCATCTTATTCAGTGGGCGCCTTCTTTCAGAGATGCTTTCTATAAGGAATTGCCTTCTTTTTCTTTGAGTTTCGAAAGATGAGGAAGGTAACGTAACATCCATAATGCAACTCTGACCTCATGAACTGCTCCGTCCTGTGCAAATTCTCAAATCCTATCTTTCATCAAAGTCAATTCCGAATCTTCTAAAAAATGGGCTGAAATGAATATTGCGGTAGTGGATTGGTCGAGATTACTGCGTAAGGCATCGATCTTTGGACGTGTATGCGACTTCGATTTTGACCCAGTAAAATAGATCAGCTTATTTGGTGGCAAACGGTGCCAAGTGTGTAAGCGACATTTAGTCATGCCTTTTTGCATGTTGCAACAGAAATTGCTTTCCGTTTTCAAACATATTTTGCTCATTATTGTACACCTAGGCCCTTATGTGCGTATTTATGTACGTTCTTTATTCAAGCTCACGGATCGAATGGGCTATTGAGCAAGTGATCTATAGAGTCGCATCTCGAAGTGCTTATCGATTCCATTCAGTGTCAGTAGTGGTACCGCCACTTCGAGATGCAGTGAAATTTTCAGCTAAATTTTTTGATTTAATACCGCATAGGTGCGGGCAGAATACATGCTTTTAGGTTAGTGATTCACTTTGTAGGAAAACGTCTTATGTGACACTGAACTATTGTTTCAGCGATCTCTGCCATGGCACCTTTATCAATTCGAATTATTTATTTGTTTATTGTGCTTGATTTCTTTCGTTATTGATGTTTGCTGTTTTGTGGCATGTTTTCATGCTACTGTATCATAGGACAGTTAATGAATAAATAAATGCAGAAAACCTTTAGGCTTTGTTACGATATGGAACAGCTATTTTCATGAGGGTGCTGTATGGCACAATGCAGCAGCTAATTTCTTCGGGCATAGTACGGCATGGCATGGCATGGCATGATTTGATTCGTAAGGCATAGTAGTGTTTAGGCGTAGGCACAGTGCGGTGCTATACAGTGCGCGTTTCCAGTGGAGGGAAACGTATGTTTTAACCACCGAAAATTTGGTCGACTATCTATCGCTGTTCGAAATACATGACGCCGAAAAAACAACACCATCCCACAAGTATGCATGTATTTTAGTGATTTTCATCGCGTTCGATTGATTCTTTTCCTATAAGCAATGAGAATAGGAATTTAAAATATGCATTTTTTAATTGCGCAATTGTTAATTTAAAAGTGCAATTTTTTAGCACTCACCAATATTTCGAGATCTTTACTGAGATCGGAAATAGCATTATTCTTAGACGAATGCATTTTGGACACTAAAATGAAATCTATTGCTTATCACAAATTCTTCTTGTTTTTATTTCATTTATATCATTTCAATCGTTCGTTTACTTCAGCTTTATTCAAACAATCAAATCAACTCATCGATTCATCAGACTAATTGAAGTTCAATTCAAAAAATCGATAATTTTGTTTCTCAGCAATAATTTTTGCCTAAAGATGGTTCGAAGAGCGTCGCACTATTTCGATAGCATCTATTGTTTTGTCCTCAAATGCCACGCACCATTTTTGAGATGAAAATAATATTTCAAATAAAGGCTGGTTATAGAATATTTTTGTAGAACACTGTGAAATTGCGTTTAAAACTTTGTTCCATCCTAAAATTCTGTCTTCAGTGAATAACTTCAGGAGGAGTGGAATTGTTTTGCGTATGAAAATAATGCTGGAACCTTTGCCTCTCTTTGATCGATGAGTGCTTCGCCGCAATGAAGTTTTCTGATTCGACTTATGACTGAAAATTCCGTAGATCTTGGGTGATGCAAAAATCGCCTCAGCAATGTTAAATCCGAGAAGAAACTTATTTTTTCTAGTTTTAGTTCTTTAATGGTTGGTGGGTTAGTGTTGAATATTTCCAGCGAGTGGAAAATCGCAAAATGCCTTTAGTTTATTTCAAACTAATAGTGCGATCTGAGTTTCCAGGTGATAGTGAACAAAATGGAATGGCAACATGATGAGTGGGTCGCTGCAACAATCCAGCCAATAATGAATGATATCTGTTGATCACAAAGTTCTCTAAGTTGGTGATGTTTTATTGGCACTTTTTAGGGGTCTTTAGAAGACCATGTGGTTTATCTACTTTGCCTTATGGCCAACACGCAGTATTCTGCATCCATCTGCAGGTTCATAATAAGTTTTTATGCAAATGTGGGAAAACCTTTTATGAGGGTGTGAGCGATTTGAATGACGTCGCCGTTGTGAGTGTTGATGATGATCAGCTGCGTATGGTGGTGTCATTGCTTTGCTTTCCTTTTCGCCTTAAATGTTTTACATTTCTCAGTGAAAGTTACTGACAAGTGTACGGTCAGATGAAGTAGTTAGAGACTGAAAGGAAGAGAGTACGGAATTTCGGGGGCGACGAGATTGTTGCGTCGCTGGCTTTTTTTTTTACATGAGGTTCTTTTAATTTACCCTCTTCTAAAAGCTTTGTTTTCTATAGACTTGCAAATTTACTAGACCCTTTGGTGAAGTCTCAACGATCTTCGTCATGCTTTTAGAGATGCCAAAGATGTGTTACATAGGATGGCAAACTTTTGTGTTGGGCTGCGATTTGTTGCCGTCGTTTTTTAGGTGAAGAGAGAAGAAGCTTCCGACGAGATTTGCGTTTTGAAGAACTTCTCGACATTGACCTCGAGGATCTGCTTGATCTCGAACTGCTCGGTACGCTCTCCGCTCTGTATATGGAACATCTTATATTGCGAAATTGCTATTCTGATATCGCAATTTAACACTTCACCACCAAATACTGCCCAAAATCAAGTATTGACTCGTCGCGATAATCAAAAAAAGTTCGAAATGTCAAGAACGATCAGCATTTGTGCGGAATTTGAGACTTATATAATTGGAAACAATGAATTGGCGTCTGATTTCTTCAGTCGTCTTCCTTCTGCATTAAAATTTCACAAAAAGCAGTTGTTCCGTCAAGCGAACAGTTCTTTCAGAGACTGATACTGCACAAGGAAGGGACGCGAAAATGATGCTTTAAGAGCGCAATGTGATCATTTTCTATTGCTGTAGTCTGTTTCATCGTGATGTTTTTTTACGTTTAAAACTTAACTTTAGAGCCGTTTATATTAAGCTTATGAAATGATGTTGGCATGTCAAGAAATTTGCAGCTTTCATGGGCTTCCTCTTTTTCTTGGTTTGAAAGAAATATTTCATGAAATTTAGCTACGAAAAGAATTTTTTAAGCACCTCTTTCTATGAGAGCGATCCCGGTTGTTCGAATGATGGAAATGATCGGCGACTTGAGACGAAGTTTTTGCGATCTTTCGTTTCTCTCCTAAAAATTTCTACTCCATTAAAAATATTGTCAAGTTGATGCGAATTATGGAATTGCAAAAAAATGTAGTCGAGTAGCTGCAGGTAATACTTCGAATAACGGAAAATTTTCTGCGGTTTCTACAATGGTCAATTGGTCATCTGGTCAATTTACCTTATGAAATTTCTTTTTAGGTGTCCTTTGTACATTGAATATGTGAAGTAGATATTGTAAGTAATAGCCAATAGCAATTTTCGAGGTACAAAAAATTGTCGAAAAGTTGTTGACTCTGAAAAAAGCTATACAGATCCTCAGCTATATTAGTCTCTACGTCAAAAACTTAGTAAACAGTGAATTTGTGTGATGATTGAAAGCAAATAACTGATAGCTTGTTATAACTGGACAAGAGATGAAAATTCTGACTTCACTTAGAAGACTGCTTCTATATTAACAAAATGTAAAGAACTTCATAGATAGTGACCACTTGATGACCATGCTGGTCATTCCGCTATTAAATATCAAGATTCCTAGAGCATCCTAACTTTCCATTTATTCACCCTTCAAAGGCCCGACCTTTTGCCCCGATAAGAAAGAATTTTTACCCAAGGGGATTTCTAATTAGTGGAAATGCAGCGATTTTAATTTGAAAAAAAGTCAAAGGAAAAGATGAAAGAATGCGAAATTGTAGTCAGTGAGATACGACAAACTTTTTTTCTGAATGCTGAGTTGATGTTTTCGCTCTTTTGGGGACGTGAGAAGAAGATCACGATGTGAGCTGTGCCTTGATGATTTGCGTCTTGATCTGCTTGACGTTGAGCTTCTTGATGACTCGTCCTCATTTCGTCTATATTCGAAGCATCAAAAAGTGCAGTGAACATTACGCAAATAAAATAAATAAATAAATACATACATACATACATACATACATAAATAAATAAATAAATAAATAAATAAATAAATAAATAAATAAATAAATAAATAAATAAATAACTAAATAAGCAAATAAATAAACAAGTAAATGAGTAAATAAACATTAGCAATATATGCATCCATCATTATCTGAGACCTGCTTCTTTGTGAACTGTGTGAGCGATGTGAACGACTCGAATTGTGGCGATCATCGGTAATAAGCTTCGGCGTTGTTGCAATGAGCTCCTCCATTTTGTCTGCAAATAAATACATAAGTAAACCTTCTCTTTTCAATTGGTGAGCACAGCGATAATCTATGATTATAATCAATCAGCAAGAAGAAATAAGAAATCATCACTGGAACTGCTAAAATCCTTTCAGCACCTCTAGTGGCTTGTCAAGTGCCCTTCAATTGATATTGAAGAATATCAACATCGGTAAAAATCAACTTTTATCATTTCATGATGTGTTACCAGGAATATAGTGCTAGTTTTAGATCAGAAACCTTGCCAAGTTACTGAATAGGGACCCCGAGTTCTGACATTTTCTAGATGAGCTGTGTTTCTTTTCAGAAACCTCCCATTGGAATCTGTATCTCCATCTATGAAGAGAACATCTGTATAAACCTGGTGATTCGTGACAACCATTTCGGAGCTATTTTTGGAATTTCTTGACCTTGCTCTCACTTTTCTCTAGGCGATTTGTTCCCCATCAATCCTTATCTCTGTTCCAAAGATCATCTAGCACGACACTGTTATTGGAATATGCGAAACATGAAGACATAATGAAAGCGCCTGGTAGCTGTCATCTTGTGCAGATACTGTAACAAATGAGAGGAAAAGAAGTAAGCCATTAGAATTGTTTTAAAGTAGTTTAACGAACTTCGAAGTTGTGGAATGCTTCCCCTCTTCTTCGGCGATGGAAGGAGGGCCTCTTTCTTTGAACTAGTAGAATGAGCCGTGGATGTCGATCTTTTCGAAGGAGTGCTCCTGAATTAGTAAACCAATTCAGAACTCATAGCTTCGCACTGAGCTTGACGAGAAAATGACGTATATCAAGGGAGTTTGAGCACAAAACTGATGCCTCTTACTTTTAAACTTTCAATACAGAGTAACACCCAATATATGTCTCATGATAATACGTAAATGTGAATAACGTTTATCCAAAATCAGCATTAATGAGATGAAATATTCAGAAACGTGGCAACGAGGAGCCATAGATATATGTAAATAGTTCTTGGATGTGCATTAGCATTCTTTCAAGATGTTCAGCGACAATAATGTATACGTCATTTATTGAGTAAGGATTCAAAGGAAATTGTATCGCTGTTCGTTTTTCTATAAAACTTATGTCGTAAAAGATGAAAAAATCAGCTCAGCAATTGAAGAATATATGCAAAGGAGTGGAACGGTGAGTGTGGTTGCATAAACAAGATGGATGCTGCATTTGTTGTTAGTGATCTATTCGATGTCATAAAGTTTTTCGACGTCATCCGCGTTTGATATTTGGAGTTTTTGCAAAAAAAAAAAAAAAAAATCGTTGCAAAGTGCAACTTCATTGCAAACAAAATGTGTTCGCTTATCCGATTTGCAATATTTCAAATGGCGAAAGTCGAATCATTCATGAGCTAACACTTCAATCGAACCTGTCTTTGCATGAGCTCGACGACCGGTGTGATCGATTCGAGTGTTCATTCTGTCTTCGAGCATAAGGTGGTGTTGTTGCTGCGATATGGTCCATGTCGTTGTAGGAGTTTGCGGCTAAAAACGGTAGAAATGCAGAAAATCTAACTTCTCTCTTATGACTGCTCAAGTCGAGCGGTTTGGAACTATGCAAAGGAAAAACTGATAACCAGATGGCCGATTGGTAACAAATTAAATTTAAGATCAGCGAGTGACCTTTGTACTGCACCATCCACGAGCACTGTTTCAATATCAAGGCTCCCCTATCGTTCAGGATTATCTTGCAGGCATTCGATCACATATATGAGGATTTTGCTCCCTTTTTTATCGATGTGTAGAATATGAAAATTTTGATGCGCATCTGCACTGAACAAAGCCATTATTTTGACCGTAGTTCATCGGGCTGCCTCTCAGTTGACCTTTGGTCACCCGGTTGCGTTAATTGGGCTTACTCCGGCTTCTTTAACAATATTCTGAGCTCGAGTTTAGTAGGAAATCGCCGATTCTAAGCAAAATGATAGGTAATCTCAGCAGTTAGCAATACTGCGAAGGAGAAATCAACGAACACCGATGCTCGGATCGTTGCCGCCGTTCTCTAGGCGATGAAAGTAGAAGATCATGATGAGATTCACGCTTTGATGACTTGCTGGAAGTTGATCTGCTTGACGAGCTGTCGCTATCAGTTCTATAATTGTGATGCATTTGAAGGTTGGTATTCTCAGGTCAACTTGCAATCAAGAAAGGTAACATCAATTTCAACTCGTTAGTTTTCTTTCTGGAGGTGACCGAATAATTGATACCAACTCTGAGTGACTTAAACGATTTTCAGAGCGTTAGATTATGGCAGATATTACAAATGGGATAACTAAGGTGAGATTCAGTTGGATTAGTCAAAATCTTCTATAATTGATGTAGGTGCAAAGTACTTCTCAACCATTACCATTGCCCCTTTAATCCTCCATCTTCAAGCTCTATATTCCTTCAAAAATCTTTCTATTTCAAAGTGCGCATGAATTTGTCGTGATACGGCCTGGTTGATTTTTCAAAAATCCGACGTGTCATTGAAAGCACAAATAAACTTTTTAGCCGTTTTACATGTCTCCTTTTCAATAAAGATGTAGCTGATTCGTCTGCTTACTCATTGATTCATCAGTTGTCAGAGGTGCTTAGGAAGACTTCAATGCTATAATCCAGGCCAGACTTGATCAAATGAATTATCTTTCAATTTCACACAGTCGTTTGTAGCAAATGGAAGATGCATTTGCTAACCGCTGAACACTTTTCACTGGACCGATCAGTTCTGCTTTCATTGATCGACGTACTTGTCGCAACCAATCGTCGTTACTGCAATCCGATTGCATTAGAACGTTTTATTTACACAACAATAGACATTCTTAGCAATATTTTACTTTCTCTATTCGTGATATTTTGCACGTGATTTTTTATGGAAGGCACTAATTTATAAGTCGAATTTTGCCCAGTTATTCGACAGCAAAAAAAAAAGAAATGATTAACCCTAGTTATCGACTGTGCATTCAGCCTTTAGAACAAACGAGATCCAGCATTTGCGAATGGTCGAAAACAGTGAGAAGAGGAGATTAATAGGCTCATTGTTATACTACAGCCGGGTTTATGAGATATTGCATAGGACATGAACAACTTCGTATGGGAAGAAATCGAATGATGGAGAACGATTGCATCGCTTACCGATGAACTTCGTGATCGAGATCGGATTTGTGATGTTCTTTATGATTGCCGTCTAAAGTATGCGAAACATTTTTCAATCGCCTATAAATGCTGCCGAATCCGAAGTGATACATGGAAAAAGTGAACTTTATTACATTCATGCGATGAATTAACAATCATCTACTGATTGCATTTAACAGAAGAAATTTGTAATACAAAAAAGAAAGTGCATCTAGTTGAGAAAGCCGTTGTACTGCAATCTGCTTGCTATATAAAGCTTCGGACCTAAGAGTCCATGTGCATGAAATAAAGTGACATTGTTTATAGAATTGTTAGCAAAGGCGTGTGAAGTGGGGATAAAATGTCATATGTTGATGAATGAGAATGTGAATGTCGCCCAGATAGGCATTATGAACGATCAACCAGGTAAAACACTACACAGGCGAAATAATTCCAACGAAAATTTTACTGCTGAAAATGCACTGAAACAGGAATTAAACCTCTTTGGCATATTTCTCGAAAAGAACAATAATATCATGCAAAAAAGAACAATCGAAAAGAAGATCATGCAAAAAAGATGAGAATTTGCAAATATGCGCGAGAGTAAACTTTGATTTATTTGAAAGCTGCGTTCTGCTTGGAATAGAGTGCAAGGAAAATGTGGGAATATTTTACTTCGTATGGAGTTCTCGCTTTGAGTTAATTCGACATCAGGCTCGGCTGAAAAGTAAATATTGTTATATTGTGAAAGTAAGACGTAGCGAAAGCAATGAAACGATGTAAATCCACATGAATACACTTTGCGGCAACAGCAGGCAGGGCAGGTCTAGCAAAATGCACTCCACTATGCAAATTTGATCAATATGGTGACTTGCTTGATAAGTATGCAAAAACTGTCTCATAAATGCAAATGCTAATGAATGTGGAAAACAAACGCTGCATGATTTATTGTAGCAGTGACAGGTGTTTAAACTGTTCGTCACGTATCATATGTTATAACTTTTGTCATATATGCGTGCATGTTTTCACTAGAAACAAATATAGCAACATTGCTTTCATTCAAAACCTAGCCCCTTGTCCCACCTCCTTCCACCTCATATGTTTGAAGAACAAGGCGAAAAAATGCTATACTTCTGCCTTCTTATGGGGAAGATTTTCAGTTATTCCTTGTGAAGAGTAGCATAGCGGTTGTTTCTTACTTTTACCTGATATCCCTTTCATGGAATGAAACTACTTCACTCGAAAGAATAGAGTATCCAAAGGTATTCATACCTATTTTATTTTCCTTTCTTTGACGCTTGCTAATCTGAAGATCGTCGAGCTTTTCCAAAAGGATACCTTCTTTCCTGCTTCGATCATTTCATTATAAGATTACGGAATTTTCACAAGATCACTGCGTTCATATGTATATGATAGATGATTTTCAGAAAGACAAACTATTTTTTTCCTTTAAGTATTTAATATGAAGAACAATTAATACTCTCGAAAAGTTGAGCATCTAAAATTTTGCACCCATATATAGCTCGAACCGAAATTCAAAACGTGAAATTCATAGCAGAAAGATTTGTCATTCAAGATTTCAACTAACACTTTTGATCGAAGTTCAATTATAAAGTGTTCGACTTTGATTCTGCAAGCAACAATTCATGAAACCATACCGTTGTGATGGACTTCCTGAAATTTCAGGAATAAGGCTTACACAACTCTTTGTAACTGCATATGAGGACACAACCTATGCCTGTATATACACTTTCTGATGCTGAATATAAGTGCAACCACTCTTTAGTAAATGTTTTGCACGTGACCATTTGAAATGGAAAAAAATTGGTTTTTATCAGCGAATTTTTCACGTATGCTCCATCTAATCTCTCCGCAGTAATTTCTTGCAATTTTGGTAAAGTAATGATTCCTTTCGTAACGTCGTGTATTCGCTCAATACATTTGATGGAAATATTTTATAACGTCCGGCTGGCCAAAATAATAGAGACGAACTCGCACTATTTCGTTGACGTTCATCAGGGACTCTGTGAATTCGCTGTAGTTTAACATCCGACTTCTTTGCTGCCCAAGGACCCACTTCTACCACATCTCTTTTGCGCTAGAAAACAATTTGACCATCAATGTAGCACAAGTTCATTAGTGCGTCAGGGTGTATAGTAATATCACACATCTACATCAAGCGCAATTGAACCGTCTTTAGAATGATCGAAGTTGATTTTAGATGTTTAGGGTTCTATAAAGAATATGGAGCTCTACACAACTTCTCTATTTTTCTCAGCACATTGAGGTAAAAAGAAAAAAAAACGATCGAAGCGGGCAAAGGCAAGGAGAGTAGTAGAGAAAAACTGATTGAGAGGAAATTCGCTATTCGCTCTTTATGATGGCAAAGCATGAAACGTAGACATAATAAACGACAATCAAATTTAAGACTTGCAGGTGGCGTTCTTGATCCTTTTTGATTCCTGAAATCAAACATTAATAGTTCGTTTCTTGTTCATTGACGACAAAAAGTTGCAAGCTGATGTTCAACTCGATATTTATAGAGACCCAAAGAACTTGATTAAAAGAATGTCTCACCGAGATGCTGCATAAAAATATCAACTTTGCTTGTCACTTTGATGAGGTATTGTGGTCGAGCACTTCGTGTAGCTCTCTAACAACTTATTGGTTTGGTTACAGCTCATTTTTTATAGGTACCTTTAAAACAAAGGCATGATTCATCGTTACTTAGCTAGTCTTCGTGAAGTTGATGGGTCCAGTTGAGAGATTTTGTAACTGAAGTATAAGATATGAAGATATCGTAAGGTATATATTGGACTCATAAACTTCGCAGCATCTTCATATTCGCTAACTGGGACTGCATGATAGGCGCATCTGTATGTGTGCACAGATACAACATCATTGATTATGGTGCGTTTTGCATATGCAACTCGTAAGGACGGATAAAAAGTATTACTTTATATGTCGGAGATTTTGAAAAATTTGCTTACTCGAGTTGAAGTGATTCTCGTTCAAGTCCATATTCTGAAAGGAGGTAAAATTTGATAAGTATGTGAAATGAATTTCAGCATTGCTTGCTTGACATCTCACATTCACTGTGCAAGTGATTTCTCTATTTGAATTCTGATAGGGAGATAAAAATGAAATTTTCTACGTTCAAAACGCAAAGTTTGTCGTTTCATTTCTACAGGAAACATGAATGGCTAGTAAATATTCGGGAAATCATGACTCGTCCACCAAAGAGAAACGGAATTTTTCATCAGTTCAAAATATTTGGCTTGTAATTTCTATTTATTATTCATTAGGTTAATTTACTCTCTTACATACAACCCCAATAAATTGTGAATGGAGATCGAAGTAGGTTCATGAATATGAGCATAAAAAACATGGACATGAACAATGAACATAAAAACAGTGTTATATTCATGTTGTGAACAGTAGATCCATAAAATTAACGCATGAATAGAAGGATCAAGGATTGACCTGCAAAATTTCCCTTCTTACCGTATCCTGATGATCTCAAAGATCGGAAAAAAATAATTTCAGAAAGTCTATGAGATCAAATGACTCCGTCTCAGTCCTTTCTCTTGTCACTTCCTCCTTCCCTTGAATGCATCACAAGCATTTTCCCCAGAACGCGGCTTAACAAAACATAAGACTAAAAAAAGAAAGAATTCAACAACAAGCATTGGTAAATACCAAGCAAACGATTAACGAACCAAGATTTGATGTAACTGTTTGAAGTTCACCTATACCTGAGTGCTGCCGCTGTCGTTTGCGGTCCCTCCGTCGTATGTGTTCTAATTTAGCCAGTTGTCGACGTATTTTCTTTGATGTTTCATTATCTCGCTTCCGGTTACCAGGTCTACATAGCCAAGCTATGGTTAGTGCAAAAAACCACGTGGTTATCGTCAAAATCCCATCTGTAATGAAGTTCTTCGATTTCCTCACGAGGAAGAGAGACAAATGTGAGCTCGTGTCATCGCAAGATCAGGCAGGTCAGCCGACAAGATGAAGCAATAGAAAAGAGATGGCCACCAGGATCAACAGGAAAGCGTGGAATTTTTCCTCCATTTTTGGGTTTATTTTGCAAAAATTAGTGAACTGAATGAATATAACGAAGGCAAAAATGTATCTGATAAGTTCATCGCACGCAAAGATCTCAGAAAGCTCTATTTCTTGATAATGCGTTTCTCAGAGTAGTTTGGACGTGAAAATGCTTTTAGGAGTAATAGCCACACATGCGTGAAAATGCTTTCGGTAATAGCCACACTCTTTGCGAAGTTAGAAAGCGCACAACACCCTCATTGCTCCCTGTCACAAAAGTGTTAGAACGGAACTGTGCATTTTGAGATATTTGGCGACATATTCAACAGAATTGAGGCATTGTGTCACTAATCCTGAATTTTTCAATATTTTCTTGTCAATAAATGCTTTCACACTTTTTTGGCACTTATAGTTTTCTAGTCCAACATAAAATTTCAGTGGGATATAATAAAACTGTAGGTGACGTGTAGAAAGTTCGGTTATTTGCTTTCATGCGAACGGAATCTCCAGCAAATTTTCTATATTCAATGATTTGAAAATATTGTATAGGAATCTGCAATTTTTGGAATAACACTGCATTTATTGAACTGCCCATCAATTTACATTGCAGGTTCTTATAATTAATTCCATTGCAAGCTCCGGTATTCGGATTCCTCAATCTTATACAAACATGTTTTGCAAAGTCTACAAAGTGCATTAGATTGCAATGGCACGATAGTTTTATTCTCCACTGGTTCGGACTGTGAATCCAGCTAGTGATTAGATCGTGAGTTGAAAGGTAGCACAGGTATATCGATTAAGCTTGCTTATATCATCAATACTTGCTGCTAAGATCGGTTGTTTTGAATCGCTTTTGAAATCTCACGTTGCGTCGTCAGTCCACACCCTTCAATTAAAATTTTCCCCTCTCTATTTACAGCGTCACAGTGGGTTTCTTGTCGACAACGAACGCTCTCACCTTGCAGTAATGAAAAAACCGAGACGATATCCATAAACGTTAGAAATAAGCCACTCGGCACATCGGAAACAAAAAATACTGAATTCAACCGCAAAACATAGCAGCCAGCATCTTGGAGATTATGCATATGCAGTGAAGAACAATTCTACCGCATCGCTAATTGCCATACCAGAGAGCACATCTTGCACGATTCTGATTGCTCAACGAGGAGATAAGCTTGCATAGCTACACTGAGTTAAATTTGCATTATTTTTCTCTCTACTTATAGATTTAAAATTGTGCCATCGTTCTATTCAGAGATATAAATTTCTCAAATCCTTCTCATTGATCAGGTAATTATGTTTGCTCACTTCTTCTTACTGTCCTACTTCAGTGAAAATCTGCCTCATCTGCCGAAAGATTCGGTCCTGTAAAATCCTTCTCTACAGAAAGCAGTACATCTGCAAAATCCTTCTCACTAGTATCGGAATTAAATTTGAACAACTTTTCATACTGATCAGTAAACTGGACTCACTGATTAGTACGAAAAGTTGTGCAATTTTAAATTGACTAAGGAAATTAAAATTGTTAGATTACAAATCTTTTAAACATGTGACATTCAAAAACGATGAGGCAGATTTCACTGTAATAATGTGTCCATGTGTTAATGTTGCTTCGAAAAGCCGAAAAGTAAAGCTACTGTCATTCCTGTTTTGTTATTTTTCCTCATTCAATTTCTTCCAGTTTCAGCCGTCAGTACTGCCAAGTTAATATTCCTCTTCATCGTAAACAGTTACGTGGATGATAAATGAGATTGTTACGCAGGTATCAATGATATAAAAACGTGGAAACTGTTGCAAGCTCTTTCCTAAAGTTGTAAATGGATGAATTTGTGCACTCTTGAAGCATCTTTTTTTTTTTCCAGCAAAGTGGAGAAATGCAACGATCCTTGAACGGCTCAATAGAAGTTTATCGTATGCACTCTTTGATATCCATTCATAAACGAGCGATTGCTATAACGTACACACATCGCGCAGCACAGTATTATTCCACCGAATCGTGCTTGTTGACAGACATTCATGTATAGTATAGCAATATGCAAGTATGAGAAGCGAGTTATGGAAAAAAAATCGGAAATAAGAAGCTGTATAATGAAGGAATTACTTCCTATACTCTTTGATGACTTGAAATGGGGGCATTGATATGACCGTAGAAAGGGATCTTCAGAATGCTAGAATAGTGCAGAGGTAAACACAGAGGAGGACGAATGACAAATACCGATAAGGTTGAGAAATGTATTTGCATGCACTTTTGTTTTTTATGTTGTTGTGGTTTTTTATTGGTAAAATGGGGGCTTGATTATATGCTTCGACATGGCGGGACGAAAAATGCCGCTCATGGGCGCGAGTCAAAGTTAGGGTTTTGCACTTCAATGTCACCGGTTGGCGCAAGACCCGGACACTCATACACCGAGAAATTGTTGCCCTCATCGTCGGACGCCTCACTGGTCTCATCGTTGTCGGGCATACCGGCACCCAATTCCTCACCAGAGATGATTTTCTGCTTCGTTTGTTGGTAATGATGCAACTGCGCCTGCAAGAAAAGATCCAATGAATTGTATTCATTGTTTGTTTTTCTAATATGGTCGAAAATTAATTGCATCCATAACAGATTATTTAAAAAGGTATGTGTTCGTTCATCACGTAAAATATTGCGATGGGACACGTGATCGAGGAAGAAGGATGGTTGATGATCCTACTTGGCCATGAAGGAATAGGTATAAACAAATGAAACTTAATAAACAGGTGAATCAATAAGTAGATAAAGTAGTAAACGAATAAACAAATAAACAAATAAATAAATGAATCAAAAATTGATAAATAAATGAAATAAATAGATAAGCATTTAAAAAATAAGTGGATGGGCAAACAGCAAGTAAGCAACTGAACAAATAAATGCATAAAGAGGTGCTTAAACAAGCAAATGAATGTATAAATGAATAAATAAACAACGCACACATACTTACCACATTATTCCCTATATTATACAAAAGTTGCGCACGCGTCTACTAGTACAAACGTGCGATTGGAAATTTATGGAGAATGGTAGTAAATGTATTAGCATTTTGCAAAATTTTCGGATTAATGCCAAATTAGTCTCCACTGCTTCTATCCCTTTCCCGCTTGCAGGTAGTACGAAAACATAAGATTTCCGCTTCAGTAATAATGCATCGCATATAAGCAAAAAATGAGATAAAGGGGTTTATTAGCGCTGGCCATCTTGAGTCTGAGCGAATGTGGAATGGAATGAATAGTTAATATTGATTGCTCATCGTTGAAATTCGCTAATGCAATGGGGCATTATTTCCGCTGTGTATATCATCATGGATGTTTGGTAAACGAGAGTGCAAATGGATAAAGAGTACCATTTCTTGCGGGTAAATATCGAGAGAACATGGTATCTGCTTTATTCTCAACTTTCATTCGTTATTAGACGCGGAAAGTATGGTAATACCTGCATTTCCTATTGCAATTTTACGCCCAATGATCAGCATTAGTATATAGATTTAGTTGTACAATAAGTGGCATTTACAATGATAGTATGTAATGTAGTAATGATGCGCTTCAAATTTTTCGCGATTCATAAATCATTTCAGTATACATATGATTAACAGATATTGATTGGGCTTAGTAAAAAATGAAAAATTTGTAATAAAAAGGTAACAAAACTTTGACTATTCTCCTAATGATCCATATTGAAATATATGTAGTATTTCTAATTCCATAGAAACCGTAGGCGATACACACAAACCCAACTTATTATCCCTCGAGGGAACATTGTTTCGAAGTTATGCGTATTCATTCATCTGCAGAACTAGTCTCATTGTGGAAGTCGTGGATTATTCGCGTTCTACTAACCAAATGAGTGAAGTGAGTAAAGCTCAATGAGCAACGAAATGCAAAGTTGCAACTGTTATTTATAGACTTCTATTGTCTCAAATCCTTTCTATTCTTCATTCGCTTCAGCATAGGATGCCAAACCTGGAGATTCCAGTAGATAGAGCTAGTAATTCCGTCAAGCTGGAATATTCAGTTCCTCTTTTAAAAGCCACAAAATGATGGAAATTTGAAGGGTAGTAGAGTGATTTGTAAATTACTACAGCAAACGTTAAAAATCAGCGAGCAAATTTTCATGCTCTTCATAAAAATATAGAATTATACACAATTTTGCGATGCTTTCGAGTGACACTTGAGCAGATTACGCCTGAGAGGTATCATAGTTAATCATATCCATCCCTCCGTTTTAGTGGTGTTCATTGAGTGCGTTCATTGCTGCCAATGTGTTCGCAGCATAAATATTTCCTACTAAGGCGAGCAGCAATGTTATGCCGGAAATGCGTTTTTATTGGCACTCGCTTGATGTGACAGGTATGCGAGCGATATCAATGCTTTAAGCCACATCATTACGATAGCCTACTAAACGTGCCACTTTTAAAAGCACATTTCCGGATCTCTGAACGTTATGAGGACTATCTACATATTGAATACATACATTAAACATGAGATAACCCCTTAAGAAGTATGATTCGTGTTGAATTCAAACACTGATGGTTAAGTCTTTCAGGTACATCTAGATTCCTCTGGGGATTTACTTTCAACAATAAAAAAGTGATGTTGTTTACATATGCTCTATTATCGAATATTTTTGTGTAATTGGGCATATGGAGCCTCAGCTGCATATTTTTTCTCAAATCGATTTATGCCCATTATTGATGTCTTGCACGAGCTCGTTTTAAATTCTCGCTGTTGTCAGATAAGCCCCTCTGCTTCCACTAGCAACTAATATTCAATAATAGCCATCAATTATATGATTGAAGCGAATAAATGAATCGGAAGAAAAATCTATCCACACAACAAAGAATTGCACAGAAACCAGATATAGGTATAAAGGGGAATGAGAGAGACAAAAAAAGTGCAACATGAAGAGATTCATTAAGTGAGGAAATAAGACTAGAAAGTAATCGAGATGGAGCAATGACCAAAGAAAAAGAAAGAACGAAATAGTTTGGAAATCACATTAGCTAAGCCATTAACCAACAATGAGATGCATTGTGATTCGTAAGCAATGAAATGATGCGATTAACGTAGCCCAACAATGTGGACATTTCACGTCATCAAATTGTTATAGTCACATTTAGACGATGATTTTTGATCTTTTGAGAGATCGTACCAAATTCAAACTTCCGGAAATTGAAAAATAAGGAAGCAAACAAATCGTCAATCAATTGCAAACTTAAGATATCGTAATTAATCATGTGCATTGGAAATCAACTGATCGTAAACATTTACCGCACGAAGGAAATTCTCTCTAATAGTATTCAGCTAAATCTTAACGATAGTATTGAGCCATAAGATGGGATGCCATATGATGGAATAAACTTCCAACAGTTGTCGCCATTCTTATATACATTTAAGAGAAATGTAAAACTAGACTTTCAGTAGGGTATTTTTGCAATCTTAGACTTGAAATAATATCAGAAACGGAAATGCAAAACAAAGTTACCGGTAACATCACAAGTAAATTAAGTATTCCTACTTATATTACGAGTAAATTGATAATTGATATAATATGCTACCTTGTAGGCGAGGCTCTCATCACCACGTTTCTTTTTCTTCTCTTTGCCCGGTCCAGCAGGCGCATAATGCGTGAAATCGGATCGCTCGGCCGCTGCCTGTTGCATTCGCCACCTCAAACAACAACGAAAAATTAGTCTCAATAAAGTTTTATATGAAAACAGGATGCTTTTGCAACTAATAGAATAGAGTCATGATTTCCTATCTCAGAAAAAAATGGAACAACAGTTACTTTCATTCATTATTAAAACAATAAAATCGACGAAAGCGAATGAATGACTTCAAGTGGTTTCGATAAACTTTAAATAAATGTGAATTAGAACTCTAGCAGCTAGTGCAACTCTAATGATAAACTTGAACGAACAAAATGAACACTTCAAATTCGTATTTACCGATTATGCAAATTATGAGCTGTGAATAATTTTTGGATACTGCAGACTTTTACATAATGACAATCCGAAAAATGCATATAAGGTATGAATAAATTACGAGCAAAATATAGCAACATACGCTCTGTAGTAGTAAGCACCACTTACTGCACCGACCACTGCTCCGACAGTGCATACTGTTGCGACCGCTGAAATATCGCATATGAAAGTATTAAAATCGACAACTAGAATGTTGCACTGAAATGCCTTGTAGTTTCCAGCTTGTGTAGAACAAGAACCTACTTCAGCTAAACATTTCGATTTTCAAGTATATACTTTGACTTTGGTATTTTCGAAATGGAATATTCGAATAGTGAATCATATCTGCATTGCGTGCGATATATATATATATATATATATATATATATATATATATATATATATATATATATATATATATATATATATAGATATAGATATATAAAGTGCTAAAAAGGAGGAATTTGTTCTAACGGAGTGATAAACAAGAATCATTTTAACGGGATATGCAAAGAGTGCAACTCAAGTAGGCTAGTGAAATTACCTGACTTAATCACTTCGAAGTTTTTTTCATATATCTTTAGGTAAGACCTTTTGATAGATATCAGCTGAACAATTTTGCTCGAAACAATGTGATACCACTATTTGACTAGTTTCATTTGTAAAGAAATTTGTTAGCGAAAGTTAACTTATGTAAGTCGATAATGCATATTGTCCACATATAGAATATGCAATTGGCAAAGATAACCTTTTAAGCATTTCAAGAAAGTGAATAGAAAAAGTGAAAGCGACGTTCAGTACTATAAGCTTATTCATCATGTGTTACTACATGATCTGAGTAGTAGACAATGATCAAAATATCGTCTTACATCGAATTTTAGTGCCTCTTCTTCCATACTATAGAATTCTCTAAACTAATGGGACAAAAAAAAACGATAACCTATGAAGAAGAAATTTCCGGTGTGGATAAGTCTAGAGGATTGTGCAGCAGCATCTTGAGGAATAGGTATACGCTTCTCCAATGTTTCTACTTGTTTCAATTGGCTCGCAGCTTTTGGCTCGATAAACTCGACGAATTCGCTTTGGCCTTTTTTCTGCGCTGACATCGGTTTCTCGGTCCCCTCAATGCTTCTCGCAAGCTCAATCTCCATGGCGTTTGCACGCAGATCATCCTGATCGAAAACTGAAAATACGCAAATTCATTTCCTTGTTTAAAAAAATATTCAGGCATTTATATGAGGTGATGCCAATACTCGAGACAAAGCCCTGCTACTTAACAGGAGCGCTAAAGCAAAGAATTGCTAGAATATTGGAAATTTGAGAAGAATACTGTATGTATGGCTTGAAAACCTGGTTCAGAAAATAGATGATGGTCTGCTAATTTCTTTTAACGCGGTCGATCGTCTAGGCAGAAAATTGATCCATGAAACCAATCCATAACATTGTTCACCCTTCAACTCTTATCTTTCCTAATCCTGCGGAAGAAACTTACAGTTAAGCGGCAAATTTGTTGAAAAGGAGCGAGGCAGTTGGGTGGGGTGGGGGGGGGGGAGGGAGGGAGGACTTGAACAATTAAGGATGCGATGTAATCAGTTGAGCAAAGAATGGCAAACAATCAAACGCAATTGACTGATGTGAACTAGTTTTGAAGTATTACTTCAAACATAGTTCGAACGCTTTGCACTTCATCTATACGTGAATTGATTTATGCGGCAATTCGCTCGAGCATAACTTTTTTTGCCTGTAATAAACGCTTATGGAGAATTCCGATTGATCAAATTATTTAATTATTTGCGCAATATCTTGCACTAATTCTCTTTTCTCGATAAGCTGATTAATTAGCGAGAAAAATCGTCGAGGTTGTTGACGAATGAAATACGCCTATGGCATCCATCCGCTCGTTAATTAAATTCTAACGCTTCATACTGTCATATCCAATGTTCATTTCATTTACTCGACATTTTTGAGAGTATTAAAGCGCATTTTCATATAACCGGAAAAATATTGCTTTGTGTGAGAAAAGAATTCGGCGTTGGTGCTTAGGGTTTTTTGCAAATTCATATTCGCAAAGCACACTATAACTACGTGACAACTCTCATCAAATGTGTCTGTCTGTATGTTTGTCCGTCCAGTACGTTAAACGTGATAAGTGTTGAAGCTCGCATTATGAAATTCAGGTAGCGTAATCTACGTCACCTTTCGTAGCATTCTTCAGATTGATTCATTAGATTAAAAAGATCTGATAATAAGAGGAAAATAAAAGGGTCAAGAAATCAGCATATTTATAAGGCATCTCATATCAACTGGATAGTATTTTATCAGCACTAGAACAAGAAAAACAAGTCTCAGAAGAGTTGCTGAAGCGGTGTGACCAATCAAAACATGCAAAGGGTCTTTTAAATATTTCTTATAGCCGCTTTAACAAGCTTATTTTGCAAAAACGCATCATACCAATGGCATATAGCTGCGGATGTTACGTGTGTGTCTATGCATCTGCTGCTTCAGACATCGAACAACTTCCGCTACGGCTACAAATTTCGTTATGTTTAACCTGGATCACAAATTCATCCATTATGTCAAAAATCAATCTGATGCAACAATTTTGACAGAAATTATGGATATTTAAAGGTTTAAAAAACTACAGACTTTGTACGTCAAACGGTTTTTCGTTCAAATTGCTGAGGTGACAGAACAACGAATTTTGTGCGGATAACTTCTATACACGATCCGATTAATCGAAATATTAAGGCGTTACTTTGCTTAGATTTATTGCTAGCAAATTATGAACCGTCTATCAGACGTGCGGAAAATAAAACTTCATATTTCGACAAATCCACTGAAATGCTTCTCCCTCAGCTTTTTATTGCCCTCATGGTAACAGGGCGAAAAGGTGGCGAAAATATTGCCGTGATCATAGGTGAGAATTGTAAAAGTACATATCGTAGCCGTGACATTCACTTAACTCCATCAATTCATCGCTTGAAATGCTATGGAATTTGTCTTAAACGCCTATTTCCTTAACGAATATTCAATGAATTCCCTTGAGTATCAGCATATTAAAAAATAGAGAAAATTATTCTCGTGACAAAATGCCATTTTCCATTTCAAATGAGAAATTAGATAGATGAAATCTTCGATCGTCTAAGAATTTTATCGTTGAGAAATTCTTTCGATATTCTGAGATTTATTTCTAATAGCGCACATAAATAATGATGCCACTAAATATTTTTATAAAATCGATATTTCGAATTATGTAGCATATCTCAGTTACCATTATACGAAAATACATTGCATTTAAAAAAGTGTCAATTATTCCAGCATAATATCTGAGAAAAAACTGAACAGAAAGATTGCAATTTTAGCATTCTCCATTTTTTTTTGCCTTTCAAAAATACAAAGATTGTGCATGCAAGACATAGTTCTAGGCGATGCTGTATCACTGGGTTAATGTGAACACTTTCACTGGCCATTATTCATTGCTCGGCTTTGCTTATCTGTGGTTATACTGCAGTCACAACTCAACACACCTAATGTGCCTATAGTAGCAACAATCAGAGCAGGACTAGCACTAGCAAGAGCGAATATTGTTATGAATACATCACTCGCGTCACATAGCTTTAGGATTATTATACTTTTGTGAATCATTACATTATTATATATATATATATATATATATATATATATATATATATACAATATTCTCAGCTTAAAAATATATATCCGCAGTAATTCTGACTATATATTTATATACTCAGAATTATTGCGGATAATCGACGCGTGATGATGTAAAAATATGAGGAGTGGTGCGCATCAACTCATGGCAGAAATGCATAGGGGTGACGATGATACCGCTAAAAAGTGATGTTTTTTTCGAGCAGGTTTGAAAAAATCAGCTTTGACTTGCAGAACTTCTTTGAATAACCCTAGCTAGCTGTAAGATGCATAAAAGTTCAATCAGTAGGCATTAAAACTTCTACATGCTCCTTTCGACAACTTCATGATTCTTTACAGGAAAAGTGAACGATTTATGAATGTCAACTGCTTAATATTCGGAGGTTAATCTTTTCAGTGTCATTTTCCTTTATGAAATCGATGCCAATTGAAATCTTAATTCCAGGGCATTTTATGAAAAGTGTCGTTTGAAATGATTGATGATGTATTAAGTGGGAGGATGAATAGCCTATCGAATAAATGGCACTACAAAATCGCGATCGAATAAGGATTTTCCATCGAGTAGACGATATTATTTCCTCTTCAATGAATATGAATTTGTATAACGACGAACACAATTAAGTCAATTATTAACATGCATTACGTGATTACAAAAGAAATCTTTAGAGGTGTTTCCGTTATATAAAGCACAATTCTTTTTTCATCAAATAGCTCGAAAAGACAAATTGATTACACAATAATCACTCATTAAAGCTACTCAATGATCTAAATGAATTCCATTCACCAAATATGACATGTAATCGGTATTATGTTGCAAATTTTATTTTATTTTATTATTTTTTTTTTATTAAAAATGATCATTAGGCTGAATAGAAAGCTTAATTAGAAAAATAGAAGAAAGAAAGTCTCGTTGAATGATCTGGCGCTAATGTCAGCTTATTATTGAATACTTAGTAAAATATAAATGTGATAAAAGTATTTCATTCCCTATTCAATTCATCTTCTAAAGGCACTAAATAGGCGAACTAGGTTTTACTTCCTCCTTCGAGAAGTCTTTTTTTTTCATCAGGTCTCCTTGCAGTATAGACTACTTGGCACAGAAATTCTGTTATGAAGAAGTGATATATGCAGCGAATGCGGTCTATTAGTGTTTCGCAATTGCATAAATAACTCTCACTGAATCTATCGTTCTGCTACATTTGAAGTGGCGCATATGTCATTCATTTTCAGGCATAGCAGCTTCTCAACGTACTAGTGATAATTTCTGATGTCGCATATAGTGCACAATTGTGTTTTATTATTATCACGTCATCAAGATACCGTTATCATAAACGTCATGACGTCAGAAGTGCCTTTTGCGTCAGTCGAGTGACTCATAAATATGAATGTAAACTTCATAGTGGATTATTACAATTTTTGCGTCAATAATTTTCTTACTTTCACTGATAAGCGTTTCCTTTCCCTTAAAAAAAGTGATATAATCTAAACGACGCAAAGCTTCATGAATAAACTTGGTGGAACCGATGAGAGTAAATAAAATGGGGAAACTTTCCAAAAATATATAAAATGAAATGTGGACATCTAAAGTTTGCACGTGTAATTCCTATGAGGTAAATAAGAATTAATACTGAAATAATAATGCACTCATTTACATTTCCCTTAACCATTCCAACCCTCTCCCTCTCAGTCCCCTCCTCTCCTACGAAACGATCGAACAAATTTATTGCGCAACACTCTTGAAACTCAGTAGTCAGCAAAGTCTGATATTTTTTAATTCCTATAAGTAAGAAAGGAGATTTTTACTCTCTATTAGAAATATTTCTTGAACTGATTGATGGGAAGACGTCGTCGACGAAATTTTATATAAAAGAATCAAAGTTATGTAAGAAAAATGCTGTTGAATGTATTTTTTTTCACAGTAATAAATAAATTTTGTGTTAATTTATTAGATTTTTGAATTGCATCGGAAATGATTTCCAGCTAATTGCTAAAATGAATCGAATCGATATTGATTGATTAAATGATGAATAAAGAAATATTTCGTAAAATGTGAACCAATCATTTCAAATGATTTCGATTACGATAGGAAATTTCATTGATTACACGATAAATAATGGCCATATATTTAATAGCAGTTGTCTAAAAATATGGTTTAATAATTCGTAAAACATGAGCCACAAATAAATAACGGAAAATTTGCTAAGAATATTTTCATACTTGGAATATTTTCATGGAATTTTACCGTATTTGCATCTGCTCGAATATTACGATAGCAATGAATGCATCAGTAATTTGATCAAAAACCTTTCAAATCCTTAGATGGGACATGTATAGCAATATCATTCAAGAAGATTATTAAATTATTTCAGTTTCACATTCAGCTGATTGTTGGAATAAGATTGGCGACCGATTTTCATCCCACTAAGACCAATATAAAAAGAGTCTAACTTTAAAACTTTTATTACATTTTATTCTGATAGAATCCACTAATAATTTCCACTTAATTTAAAATGAATAAGCACTAATTAAGATTGGAGTAGTCGAGGTTTTGAGAGATACAGTAGTGAATATGATGCAATAAAAGCATTGCTTGTGATTAGCTTCAATGATTAAAGTAGAAAAATTTGAACTCAGATATATGAAGATTTTCAAAGATATAAGAAGATTCAGAGCAAAGATCGAATGTTTCACAAAAATATTTCTCATAAATATCTTCATTTAAAAAATACATTAAAAGCTCAGAGAATATGATATAAAAATTCCCTGCTGATGGGGAATTTGGCAAAAATTTTTTTCAAACTTTTCATTACCAACTTCCAACTTCGCAAAAAATTTTTAAACTTTTTTCGAGAGAATTTTTCGCGCCACATTCATTCTTAATCGGTTCATCGATAGAATTTTCATGAGGTTAGTAAGTTGTATAGTGACTTATTACAACTATACAACTTATTAATGACTTATTGCTACGAAATAGTTGAATTTTTTGCATTTTGTCTCACTCATATCCTAAAATTATACTTCCTTGAACGAGTATTACGTTGACATTTCTCGTAAATAAACGATCCTTTTATGAGACTGTGAACGTTGAACGATTTAGCGCTGCCCTATACGTTCATTATCATTTCAAGGCATATTCTTTGATGCGCAATATTAGAACATTCTCTTGCCTTAAGAGATTGGGAGAAGATATTCGAATGAGAAGTGGTCCACAAAAAAATCTTCGGACGGTTTTGGTATCATTTTTGAGAAAAAGGTCGTAATTTCGTAAAAATTCATAAAAATTCGTTTTCGAATTATTTCAGAGCATGACCTCTGAAAAAAATTTCGCAAATGGTTTAGATGCGGTTCTGAAGATATAAGTACAACGAGAAAATGAGGCGAGTAATTTTATGGACAATTGAAGAATCGGAAAAATGCACTTTAAAGAGCAATGTTCTCGGCTATGAGAGCAGAAGAAATGAGAGAAGAAAAAAAAATAGCGATCATATTGAAGAATTTGAAACATTCAAATGATGAATCATTGAAGGGATTGATAGACAGAAAAAAAGCAAGAGAGGGAAATAGCTGAGGAAGGATTAAGGAAAGCTTAACAATCAAGGAAGATAGAATGGAAAAGAAAAATTTATGCGAGCAAAAAGGATGATTCAGCTGAGATATCACAACATTAGAATTTAGCAGACATCACTATTGAACTTCTGTGCTCGATCATTATGGAAAATTTAGCATTACGAATTTGTTTATTAAGAAAATTAAAGCTAAGATTAATAAATGTGCATGTCGATGATTTATAATTGGAAAAATTGATAGAGAACGCCCTTGGCATGATAACTTCCCTACCCTCCCTGGAGTCTTAAACTGAGAGGTGAGGTGTTGGGAGGGGGAATGCGCAACATTACTGGATATCAGAAGGAATACGCAAGTCTCCGAAAAAATGGTTTGCAAGAGAAAGAGAGAAGAATGGAGAAAATGAAGAAAAGAAGAACAATGTGCATCTCTTTATAAATATGTCTCATTCGTAAAATACATTGTGCGAATATTAAAGCTTCTCTTTAACTCAGATATATGCTATAGTGGAAGGTCTCTTCTACTCGGTGTTCACCTCCCCTTTGCTTGAGAACCTCCCCCTCTTTACGGACTCATTGAATCAGATCGACACTGTAGAGCTTACGTATGAATTTATGTTTGACACATACTTATTGAACAAAAGAATCGCAATGTTGTCTGCGGAAATTTTATTCCCGTAATTTTCTTCGATCAGCAATGTAATATTCACACGCTCACCGTATATGTCTATATTACTGCGAATTTCGTTCAATTACTTATTTATGGCTAGCATTTTGTTACTCAGTGATTATAAAACTCAATCTGGCGTTATACTTCATACTCATCGTTAAAACTATAGTATCCCTTTCGGGAATTTTTCACGCGAATTGGATTCAAAAGTAATTATGAGAATCTTTTATGTTTTGATAAAATAGCGCCCACTTGAGTGTCACACAAATTCCAAAATATCATCTGGATGAAGCCACTAAAGAGAATGTATATAGCTGCGCGGCAGGTAAAATATAAGCTTGGTAGGTTACAGGTAAAAGCGCGGCATACCTGCAATTTTCTGATTTCGTCAAATTACCGGCAGCTTTTGTTATGCACAATTCAAATCGTAGAAAAAACTCACAAATATATAGTACCTCAAAGTTTGGCACCACACAAAGCACACAGGAAAAACAATATTTTAGAGGAGAGAAAATTTATGCGAAACCTGCACGAGTGCGTCCACTTTGAACATCGGCATCTTTGTTTAATTCTTCGATAACTTCTGCTAGCTTTTCGGGGTCATATTGCACATTTCCCCGTGGTATATATTCATCATCGGGATAATACAACTCCTGCGGACCGCCTTCTGAAATGATTCGATTTTAAATATATATAGCTGAAAAATAAAATTAGTGAAGGGAGGTATTAAATTCCGAACGGAGATATTGAATTCAACGAGAATATTTTCTGCCTATGTTATTGCATGAGTATGAAGATTTTCCATGAATGGAAGGGATTGTTGAACCGGGATAAGTAGAACTTTATGCTGTTAGAGCTTTTCATTGCACCATAATAGAAGGACCATGAGGTGAACATTAAAACAAAAGTTACAAAAGTTCATAGTCGTACACTCCCTCACCCTCTCCCTCTCTCCCCCTCCCCTCGCTCCTGCCCCTAGCACCTTCATGTGATTCTTTTTATTTTCTTTGCTGGTCACAGATAATCAATAATAATTTATACAGTTACAAGCACGACGTCATTATCTAAAAGTTGCATGATCAAGGGACTATCGATTATTCGTCTCATTGTTGCGGGCAATCGGATTATTCAAATGATACAGTTAGCGAATATGCCTGTAGATCTATTGATGATCAATAATCACAACCCTTTCTCTCTTCCTTATTTGCGAAATCTTATATCTTTTCGAAGCGTACGACTTGTTGCATTCACTGGGAATATGTTTATACCTATGTGAGCACTGAAATGAGTTGTCAAATCAAAAAAAAAAAAAAAAAACAATTGTTTACGGTAGCTGCTTTCTCTAAACGCGAGCGTTCACTTCATTAAAGACCCCCCAATCATATAATTCTGGAAATTTTCTGCGATATTCGAGAGGCGTACATCAATTTGAGATGCGCATTCCGGATCAATATGAAGCCGGCTTGTGCCACAAACGAGTGTTACATCTTTTTCAATAGCCATTGTGAAAGTCCATCTGAGCTCATTATCGTGCACAACGGGTATATAGGCTATGGAAAACAACGATCGAAATTCTATCGCATTCCTCTGCTTCAAAAAAAAACAAAACAAACAAACATTCAACCATTATATAAGCGCATGCTCAGTAGTATGGATTACTTCTTATAGCAGCAGTAACGAAGATGACTAGAACGCCGAAATATGCAAAAGA
Organism: Baylisascaris procyonis; assembly: GCA_037389465.1. Lineage (NCBI taxonomy): Eukaryota > Metazoa > Nematoda > Chromadorea > Rhabditida > Ascarididae > Baylisascaris > Baylisascaris procyonis. The sequence goes on along the minus strand of JAZARR010000231.1, from coordinate 885,339 downwards.
GGAAGGAGGTTGATGTTCATTGGGTCAGAATATAGCGCTCAAATTATGCAAGAGGAAATTTCGCCATTGGTAAATTAAAATGGCATGCATTTCGTTGCCAGCTGAAGAACAGAGCGCGATCGTGTTGGTTATTGCTATTTTAGGATCGATAGCGGTTGAACAAAAATGCGACATAACTTATTAATCTCTAAAGTTTAAGGCAAATCAAAATTATCGAAAGACTTAGTGAAATGTGGAAAAAATATCGTAGTATAAAGGAAAAAAGGTTATTGTGGAAAAAGCTACTGAAATATGAGAAATGATAAGTAAAGTAAACCAAATTTCACTGATAAGTTGTACTTTCAACATTTCCAATATATTGATGTTGTTTCGACCATCTTACTTTATGGTGGTTGAGCGAGTCAATTCTTCCAATTCGCCTATTGATCAGAATAACACTTTTATGATCTTTGCTTTTTCAGATTAAACGAGATCCTAAATCAAGCGAAGTTAAGCAAAGTCAGTCAGGATTGGCATAACTTGTTTCAATTTGCTATTTCCCACTAATATAGTCAAACAGACAATAAATAAGCACGTGAATAAAAGTGTCCAAGGAGTTGGCACGATATGTGCTTTTTTGCATTTCGACCACCAAATTAGTCAGTAATTTAAAGTACAAAAAATAAAACATATGCAATAAAGCAATCATATTTAATTTATCGGTTCGTGCGCACAAATCTTCCGGAAAAGGTTCCTTTTTTAATGATTTAGTTTGGAATAATATAAGCTAAAAAGCTGTTCAGTATAAAATGCTAAGTTTGACGACTTTTGAATATTGATTGCATCTCATAAGGTTGTTGGATCAATGTGAAATTTGTAAGCGATCGTTAAATAGCGTAAATTACATGTATGCTGTTTCGCTACTCTAATCTTATAGTTATCGAATTGAAACGATTGATCAAACCTACAGACATACGTATAAACAAATACACAAAACAATGTAAGAAAATAGGCTTTCTTTTAAAAGTGAATTTTTTTACTTCAACGAAGAACGGTCATAGAAAATTATTTATAAGGGAAGATGAGATCCCCTATGGAATTACTGATTTAAGATGAGGCGGAAAAACTCAAATAAAAATAATAATTTCGGGAAAACATTACCGAAATATTGTTATTATTAAGGTAATAATAAATGTGGAATGGAAATTGAATGATGCATCCATGGTGCATATAGAATTAATGCATACGCTTCCAATAGACGGGATAGCGACAAATTTTACGCATGTTTTAAAATTTGCGTCGAAAATAAACGCTTTATTGAGTGGTGTGCAATATGCAAATGTACGTGGCGAAAAAATCTATTGAAAAGAAAATTAAATTGGTACTCTATTCGATTATTTATTGCTCGATTGCACTTTGATGTATTTTTGAATAGGCTGGATTTCCACTAGAAAACATAAAAAATATGACTTTTTTTGGAATATGCGTTTGAGAATTGAGAACGTATATGCTAAAATGCTTGTGGCAATTTATGAATTTATGAGAATTTGCACGGATATTCCCAATGGCTAGGAAAGTAGAAAATAAACAAATCTAAGCTGTAGTTGTGGTGTTGTTTCACTTTCTTGCATTGCATCAAAAATATGCGCCATCGGAATGCTTTCGATCACCGGCGTTTATATACACTCGATAGTGGAAAATTTGAATGGAGTGGAATAAAAGAACTTCATTTGTACTTTTAGTTACGATGGAAGTATTAGCAGTTCCCAACTCAGTTAATCATTTAAGCGGAATGGATATGAACAACGCAACAAAAACCATCAAGGAGAGACACATCATTAATTTAGCACTTTCATTCTTTTTCCATTCTTCGGTTCGAAAAAAAAAATCTATTAGAAAGTAATTATTTGTGCAGGTGAAAGAAGTAGACTGTACTTGTGATGTAAGCGGCGTCGAACAACTCAGGAATATATAGAGATTTTGAATATTGGAAAGGAGGGAATAGGAAAGAGCCAACGCCATCAAATTTCGCACGGATTTATTGGAATTGAAATATGGGAATTTTTCAAAGATTTCACCGCAGCGTTTCATTACTCAAATACGAAGAAAGCGATCACAAACATAATTTCGTAATAACGAGATAATTTTAATGGATTCTTGAATTTATAGAAATTTATGGGAATAATTGAACTGATTTATAGCGTACAGCTTTGGGATTATTCAAAGAAATGATGGATTTTCTTATAAACGATTATGTTTTATGGTCTCATCATAATGATGCATAGCGGAATTCATCATCGCAAAGCAATAGTCAAAAAGGAAAGAGAAATTAATGCGAATATAACTATTCGAATATGCACCTAAAAATTTGAGCAAAGAGAAAAATCGAATACAAAGAAAAAGAAGAAAGAAAAGATCTGAGATGGTAACCATTGCTTGATGACCAATGAAAATAATTTCCACGGACTGGAACGAAATGGCGATCATCCCTTGCTGATAGTGCTCTCATTGGTCATCAGACAATGCTTATCATCTAAGTTTTAATCGAGCCGCAAAAGTTGACAATAACTTAGAGGTGATCTATTTCAGTGACCTAACAACGAACTGAAAAATGCGTCAGGTTTTCTTAGAAAATGTCGTTAAGGGCGTCCGCTTTCCTAAAAATATTCACAACTTCCCTATTGCCCAGATAAATCGAAGATGTAATTTGTCCCGCTCCTCTATATATTGCAGTATTTCAACAATGACTTAATAACGCTTTGGAATCAAACCGCCAAAAGAAAGTGTATGTGATTTAAAGAGATACAACAAATAATATGCATATGAGGAAAAAGTTGTTATTCGGTGACACTTTTCGTAACAGTCTTCTTGGGGTTCGTTTGCTTTACTGTAGTTCTCACGTGGACCATCTTGAGAAGTGCAATAGTTCAAGTCAACAGAATCAAGCTTTCGAAATTTGGAATATAGAGCCATATCGCTCAACGGATGCTTCCAGAATCGGCGATCACATCGCGCATAAGAGCATAGAAAATAACCTTTGAAGTTTATGAGGATCCCTCAAAGTGAGGATATTTGGACATCAGTGCAAGTTATCGTAATCTAGTCTTTTGGAAAGTCTATCGTTCACCGTATATTGTGAATTAATTGAGATGAAACAATGACTCAAAAAAGTGAATAAAATAGAAATGAAGTGAAAAACTGACCGGAAAATAAGGTGGCCCACGATGCATGAATTAGAAGTAGAGCCGGGAGAAGCGGCTGCCACATGCTCCCGCACTCCAGTGACAACGATAATCGATCGCAAGGGGCCGTGCGCTGCTGTTTCCTCTCGCAGTCGCTTGCGCTCCTGATATGGGGGTAAGGGCAAGAGGACAAGGCGTATGGGCCAAGCACACACACTCTCAGCCTTAGTTGCCTCGTTGATGTAGAGAGCCTAGACGAATGAAGAATTGTGTGGAGCGATTTGCGTCTCAGCATTGCATGCCCCTTCGAGGGCTTATATCCGTATTTGAAAAGCTTTTCGCCACTTTGTTTCTTAAAGAGAAACACACTGAATTAGTTGATGGGTCATTTTCGAGAGCGTTGACAGAGAACTGCTTAGGCAGATGAATGTTTACATGAACGAATTTTAATGTGCCGTTTGAAGCACGTTCAATCGAATCCTGAAGACCCGATCATTTAATGGTTTCGATATCACCGCAATTTTTTGAACAGATTCTGAAAGAAGGCGAACAATCAGAAATCTTCAGCCTGTTGTTGCTAGCTAGTGAAGCGGAATTTTCGAGACTCTCATCCCAATCAAATCCTCTACTTTTTTGGCATTGATCTGAATACACCTCTTCAATAAAATCATCTGGAAATAACACAAACACACCATCCGGGCATTCTGAAAGGCTATTTAAATCCAACATTCCAAGCGCTTTTTTTGATTGCGCATAAAGAGGAAATGGCTTTTTAATTGGGCATGAGGAGGAAATGGCCGTCAATAAGTGGAACGCACATTGTATGTTGCATTATCCGTTTTTAATTTGTGCAGCTGACAGTCAGTTTATATATTTTTCTATAGGTGTTTATCTTGTCCGTTCTCTATCGATCAGATTGGAAATAGTGAATCGATTCCTGACTTCTTTCATGAAACAAAATTTTCACGCCAAATTTATAGATTTATTCTAAAGAAACAAGAGAACTTGATTCTACAGTGTCCGCTTTGTCTAGCACTTTTAAGCGAAGGAATTCATAGAGACTCATATCCATCGAAATAGATCATGATCCGTGTACTACGGCAAAAAAAAACTTTTAAATTCACCGTGCAGTATGACTGCTTAATTAGATTATCACAAAATCGTTCGACTAATATAGAAAACGAATATTTGCATAATTTGCTTCATATATTTGCATAATGAAAACTCCACTAAGAACGAACTGCATGAATGTTTTAGAATTCGCTCATTCATAATTTGCGAACAATTAACTAATCACTTGTTATTGAAACTATTTTCATGAATTTTGCTTCAAATTGTATCAACGATACATTTATAAGTTTTACATTTATCAAACGTTGTATTAATCAGTTGAACTGTGTTGAGGAAAAACGGCATAACGAAACTTAAATAAGTAAGTCGGGATATAGTTAGGCGATAAGAATTCAGTACTCATTTTGCGCTCTAAAATGATCCAATTGGATTGATCAGCTAAGATTGTCTGATCGAAACAAAAAAAAAACTTGCAAAAGATAATCGAAAGAACTTTGGTTTGAAGGAAACTTCAATGACATTGATGACTTTTAGATCATTCTATAGTTTTCTTATTAGATTATTTAAAATACTTTCGTTGACCTAATCATAAGCAAACGAATCTTAGAAATATTGGCATATAAAACACAAAAAATTCTGTCTTGGTTATTTATTTTGCTCTAAAACTCTTCGATTATGCATAAAATAAATTCCTTCGGGCTGTTCTTGCTGATGTTGTGTTCTAATACCGCCATAACAATGAAACCTTTCACGTATTTAACGTTAATCTATCTATTTTATTGTCAATAAAATCACCATTCATCTCAAGGGAATCAATCCTCTTTTAAGACTAGACGGAACTTCATAAGGAAGCAGATTCATCAGAACTGTTTTTATAAACATTATTATAGTCAATAAAGGGATAATTCAATCTATGCAAGGCATTTAAAGAATTTTCAAATGAAGCATTTTAAAGAACAAGAAACCTCAAATAATTCCCTAAGGCAATGTAATTGCCATCGGCCAGTTTATCAGAGCTCTTCTCCGCTTTTTCCCGTCTTGAGTCGTTCTAACGAATTCAAATATCACGGATGGTTTCTCGAGGCAAGTCACTACTAGAGCGGTGAAACTGTAAAACAGCAATAGCGTTTGAAAAGTAGCTATCTCAGAAGCGCCATATATTTCCAATGATTTGCCCGACGGGTAGTCTACTTACTTATACTCCTTGCCTATTTAAATGACTTACTTAATTAAGCTTACTGAGCACGCATTTGGTCCACAACTGTCACAGTTATGAAGCATTACCGATGGATATCACATAAGTTGCTTGGTTCGGTATCGTGAAGGTTCGGTATATTTTTCGCACATTTGAACGGGAAACAAATGTGACGTCATAATCAGATTTGGGCGATTTTAATAATCAGATTCGCATACTTTATTTATGATATTTATTCGGCTTTTGATCAGATTCATTGATTTATCGATCAATTTATGGTATCTATTCATGGTTGCCATCCGGATATTTTAGCTGCATCAAATTACCGTCAGTTATGCCAAAGAGAATTGGGCATTACTGAATTCATTTGTATTGAATACATAGAAAATTCTAATGCTCAAAATGAAGTGCAAAACAGTGATACCGCGAATAATTGAATTGTAGAATGAGAGAGAGGAATGTGATGCATATATCGCTTAAGACATGGCGATGAAAAAAAAATATGCTGTTTTATTTAAAACATGAGACATTCAATGCAATCCACATCATATGTTAGGGCCGAAGTTATTTCAGCAATCAAATGAAACAAGGAAAGTCACAAAGAAAAAAAAACAAGAAAGAATGGAGCAACCAATCAAATAGCTACCCGCTTATTTTTCCCGAATAGAAATTCTTATAAATGTTGCGGCCAAGTAGTTGCCACCAAAGTTGTGTCAACCACTGTCTCATTACGTGTGAAAGAGAGAGGAGGTGAATGCAACGACTAAGAAGAAGTAGTGATGAGAATCTGACAATGTAACACACTAAAGTTACGACCGACAATACTAGCCGTTTGATTTAGTAGTGTTTCATTTAGCTTTCTGACTGCTGCATCTGCGAAATTGGGAGATAAAAATAAATTCTATATGCTACTGATTTTATTGAAAGTACACATATGAGAAATAAATAAACGCATCTATATGCTACTCACGTGATGATTTTATTGAAAAAAAATTTTTGTTGAAAAAGTACACATATTAACTAACGAAATGCGAAACAAATCGACCAACGCAACGATGCACAATCGATAGAATGATGCGACTGTTTGATAGAAACAGCTAGCTGGCATATGCAGTATGGTGCATTTCATTGTTTGAATAGCTGTATGCGTATGACAGTTTTATTGAGCATAGCTTAAATGAAATCAACGATCGAATCACGCTTGCAGATAACACGTATCTAATAAGCGTAAGAAACCGATGTCAGTGCATATTTGATACACATGTTTCGTGTTTGTTTGATACACATGAAATTTCACCTGCTGATATGAGCATAAAACATTTTAAAAAAATCATCTTATTAGTCGATTCCCCACCTATTCACATGGCGATAAAGTATTTAAACATCATACGTTGACTGACATAGTCAGAGTATTTCGATGGCTGTCATATGGCTATCAGAAATACAATTTACTACCGAGTTTATCGATTCCTCAGTGGAAATAAGTAAATTTCTACAAAAATTTGGGCAAGTTTGAGCGAGATTTGAAGAATGGCGATGAAACGAATACACACAAAAGTATGAGAAACCATAAAGCAGACAATCTTGGAAGATTGGCAACTTATAAGATTATAAGGGAACTCGATTTCTTCATTTGCAGTTTTGGAGATAAAAATGGACGCTTCATCCACAGAAATATCGTCGTAAGGAAGGAGTAAGCTTTCACACTAAAAATTAGCTCGCGTTGTTGACATCGGCTGTGACGTAATGTAATTAAGCAATGACCGCAATTGACCGCAACTACTATGTTCCATTCAACTTAAAAGAAAAGGTTCCGAGGAGAGTTTGATGTTTTTGATTATGCAAGACATCAACTGAATTTAGAAGTGTTCTGTATTGAAGTTTGGATTTAAAAATAGGATAGATTTCAAAAAATATAAAATGCTACCCGAGATCATATAATTTATGCTATGGAGTAAACACCCTCTTTTTATGTTATGCAATGACTGGAAAACGGATAATTCAGTGAAAGTAGTTGAAAAAAGTGCAATGCCGATTAAAAAACGGCAATAGGCGCCAAACTGCATGACCCTAGCTTCAGTTGCTGTCCGCATGGAAATTATAGAACAGAGAAACACAAATATGCATACGTACGCAAGCAGACTGCATTGCCGTAGCGTGCTTCGTGAACACGAATTTGCAGAATCGCCTTTAAAAAAACCCTGTTTTGAAAAAACCCATTTATTTTCTGTTCTCACCATATACGGATTATTTCTGTTCATTATATATATATATATATATATATATATATATATATATATGCGAGAAACATAAGAAATCCTGACGCTGTATCTTCGGAGCACCTCTTCGCTGCATCAATCTAACTCTGAACTCCACTCTGGGCAATATCTCTAGAAGAGTTATATGTTTCAGGTTCAATCCGAGAAGCATGTCAATCATCACAGCTTTAGAAATAAAGGAGTGAAACTTTAAGCAACGCTTTCTATTGGAAAGATCCCTGATTTCTAACATGATATGAAATTTTAAGACGGAATTCTTCAATTTTTTAAAGAAATGCACACCACAAGACAATCACCGAGGTCGCACACTTCAAAGATGAATGTTTACTCCGACAGTAGGTTGCCCAAATCGAAATTGCAGAAACGTTACAATTTTTTCAGAAATCCGCATTTGGCAACAATTATTCGTTTGTCTGCGTTTACTACAAACGGGAATTTTAAACAACGATGATAGCTTCTCCACCTGCACTCGAGAATCAGTGCCAAATCTCTCATTTCCATCTTGTAAACCGATGGAAACTTCGTGTAAAAATGGCCCAATATTAATGTAGTTCTTACGATATGTTTTGTATGAAGTGAAGTGTTTCTCAGGTATTCATCTGGAATCTCTATGGCTCATAAAATGGCCTTCAAAGGGAATCGCCGTAAATCATGAGAGTTGTGTGTGCTCTAAAATAGCTTCACGTCGTATTCGTCGCTTTTTAATATGCAAATTTTCACGAAAAATTGGCATACCCTTACATTGAGATGCCGATGTTGAATAGTGAGAATGACTTGTTTTTTATAACAAAGCTATAAAAGTGGGACTGAACATAAGACATCAAATCAAAAAATATCGCCAATAACCTGTGTGATAGCGTTGGTGAATAACTTCTCATCAATGAAATTATAAGAGCAAATCTATATTCAAAATGTTAGTTTATATCGCATCTCCAAAAATGTTAGCAACTTCTCAGCAATATTCCTATTGGATTTGACATCGGATGTCGCGCTTTTAGTTAATGCTATGTTATCTTATGAATGCTATATGTTCATAATCGGTTGGCGTAAAGTGCATGTTTCGTTCTGCTGATCGGAATAATTGTGTCATCACCGCGATGCTAGACAGTATTTATTGTATTTTATTTGTTATAGTCGTTTTCACATATATTATTACAAATAGTTTTAAGGAAATAAATAATAGCTTTGAATTGGATGCAATGCAATTCGCAATTTGAAATAACACTATCGATTTGCAATGCAATCTTCAGTTTCTCGTCAGGACAATGCGAATCTATTGAAATATCTTTACGATATATTGGAAGAGATATTTTTCGTGGAAAATATGCGCTTTGCAAAATGATGCAACATATTTGTCTAGAATTGCTTTTTTTTTGTGAAAATGGGACGAGCAATTGCAATGGCAATGAAAGGACGTTTCGATGCCATCATACATTATCACCGTAGGGCATGTTTAATGAAAGAAGGAATGTCACATGCTTCTTCACTATCGATTTGTGCTACGTGAAAAAGCTTCTATGCACGGATGTGTTGAACAAAGTTTAGTGTCTCAAGCAGCATGCTAAATGAGCTCCGAACGACGAATACGAGGGTTTTCCGCTATATAGTGAGAGGAGCTTTAAGGGGAAGAATCTCGGTTCATTGAGAATGGAATGATCCTATGATTGGAATGTTGAACAATCTCCAAACAAATTGCTCAGTTACACTTGATAATGATGCAAATGGTACGCTGTGAAAAAATTAATATTACAGCATGGTATAGTTCGGTTTATGGTGAGGAATTATGCAATAATAGAACTTTATTTTATGGTAACGAAATGTAATGATGTAGTGAAATAGATAGTAGATATGAATGGGAAATTGGTAAAAAAGAATTCAACTTATTTATTGCCATTTCCCTTTTTTTCTTGGAATTGATTGCTTTTTCTTGATCAAGACTCCAATTCTAAATGTACAACAACGTTTTCACTAATGGATGAAGGAAGAAGATAAAGTGCTAAGAGAGAGTTAATTGGTGTTATTAAAAATGCTTGTGCAGCAACTATCACGACTGGGCAAGTACTATAAGTGCAGCAGACTTTATAGGGGTCAATATGCGCCACAGGAGATGCACGAAGCGCGTATATATATATATATATATATATATATATATATATATATATATATATATATATATATATATATATATATATATATATATATATATATATATATAGAATTTAGTAGAGCTGTTGCGACAGTCATATCGCAAGAGCCCCACTAAAATTTTCATCCTCCTTTGTGAATGATCGACATTTGACAGCCATTTGTCGAGTGTGGCTGAACAACCACATTTTTTGTTCTCAATCGAGTGCTATCGAAGGAAGTCATATCAACTCACGTTCTATAGTTGCTTTCGTATATTCGTGTAACCAATTGAAGGAATAAGTTAAAGGGTAAAAGTGCACATCATTCTAAGATTTCCCATTTAATTGTTTCCGAGCAGAAGGATTACTTTGAGGTGTTTCGAGGTTTCCTTATCGCTAAAATAGCATCTCTCATTGATATCATTTAGGGTTTTAATGTATGACGGACGATTTCACTCACATTAGAAAGAGTTATTTCAATTCCGTATGGTTATATTTTCGTTAAACGAATGATTCTCAGGCGGAAGCTTTTCTTTAGTCTTATAATGCAAAGCAAAGGAGCTGATCTTATAAAGCCGAGGTGAGCATTTTAAACAACACTGTAGTAAAATGTAACACTTTCGTACCATTTTATGGATGCAAAATTTCGATGCAAATTTATTTTTGGTACATTCGTATACTCGAATTATAGTTGCTTTCATGGATACAGAACTTTGATTCACTCGATGCATCCACCCTATAAACGTCATTAGTCAAAGTGCCATTGCCAACGTATTGTTCACATCTACTGTTATGTTCCATTGTTCATTTGCTGGCTGCGTTATTAAACTTCATAGTGCACTTAAGCTTCGTAAGCATTCGCAATTTATGGTAAATTATTTTTCCCCAATTATGTCATGTAAATTCTGTGAGAAAGATTTGAGAAACATTTTTAACTAAAAAAAACTTTGCTGCTTATTACAATGAATGGTATTGGGTGCGCTTTGAGTGTGCTTTGGTGTTATATACTTTCCAAAACATATTAGGTACTTGGGAAATAATAGCATCCTGAAATGAAATAGTAATTGAAAGTTGCTCATAACTGTGAATGATATTTATAGGGGCGAGAAGTATCTCTAAAATGTCATTCACCAATCAATAACAACTCAGATCCTCCTCCCTTCACCCCCCCTCCCCCCACCAATTAGTGAATAATCGACTCCTTGCAGAAGTCTACTCATTTACCAATGGATGCGTTTTCGGATGCTTTTTGTGCAAAACGTTAAGAAATAATTTTTATACAAATGGTTCTGATTGATCATTATTATCGACTGATCCATAATTCGTTTTCGGTGATCCAAATGATCGAGATGCATACAACCCGGAAAAGAAGTGTTCATCCAATTCGGCAGAAATCATCGTGTACGGTTTGTTGCGTGTCTCAGGAAGGAATACAAACAATAATATCGCTGAGATGAATGCTGGGCCTGCAAAAATTATATAAATTTTTGTATGCATTCAGTTACTCTTCACTCCATCTTACGGTGGTGAAAATCTCCCACCTCTGCCGAACTCGTCTATGGGGAAGCAGATACACCGTTCGGGGGCGTGATACGTCTAAGAGTGTCCCCTCCCCTCTCATATACCTTCATGGCCTCCAGCGATTAGAAAGGGAGAATGACATGGTGAGAGTGAGCCGCTTTCTGCAGTGATCCAGCATCCACCATGCATCCAGAAGGCCATCATATGTACCCTCTATGACGAGTATGAACACCTCACAAGTATTACGAAATATCTGAGAAAATATCGAAGCAAAAATGAGATGATGGACTCTCGGGAAATTTGCGCTCTGCAAGAGAAATAATCCCACGCATTCTCACACGGCTCATTTACCATTAGAAAATATATTTTATGATTTTCAGAGAAAAAAAAAGCTTCCAGATTTTATACAGCTGTTTGTTTTATTCCACTGAAAACTTAAACGCCAAACAACGAGAAACACAAAAAAAAACATCGATAAATGAATGCTGCTGTTAAAAATTTCTCATTCGAAAAGCGTAAGAAAAGGATGAACTTATAAGCGGAAAAAGTTGAGAAAATATAATTGAAGCATGAAACTTGCCATAAAATTTTGGAAAACATTTGCCTAATAGGAAATTCAAGGCATGATATGCGCAATACACTACACACTTGTGAAAGTAATAGTTACTATCAAATGATAATGCAAACTAAGGGAAACGATTACATGACACGATTGCTTATTTTGTTACGGATTGAGCTTGAAACTTACAAAAACCCCACTGAAGCACATAATGTCATCGTTTGAACGGAAGTCGGCCATGTTCATATCGAAATAGCATAAGGAATATTTGGTTTAATTATGCATCTTCACTGAGATGTTAGATGCTTCAAGCTATTGGCGGGTTATCAAAAGAGCCCTCAATTTAAGGACATAAAGTGTGTATTGGTTACCTTATGTGGCCGCATCTATGGCGCAATGAAAATGCCGCTGTTCCCTTTTTTGGCGTATGTTGTGCAATTTTGGCTTCATTGGCGTAATTTTTTTGGGCTACAAGGAGTGAAAGAGAAAGAAGAGTGTGCGACTACTTTTGAATCGCTAAATACTTTTTACCTCTCGAGAATGTGAGCAGTACTGACCTTTCCACAGAGTAATGCAGATTTCACGCATTGATATTCCTTTTCGCAACTGCGTCCATCGCAACACCCAATTAAATTGGAAACACTGACAATTTAAAAAGTTTTCAGAATAATATACTCGTATTTCAATCGATCCGATCGTTTATGTGAAGTTTCGATAAAGAATGAATATTTGCAAAAGCTGCATAAAGCTTACCGGATGCGAGAATGAGGATGCTCATAGTAGAGAATGCCCTTTCCATAGTGAGAAATAGAAGCGTTATGATTCCAGTTGTAACAAGTAGCAGACCTGTACTGAGTGCCTGACATGTCGACATCATACCCGGTGGTACTAATTCCGATGTTAAGAACCATGCTGGAGCGCCTGAAAATTCATTATCGCTTTTTCGAACAGAATTTATTCTCATAAAATTACTCGAGAATGACTAAAATATGTTCGCTGAAAATAAAGAAAATAGTTTGCAACATAGGTTCTATAAATAGCTTTCAGAAAAAAGCAAAAATCAATTCGTCATGACAATTACAAAATGTTGCATTCTGACCAAATCAACTGTTCTATGTACATGAATGATAGCTTCCTTGTTGCAAAAGATAAATGAGACATTCATAAATATTTAATTCCAATATGATATAGAAAAAGCGCACCATTAGGCTTTAGTGGCAAGGCCTTTAAAGAAATATAGGCTTTCCGAGGAAATTTAGATTTTGCAAGCTGTGAGATCTGTAATCCTACTCTTTCATTAACTTAAAATCTTTCTTAGACATAATCTTCTCTACAATTTACGACGACCATAAATCCTTGAGATAAATCTTTAAGATGTCATTATATACACCTTTGTTTGAGGATACTACAAGAACTTTCCGCTGTAATGTATATGTATGCTAATTCCCTCAAAAATAATGAAGATGAATGCTAAGATGCTTTCCAAGATGAAGAGGAAGTAAGAAGTTAGATTGTTCTTGAATAGACGATTTTACATATGTACGTTTTTCATCTACGATGGGGCATTAGCCAAAGAAGCTGGGCGACGATTATTGCACCCTTAAACATTTCTTTACTTCTGAACAACGCAGGCAGTAATGAATCTTCCACTTAAGTAATTGTGAGAATTAGCAATTACTCCTTAGCGACATTAGAAGCAATATCACTTCTTCATTGGAAGATATTTCTGCAAAAGCAAGATCTCTTCTTCAAGTGATAGAAATTCATCCATTATTTCTTCTTCACAATTGGGATATTTCGAGAATTTTGACTCTAATAAATTTCAACCAAGAAAAAAAAACATTTCGAAATGTTCGATGAAATGAGCGAATAAATGGATTTTGATGGGCGAATTCGATAGCGATTTGGTAATTTAGAAAAATTCATTAAATACGCATCATTCATTAAAATTCTTATGATAATTAAATTCCTAAAAAAAAACCAAAAAAATATTTGCGCATAGAAATCGTGAATCGATTTTTTACACTGCCCTCAATTTCAATCAAAGATTTCTGTGCTAAATTTGATAAGTTCATGGCGAAACTGCAAACAAACGTAAGAAGCGCTCTATCGTTTGATGGAAGGGGCTAAATAGAATGTAGCAGAAGAAGCAAAGTGCAATATCGGATATGCATCTTACTCTTAAACTCCCGAGGCTCTCTGCTCAGTGAAATTCCTTGATTTCTCTATAGGCAATATTTTGACGATGGTCATCAAATTTTTTTTTTAATTCTGAGAGTATTTTTGTTATTTCAATATGTACAACTTCTTGAGAGCTACATTCAGCAACATAATGGATTATGGATTGTTAGGATTGCCTTACAACTGAAAAATCCATAAAAAATCTGCATTGATTTGGTGGAATGTACAATTGGTGTCATTTAATTAAAATGATTAATTATATCTCGATAACAAATTCTATTATTAAAGAACGCCGACTGCCAATGAAAGATCGGTATTTCTCGTCTCTTGATGAGCACACAATAAGTGAGTGAATGAGTGCTTGCGTACCAGTCCAGTCTATCCTCATATATTCGTGTCAACATGTTTTTATCATTCATTTACCCCATACGGTTCATGAACCGCTGCCAATGGTTCAAATAATTGCATACGTGGTAAATGATTAGTAAAACACATTAGCGAACTAAACGTGATCTAAATGCAATAAAATTTTAATCGCGAATTCGATTAGACCAATGCTATCTGCGCTTCAAAATATGCTTTGCAAAAATACACCATCGCGATAATGTATCTGCATTCATATGCATATGTATATACATCTGTTTGTCTGTTTGTCAGTTCTGTCTGCATGTCTGTCTGTGGACTTGGCAGCTTCAACTAGAGAACCATCAAAGCTTCACTTAGGAAATTTGGCTGAGTATATTGCGCACGATATGATGATCTCTGACCTCTTCAATTATCTTGATCCATCACTTTCTAATCGAGTCATACATATTTAAAATGGTCAAAAATTCGGAATCGTTTTGTATCGGTCGGATTTTCAGGCTCTATCGGATAATCATAAATAAGAACGAATCTCATGTTGAAAAATTACACAAAAGGTGGGATCAGTTGAAATATGAACGTTGCATGGATTACTTTCAGTGAAGAATTTGTGAACCGTGTAAATAGAGTCGTAAAGCCGAGTCATATGGATGAGATCGAACAGTGAATGTTATTTGGCATGCTTTTCTATCATTTCGGCTAGGAAACATCCTCAAAACGATATGATAAACAATGTCTCGACTTCTGGATATATCGCATTTAAGTATCAACTTCAGTACTTTCACTACAGATTTGCAAAAATGAAATAATTTAATTTTCACGTATGCATTCAATCTCTAGTTAGTGATTCAGTGAATATGCTATGAATTAAGATCATAATTGGGTTCACTAGAGCAGATCCGATACCTGTGTTCTATATTCAAACAGGAAATATTATTTATTGCAGTTGATCTCCAGCTGAAATATGCGAATGAGTAGATGGTCGAGCATGCACAACCTTTGCAACACAATATTCTTGCTTCACAAAAAAAGACCTTAAAAACGAATTGAAACACCTCTACCTGCACCAAGTCCAATGAAGCATTTCGTGAGCGCAAATGCAATAGCAGTTAATATTGGAGATGTTACAAAACTATTGAGAGCGACGATACTATTTGACAAACTCGTACCAATAAGACCAGTTATAAGCAACGGGCGACGACCATATTTATCTATCTGCAATTCCGAAAGCATCTTATTTTATATTATGATCATTATAAATTTATCTATATCAATTACTAAGCTGCACCAACTTACTACTTCCTTCCACTTGCTCTTAAAAAAAAAAAAAATTCAATTGATAACTGTTCCAAAAATGAGCGTTTTTTCAAATGTTAGAGATTATTGTTGTTTCGAAATGCTAACGTTCAGCTGTGAAAAATCGCTGAAATGAATAAAAACCTGCAAAATATCAAAATATGTAGGGGAAAAATATGGGAATAGCTTACGAGCAATGAGCCGAAAACGCCTGAGAAGACGAGAATAACGCCGAGTGAAATCGTTAATAATTCAGATCGCAAATCAGTCTGTGCACCTGTTCCGTTATCACTAGTGCTCTGAAAATATTTCCATTACTTGAATTTCGGTATACTCAGCCGAGAACTCTTTTTTTTCTTCTTCAGCACGAAAAGCTCCAACTTGTCTCTATATCAAGGGCTCAGCTCTTAAGATATCAAATATGTAGAGCACCCGACTTCACACATCCAATGAAACGTTCCCCATCCCCTATTTTCGCTTCCTGCTTCCCTCCTCTGTCTTCCCCATCCAAGTTTAATGAACGCAGGATGACAATTTCATATCACATAATCCTTCATGCATTTAGCATTTCGCAGAAATTCAGTCGTTTTTGGTATTTACTTTACTTGGAGGTTCTTACTTCCCTGATGTTCAGATATTTCGGCGAAACTAGTTTTTAAAGTTGCTGTGACAATTTTCAAAATCATTCATGGTCTAGAAAAGTTTTTTTATTCACTTACGGTAACAAAATTATTTGCCGAAAGTCGCATTTTCTAAACAGCTGAATGCTTCATGAATAAATGAAATAAAACAAACATGAATAATATATGCAGAGAAAGTGTCAATGAGATCATCAGCAGTAAATGCGAATGAAATAGCAGCGATACATCCCAAAAAGAGTCCTTTTTTGGCGACTGGATTCCACTCTTCGCGTCCATATCTCGATCCACCTGTCTCCAATAATAACTCTCTTCTCGCATTCGACACATTTCGATGTCCATGATAGAAGGTTACTGCTTTACTTACTGCAAAGATGTGGTAAAAGGCAATGAAATATGACGGGACAACTTAATTGCAAGCAAACAGATATGCTAGCTACCCTCCACAGTCAGATTTAAAAGACGTCATTTTAATGGAACATTGTGCTGTGATGTTCTATATCAGTCTATGAATGTGCTTTCCCTGTCTTTTCCTAAATTTATTTCTGCTCTAACGAATTTGCAATGTTATTTTGCAATTTTGCGAATCTGTTGGGGGGAAGGGGAGAGTGATCGAGGTAGGGGAATAAAATCATGAGAAATCGTGAGAAAGCATCGAGAAAAACCAACAGTGAGAATGTGCATCTCATTCTTTCCCGTACTTGGTGGAAATTCTGACTTTCTGAGCTTCTCCCATCTCCAAAACTGTTCGAATTTTCAATTTCTGATTCTCAGCTACCTTATTCCAAACCGCCGACCATTTGTTCGCATAATGACTGTCTAATGTGCACAATTAACCCCGAAGTCTCTCTTTTCATCCTGTCAGCGATACAACCACACATTCCTCTTCAATAGTGCAAAGTGAACCTCTGACAAAATCGCATGTATGAAGAAAGCAATGTCGGGGTGTTTCTGGCAGAAAGATGAGCGTTATGAAAAATGCGAGTGAGGGTACGAGTGCGATCACCTGCATCCATTCGAAGCGGTAAGCACCCATATTGAATAAATGTTCACTTCCTAACACGAAACCAATCACTGTCGAGAGAGATTGTGACGCTTGCTGAAACCCGATTTCATCCGGCTTGCCGTAGTGCTGCGCGGAAACGACTTTTGGAGGTATGCCGCCCTTGCAAAGGTTAAGAAAGGGAATCGTGAAAAAAACTCGAAGACGAAACAGTCGAGAAACTTGCACCATGTTTCCCGATGAGAACTTTATCCGGAAACGGGGCCAATTAAACAAATCAATGGGCTGAGCATGACGAGAACAGTACACTACTCGGAAACATCACTACCTGCTTTTTCATTACTTGTATCAGATTATTTCTTATTTCTCTACATTATGCTGATATTTCTCAGATCATCGAATATATTTCAAGGGAAGCTCACTAAGACGAAGTTTTATTGCTTGCATTTCTTATCTGGTTGTTGAAGAAATGAATGGAAATTGCGAATCAGCCGGTTGTTTCGCATAAGCAAACTATCATTATTCAGCAAGAAGACACATTAGGCAGAAGGAATAGGTGCAAAAGGAGAGACATCATCACTGATATAGATTACTAATTTACCTGAAATGTCGAAAGAATACTTCGATATTCCATAGGCGATATTTCGATAATAAACAGCGGAAGAAGACATAATGAGGAGCCTGCTTGAATACCGATCAAAATGCGCCCAACACACAATACAACATCGAAAAGTATCAAATCTAAATACATCATTTAGTCCATATTATCCAATGTTCTAGCCAAATCAGCTGGCTTTAAAGCTCCTGAATTTTTTTTTTTTTTTGTTCAAAATGTGCTCATTACTGGAGCATGTATCGCAGGAGTAAATCATTGAGAAATCGTTAAAGCATTCTCAAAAACTGAGTCATCACAATAAAATGAGGAGCATTGTTGAAAAATTTTCTTCTACTAATTCAAAGTTCATATCGCTTCAAAATATAGTCGCGTATTTTACAATAACAACCTACCCAGAGCAAAGCTGACGTTTAACCGCTCTGTGGGCGAGGAGAAAATTTTTGATGACTTTTTTTTACAAAGCACTCAATTTGCTGATCATCGTTGTACTATTTGATCTCCTGGAGCAACTACGTATACTATCAACGTTACTGTCTCACAATTTTCGAGTAAATTCTGTGCATTACTTGTGTTAGCTCCAAGTCGTGCTGTGAGTTGTAATACACATCCGAGAATTGCGGGAATACAAGTGAGCATAAATGAACGACGTACACCAAATCGATCCGCTAGAGTTGGAACCTGCAAAACAAACATTTTCAGTGGGAGCGGAAATAATCCCATACTACAATCAGTAAGCAATTTTATGCTTAGATTGGGAACAGGTGATTTATTGAGAAAATAAGAAGTAATGAGAAGCTGAAAAGCGCGAGGAACGGTGGAAGGAGAATGGTATGATGCTCAAAACTGGAAAAAAAAAACCCGATACATTCTCCGAATAAGGGATGTCATCTAAATTCCTGAAAATTCCCCGCCGGCAACACAGAAGTCTTCCAAAAAATAACCAAGAGGGGAGTTTTACACCTTTTTTTTGTGCAGAAAAGTTGAAATGAAGCTGGTTACAACCAGAAATCCGCAGTCAACCTCCATAGTCGGTAAATTCTCATTTCCTAAACATATCTTTGCAAGTATCGCTGGTAAAGCATTCAATAATAAAATTCGTTACCACTAGAAAACCGATGATTGTGCCCGGATAAAAGCTTGCAACGATAAAACTCCATTGAGTAGACCACGATTTGTATGGAAGAAGACATTGTGTACAATTTTGAGTGATCGAATAGGCGTGATTAGCGAGAACAAAAAATGTGCCCACCGCTGTGTTTACATACGTTATCTGAAACAGCTGATTTTATCATTTGCATTCCTTATCACCTCCACTTCATCTTTCATTAACATACAAATACACTCATAATTTACTTTCACCGGAATTTCCATAACACCATCGTCCTACAGCGACAATTACGAACAAGAAGCTGCTCTTCGATCACAAGTTTACAGCACAAGAATGTGAGAGCATACCTAGTGAATTGCAATCTTCATCATTTTCCTAAGATTACTATTAAAAAATGATGGTTGTCATGGCTATTGTCTGATTGTTGTCATCAAACAGTGATTATCATCCGAGTATGGGAGAGGTTGAAATGATTGCTGCGTTATATGACGGCAACCTTATCAAGCATGTTGGGTTACCTGTGCGCTAGAAGTGATAAAACGTCAACAAGAATTGATGACCATGAAAGTATCGGTCGTGGCTTAGTCGTAAAACAAGCGCCCGGTAAGCGGAAGATTCTGAGTTCATCCCGCACGTGAATAACGTTTTGGTTACTTACGAACAAATGGTTACCTTCTGGTCTGAGGCAAACTGAATTATTTACTTGGTTGTCACATGAGACATTAACTATATATTTGTAAAATAGAGACGAATTAGCAGAGACAAGTTAGAAGCAGGAACTGAGGCGGCAATTCATTTATTCAGCTACCTTTAATTATAGGAAGACCCGCATGAGACGCGGAAGCCCTTTATTAGTATATCGTATGCCCTTCATAGTCGGCATGATAGAAATATTTTTTGTTATCGGACAAAGAATTAAAGCAATATATAGACAGCAAATTCCCGGTAGGCAGTTAGCATTCCCTGAAAAGTTTTGGAATAAATAAAACTGAACAGGGAACAACCTGATATGCAAATTGCCAATTAGCGAAGAATGAGACAAGTGCCGCAACCGCAACAAGCTTGAGGTGCATCGACGTGTCCACTACGCACGTATTCGCGCTACTCTTATATTGGGTGATAATGTTACGCGCTCCTTTGGAATCGTAATGCCGGCATATGATAAGCAATTAAATAGGCAGACAGGCACATTCTATGGAGAAAATATACTACAGTCTGCAGATTCTGCGTAGTGAAATAAGCATACAGATAGGTGCTCGCATACAGACATGCATACGCTCACGCACAAAAAAACACAAACACATCAGCATACATACAAACACATCAGCATACATACAGACGCACATACAAATGCAGGCAAACACTTGTACGCAAGCGTATACATACATGCGTATGCACCGATATATATAGATCTAAACACAGACAAACGTATGCGTTAATGCGCATGCATAAACAACACATCATCTTGGCAGAGTTTGATATTGTAGAGTTTGCGGCTGCTTTGGTTGTCTCCATATCTCAAGTATTGGAAGCATCTGAAATCGAAAAGTGCGTGAGTGTTGATTGTTCTAGCTTCGTTGTTTGTGGCATCTTAAGAAATCGACACTCTTATCTTTGCCTTATAGAAATTTGTTTGTGAGTAAAAGTTCGCGTGGAGCGAGATGAGCTGAAAATGTGTACATTAGGTTCTGGAAACACAGATAACTTCTTAGTGAAGTAAGCCAAACTTAAATTGTCCTCGCTAGCGAATATTCTAACTGCATCAAAGATTTGCATATGAGTATACGTTTGTGAAGGAAACAGTTTCTTTATCTTGATAACATTTTCGACTCAGCGCTTATCCATTCACATACTGAAATGCGAGATAGTTTAGAAGTTTTTAAATAGACTTGACTTGTTGGGCGAGCGATTTGTTACATAGATGCTTAAGAGCGATGAAATAGCGCGTACGAATGTTTTCTTTTTTTTTTTTTTAATATATTCTGCTGCTCGTATAAATCTCTCAGTAAAGAATCGTTCACATCTCCCTTACAATAGGCTATAAAACATTCTGCAACTTTGACCATACAAGTGACTATTTCCATGAGATTTTACATCCAGAAGTGAGCTTTTTGGCCATATTCAATCGTAACAAAATCTGCATTTGCACATTTAATTTTGCCTTTGAGTTATTGATTTGCTACAATGCATAAAGAAAGCGAGCTCTGACAAGGAAAATACATTTTGAAAAACATATTGGTACAAAGGTGCTCCTATCAAATTTCATCATCGTATTTTTATAGTCGGTAGAAATTCTAGTGGACTGAAACCACAAAAGCGGCTGGCATACGCTCATTTATCCAATGTAGCGTTGGTATAATTGTTCAAATGAAATCGCCTAGATTTGAATAAAATAGATTTTCTCATTCCATTGCAAATTCCTCGAATTTTCCTCTTCGTAATCATCAGATATCTAGAATCGTTTATGTTTTTTGTACCGGTACATGATAGAAATTGATGAGAAAAGAAGAAAATCACATTCAGTTTCCTTTGTTTGTCATTCACTTTCAATTGTTATCAAAAAAATGACTTTCGACAAGAATAGATTTCATCGCTCTTTCATACGAGCGTTCCCTTTTGTTTCTTTGCAGTTAACACTCCTAATTAAGAGAGTACTTCAATTTCACGCGTTATCAAATGTAAAATCCTTTTATCCTCTTCGTATAGGAATTGTTCTGATTATTGCGCCATCTACATTCGGGATGATAGATTATTTCATCGTTTTGCTATCATTCAGGTCCGAATTCTAATGAAAGAATAAAAAACGAAATACATATGAATGGAGGCATTGACAAAGAGTGCCGGTGTTGAATATCGACACGGTGCATTCCGCGGTGGAGTATTGCCCGATCCGGATTTGATGAGCCGATGGATGGAGGAGATAAGCAGACACGAGATAGTGCTCCGATAGGGGTCGTGTTGCGGTCTTGACGTCTAGGAAAGTGAAGCGTGAGGAGGAGGAGGTGGGGGAGTTGTATGGAGAAGTGGGTCGTTTAGTCGGCGCGCTTTATCTGTTCGGATAGATCGACGTCTGGCTGCAGTCGCCGAATGTTCTCGCTGCTGAAACGTACACTTTTACTGTTCCTCTACGTGTTTGGAATTTTTGCCTGTGTACCCTTGTCACTGTTCGTTTGGTGGGTACGAAGGAAGTTCTTCAACGAAAAATCCGTCGCTGGTGACAAAAAGGTACCAATATTCTCACTAGATTTTGCTTTGTTCAGTTATCCATTCTGTTTGACGCAAGGAAAATCGGGTAGATTGCATGTATATACGAATTGAAGGATATCGCTAATCCAATCGATTTGAGGATATACCTGAAATTTGATTCGAATTAGACAAGCTAACTTTCTGCACTCAGAATGGGCAAAACTTTTGAGCCCTTTATATATAGACGCTTCATAAACTGCCAACGACAAGGATATTACGAGTGTAGTAGGAGTAAATGCAATAAGTATTGGGCGATTGAGCTATTCTAAGCAACCTATCCCAGCTTTTGCCTTCTTCTTCCGAACTTTGAGTGATATGGTTCAATACACCTCAGGAAGTTGAAAATTGATTATGTCATTCGTAACGTTAAAAGGAATCAACCATTTTCTCTAATGTAATCCTCATTCGTTCAATACTTAGTAAGTGCTACTACTTCTACTTTAAAGTGTCAATCGCAAAGAATTGAAGACTACGAGATGCAATGCTGTTTCCACTGTTTTAAATATAGTGAACTAATAAAAAGGTCTGTTAGGACAATTATCCATAGCTTTCCTTATAATATTCGCATGTTTATGGTCACCTGAAAGAGTCACTAGACACGAATTAGTGGGATTCGTTGGCACGTCTGAAAATGAGCCGTCTTTGCTCATGAGTCAATGATGAGCTCAAAAACTCGTCCATTCACCGCACAATGACCCATGCAGCTTTAATACTAAATTTTAGTGTTATTCAGTCATAATGCTCAATACAGTATTTGAATAGCTAGGCAATGAAGTATTCTTTCTAATGCAAATCCAATAGCTACAATATTCATCATGAGATTTTGATTCCAGTGCTGCTAGAATTCAGTTCAGTGCTTTGCCAACTTTTACTCATTGTTCAGTCGTTGGCTTCATCCTTTTTTTTTTTTTTCAGCACGAAAGAAGTTTCTTTTGACCGACTTGCTCACAACTGATTCTAAAAAATTGTATTTTTCTGTTAGAATATCTGCATTTTGACCTGTTGAAGTCCATCCTAGATCCCATGGCGACCAAGTATATTTCATTGCCGAGGACCGTTATCCAAAAAAAAAAATCCTCAATAATAGAGATGTGAGCAGTGCGAAAGTGAGTAGCATTATTTTTTATGCTCTCTAGGCATGCTTGTCGTCATCTTGCATCCGGAACAGTGGAATGGAGGCTCCGACCGTTGTACTATCGGCATGATCAAGCATTTTGTCAGCGCTGGGCATCGTGTCGTATGGTATACAACAATGATCGATGAATATTGGCGCAACGAGAACTTCAGTGGAGTCGGTGAGTGATCATTTTTCACATTTAACTCATCCTTCGATCTATACAATTCGCGCAGCTATCATCTAAATTCATCATGATAGTCAGCAATCAAATCCCGTAATTCTTATAGCTAGGACGTCTTCATTTAAAAATGTTGTAATCAGTAGCAACCAATATCTCTTTCGATTTCTCACGAATACATTTCGCTTGACATTGCTGCTTCCGGTTGCATTGCCGGTTTTTAGGAATAACTCTTACTCAATCATAAAATTCTATTCGTTAGAATGTTTGTTATGATAAATGTTTCTCGGGTCAGTACACTCATAATGAATATTCACAGCAAATGTCGATTGGGAGTTAATGACTCGATATGCCTTTCGAAAAAAAATTTGTTTTTTGCTTGGGAAAGGTGCATTATTTATTATACTCATCAGCGAATGTATTCCGAAACCTTCTTCCATTTCAACCGTTGACGAAGTTCATTTTTATCTCTAGTAAAATCATTTGTCAGCAGGGAGGATGAAATGTTTTTCCAATTTGACGACTCGATGAATTTTCTGAGTAATGGGCTAGCTGTACTGAGTAATGGGCTAGTAATGGGCTATCCTATAAGTGAAGCTCGTATGTTAACCCAGGATTTGGAAAACAACCAAATTTTCGGTTATCTAGAACATAAATCTGGAGGGAGATCGCACATCTAACGCTCAGCAAGGTGGGGCAAATTTTTTTCACACGTCTTTATTTGCTTCTAGAATGTTCACATTTGTATTTAATACCGCCGATGAAACCTTCAATATCTATGGAACATTTCATAAGTATCATTTGTTCTCATCGCATCAGGATGAGAATTTTTATGTTCAATCTGCTATCGATTACAATGAAATATTTCATTGATTGGTCCTCATTAATGCCACCCGTCTTCATTTCTCTATATAAACCACCGAATATTTTCTTTCGCTACATTGTTCTTTTCCTATATCATTCATTATACTCCGTCATATACTCTCTACGTTCTCGTTTCGTTATTAACAAGTGCTGAGCCCGAAAGTTTAAAATTATATCTCTTCTTCATTGGTTGTAGCCATTATTAGCGCTGCGTTCATTCACGAAGAAACTTCTTACATTTCTCTTGAGTGGGCGAAATATCGTTTCTTAAATGGCGTTTTGTATCTTACAAAAATACATCATCTGTTTGATATCCAAAGGCTATTCGATTAAACGTTGTGCGATCGTTAAATACCAAATGAAAAGCAATCGTTATTTCTCTATTCCACATGTGGCTATTTTTCTCTGTTGCTCGAATTGCATTCTTTGGAACTCAAATATTTCTCAAAAATTTCATGCATTATTAGTTAACAGTTGTTCAACATAATCTGCATTTGAATTTTAGATATTTCTTTCGTTTTGTTTTTTTTCCGCAATGGATAACAGATTTGTAGCAACGATTTTGCTACTTGCAATTTTGCTAATTCCAATAATAAGAATAAAGTTTCGGTAATTGCAATGGTATTTCTCCGACTGCAGTAACAGATCGGAGGGCTGAGTGCTTTTTTTGGCAGTGGCCCACCATAAGCGTTTTGTCGCCATCCGTGTTCCAAAGTTTACGAAATAATGCATTCCTTCTTTGAGCGATTAGAATCACACTCATAAAAGCGACCGTCATCACTATACGCATATGAAGACCAGTCAAACTTTTATTGACTTTGGGACGAGTCACAGATTTTTAAAAGGCTAAAAAATTTGCATATATTTTGGACCAGTCAGATTTCTATGCTAACAGATGAAAGTTTCAGGAATAGTTGCATTTTTACATGTGAAAAAAGACAGAGAAATAAAAGTATATTTGATTCCTTTGAAGTATTTTTTTATTATTTTTTAATATTAAAACGCAAATATTCATTGCGATCGCCTGCTTGGTCAACTTGTTTCTATTTTTCTCTATTGTGACAATGTAATGCGCTTTTGTTTATTAGTGTTTTATCTGCGCATTGCAATTGCTGTCTATAAATACGTCGACCTGAATGCACTCTGTCGAGGTAAGCCGATTAAAAAAATTAGCATATATTGCGTCACTCCTCTAACTTTTTGGCGAAATTCCTATTTTCGAACTCCACCTTTCTCAAATGTTCGAACCTATAAAGGATGTATATTTTAAAGTCTTCTAGCGCTTTCATATCTGCCTTAAGTACCAATGGATTTCTGTGGTCGTATCTTTAATAGTTAGATTTGGAATTCTACATAAGCATTACTATCGATAACAAACATCTTGATATCCTTTCAACTGTAATTCTGTGGTACTCACCCCAACGACCTTTGGTGATGCTGATCGCATGCATCTTTGCTGCACTACACTCTATTGAATTCTGAAACAAACAAAAAAATAAAAATTAAAAAAAAAACGCTATATGCGATCAGCGCACAAATGCTTCATTTATCTACGTCAATGCTCACATATTTATTAGCGCAGATTTTAAATTCTTATTAGTTCTTCCAAAGTAGTTCTGCATTGACCCCAGTTATATGCATGCGCAATTCGATATAACGAAGTAGTTAAAGATTATATACAGATAGGAAATTTATCGCTAAAGTCGAATAATTTTAGAATGTTTAAGTGATTAGTACCACATTATTATGTCTCACCAGTCATCTGACTCTAACGCTTCTTCGCTCGATCTGGAACTTCTAGTAGCACATTTCAGCGTTAATCTTCTGTCATAATAGTGAATTCGGGTGTGGGGAGGGGGGAGGGGGCGAGGAAAAAGGGAAAGGCGGAAGGGGAATTGAGAATTTTAGAATCTTTTTCGTGTTTTATCAGCTCAAATGCGCAAGAGAATCCATGATATAGTTGACGTTAGCAATTATTAAACATGGTGAAAGAAGTCAAGAGATCGTTGTTAGCATTGATTAATTTATTCACTAGAATTTTCATAATTCGTGAACAATACTACATTTCGAACTAAACAAATATTGGGCCTTACTATTGAATGATTCTTGATCGCCAAAAACAAAAACATTTCCCAAACACTCGCTTAGCAATTCAGTTGATACGAATGTTTCCGTGGGGCTATATTAAATTCGCGACCTAACCATGTGAAAAGTTGTGTTCTCATTAAGAGATTTTTCTATTTTTTCATTGTTAGCGCTGGAAACGGCAATTAGTTCAGTGAATTTTTTGATAATTTACTCTGTGATTGCCAGGGCAATTGTGTGAAGAATAATAATGCCAACACATAATATACCGGTAGCGAACATGATTTTCACTAGTTGGCATGAGTATTCTGTAGTAGTAGTAAAACCAATATCATCGATGAGGGGGATGAATTGCTGGTCGCAGTGACCTAGAAAAGCTTTGATGGACCAGGATATCCGTGATATTGGAAAATTTCACACTTGAATCGAATACGAAATTAATTCTTCACTCAAAAAAATGTAGAGATCGGCGAAAGTAAGTAAAACTAGCAGAATTTTCCCCGTTAGGACTGAAGAGCTGCATTAAATGACTGTAGTCTTTTGGAGTCACCACTCCGCTGCGTCTGCGGTTTGAGAACTCCAAGGTGGATAGCAGGGTTGTGTTCAGCTGCTATCGCGAATGCTGAACTATCATTTTCCGTCTTATGCTTCCGCGATGCATAAAGTTTTGGTGAGCTGAAACAAACTTTGAAGCGCCACCCCTATGCTGAGCCTTACTTTCGTTCAATATTCCCTCAAGACAAGACTAGATCAACGTTTCTTTGGAGCCTCATTGTGACATCAATGCTTGTACTGAAATATAGTGCGGGTTGATGTTATACGCCTGAAAGTAGCCCACACTCTCACATGCACTTGTGAGGACGACTGCATCTCGCTCTTTTTACATACTCAAAGAGACAAGAATCGAATATTCTTGCGTGAGCATAAGCACTCATTCATATACAGTTTTATTTAGTAAGATATCGTCTAATATTTCACTGAAATGTTCACTTGTGCTTTTGTCTTTCAACATCAAATAACTAAGTTGTAGGGTCGAATGCTATTGGGCGTAGAAAATAACGCTTAGTGATTCAAGAGGCTATGCAATTGTCGAGTCAACCGTGAGCCATTGGTGGGATGCTCTTTGTTTCGAATTTCTCATGGTGATCCTCAGTGACATGGGAGGAGTTGAAATGTTCTGCGTGAGATAAAAATGTTCTGCGTGCGATAACAGTTTGGCTAAATGCCCAACTTCTAGCCCATCTCTTGGCTGTCACTTTTATTCTCAATTCGAATTTAAAGTAGCAAATTTTGTGTGCATTCCGATGAGCGGAACTTGTTCATGAATGTCCCATTCAACTAAACAATGTGGAACATAAACATGGGAGCCACGTTTTGCGCGTTGATCTAGTTAAAGGGCGCCCCTTGATGGAATGCGATAACCATCTACAACCTAGCACCGACATAGACGGATTCAACGTGCTCACATTAATTTCTTATCGACGTTTTCGTAAAAAATTGTCGCTTCATTGAGGACTTTTTCATTCCACACCGAACAACATTCCACTGCATTGTTTAAACAAGCGCCCATGTGAGAAAGGGTTGGAGGGATAATGCAAAGAATGTAAAGCTTCCAGTTAGCTTGAACTGCAAACAACTAAAATTTGTGCAGATATTCGAACTGATCGTTAGATAGCGAAACGCTTTTATATAAATCACCCTCCTCTATCATTGTCTCTAAATAGGAAGTTGGCAACAGTCTTACCGCGATTGGCAAAGCACACTTTCCTTTTTATGTGTTTTCTTTTTTAAAATTACATCTCCGGCACCGCATTATGGCGAGGTTGATCTGTTGATTATTTATATGAGCTTGTTTGCCCGATATTTCAACTGGAGAATCTCTGAAGCTGCAATTACGGCATTGAGGGGATAAGTGCACATCGTCAGGCGATCTTTTATAAATATCGCCTCGATCCACGAACGTCGAAGAAGGATTTGGGAGGCTAAAGGGTGCTAGAAGATGTATTTGGCACTCGCCAAATTTTCATTTTTCATTTGCCGGGTCACAAGGAAACGACGATTCTTCAAATGGGCTGCTGAATAGTGACCAGATCCATGGAAACATGGGGGTAAGCCCTATCTATTGTATTTCCCGCTTGTGGAAGTGGTTGGTCACGTGAGCGTTCTACAAAAATACATATCATACCACCTTTTCTGCTACGTCTATCCATTAATTTGCTATTTCTGTGGGAGGATTTCGTTCCTCTCCGAAAATTTTTCAGGAAGTGCCCATACGCTATCACTAGGCATTTTAGGGCTATCATTGAGCATTTTTATGTCCGAGTATGAGATTGACCTGATTTATATATGAATTTCTTCAAATAGGCGCTTGCATGAACTAATTATATAAGGACTATTTTTTAAAGTTCTTTTGAGTTAACTAAAGAATCCTAGTTCATATCACTCATGTAAAATGCCGAACGTCAGTTCAATGAATGCAGAAATGGATCACAAAGAGAGTTGTGTGTTCAGTCCGTTTCTATCAGTTATTTTGCTGCGAAATATTGACGTAAAGTTAGTTCATATATAAATATCTATGAAGGAATGAACGGCATAAACTTTTGATTATGGCTGCCCAACTCATCTGCCATAGTGGATATTCGGGTAATAATCGCTATTAAATCGTTTAATATTCAAAAAAAAGAGCGCTGGCAACAAGACACAAGTGGCGTTATCTTCGAGATTTTCCGGAAGTGGAGTTCAACGCAACAATTGAAGCTTCGGAAAGATTTGTGTGAAGTGAAATGCAGTTTCTTGAAAAAGTTACCAATATTCCTTTTTCTCTTCGTTATTGCACATATTGATCGAATTGATTGCATTGATTGATCAATATTTTCAGATCATTTATTGTCAATATCTCCTTCCTATTCTTTTGTTGATATCGATGTTTCCTGGAACGAAAGATGTTAAATGATTGCTTCTGATGCTTCCAATCACCATAGAGCATATTTCAACGAAAATGGTTGCAGAGATTCGTGATGCGAAAATGGCTCTTCACCCAGGCGATTGGTTTAGTCAGAACGTCGCATTGGCATGGCAACTCGTGTTCTCCGATCTCGACCCAGATCTCATTGTCGTCGATCACAGTGCGAGGTATCCATTCTCCTACCTCAATGATTCTGAATATTGGAAAAAAAAAACAAGCGGAATTTAAGTTCGGTTATGCATCCGTTTGCATAAGTCTAAAATATGTTTCACGTTGAGGTGCATTTTCCGATATTTAAAGCTACCAATTTCTGCAAGTTTCACTTCGGCATGCTTGTTCTGCAAATTTAAAAGATTTTCCATCCTTTCCGATATATTGCCGTAAAACATCTGCGCATCGTTTGCCGTGCTGACATTTCCGTATTGTAGCACAAATGCATGTTTCGGATTATATTCTCAGTATGCGTTCCGAGCTCGAAAAACTTCAAAAAATCCTTCAGCGACTGCATCTGACACTTATAAACTACTTTTGTGCGCCGCTGGTTTCTACGAATGATAAGTTATTGAAAGAGTTTTGCTTGCAGTTGTGTTCCAATGATAAAGTGGCGTTTTCCGAGAGTGAAGGTTCTTTTCTACTGTCACTTCCCACAGCAGTTGGTCACACCGTCACGTTTTTTCCTATATAGGTGGTATTCGAAAGCGATTGGACTTGTCGAAGGAACACTTTTCAATAGTGCCGATATCATTATGGTTAATAGCCATTTTACAGGTCTGCATAATGTGCAATCAATTAGCAGCTGCCCTTATTGGGCCATCTCCGCTTCATTCATTAGAATGCATATTATTCCGCCTACTGCCTAGCCTTCTGATCACCTCATTCACGAACAATTAATCGAATTATGTTTGAATTGTAAAAATACAACATTATAAGTCTACGAGGTGCTTTTAGTTATGAATATTTAATAGATGAAAGGTGACTATTGCACGGTTCGCTTAGAATCACGAAATCGGTAAAAAGTGCTCAGGCACTTCTGATTGAAGTGACTACCTTCATATAGCAGCAGTTTTCAGATTGTGATTTTCTGAATCACTCGAGTTCATTCCAATTTTGTCGCAAATTTTCGAAGTTCATATAAACATAGATACTTGTATGCATTTAAATATACATCACTCCAGTGGATATTTCTTTGCGAATGCTGGCAAATGCACGCTTCTGACACAATGAAAACTTTTGAAGTCTGAGAAAGACTATGCGTTTGCATAGAGTGGTCTCTTGTAAAAAGGAAAGTGATTGACGATTAATCATACTACTGTGTATTGATGACCCTATACCGTTGAGCATGCGCTCTCTCTCATTGATAGATCTCTTTCTGTATTTCGAGAGTTCTGCTGCTTCAATCGTCGACACTCAACTGTGTCTTTTATCTTGCAGAGAAGCAGTTTTTACGTGTAATGCCTGAAGTATGTCCATCAAAGCTGATGGTGGTATATCCTCCGTGTGATGTCGACTCAATGAGCATTGGCAATAAGGCGATCGGTCGCAAGCAGAGGCCTGCTAATCAACGCTATACGTTTCTCTCGATGAATCGTTTTTGGCCCGAAAAGAGGATCGATATAATAGTCGAAGCTGCCGGTCTGCTTCTTAATTTACGCATTCTTTCTCCATTTTATATATTCTAAGTTCTAGGCCATTTTGACTTATATATCGAATCTTCTAAATAATCGCCAACGAAGACAGCTTTTCTGTATGAATCGTTAGCGCATGTTACATCTACAGAACGAATGAAAAAGCGGTCTTAAAGAAACTGGCACGATATGCGCTTTTATGATTCCGGTATTCAGGAACACAAACCAATGAGTTGCGCGATTTGCGAAGAACTAACAAAACATGCACAATAACGAATTGATTCGAAAGAAAGGAACCTTTTCCATGCAAAATTCTGTTAAGGATTCGCATTTTTCGTCTTCTGATCCAGATAGAATGAAAATCTGATCGACTGCGAAGTAAATTCAAATGTTTACGTTATTCGTATTGTTTTTAACTCCTTTCAAAACTGAATATTCCGAGGCAAATCATATTCCAGCAAGTTTCGAAAACCTGTCTCGGCTGATTTCTGAGTTGAAAATGCAAATGGAAGACATAAATACATTAGCCACTTGTACATCGCAGACACGAAGTTGCCACAGCTCACTTTTCTGGGCACAAAAAGCCTGATGTCAGGTTTCTTTGCAACTTTTCAGTTGAATCGCATGCTTCGAAACACAAGTGAAGATATAGGCCAATGAAAGAGAAATAACGATAATTATAGCCATCACCTATTCCTGCTGGATTTCTTCGGCATAAACCATTAGAGAGTTCAAAGGGTATGTAAGTCCTACGATATATGAAGGTGATTGTATTCATGAGATGCTTAGTGATTCTTAACGTTGTTCATCGTACCTCAATTTGATCTCGATGCAAATAGTGTCAGCTGGAATATGAACCCAGAATAATGACACATTTCTGGCAATCGATGGAAATCGTTACTAATGTATATTCGCAGTGGTGAACATTTTTCACTGGCAAACTTCATCTCACGTATATATATTAGATATATAAGCGAAATTTATTCAAATGATATTGCAGCGATACTAAAGAGTCAAGAGCGATATCCGAGGATATTGCTTGCCGGTTCGGTTATGCCACACATACCTGAATCACGTATTTATCATAATCTATTGAAGAAAATGGTCGTGGATTTAGACGTGAGTTTTAATTCAGTTTTTAACATCCTACTTTTTCCACGAGTCATCACAGCTCCCTGGAAACTATTATCTATGAGGAGTGTTGTTACATAAGGCTAAAAAGGAACATTTTCACAGAGTTAACTGTGACGGGTATAAGACATTTCATGTAGAGGATATTGCCATCCATTTACTCCATTGGGCTTTGCTTATCGCTGATCATGGGGAAAGGGTCGGGATTGCTCTCTCTTCTAATTCCTTAGAAGCAACAAGTTTGCTTACGAAGTCGCCCACCAATTTGTTTTCGATGCTAACACAACGAATCAAAATATGTTAATGTTGATTTGTGATGTCATCTTTAATCATCCAAGAAACGGATCTGAAGTAATGCTCAATTAGGCGCAAGTTTCAGTGCAGTCTTTGCAGGTCTCTGATCTGATCGAGTTCATCGATTCGCCTACAGAAGCAGAGAAATTCGCGTTGTATCGACAGTGCGATACTGTGCTCTATACGCCTCCGAACGAGCACTTCGGAATCGTACCGATTGAAGCATTAGAACAACGACGACCTGTTATTGTGTGTAATAGTGGTGGGCCTGCAGAGACTGTCCTCGAAGGTGTTACAGGTTCCAAGGTACATAGATATTTTGCTTTCTTCTTTTTGCCTTTCTATAGTACTTTAAGCACCATATCATATTTGCCTGCTGTCGGATGCAGTACGTGTTCTTAGCTGCGCTAAGCATTAGAAATTATCGCAACCAAAAATTATGTACATTTGCATTATCATTGGCAAGATGGATTATGATAAAATTCCTTCTGCATATATAAGACAAAGTATGTCTCTGCCCCATTCATATTTTCAAATCACCAACTGCCGAAACTGGTATAAGGAGACTCGGTGTGTATAATTTCTTCACTGTTTGGCAATCAAGCCAACATTCCAAGTTGATCAGCGTACCTCGAGGTGATAGGCATTTTAATTCGACTATGAGTTCACATGTATTTATCACTCGCTGCATAGTATTTCACAGCCACTCCATTAGGCACAGGAAAAAGAACATTTTAGATTAGGCGATATGTTGTTTGATTTTCCTTCCACTTATCAACCAAGCAGCGTGATTTGCCAAGAAATAACAAATACGAAATACTGCTTTCAATTGAACCAAGCGCACATCGGGATCTTCCTTCAAAAAGTCGTCTTAATTCCTAACCGAATTAATACATAAGCTGATAGATTGAAAATGCCCACTTAAGTAGTATAGCTCCTTGAAGAAGAGATGTATCAATCCGAAAACTGGCTCAGAAAGTATCGTATGATGTCTCTGCAGTCGTCAAATTTCATAGCTCCAGCTTGGCTATTTTGCTAGTTGAAACCATCAGACAGACAGGCAGTATACGCGCACAATATACAAATATGCGCAAACGTGATCTTGTCATAATTTCCTTTTCGAATGCGTATTTACAAAGATACATAAAAACGAATCAGACGATTCGATACTAGCAATCGGATCTGTCGAAATACGTGTATGTTAATGCGATCCTTTTACTATCGTTAGCAGCTGATGAAAATGATGAGTCTTATGCGTATGATCGCGAAAGCACATATCATACCATTCATAACAGTTTATCTGATGCTCTTTAAGCATATTATATTTGATTTTTAACAAACCGATAGAATTGTAAATTCAGGAGGGCTTTGATAAATCTAGTTTAATTCGAGGTGTAGCCAATTATTAGAGATCACTCAAGAGATGAATTTGCAGATCGAGATTCCTGATGGAACACTTCTAGCAGAAGCAATGGAGCAGCATATGCTTCGACCGTTATGGCCAGCTCTCGACAACGACGATGATTATGAATTTCAAGTTGGCAATAAACGCTTATAGACCTTCTATTCACGCTCAAATTAACATGCTAGTAGTGAATGGATAACAAACTAAAGTTCCCAAATAACTTATAAAATTCTTTTCTTCTTTTATTTGACTATTTTCTTCTCTCGCCATTCTATTAGATAAGCTAAAAATAGGAATTCGGAGAGTTATGACTAATATCACTGTTGTATTTAAAATTTTCGTAGGTTTTTCTGAAATTTTGGTCCTCATTACTACGGAAATTTATCGCAATCATCTTCACTACCAATATTTTGAGCTTGTAAAACGAAAAATTTTTCCTTTCTAAAAATTTTATTTTCTTCATAATTCCCCTCACTAAATCTCTAAGATGGTGATTCCTCTTCGTCACGATTCCAAAATTGTGCTTCATCAGTAGATCGTTTTTATTACAGAAAATCCTCAATATTCTGCTGATATTTTCAGTATGAAACCTTCAGCATTGTTTCCTCCCCTTATGACTTCAATGAACGATTTTAGTGATCGAGTGTTTCTTTTCAGCGAAAACGCTTCGAATTCAACTTCAGTTTAATGGGGTTCCGTAAGCGTATTGATGACGCTTTGGCTATTATATTTCCTGAAGCACGGACTTCTCATCACTTATCGCCACTTGGAGCACGTTCGCACGCTTAACGATACGACACAAAAGAATTTCGATGTCTTTCATTGATTGTGTTATCGTGTGGCCTTTTAGGTCTGAAGTTTCAAATTTACATAGTCGAATGAACATTAATTTTAATTGTTTATTTTTTATGCGATGTTAAAATCTATATATTCCATATTGCTCAGCGTTAATGTCAGATCTGAAAAGGCTACAGAACTTTTCTTTTGTTTCTGATCCATTTTTTAATGTGCAAATTTACAGTGGAATTCTTCACAATGTGTTGTTTTGTGCAAATTGTAATTAATCATCTAATGGCGTTACATTGTCAATAAATTTTCATATGCTGGCCAAGTACAAAATTTCAGGCTTTTTTACATGTAATTATGGGACTGATGAGAATAGGTTCAGTAATATTTGTTGCCCTTCTCGCCTTGAAGGGACTACAAGTGATTCTATGGAGTAACAGCAGCCTCTGCAAGCCCATCAACGAATATGCATATGAGTGAGAGGAAAATGATAGCGAGCTCACTCACGGCTGTGCGTTATGGGGCAACGCCTTTCCGGTCTCCACCAGAACTCTTATGACCGCTAGGTATTGCGAGTCCCATTCCATGGGGATTCTTGCAGGGCGATGCCCCTCCCCCATCGCCGTCCGATTTGGTTGTGTATTTTCTGTGCGCATTTCCATAAATTCTAAGTGAATATCACAAGTGATGCAAAAATCGCAGTATAGTAGATAAACAGTATAAAATAATAGTGATAATAGCGCAAACTTTTATTCGCGATGATTAAAGAAAACTCTGTGAGCATAAATGAAAGTCACAATAAATAATTGACCATTAACGAAAAGTGAAGCTCAAAACACTCAACGATAAATAAAGAAATATATTGATCGGGAAATCGCGTTTTCGAAGTTCTCTATGTCGGCTCCGAATAATCGAATGGACACAGTTTAAATCCTTTTCAAGAAATCTTGGCAAGTTCCTTAGACTTTACGAGACTGCAAACATCTATGTTAGATAGGAATTGATATCCAACATCCGAGAAACCGTAAAAGTGGAGTTGTGAGGAATTCCGGCGAACGGATTCAATATTGCTATTTTGTAGACAACACGAACTTTTTATGTGCGTATCGGTAGAAAGTTGCGTGGTGTATTCTATTTTAAACAGCAGGCGAATCAGTCCATCACCTGTCAAGAAATGCCCTATATATTGCAGGAAATGGGGAGGGAGGGAAGAATTTGCACACATCGCTGAAAGAGATGCGGAAACAAATTTATTGACTAATTGCGATTTCTTCAAATAATTTTAGTTCGATCAAGGAGGTTGAACCCGATGTAGGTGCATGAATGGGGGGAAGGGGGGAGAAGGGTGATGCTGCACATGCATTGAGACTTGTAAATTCATATCTGAATATCCACATTGCAGTCATTATGTAGGTCAAATCACTTCACTTCTTTACCACATGTATCATTTACGCATATATAACAAAGTTCCACTTCTTCTATGGTGATCTCTTTGATTGCATGGAAAAACAACATTATCAAGAACATTGTGCATTGACCTCTCAGATGGCCTTTATCGATGAATGCCAACATCGATGCAAATTCATTTGCTTATTTATTTGCTTGCTGCCTCATTTTGCACTCATCAAATGTCACAAATCACTTTCAAGGTTTACTTTAATTACAAACTGCTCTCGTATATTATTTTAAAAATATGTACATTATTTTGTTACAACAAATGTTTACTAGTTGAGGATTCCATTTGCGTTAATACTATTTAAACTAGGCGAATGTATTTATTGTTCTACGAGAGTAAGTCTTCCATAGAGCGGTAATCGTTTCGATGGAATGTGATGTGGATAATAATATTGATCGAACTATACAGTTGTTACTCTTCTTCCCTGAAACGTTAAAAATCACAAATGAAATGCTCAAATATTTTGTATATAAATAAAATTCGCGTTGACAATCGAAATAAACCGTGTGTGTGTGTGATGATACTCTAAAACAGATCAAAAAGCAATAGTCCGCTAGTTTCCTAACAAGTTGTTTTCGCAAATGTACGGTAGAATGAAATATCGCAAGCTTTGCTTTGCTCTCCCGCACAAGAAATGCAGAACGATACGGCAAGTCTGTCAGGGTATGTTAGAATATGAACCGTAAAGGGAAAAACCTATAGGGCTTGGGCTATGTATTTGCATATTACTGATTAGCAGATACATGCAAACAAGCGCATTCGTAATTCATGCTCTTTTGGAAACGCATCATTAAGCCGTCAACAAAATAGCAGTCAGTCTAAACCAAAGAGAATTAAATTTGAGAGGAGCGACGGATATCGGTTGGGTTTGAATGTGTGAAGTTGAATCTAGCGTATCGTGCTAAGTCGTGCTCTAGATTGGAATTGACGTAAATTCAAGAGGTATTTACATGAGGTCCTCTAGTCTTCCGAAATCTACCTCGTTCCTATGGATTATATGCATGTATTTCCTCGTGTATAGTCAATCCAGCGAGGATACCATCAAATGTATGCACGTTCAAGTACAAACGTTCATGGTTCGTTAGCTACTCCATGAGAAGCAACTGTAACCCTTCATGTAAAAAATACCAGTTAAAAAAATATGAGTTCGTATGTCGAAGAAAATTTCATTCTTTTGCATTTCACTGAATCGGTGTAGTTCACATACCACAGCATTATACTACCATCATCAGATAAAATGACCGTCTAAAAACATATCGAAAAGCATTACGTGCTCCTAAGTGTGTTTGAAAGTTGCATAGAACCACTACCAGAATCTGCTTCATCACCGTTGAGAGCGTCCTCCTTATCCTGCAAGAATACTTGTAATGAAATTCATGGGATTTTCGATCCTGCGATCTCCGTCAGCTTCGCCAACCGGTAATATTTACAATATATTTATGGAAATTGCAGGCACTTCTACAAAAGTTTGCCTACAGTTTGCATACCACTGTAGGTAAACTCTTGTCGGAAGGTCGTATTAAAAGAATATATGCTAACGAACTTTTTGCCGTCTAGCCGTCTGTCTTCTTCAGAAGGTCTGATGCCTAGAAAACATGCGAAAAGGGCATTCCTAATAGATTCCATTCGAGCTCAGTAGGATGTATTGCGATGCATTCCAGGAGACTGCGAAGTTTCATCCACCAGTGTGCCCGCTACCCGACTTCATCGAAGGATCAATATTCAGGGACGCCCCTGTAATCATGGAAAAGCTGAGGCGTCTTCTCAAAAATGAAAAGCGCCTCATCCTTAACTCATTACCGCACCGCTTCTCCACAGGTAATCGCTCACCTGCTCATAAATGAATTTGCATATGTTATGAAGTTTAACCAAAAAATGAATAACTTATGAATGGGTAACCTGTTGGGTAACTGCACTAAGCGGTTTTCCATTACGCAATACTCCAGGAGTGAAGAGTTCATTGAAATACGGGTCGGCGAGGAAAGATACTCCATAGAGACGCTCTCCCGGATTGTAGACAAGTACTCGCCTTAGCAGCTTCAATGCTTCTTGATCTAGTGAATGAGTTATCTGAATTGCATATCGTTTGCTTTAGCAAGCAATATTAACGCTTTTAAAACAAAATTCCTCTCGTGTTAGACAATTGCTGTCCTAATCAAAGAACGCATTAAATGATTCAGAGGGAATGACTTGCCTCCTAACAACGAATGTCCTCTTGATAGCCAAACATTCTAAAAGCTGTTTACTTCCTCCGTAACTGAACGATATCGTCCTCTATACTTTTGATACATTTTCTCAAATTTGTTAGGCTATAGATAATCTATCGATAAAAATTTTGTAAGAAAGATGGGTAATTTCTTTTTGTGTTTGTTTTTTGTTAGATGCGAGAATGTTAAAAGAAGAAAGATGCGAGAGTAATAACGCTTTATTTTTTTAGGTGTTGAAGATTTGTTAAACAAACAATTACCGTTTGAAATCCATTTGGTAAGGGCGTTTTACGAATCTGCAAACAAACGAGCAAATTTAGACGCCAAATCAAATTTTAATCAGCAAATTATGCTTCGGACTTTTCTACTGGAAATCGAGACGGGTGGCGGCTGGACGCGAAGTGAACCGGACAAGAATGAAAGACTTGTGAAAGTCGACGAAAAAGGCACCGTTCTAAAAAAATGAAAAGAAAGTAACATGATCTCGTAAGAGGTCTCGGCATACATTCCCAAGTCACCAGAATGAACTAGTCAATGAGGATAAGATCCGATAACCTTTAAAAGAACAAAGAATCCTATCGAATCATCAATACCAGGAGATTATTATTACAACGTCCAGCATATTAAATACTCATTAGCTCCCCTAGAACACTAAAAATTGGGGAACTTTTGTCTATGCCAGTTTCACTTTTTACTATCTATCACATTTCTTATCACATTCTTATCACATTTCAATCATAGTAATGCGAAACATAGTGCAATTGGTAAAGGAGAATAAAGGTGATGAAAGAAACTATAGCCTTTCCATTTATACGCGAATATGTCATACTTCACTTAAAAAACACCAATGTCTAGCATAAACATACATAGTGTTTGAAAGGAGACGTTTGTAAAAGTTTCTTTGTGCATCGCATTGCTTTAACATCCTCATCGGTTGGAAATCCAAGTATTTCGATTATCAACTGCAAATTTTGAATGATTTTTGAGAAAATATTTCAAATAAAACGGTAAGAGAAAAGAGACTGAAAAGTAATATATCAAAATAATTCTAGCATCAATATTGGTGTTGAGATGATGTAATTCGGTGAAACTGATAGAGACGTAAATGATAACTTTTAAGTTTAATCAGAACCGTAACAACTACCTGTAATTGATGATTGGTAGAACGTCCAGGCAATAGAACATGATTTTTTAGAAGTTCCCCAAAAACGCATCCACACGACCAGCGATCTGTTAAAGCATAAAGGATTATTCAACGGCAGAAGTCGATCAAATAGTCCCAGCACTTCTCAAAAAAAAAAAAAAAAACAATTTTAAATTCATTATGGAGGAACAAGTCTTCTCAAATGCTTCTAAACAGAAAGAATTTTCAAAAATGATATTTGCTCCAGTATTTGATGTAAAATCATTACTGAGGCTCGCTATGATGCGAGGTGAAAGGAAGGCATCTTTAAAAACAACAGATGAAAACTTTTTATTTGAAGATTCATCTATTTGCCTGATACAGATAATGCTCGTGAACATGTTATTCACTGGAGGTTAAAACATTTCAGTGTTGCTGAAAAGCTTTTGGAAATTGCAGTTTGCATTTTCAACGCTTTCAAACACATATGCACTGATCATTATCGACAAGGCTTTCATTATTTACCACCAAAGTGTTTTGACATGCTGCGCTGCTGCGATCTGATAGCAAATCGTTCGATAATGCCCAGAAACGCTTCACCGCTTTACTTTTCGTGAGGTCTACCGCCATCCGAATTGGCTAAATTATATTTTGGGTCGAGTATATTTAATTTCGGATGATTTTTCATTACTGTGGGCTAAAATTTGAATTGATTCTTTGTGAGTGCCAGAAAGCTCTTAGTTTCTTTCTCTCCCCTCCTCTCTCCCACCACCCCCCCCCCCCACCCACCAACCGACAGAGGCATCAGGTCTAGCAAACCAAGAAATATTGCTGCACAATTTCCAGCTATGCGTTATGTAAATCTGCAATCTCTCTCCCGCTTACGTCGGCAATGCATTCACTGCTTCAGCTTTTAAATTTCATCTGAATCGTTCCGATCTACATATTACGACTGCCTTTATTTATTTAGTCTCTGTTCTCCTGAATGATAGCTTTGCGGACGTCTTCCTCTTCTTTGCTGTTCATTCTTACATATTTTTATGTTTTTACACTATGGAACTTCAATATATATATATATATATATATATATATATATATATATATATATATATATATATATATATATATATATATATATATATATATATATATATATATATATATATATATATATATATATATATATATATATATATATATATATATATATATATATATATATATATATATATATATATATATATATATATATATATATATATATATATATATATATATATATATATATATATATATATATATATATATACATAAACTGCAAACAAATTTGTTTAAATTCCTTTCAGCACGTACCAATTTCACATCGGTATCGAGATGAACCTAAGATTAGTTCAGGTGCTCGATAATACCTTGTAACGTGATAGTTATACGAACTGACATCGCCATGTAGTACCTAAATTTGCTCATTTGAATTTTGAATGAAGCAATTAGCAACTGCTAGAAATCATTGGAAATTTTACCGATTAATAAGTAAGGTGTTGACAAAAAGGAACACCTCAGATGAGCCTACCGCCTTAGTATGTTTAGTGTTGTCGACTAAGCAAACATATGATCCAGGATAAGGACATGATATTAAAATGCGCATTGAAAAGCGATATATAATCGACGTAGAATTTCTAACAATCCCCTCCCTCTCTCTGCAAAAAAACATTTAGGGAAAACGCATATTCGAGAGTAGATCTGAGGCTCATAAATGAGACTTTACAATAACTGTCGATCGTAAGAAAAACGATTTGCATCAGCATTAGACACAATGTACAGATAAAAGTTAATCTACAGCTTCACATTATTCGTTAGGAGTGGTATTCAATAAAGAAGTCCACATGCCTTTGAGGATCCAAAATCGGAAATTTTCAACATTCCCGAATCATGATCAACTAGCAAATTCTGCGGTTTAATATCTCGATGACAAATATGATGCTAAAATTGAAATGTAATTAAAATTTTACAAAGAAATTTTTAAAAAAATTATTGCAAGTCTTCACTATATAAAGTCTATAAAAGGCATGTATTCCCCGTCATCCAGGTAATGATCAACTTATGGAACACGAATTTTTCAATTATTTTCTCCATCAATGAATTATGTCGTTTGTGAAACAGAATATTGCGAAATATAGTGGAATAGCGAATATGACATTTGCACAAAACATCGAAAAAAACATTATGTGGGAAACGATTTTCAAGAAACTAGTCAAATGCTCGAAACATTCATGAGCAATCTGAAGATCAGGCAGTCATACCAACAAGCTGTGATGAAGGAACGCTGTTCACCAAAGGGCTATTAGCAGCAAAGTTTCTCAAATATATATTCTAAGGGTATAATCACAAAGTTAATGGCACTCAAATAAGCGGTAATGACATATATGAAACGTATTCCACTGAGGTCTTATAAATAACCTGTTCAAGGTGTGCTTGACCACGGAATAGTTGCCATATATATAACTTTATGTCGATTGAACCGAGAGGTCCATAATTAACGCGTACGTCGTGAAGATTCGTTGGGAAGAATTCGAATACCAATGCAGTACAAGTCTGCAAGTTTGTTGCACTTCTGAGCTCGATGTATTGTATTAGTAACACTATTAGTATAGCTAAAAGCCTAGTAAACCTTGTTATATTAATCGAACAGATGGTAGGCCGCTGAGAGAATCGAAAAATCGAGTTGAGTTAATTAAGTTTAATTCCAGCTTTCAAAGATTGCACCAACATGCGGCCAATATCCTCACAAGAATTGCATAATTGGGACATCACAATTGTTCGCAATGACTGATAGAAGTTTGCAGTGATAGAAGGTGGCTGGTAAAGTTTTATTTTGAATTTGAATATTTACAATCATTAGCGAGGAAAGTCTTAAAGAGAATATAAATGCGAACTATATACAAATTTTTGATATAATCAAAGTCTCACAAGCTCGTTGAAAAAAACATTAACGATTGATACATAAAACTGCAGACGCATTTCAAAAAATGAGAAAAATAAAAATAGTTGACAAAAACAATCGGGAAGAGAATCTCTGAGCAGATCATATTTGTAGGGAAATGGTTGTATCTGCCACACACAAACAAATATGGCTATGTCACGCTGAAGCAGAGACCGAAGTAATCGAAAAGGCGCGCACCCGATCGAGACGGAGTCGATGATCAGCGTATATCCGTGTATAATCACATGATTCCGTGGACTGAGTTGTCTTCTTATTCCAGTGTGTTGTTGTATATTCTCCCAACATTGTTCCTCTCCCTCTCACCCTTTCCCTCACTCCCCACCCCTCTGTCCAACTTTTCAGTCGGTTCCCTTGTTTCCATCCTTTTCAATCCTCTCCACTTCTCATCAACAGCGACGCTATACTAAAGAAAGATGACCTATTAGGAAATAAGAAAAGGTGAGCAGCATGAACGAACCGTGCCATCTGGATGCTTCTGGCCAAAAATATAAAGAAGCTTTATGATATTCTTATGATGATATTGATTAAGAGTATTTAATATGCGAACTTCCACCGGTCGTTGGACAGTTTCTGAAAATTCAGAAACGATTTTGATGTCAACAACTAAGAAACCTTAGCAAAGTGCTGCTAAAAGCATTGTAGTGCTGCGATTGAGTTCTCGCTCGAAAGAAGCTGACCCGAAGAATCCCCTATCTTTTCTTTATTATCAAAAAACGCTAAAAAACTTCCCAATAATTGATCCGCATCTTGTTGGATCCAACAGCTTGGTAAACGCTGTTCCATGATGATTTCTCATTGTATGTTTTAAAAGTTTATATCGTAAAAATTGTTCAGCTAGTCGTCAAACAATGACTTTAGCAATCGACTCATTATTCCTGTCAATAAAAATCTTCTGACCGGTTTATTATTCGAACAAAGTAAAAAAAAAATTTTTAACTTAAAAATAATTTTATCGTGAACGTTAAATTTGCATTTAGGAAATTTCGACAATGCATCTACATGGGGAAATTCAACGTAGGACAAGAGAAAGATGCAAGAGAAAATTATGCGGTCAAAACAGACCTGTATACGAAAATGTTAGAAGGTTGCTTCATCTAACTCTAAACGCATCTCAATTCCCCACTCTAAGATTATACCAATGTGGGAAACAAAAACAACCTTCGCGAGACCATGATTTCTTGATAGCGATCGATCTTGCTTGTGGCTCGGTAAGCGTTCCCTTATAGACATTCGAGAAGACACCATTAGAAAATAAACTAAGCTCTTTCATTTTGAGTACGACCTTGAAAATAATTTCCATTTAAAGATTCTGCCCGAACTAATTCGACTATTGCTTATAACGAATACCTCAACAAATACGCTAAATTTTTCACGCTCGTTAATTCTAGAACATTTGCAACAAGTACGATGGTTTTGGTCTCCCACTTTTGTAAGTCGGTCAAGGAAATCAATTTTGCAACATCTCAGCCGCTAACGTCGGGCAAAATATGTTGCGCCAAACATGCGGATTCTTTTGCATCAATAAGTGATTGGAGTGGTGCTGTGGAAAAATTTTTATGCATCCTTTTCAGCTTGTCCAACACTTCGTGCCAGATGAAAAGCCAGAAAGCTGGAAGAAATACATTGAGGGAGTTTGGCTACGTCGCCAGCTAAAAGCCACTTGATACTGTCAATTTCGCTTCAATTTCAGGCAATTGCATTCCGATTAAACATATGCTCCAGATGGTATCTATTCACCACGACTATCCGCTATTGAATGCGACCTTCATATGGCTGGTGAGATTTTGAAAATCCAACCTTTTCGCCGTTCTCCACCAACTCGGCAACTTGATTAACTTCTGCTGAAGAGCCGCCGCCACCAGCGTCAACCGGCATCAAGACGACCGACCGCTCAATAAGTAGAAAAACGAATAAACTGGGCCCAAGCAATTTCAGTAAACGTTGGCACAAATGTAATTCATCATCACTGTTTAGAATATAAGCAACAAACGTTAGTACTCTGTCTGCTCCATGTAAGCACCATTAAGTTCATATTGTTATAAACAGATTTGCTTTCGTAAACCGCACTATGATAGTACTGTGCTCCTTTGCATCCATAGATACACGTCTATGTGTGTGTGTTTGTTTGTCTGTCTCTCTATCTTATAGTTTCATTTGAAAAGCCACTGATTCGAAAGTAAGAAAATAAGTCAGATTATAGGATGATGATATGTACAATCTTTTACTTCGATCCGTTATGTTCGTAAGGAGCAGTTATATTCATCCAAAGATGGAAAAAAACCTGCACGCATGTTGCAGCAATTAGATCCCAAGTTTAGACATGCTGGGTCACAAA
This sequence comes from Baylisascaris procyonis, assembly GCA_037389465.1. NCBI lineage: Eukaryota > Metazoa > Nematoda > Chromadorea > Rhabditida > Ascarididae > Baylisascaris > Baylisascaris procyonis. The sequence continues at coordinate 840,404 of JAZARR010000231.1, read as the reverse complement.
ACAAAAGCAAGTTTTTTTTGAGAGATTCTTGCAAGAAGTGAGACCACCTGAAACGTAAACGTTATTGCTCAACACTTTTTATTGTTTATTTTGTGTTTTTAGAATGGTTTGTCAGATGTGAATTGCGTGCTAACTTTCCTGATGTGCTTTCCTACTTTTGCCTTCACTGCGCTGCTTCTTTGGTGATCCCGTGCCCACAATGGAACCACTCTGTAAGGGCAATGTTATCCCACCGCCTAATTCCAAACCACTCATTAAGAGTTAGTTAACCTCAAAATGTATAGCTGAGAAGTTTGATGCGCATGTGGGAAGTTTATTATAGGCGGATATGGACATTTTAAAAATGTCAATACAAAAGATTTACTGTTATCTGATAAATCAATAAAACATTTCATGTCGTGAAATATTACCAACTTTTTGACAAGTTTATAAAATATTGAATTATCAGCTCGATCTATCATTCTTCTACCATATGTAGTCGTTTTGCTTTCTAGGAAAAGTAAGAACTTTATCTGGCGAAAGCTTCATTCTATGCTTGCAGTCATTCTTCTCGTTTTTTTGGTGATCAATACTACGAATTTTTTCTGCATTCTTAATTTATTTCATGCAGGAACTTGCCTATTCGCCGCAAATATTACGATACAGTTGCCCTACTCCAAGCATAGTTTCTCAACACGTTTTGCAGTTTGCCGCTAATTTTTTGCAATAGGTCGATATCGCTCGTAGACTTTCAATGAGTTCTCAAATGCTTTCATCACTTATTGTGCACGACGTGCGTGTTCAGTGCGGTTGAGTGGTTGTCTCTTGTGTGATTCGTGGTAAATCGTGAATTGGGAAGTGGAAATGCCCGAGAGCAGGGAAAATCTCGTCCAGCTGGCCAAGCTCGCCGAACAGGTAATTGCGTTCAATTTTAGCAACTGTGTTATTATAGGTTAAGGCGATTTCGTGTTTCACCTGTCGCTTTCATTTGCAGTAGACTGTCCATATTTGGTGGATCCCATTATAACCAAATTTTCTTGTCACAATTGGGATATTGCGTTTTCTGAATTTCGATGCTGCCTTTACCAGAAGCGAACTGCGGCAGCTCATATTTTTTCGAGTGGTGCATCTGTATGCATTAAGTCAGTGCACGATTCATTCTTATAGAGTATTTCAAAAACTTACAGAAATGTCGTTGAATCTCTCCGTTTTATCACAAGGTCCTTCTAATTTTCTGTTGGCCTTCAAAACTTTGATATGACATCGTCGAATGTCGAATTGTTTCTGATTACAGGCAGAGCGCTATGACGATATGGCGCAGTCGATGAAGAAGGTTACCGAGAGTGGTGCCGAACTCTCGAACGAGGAGCGCAACTTACTCTCGGTTGCCTACAAGAATGTGGTCGGCTCTCGTCGCTCATCATGGAGAGTGATCTCGTCCGCCGAGCAGAAAATCGATGAGGCCGAGAAGAAACAGATGGCAAAAGAGTACCGTGAAAGGATCGAAAAAGAACTCAAAGATATTTGTCAAAATGTGCTTGTAAGTGTCGAATGAAACAGCTTTTTCTCACTAATCTTAAGATGAAACGAATTTTTCTTACTTTTGAGGTGGTATGAGGGTTTGAGAAACTGAAATATTTTTGACTACTCTATTTGCATTCTTGGTTTTTACATGATTTAGGCTTTTCTGTTGTTGTTCCAGGGGATTAGATTCTGTTGCAGAATTAACCAACATTTAAAAAAATACTTCTTGGAGTTAATATCGCCATCCATTCCAAATAGTCACTTTGGCAAGGGTTGTTTATGTTGAGAATTTTCAAGCAAGCTTCTTAATCTATAGATGATTGTTTAGGAAATAGGTTTTTTGAAGTTACATAGTTGTGAAACTCGTAAATCTTCGCAACAGATCGAAAGCACTACATCGCCAGCTCTTATTTTGCAGTCGAATGCTATTCCGCATATCTGTGGCATTATTCTATTATTGAGGAAACTTTAGTAGTTATATGCACTATAATAAAAAACAATATTATTAGTGCAACATTTCTGCACTATTTCAAAGTGAAGAAATTTTTATTGGTGGATGAGTCTCGAAGTGTTGTTTCATTTGAAGCTCTCATCATATCATGCATTTTCCAAAAGAGTTCTGCAAATGGGATGTACTAGTCGGTTTTCATCGTTTCATTCATGTTCTAAGCGAGAAATAGATTTCAGTTTTTAAATAGCTTTTAGGATCTCCTCGATAAGCATCTCATCCCGAAAGCGAGCACACCTGAGGCAAAGGTCTTCTTTCTTAAAATGAAGGGCGATTATTATCGTTATTTAGCTGAAGTGGCCAGTGGAGACGCGAAAAACCGTTAGTTTCTGATTTTATTGAGTTTGGGGCAAGGAGAGTGCTCTAACTCGGGCCCCTATTTTTGTGGCGAATAAGGTGATAAAAAAGAGAGGGAAGGGAAGAATGGTACTAATCTCGGTGGCACCCTAAAAGCCCCATCTCTCGTCTTTTCATGGCACTACCCCGCTGCACTAAAGAAAGGTACGCGATATAAATGGGCGATAAATGCACCACTAAACCAGCTGACATTCCATTCTCGCTACATTCTCTACAAGGAGGAATTGGCATTGACTCAGCCTACTTCGTACAAATGTTTCTTACTATGCCATTTGAGATTGAGATCGTATGGCATAAGAGGCAAAGGCGAATGGCAGAAAAAATGGGAAAATAACTACAAATAAAACTAAACTGAGCAACATATCATAACATTTAACCTTATGACACAGTGTATATTTACAAAAGCAGCAAGTTAAGTGAGAAAGTATGAAAATGAGAGTAGAGGTGAGGGAACATTACCGAAACTCCCTCACACTAGTCTCTCATACTTATCGTGCGGTTTGAGGGGGGGGGGGGGAGGGGGCGGGATGAGTATGTATATCTCATTTTTAACACATGGTGTGCATCTTCCTTCGCTTAGAGGTTTACCGTAGTTAAATTCATCTTCTATCTTCCAAAGGTCGTCACACTATTTCATTGGAATTTTCACATCGATCTGAGTGAGGAGATGCGTGGGATCAGTCTCGTGTATCGTGACGTTTTAGCAACAAGTTTTGCCTACCGAGGTTTCTAACTTAGCAGGCTTTGTTTTTCATATCCTAAACGGAACGATCCTAAACTCCCGTGTAATTGCCTAAATTAACGAGCCTGCTTGCAGCGGTGATCGAGAAGTCGCAGCAAGCGTATCAAGAGGCCTTCGACGTCGCCAAGGACAAGATGCAGCCCACTCATCCTATTCGACTTGGACTTGCTCTCAATTTCTCGGTGTTTTATTACGAGATCCTCAACGCACCCGATAAGGCGTGCCAGCTGGCTAAGCAAGTTCGCTTTTGTGACTTAGTAAATGCTTTCCTAGTTAAACAGGTGATTCTTATCTGTGCGGGGCTCTAGTATTGTTCCCGTAATACTTCCTTCACCTCCTTCCTCCATGTGCCGTAGGAAATGGATAGAGACAACGTAGTAAAAGCTTAACAGATATCATCCAAACGGAATTCGTTTCATTCGACTAGCTTCAGGAAACATTATAGAGACTCGTCAGTGTCATGGAATTCGCGAGCTCGATTTTGTTATACACCAAAGCCGATGCCCACAAAAGCAATTTTTTTCGCTTCTTCACAGGTTGTTAGAAATGCATTATGGAGCATTCTATATTGCTTGAATATCGATGCCAAATGCTTTGTTTCGGTGGTTCCGATTGGTCAGCACATGGGCAGCGCAGCAACAATGTGGATTGATATAGCACTTAAATGAGTAATAAATCAAAAGCGTGCTATTAAAATTGCACTTGGATTACCCTCATGTAAACGTGCAGATCGCAGCGAATACATCATTGTATATATTTTGCTCGGTGTGCAACGACAAATACGGCTCCCAAGTTTCCATAAATTTTTCCAATTTTGTAGCAGGTGCATTAATTTGAAGCTCTTCGGAAGTTGTTTTTTACGGAATTACTGGCAAGGGATAGGAGCAGGAGGTGATGTTTCGGAAGAGTTAAAACATGTCCTATAATTTTTTAAAGTTTTTTGGCGAAAATCGGATAGGGGATCTCTCTTTTCCCAAGTTCGTGGACAAGAGAATATGTGCTGTTTGAGAGGGAGGAAGAGTGGTGGGAGAATATTTCTTTCCGGAGCTGTGCGGTAAATTACAAATGCATTTTAATGGTCCTCTGTGGCTGCCGCAGGTTCTCAGAGTGATAGCTTTTTATGCTTCTATGGATAATAGTCGATTGCAGGCGTTCGATGATGCGATCGCTGAGCTGGATACGTTGAACGAGGATTCATATAAGGACAGTACGTTGATCATGCAGCTGCTACGTGACAATCTCACGTTGTGGACGTCCGATGCCGGTGCGGACGAGCAGGAAGGCGGTGAACAGCAGGGTGAACAGGGTGGCAATTAGGCGAATTTCGATGCTATATTGTCGGCTAGATTTTCCTCACCCTTGATTGTCGAATGCGTCGTCACGGTTTCGTTGTTTAATGTGTTTCATATGCCCACCTCTTCATCCCATCCTGGTATGGCCATTCAGCCTTGCCGTTTTTGCATTATTTCATCTGAGTAACTGTTTCCATCTTCATCATGAATTGGTCTTCTTTTCGTCTCCATCGTGTTCTGTAGCATTTGTGCAGAGTGTTATTTATGGCCTATTCGGGCACATAGCTTCCTTACAATATCCGGTTCTTCGCCATTATCCACTGAATTGTTTCATTTGATGAAGTGGGATGTCCTGTGATGGGTGCAACGATGATTGTTTTTTAAAGTGTCGAAACCAAAAAAAAGACTTGTTCTTCGAACAGTGATTACTTGAAGGAATGAGTGGTAAATTCCCTTTCTGAAGTGATGAATTGGCGGCATTGCGAGCTTTCTATCTCCCATGAGATTTAGAAATTGTTGAAGAAGTTAGGGAGTGACGCGCAAAAATCATTCAACAAAATACATTGTGGTAAACCGTCAATGTCATGCCCGCAGTGTAAGAGGAACGATTCTTGAAGTGGACTCTTGAAGATGGATGAACAGACAGGGAAGAAGAGCCCAGATGTTGATTTTGAGGGTTCCGCCAATAAAACCAAAAGTCTGTGCCAAAATTCGAAAAGCCATTAAGTTGATTCCTACCGAGTTACCGATCGATCGGTGGCGGAAAACGCTATTATACAGTTGCAAAGCAAAATTGACATGCAGACTTAAAGGTCGTCCAAGTGAGAAAGTATTCGACGAGGCAATGACAAAAACGAAGCGAAACAGGAAGCGGATCAACAACCTGAATTGTAACCACTAATTTTAATTGTTACAAGAAGTAAGTGGTGAGCTGGAACCATTGATGAGCAACTTTTGCAAAGTGAGATGATTCCAGCTGTGGCGCAGGTGAGACATCAGTGCTGGCTCCGCAACGCAGACATTCGACTCTTGATGACCCTAACAGTGAAAAAAGTAGTAAGCTTCATGACTATGACTCATCCCAGAGCATGGAATCCGTTCTACAAACGACTCAGAAGTCAGCTTCAGTTGAATTCCTGAGCTTGCAATGGTATTTTACAACAGTAACTGCTGTTCATACCTTTCGCTGTGAAATAACGGAGGAGTGCAGTAGAGCATTCCCAGCACGTATAAATAATCCGGTTGGAACTCGGCAGAATCCACTTCCACTACAGTAAGCTATCATTTATAGCCTCGTCTGGTTTTGGCAAAAAAAGTATTGGAATTTTCATCCGAAAGTTTGTAAATTTGCAATAGGTTTTCTCAGATCACCGTTGCTCATGGAAGAAGACCGTATTACATAAAAATAGCTTCATTTTCTTCAGGATTTGTAGACGTTCTCCGGAATAGGAAGAGAAATCAATGAAGACTTAAGCATATCTGTGTAAATGACATCTCTTTGGCAAATTTTATGCGTAAATAATTTAGCAACAAAGCAATAATTGCACTTCACATTATAAATGCATAGCATATTTTCGCATTCATTTATATGAGCGTATTCGTTTTGTACATCATAGCGATCATATGTTTTGTGTCGAACGCACTGATGTTATTTGAGGCGACAAAAGAAGCAACCTGACATTTTCAATTGCTAGAAAGGAAAATCAGTTTTTTTTTAAACGACATAATGGACTATGTCGAACATTTTTTGTTAAATTCGATACTGTTATGCAATTTGCCGGAATTACTTCAAATGCATTACCAAAAATATTCTTTATCTTGGAATAGAGAGGAAATATGCGTAATATAGAGAATTTGAGATTTTTGTGATAATCTCGAAGTTTGGACGCTTGTGGAATTTGGACGCAAGAGGATCTTAGTATATGAATGATTAGTGCCGCATATTTCATCATAAGTCATCAAATATAGCTTCCGCTATGTACCCGCTACTACTGGAAGCAGTTTGCGCGGCATGTTCGAAGCGATCGAGAAATGCGCCTCTATTCCAATCTGTCAACCATAAGAGATCCTCGTAAGAATATCCGTACCACCGTTATCACGATTGTTCATATGCTTCATCTCAAGTGAATCACGTTTCTCTGCAATTTACAATATGACATTCGATGAATCAGCAAACTGCATGTGAAATAAATGTACAGCTCTTAGTTGCAGTCACCGATAATTTCGTGTTTAACATTAACTTATCTGCAGATCGTTTGATTCTACATATCGCTGCTAGCAGGGATAATTAGTATAGTGCTTACAGTGAATTGTTTAGTTAATCGTCATTCATCAATCGTATTTAGAATTGCCTCTTAGAAAATTAATAATATAGTTGAATGAGTGACCTCAGTACAACAAATCATTCTCTTCCAATACAACTGTGATTTCAAATCAAGCACATCATGAAAATGTATAAACGTTTCTTACACAGACAAGATAAGTATGCATCATCAAATAAAAAAAGTAAATCAGGTTATTGTTGAACTCGCTGTTGGTGTAAAGCAATTGCTAACCATCAATATATGGAAGCAAGAGGGCTTTAAACCAGAGCTCTAAATCGCTAATTCATCAATAAACTGAATAACATGCACTGAGATGTGAAGAAATACCGAAATCAAAAACAGTGTGACGTCAATGAAGTAATGAACAGAAGTCAGCAGTCTGACGACTGCTCAATTTTTGCAACTTTTCAGTTCCGCTTTTCCATCCTTCGGTATACTTACCTTGAAAGGTAGGCTTGTGCTGACAAAATTTTCTCAAAAGTTAATTTCTTAAGACCGGCTGAGGATCGGTTAAACCGAACAACCTCAAGCTCCCTTGAGCTGTTTATGGGTGCTGTGCAAGAAAGCGAGCGCTTAAATAGAGAAAGATTATGGCAACAAATTCGACTTTTTTATTTCAATGTCTTGAAATTGGAGAACCTATAAAGATTTATGAATAAGAAAACAAAGACGGCAAAGAAGCAACAACAAAAGGAAAAAAAAAACACGGCGTCTGCAAAGCCTATGGGCAATCGAACGTCAAACACCTCAGAATTCAATATGCAATAGCGGTGACAGTTTGAAGATTAAAGCGACTCAGCACAGCTTGAAAGATGGAAGAATGAATGCATTGACGATACTGGGAGGAAGCAGATTTCACGCTCTGACAACAAAAAAACTGCAAACTGTGCGGAACGCTGTTTGTTACACAACATTCTTTGGCAAAGTGGGCTGATTCCCATGTCGATTAATTAGGATGGGCAAATTAAGATCTTCCTAAGAAACGAAATACTGAAGAAATCGAGCACAATCTTATAACAAAGGGTCGAATCAGATATCCCATTTATTTCAGGTTAAAGTTTCAACATACTGCTATTCTAAATTGGCTGGCATGGACCACCGCAAAAACTTCAAAAAGCGAAAAGAATCAACCATTTTTTTTTCACATTTTCTAACAATGCGATCTCAGAAATCAAACAAAAAGCCCATACAGAGTCAAAACAACCGAAAATAGGCCAACGATGAATACTGATAACAATCAACACATATTTGCTGCGGAGCCTTGAGAATACAGTTTATAATTCCGAGTGACTTTTCAAAGATACTAGAAGTTGCAACCTCTAATGAACGCAGATCAGTTAAAACACCAAGATCGTGGCGACCAGAAGAAAGAATCCCACCTCTCCCTCCCCCTCCCCCACTCCCAGCGCGCGAAAACATTCCTGTCAGAAACTGGAACATTTTAGGTCAACTTCCTGTCAGAAAATTCAATGGCATATTCCATGGGGAGCATATAACTGTCATAATATCTAAGTGGAAAACATTTTAAGACCGAAAAGTACTCTTTCGCAAAGAAATGGAACCTCGTAATCCATTTGTGGCGTCCCCGAGAAAAACTGAACGCGTCGAAGGGAAAAAAGATTACTGCAAACAACGATGTTTTGATATGCAAGGAAGCAGAGAACATGTCGCTGCCTTGTAGTGTTGTTTTTGGTATGCAGCCAGTTCCTTTTAGCCGGCGTTTTTGGTGCAAAGAAAGTTCCATCCACTCTGCACCTCTGGTCGTTTTTCTAGCATTGGGCGCTGCCGATGTCCACGTTTAAAAACTCACAAAGCATACTTCTTAATTTTGTCCATCAGGTGTTAAAATTGTCCAGCAAGTCCCACCGCACCCTTAATTTTTGCCATGAAATCCCCACCAAAGCTATGTGCAATCCTTTTGCTACGCTCAGTAATCTGACTATCAGTAGATGCTTTTTTCTCCTGATCTGCTGTCGCCGATTTTCTCAAGAATTGCTGGTACTCTCTTTCCAGTCTTCTTTCTCACAGTGAAATTAGGTAAGCTCACACCTGATCTGCGTTTCCGTCAATTCTTGCGGCCCATTTTATTTCGGAGCTCGATGGTGTAGGTTAAGGCAGAAAACGATACACGCTTGTTAAAACAAGTGAGCTTGCACGACGTTAATCAAATGGAGAAGGCCATAGCCGAGATCTCTCTCATCACGTCCCTGAATAAATTGCCCGGTGCTATTCCCCTCGCGTTTACAGAATGGCTGAGAATGTCTTCGACTATTTTTATTCGGCTATTTTGAAGAGTTGACCATAGGCATGGTAGTGTGAGCAGCTTTTTTTGCTTATTGTATTTGTTGCCATGTCTCTTTTGTTTGGGTAATAAGCGGTGACGCATGAGATGGCTGCCTATATCATCGTTAGTGTTTTATATTAACTATAGTAATAGTGGCCGTTAAGCATTCACTAAAGGGATTTAGAAGCATGTACCAACGGGATGAGTGCATATATCATGAAGTATGCATTCGACATGCTTGAACGCACATGCTTCAAGCCAGCACAAATAGCGGTGCGCTTAGCTTAACGTTGGCACTATCGCCGCTGCTGCAAGCGATGCGTGATATGCCGTTGTGGTGGGCACCCATATAGCTATTCACCCTATTCGTTGACACACAAAACGCTTTCGTCTTGATAAGCTGTCTTCAAAGCTGCAACAGTCGATTGCACAGTGTGTGCTAATAGCAGCGTAATATGGCTGGTCCTCCATTACGTTGGAATATTGCATTTATTCGCGAAAAAGAAAACGCACTTTCGTTGTTACAAATCGTAAGATGCTTCTCATCGTTTTTTACATGCGAGCGACTATCGCTCTTTGATGATATTTTAAATGATTGCTTTTATTTCATCATTCTGTAGACATATTTTTTAAAGTTTACTAAGCAATACTCGGTTAGCACCTTATCATTGTTTTGCCGTCATGATGCAACTCAGCAATATAGCAACATAAATCTATAGTGACCCTCACTGCTGGTTACAGTCATATGATGCTTCTTGCGATGAAATCATATATTTCTAAGATAATCATAGATAAGATAGAAGAATTTCAGTGTAAAGTATAATATACCTCACCGACTTCATAGTGCAATTTGTAATCACTAGCCAAAACTAAGACGAGCTTACAATTATAAGCTCACGTTATCGAAGAGAGTGAATAGATCAATGAGTGACTTACAATATGCAATTGCAGTTTCTCGGTTTGGCAAGTCTTCTAACGAGCATATTTTGCTTCCCAAGCGTCATCTATCATGAATGCAAAATGGCGATACATTCATTCTCACAACTGCTCATCATTGTTTGTGCGAATTCGTTTTTCCTTGTTTGCAGTATTATCTTAACGATTTGTCATCTATGCAATGCTACTGATGCATATTATCGCTTCAATTTTCCAATAATGGTAAGACATTAGCTGAAACTTCTTTCTAAGTGAGTATTTGTTTACCTTGATTGATACATTTTTGACAGTACTGTATCGATAGCGCTTCAACCCCACCAAAATTAGGCAGATTATTCGACTGTAGACTCCTTGACAACCGTCCTGTTATGGCAAGATCGAAACTTCAATTTTTCCCTCTACTTCATCGTTCTTCATGATTTCATCCGTTAATCTACTCTAATCAACATTGACAACTCAATAGTTGATATCTGGGCTAATCAGATCGATAGCCAATACTGCAAAGATTGATCACTGCTAATACTTACATCTATCCAGCCAGATCCATATTATTCGCTACATCTACACTCATATATGCTAACGTATACATTAAGGAAGTGAGCGGAGAAGCGTGCTAGAGAAACTGATTGATACAATATGCAATTTTGCATTCTGCTCATTTCACCGACCAATTACCAACAAAAAAAGCAATATGCTAAAATTGTCTCCACATTCAATTGTTTCGAGAGGCAATATAAATCTGCTGAAGGAAATTAGTTTTTCACTGATTATACACTACCCTTTGCTTTGAAGTATGAGAAATTGTTGACTCCTTAAATATCCAAAACTCTTTTCGAGTTTGACGCACCTTTGATAATTTTGGTGGAAGCAGTAAACTTATGGTGCACATTCTGTCCATCATATTTGGTGTATTTATCGTCGGTGATTCGTGAACGGAAACCATGGGACAAAGGGCCATACACATACCTATGAACTCATAGAAATATCATTGCCGTAAGGCATTTTTTTCGCAGAAGAAATTTGCTGCGATCTCTCATTGTTTGCGAGAAAGAATGAAATGAGTTTTTGCAGCAAAAACTCTATTCGAGTCTTGCGGCACTAATATATGGTACGGCAGTAGTCGTCGTTTTTGTCGAAATAATTTCTATACAATTTGTTGCCCAATGGCTTCTCGAAATCGTAAGTTTTACTCAATTGATTCGAAATAAAGAAGATGCAATTGCGCGACGATGTTTTATTCATTAAGGTGCTTTCCATATGGACGCAAAGCTTCACTTATATGCAATAGTAGCGCATACCTACCAAGTGCCCTTAATGTTGGGTTGCTTTCCTGCAGTTTATTATATTGCATAGTGATAATTGACTCATAGGAGCTCATGTTCTCCCTCACTCGATCCTTTTTTGGTAGACTGATGACTACTACAAGGTGCATCTCTATTATTTGGAAAAGAAGATAATCTTAAACATATTTGAATACCAGCAACATTCCAGAGATTTAATCATGAATTATAGTCTGTTCAAGATTAATGATCCAGATATGCAAAAAATAGTTTTAGGCAATAAATATATGGCAATCGATATGTTTAGTTGTTGAAGAAGCAATGATTTGATTTACCAAGAATTTACCTAAAACGTTTAACTTTTTCCCTCGTATTGCTTGAATACGCCGATTTCATCGCTAAATATATCGATGTCGTTTACCTTTAAATATTTATTTATCTGACGCATCGAAGCGTTAAGCGAGAATATTGCGTGTTGATGAGGAAATTTTCATGAATGTCGAATAAATCATTAAGCATTCGCAAACTTTGAGATAAATAAGAGCACCAATATTCTCGTGATTCAACACACATTGAGTGGGATTTATATGGAAATATATAATCGATTAGGCCATTAGCGAAATATTATGCAAATGATATCTCTTACGCGCAAAGAGAGATGATTATTTATAAAGCACACAATTTCAATATATAATTTCGTTTCTATGAAACGAATTACTATAAAATCGGCAACTGATATGTTCGTGCTAGTAACGTTTTATAGTTAGACTGAAATGAAGTAAGTTTCTTCAGCGAAAGACTGCAAGAGTCAAAAACCGTTATACAAGGAAAAGGTATTTGAAGATCACCTCGAATCGGTTTTAATATTCGAAAATACCTCTAACAGATAACTGAGGAAAGAATGTGCTGATGAATCAAAATGGTTTTTTTATTCAATACCCAAATATGTCGCGAAGGGTTTTTCTGGATTGCGAATCACATGATGACTCACGAAGTCGGAAATGGTTACGTAAACATATTGGAAGGAAACGCCTACTAGCAAAAACGTACTCTAACTTTCCCTCCTATATAGCACATTCGTCACTTCTTTAATTCTCACAGATTACTTTCGCTCGATTTCAGATTTGCTTGACAGCAACGTTTTTGGCTTATTCCTATGAAGGTTACCTACGATGGTCATCGGAATACACATAAAGAAAGGTTTTCTTCAAAGGATGCAAGTTTCATTTATTTCCGTACAGTTAACAATCATTAATCAAGAGTACGTGATCAGATTGTACAGTTAAGGATGGGAAATGTAAAATTCAATTCCTCATGAACAGCCTAAACCTATTAGAAATGAAAGAAAAAATAACGAATTTTTCGAATGCACTCAATTGGGTTGTTCTGGAGGCTCCATAGTTGCATTCTATTTTTATGGAATATCAAAAAACGCTTAGAGCTGAGGGGGAACTTACAGTGATACACATTATAAGAAACCAAAACCATGTGTAAGTTCGAACTCAAATTTGTAAAAATTCAGTTTGCTCAGTTGAAAACAAATGGAAGTTATCTGGAAGATATATTGATCACTTTAATGGCAGCATCGTTTCTCGTTCGGAAAAATGGTTACAACATTTTAAAGCATGCCAAATATATTGCTTCAGTATGGATGATTCGCGTAACTGAGATTTTATGTTGGCCTCTTGAAGCGATTGCCTTATATATGTCACACTTCCTATAACTTTTTGAGTGAGTATGTGAATTGAACGATTTACATACCGCTAAATGCTATGCTCTTTTTTTTCAACAATGAATTCTCGTTAACTTTGTGCTTTCTTTGTTGTTCGCTTTTCATGCGTTTTTACATAATGAAGGCCATAAAAATTGTCACTCATTTTCAATAATTTTACACACTTAAACTTGCGCTCGACAAGTTTTCAAGTGATTGAAGCTTAAGTGGATTGATCTGAAAGATCGTATGAGAAATCATCCCGCTGGGGCATCATATTTTCATAATTCTTGATGCGGTTTTCTGGGTGCAACTACAAGCACGTAGGCTTACATGCGCACAGCGCACATATAGCCGTACAGATAAACATTATATATAATAAGTGTTCCCATCATTGAACTTTGAGAGAAGTTGACACGCTCATGGCAGATGTAAAATGATGAAAACCAAAAGTGTGACCGTTATGCACTTCACGGCACAAAATGTTAGTGATAAATTATTCAAACACTCTGTGGACGTATGCATGCACCTATTGCACACTATCATCGTATAATGGCGACGACGTTGAATTAAGCAAACAAACTCATCAATGTGGCTGCCGAGGTGTCGGAATCAGATGTTAATTACGCGTGCGGATTTGCATTATTTGCTGAACTACGATGAATGCAATCTCAAGCTCGCCCACTTCAACTATCACCATCGCTAAGGGCGCTTATATTAAACGGAAGTATCGATGAACTTACGCAGATATAATGGATTCATTAAATATTTATTGTGGATTCATTATATATAAGAACGATGGATGGACAAGCAGATGTATACATATCCTCGACAGCACAGATGAAAGCTGCACTCAGTTGAAATGAACTGTTGTCAAAATAACAGCTTCCTTTCAAACAGGGAAGGCTACAAGGAAAGGAATTGTTATGCCGTTCGTCACTTGAGAAAATCAGCGCAGACTAAAGGAAAGGTGCTTTGAGAAGTGCGCTTTCGTAGTTTAACAAAAAGACCAAGAAAGCCAGCATATTCGTCAGGAAGAAATGAATACCTGTTTCTTCCTCTCATTTAAGGTTCGCTATATCTCTTTTGCACATAAGCTTACTGAAATATTCTTTCCCATTTAGGTCACCATTACACTGATAAACATGCATTTCGCACAGTGAACGTTAAGCAATTTGTACATTGGATATTTTGGCTCATGAGGGACATTGCCAGTCACACCTGTAGTGCCCCAAAAGCTCACACTATTACAGCCTCATATGTTGAGGAGATTATTTTCTTATAGCTAATAAAACATTCCACAGCCGAACTAGTTGATATAACCGATAGAAAAAATCAACACCACAACGAAACAAACTAGGCACTGTTAGCTAGGAAATATAAAAAAACAAAAAATAAACCGTTCAAATGAATGCTTAACTCTTTGGAAATTGCGTAAAGATGAGAAATCCCCGTGACAACCCATTCCACAGTTGACGTACAAATAGGTTTATCTCCAAATGGCTAAGCTTTACTACTGTATTTCTTCGGTTTTCAAGTTTTGCTTGGCAATGCACATTGAGTATTGACGTACGATCCTTAATCGCCTTGGTACAATCCATAAGATTAAATTGGTAAGAGTAAGAACATCTCATGTATGTTGAGACAGTAGAATCATGAGCTATTAGAATAACATTTAGGACCTCATTACCGGAATAACGAGGAATCGCTGTTTAAGTATCCTCCGAGTCCCTGGACTTTCACTTCTACTTACCCCCAACGATGGCTTCTTAATAGTGCTCCGAGTCATACCATAACACTGCTCAAGGCCTTGTCATCACATCAATCACTAAAGAACGGAGTGGGATTTTCGTATAAAAGTGTCCTCAAACAGTCATTCTAATCAAAACCAGATAGTGATATCGCCGAAATCGACAGGTGATTGCTAGAAATCTGCAGTGGACTTGGCTAGAAAATTGCTTCAACATACCTTCGGAATCGGGAAATACAGTATTCTCATGAATCGTATCATCCGATTTACCATTCTTCTGCTCATCTGTTGTTGAGCTATCTTCATCATCATTGTGATCGTCTGCAAAGATAGGAAAAAGATAAAAATTTTATTGTTATCTCAAATATGACCCACTGAATTGTTTCCACTTGCAAATCCTTTCATATTTTCGTATAAGAAATTCCTCCTGACTTCGAATTTCTCACAGCGTTTTCTACTCGCAAAGAACTCCAACATTTTAACAACTTTTTCAAGTCATCAGCAATGTTGATAAAGTCCAGCAAAATTTTCTTAGATATTTTTAAACATTTCATGTCAGCCGCGAACAAAACCAATCCCCACGCGGTGAAAAAGGAATTTTCCGATCTATAGGAGTGTGGAAAACCCTTCCTGACGATGAATTGATGTAAACCTTCTTCCATGGGTACTCGCTTCTGAATCGAATTTTGTGAATAACGAGTTATCCTATGCCATTACCTTTTCGAAAGCAAAATGTGGCGCAATAAATGTGGCTTCATATTAGTTGATTTTCAAACGCCTCATGAATAGATTTTGCTTCTCCTTTAGAATTTTTAAATTATTTGTCATTAATAACCATAAAGCTGCCGTCGAAAACAACAGAAAAAATTCAGCGACAGAAATGTAAAAGCACGAGCAATACGGTTATCTCAGAGTCACTATATGCAAAGAAGTCATATGCAAAGAAAGAACAACAGACCACCAAGTTGTGAAATAAGTGGAGCTGCTATTGCATTACGTCGCTGTATCGTTGCGATTTCCATCACGGCTGCATGTCGGCGTACTTGCAATCGTACCTTCAATTTCATAGCGTTTTTTAGAGAATCGTATTGTTCATCTTGGCTGTGATTACATGTCATCGCATTCATAAACACTTAAAAGCGTCGAGTAGAAGGTTTCAGAACATTCCTTGCTTCACTCATGACAGCGCAAAACATGCAGGTGGTAGGCGAAGGCAGGGAGGGGATGGAGAAATGAAGTGGAATGGAGAAGGAGATCACTGACAGATACAGCGAATAGGCATCTCGCTCTCTGGCTGATTACGTATTGGTCACCGAACGCATAAGAGTAGGAGGTTTGAGATAAGCTGAACCACTGTGCATATGCATGTCGAATATATTTGGTGTGGAAGAGAATTTAGCGTTAGAAACTACAACTATCAAACTTCGCATAGTTCTTTCGAAAGTGAACGTAAGATTTTAAGAAAAAAACCCCCACGTCTGTTAATAATGATGGAAAAATATGGCCATCAGTTTGTATTTTCCAGAGAACAGGAATAGAGACATTCAGGTGGAAGCAACGAAAATCCACATAAATGAAATAAACTAATTAGAAGAAAACTTTTGTTGTCGGTTTTTAAATCTGTCACGCATTCTATAACTAGATGAAAATAAGAGTGACTTTCAATTTTGAGGGAAGATCGAAAATCTTTAGAAAGAATTCTGCACATTTCGAGATGCATAGTGTTTATTGAGAGGCTTCTCTTCTCATCAAATAATATGAAGCAAAGAAAGGATCGTGTTTTCCTTTTTTGCTTCGCTACCAGAGATCTTTGATGCATTTAAAAGATATATTCGCTTTAAAACGACTTTGTTTAGCCTTTTTCTGTGGTTTCTTCCAAGTCATAAATGCGGCATTAATTTCATTGGAGGCTTAGTGATAGATGTACGCATAAAAGAGCTCATTTGCAGCGCAAGAACAGTCGACGAAATGAGAGGGAAATCGCTGGTGTGAGGTGTTTGTGAGACGGCATCAAATTTGCAGCTCACTAAGCGCAGTTTTTTGTCTTTTCTCATGATGGTTTTTCTCGCTTCGATTACTCTATCATTTTTTTGTACAGAATTATGGATTCTTAATTATTGTGTTGCATGGAAGGAATGAAAGTAAAGAAGTATAGAAGAATGGAAACCATAAGGCATCATATCTTACATAGCTTTTCACACCTTAAAATCTAACACTGCATTATATTTACTCGAGAAATGAATGACCTGTTCAACTGGTAGCACTCTTCTTCGCTTACGGGGCAACTTCTCACGTGCTTGCGTATGCGAGTAGAACATCGCGAAGTTGCTGACAATGACGGGCACTGGCAAAGCAATCGTTAGCACGCCCATTACCGCACATAAACTTCCCACCAGCCTCCCTAACGCCGTATGCGGCGTCATATCACCGTACCCGACCTAAACTTGACCTCGAACTTCAACTCTTATAAAAACGACAGACTGGATGCCTTCATGCTCAATGGGAGCTTCAACATTGTTATCGAACCACAAATGATACTCGTCTGGAACTCTGATAAATTAGTAAAAATATTTCGATGGGTGTTTTAATACTTCATAGCTAAATCTCACCGTTGAACGTTGATAGTGCTTGTAGAAGCTCACTGTTATCCCCAAGTGGCATACATGCCCCTATAGTGAACCTTTAAATGCAGCTGTAAAGAAATGACGAAGGTATGGGATGAGATTAATCCGCGAATAATAAAGTTCCATGCAGAAATCCTCTCATTCACAAACATTCAACAACCATCGTTTTAACTTTCCTACATGCGAAAAAATGACCTTATTTTGATCCACGAAGTAAATTACGGTCAATTCTGGTCTATTTTTAATACAATAATTCATAATACTCTTAGTAATAACAATTAAAACAGAACGAAAAATTTTGCATAAATATCAGAAAAAGTGGGAATGAAGAAAGATGGATTTTCAGTGTAAGAAGGATACAGACAAGCGTTCACGAGATTACACATAAGAGAAAATTATATGTTATCGTTTCCGAAAAACTCAGCTTTTTTTATACGCAAACGTTAACGAATCAGCGTGCATTTCATTACTTCAATAGGTGCCAATTAGCAAAATCATTCCACTTATGCCCGAGTCAATTTAAAAAAAAAATTACCGTAGTCATTGTACAAATGGCCCACCAAAGGCCTAGAGGTATACTCAAAAATTGATTGTCGGGATTCTGTTCCATCTTTTCGGCATAATAAACAAGTGCCGCAAATATCACAATGCCAAGAACAAGAAAAAACACCTGAAAAATTTGTTTCTAAATTTTTCTATCATTTTTTTTTTCAAATAAGTCATGAATGCAAACGTTTATATTCATATGGCTCTTTCTATAACTCTTGATGTACGATGTTTCATAAGCTCTATGTTTCTGCGTTTCCCCATCTCCGTTTTAAAAGCGTTTCTGCCATTCCCTACTGAAAATATTATTCGCTATTTTCAAATCAGTTCAAGGTTTTATTGAAGCTGCATCAAAGCGCACACATTAGACGTTTAAAAGCAAACAATGCTCAAAAAATATTTGCAGCCTTTTTGAATCGCAAAAAATGGCTTCAAGCTGCTTTTGGCCGCCTTTGATGGACACATAAAAAGCTTTCAATTTTTGAACGAATAATAAATGGCCTATCGGAAAATGATGCTGTAGCCACAGCTGCCTAAGGCTTTTGTTTCCAAACCGTTTCAATTGCTCTCCTTTTAGCTTTTTCTTTGGTTATTTAGAAGAATATTTGTTGGACACATTTTTCGGTAAAATTTATAGCTGATCGTCATGTCATCCAGTGCAAATACATATAATTCGCTTTTTACAATTCATAAAAAATACAAGTGGTATTTTTTCAGGGCTCTTTGTATTCGTTTCTAGCACTTAAAATATACATCATATACTTCAAATAATGAGCATATACACTTGTCACAATAAAGACCCTTAGAGATTGGAAATATGCGACGTCCCAGAAAAAATTCTTCAAAGTAATATTTTAAAAATACTATGGCCAACAGCTTACTCCAACGAGCACCCTCACCTGAGAGGACACAAAATGCGCTACGTGTGAACGAGATGGAAGATAGACACTTGTGCATCAAATATTAGAATCTCTCGTCCTGTGTATAGTTTTCCCTCATTTTGCGCTCGAGTCTTATCACCAGATAGAGTGCAACGTGATAGAAGCCGGCTTAGAAGGCTTAGGCTTAGGCAAGTAAATATGAGTACGCGGTTAAACTTTCATATTGGGGGATGGCAATTTGCAATTTTGTTTAAAGATTTGTCATTTGAGAATTTTTGTTGAACGAAAATTTATAAATTTCCTTCTGAAACTTTATTGCTATACTGCACACTTTCCAGAGAGAGTCTTTTCTCTTGGTATTGTCACGTGATGGCCCAAATTCTTTTGGCGCCCCCATTACATTTTTTTTTTCTTTTTTACAGTTTTGGAGATATAAAGAAAGCCACACAGTTTTGATCACATGCGTCCCAAGACGAATCGCTGATGCCCTGGTTTTATGATGGGCGGAACAATGCTTGTAACAGCAGCATATGAACAGAGCCGAGAACACGCTTTTCTGACAATCTGGTCATACCAGTGTCATTTTTTCGTTTATAATATCCTTGGAAGGAATGTATCCCTCTTCTCTCTTTTTTGAGTACCGAGAATGATGCAACTTTGAATGACATGGAGTCTAACTCGAAGAAAACTATTTCCACCTTCATAACATAAAAATCTGCAAATTGAGATAACGAATGAATCAAAATGACGCTTAGAAGAAGTCAAAAATATTTCTGATTAACAGCAGTGACGGTTATCATCTAACTTCGCTGTAACGGTGATAAATAACAGTTTAACTTGTTCTGCTCCCAATTCTCGTGGTAAAATTTGTCGCTAGCTCAATAATAGGATCTGAAAAGGTGTCCCTGATCAAACGCTATCCAAATATCCTCTCTTCGAAAGGGGGAATTTAAATCTAGCGCTATTTCGATGTAAAGTTGTATCTAATGCTGATATTTGAATATAAATGCCACTTCAATAATAATAAATTTGATGTCAATTTTTCTCCTCCAAAGAATATTACAGCAAGAAGAAATAATATCAAATACAAATGTATAACAGGAACGAATTATCTAAGATATCGAGAGCGGTCGCATCTTTGTTATTGAAAAAATTATATTCAAGAGTCATGATAGATGTCATATTTTCTTGAGCAGTTAAAGAATGCGCATAGATAGAGAAATAAAAATTGAGGTACCAATAGAATGAGCTCTTTAGCAGAGGCGCGGAATGTATGTATGAGTATCTGAAGGCCACGATGATGTTGAGTGAGCTTAAAGAGGCGCAAAATTCGAATCATCGATAAAAACTCCACAACGTCTTTTGGTGCATCTTCATCCAATAATCGTACTAATACGGCATCCGCATAGAAACTTAATGTCGCCACCTGAAATTATTATTTCATGCTGAATATATCTTATTAATAAACTGTGAAACATTATCATTCATGTATCGCGAATATTTACAAACGACTTTGAGCATAAGCTCAAATTAAATAATCCGAAAATATCAACGTTGAAAGAATATAAATATTGGTCCGCTTTCATACTGTATGAACTAGCAACGATATGCTTGAATTTAACTAGCATACCGATATTTGATATGTACCTCTAAAACTCTATATTGCCGCATATCTCTAGATGTCCTCTTTTGAGCCGAACAAATCAAATAATTGATTTCTCACCAAATAATCGCGCAGGAAAGTTGAATTCCCAACAATTAAAAACCACTCATCAAGAAATTGTTGACTTTGATAAGCAGTTTTATTATATTAGATATTATGACTGGACTCTATATACCTCTACTCTTCTATTATATTATACATCATATTATATGCCTATATACCTCTATTTCATATATTTGCTGAATCTTATCGTTTGCATATCAACAAATGAATGAAGCCAGAAAACTTCGTTGAGAGGATTGTTCTTATCTGAATTGTACTGAATTTTACTAAATCTAAATACAAAAACAAAAATTCGATCGTTGATTTATGATGCTCTATATGATTCCTAATACAGTGCTGCTTCTCATTTCGGTTACTGTTCCACTTCGTCAGTGGAAACCCGTCTAGTGGTGCAGAATTTATTAGAATAAACCGTCATTAAATACTCGAAATCGTTGCGATACACCATATGGGTGTGGACCTAGTTTCTACATTCGAATTCAAGAGTACAGTTTGCCCGGATTCGCTCATTATGCCATTTTTTATTAGAGTAAGATAATGCCTCTCTGAGGATGCAAACAGGCATGAAGAAATTACTTGAAGTTACTTAATTTCTAACTAATAACTATTTAATATTAATCAATCACCCCGAACTAAGGCTGGGATATTAACGCGATTGGTATAAAAAGACATACAGAATGATGCAATGGGAATGACGTATTCACTGATCGTATTTTTAACGCAAAAAATAGCACATTAACAAGATTTTAATATATGAACACGATAGTGTTGCATTAAATTCCTCCGAGAAACAACTCCCTTGACATTTTATAGATCAGATTATCAGTACGCAAGTTTTATACCTGATAACAACATTCTCTGAAAGATAAGCCTAAAAGATTTGTACATTCGGCATTAATATGCGATAAATGTAATCTTCTACTATCGCATGTATAAATGATATAATTTTCCATTCGAATAGCTCGATTTTTGAACTCTTAGAATTGAGAGCGATTGACGCTTCGAAGGATATTGTCGATTAGGTTTGCCATTTGTTATAACTCATTGTCGGATATCGTAAAATCGGCATGCTTTAAGCAATAGTGCTTTATTCGTTGAGAACAAATAAGCATGCATTGGTCACTTATATCTATAGGCCTTTGTGATGAACAATAAGCAATTTTCCGGCGAAAGTCGCTCTGTGAAAAATTTCAATTGCAGCGCTATAACTTCTCGTAACGATCATTGCAATTAAAAGAAGATAAAAAATGGCTGTATATCATTGCATTCGCCAACTGTGAGATATGTGGCAATCCTCATATTTTCAAATATGAGTGAACTAAGTATGCGTTGATTCTTTTATGTATTCGAGTACGAAATACAGTCACGTTGCGAGTGGTAAATCGAATAAAAAAAAGCAAAAGTATATCGCTTACCAAATCGATATTATTGATGGGCGATTTAAAGAAGCGCAACTTGCACGGGCAAAAAATAAAACGAACAAGAATTTCAAAAGTGAACCATATATTGCATATAAATTCAATCTGAAAATCAATACACTCGAGAGTTCACATTCGATGCATATTCATTTTTAATTCCTATCTCGATTTCAATCCTCTTTTCGTTTTCACTTCCCATCACTGACGATATTTGCTACTTATATTATACAACACGATTAACTGATTTGATGGGCTCAATATTAACTCGAACTTCTATCCTCAATCCAACAGTTTTCTTCATTCCTGTCACCGTGATTACTGATCAATTTTTTCTGCATATATAAGTCCGGCGGTGGCTGTACTTGTTAAGCGGCTGCTGTATTTTCATGCAATGAGCAGTGCTGCGTGACCTCTTCGTTGCTCTGACTTCAAGGCAGCTCTTAACAGCATAAAATATGACTCGCTTTCATGACGTTCGCTAGAGGCAGTTGCCGTTTATCATGTGCGATAAAGCAGCAATCCAGTGATCGAATCCAGCCAACACGACTGCACCTCCAGACTGGAGGAATGAAACAAGCTTTTCTCGCTCACTCGATGCTGCAATCTTCCTCCATAGCGAATGAAGGTGATTCTTTCTACGACAGGTGGACGGTATCGAGTGCCAGTATTGACAAAATATGCGACCGTCATTGCAGGCTGCAAAAGTTCCGCAGCTCACCCCCGAGAAATGGCTCTAGTTTAACGGATGCTGAGGCGTTGAATCGGTGCAAGAACGACATACCAGCGTAAACGTCACAGTGGCTTTCCCAACGTCCCATGGGAGCAAACCATACTGGAAGCAT
Source organism: Baylisascaris procyonis (assembly GCA_037389465.1). Classification (NCBI taxonomy): domain Eukaryota; kingdom Metazoa; phylum Nematoda; class Chromadorea; order Rhabditida; family Ascarididae; genus Baylisascaris; species Baylisascaris procyonis. The sequence goes on along the minus strand of JAZARR010000231.1, from coordinate 817,680 downwards.
GCTGCATTAATCGTTCAGAAATGATGAAATCGTTTGTCAGCGAATCCATTCCTGTGCATATAATAGGTGGAAAAAGCGAATCGTTTACAGGACGCTCAAGCGAGTTACAATTTCCATCATTTCTGAGTGACTGGATCAAGACGCTAGGTGAAAGAATACAGATCGTTCGATGTTGTTAACTACTCAAAAAATTTCCCACGGGCCCATCTTCCACGTCTTATTCCGGTGGTTGCATTGTCCATGTCCTGTTCATTTTCAAACGATGGATTCATGATAACAAGGGCGATAATTTTTGCAACAGTCATTATGTTTATCAAATTTGCCAAATGCTTACCGATCATAAAAGAATTTCATTAGCAACAAATAATGGCAAGTCCATAAAATTGCTATCACTTGTGGAAGTACATTCTTGAAATAAATTATACCTGACTAAAGGCTTTATGAGGTTCGGTTGATGTACGATGAATGCCGATGTAATTAGTGGAAATGTTGCGAACCGATAGAATGGCGATGCGAAAACTTGGATGAGTCTTCAAACAGAACGAAAGAATACTTATTACAATAAAGCATACCGATATTGCCGCTATCACCTGTAAATATGGTTGTTGGATTGAGATAAATTTGCCCGGAAGATTTTAATTACATTTGCAAATTTAATTCGCATTTTAGATAAACTAAAACTTTACTGACCTAACACTCACTCCTTTAAATTTTTTATTCTTTTATTTGAAAATTTACAGTAGCAAAGTGCATTATGGTAACGTCTGTTGTCTGTGCGTACCTATGTTTGTGTCTGTCTGCTTGTCCGATACTTCTAAAATGAAGTCCAGAAACGAAATTCATAAAGAAGAAAATTGTTATTGTTGTTGTTGTTGCTCAATTGACATCATTTATTGCGCATTATTCAATGAAACGTGATAATGCAAAATTTTCGCCAACATTAATTCAACTCTAAATACCTTCATTACATTAAACCTGTTCTCTATTTTGAAGATCTTCCGACAGTAAATCACAAAAAATATGTGCAATAGAATTTTACTTGGATGCAATAGATATTGCGAGCATTGGGAATTCACAAAAAAAGCTTTTAACTAGAAAATATTTGACGCACCTGATGTATATGATAGTAATGAATCAGCGCAAAGATCTTTTTGTCAATAAAACAATAAGTTGAGATAAAACCTTTGCAGCTTGAGAAGAGTATGGCTCATCAAATAATGCCCATATCCTTGGCTTATATTTCATCCACTGCGAGATTCGTCCCTGATAAAACTCTTCTTCCCATCCGAACTTTTTCATAAGCTCTTGCTCTCTCATATCTGGATCCTCATCTCCGGTGTTATCCATATCCAGTTTGTCCAGCACAGCCAGCGTTTCTTGCGTATCTCTGAAAGATATGAACGTTCTCCAGCTTTTAGTTCACACGAGTTTTCCGCAAGCTCGTCATATCTGTGTGCATCTGCCTGTTTGCCCATCCTCTTCAATAGTTTCAACTTAGAAAGAAGAAAAGTTTTGATGCGAAATTCCATGAGTACCATTGAAGTCGCAAAAGGATATTTTGAAATTTCTTTTTTTCGTCTGCTTCTCCAACTCGCACGATGAGTAATTGAAGCGTCGTAAAATGGCATGGAAAAATTTAGTCTGCGGTGGGGCGAATCAGGAAAATTCCATCGTTTTGCAAGTGGTCTTTTCGTGAAACAAAGAGAAAATGTGCCAGGCTGACTGGCATGGGATTTGCTTTGCATTTCAGTTCATGACCACAACCGAGTCCAAACGTTCAAAAATAAACACAAACGTCTTCGATGGAATCGAGTGGCTGTAAAAATTCACGTGAAAATCGCTTTCAGCCTATGGCTGACTTATTGTAGAGCGAAACTGGAAAGTACCTAATTCATTGTTACCTTTAAGTTTGGGTATTCTGTGAGCAAGTGGGAAAACGAAGTAGCGAAACGCGGTTATCATATGAAGCAATTTTCAACACCAAGAGAATGAAACGTATCAATAATGTCCTCATATTTTCAATGACCGTGCGACTAGTGGAAATTTGCTAAGAAGGAGTCAATTCTTGGGCTTGAAAGATTGGTCAATGCATAGTGACCGATGTAAAATATAATCAAACTGTTGGAGATATCAAGACACTTCGTCATTTTGAAGCTGATGAATCAACGTGGAAGGTCATTCTTTTCATAAAAGGTCATTCTACGGCATGGAACACTTATCGAGTCTCGCAACTCCAGTTCCAATGTTTCCTGTGCCGAAATCTTCTCGCAAAAGGATACTCGTGACAAAAGGACACATCGAATAAATCAGACGTATACGATCGGCGTATTCATTGAAATTGAAAAGATCCATATCACATGGCTTCCTAAGGCGTTTTTGCACTTTAAATGATTAAGAATATTTATGACACTTATTTAATAATAATATGCAGTTGAATTTAATTATACTATGTCTACTGTTTTTTGATATTTACTATTTATGAAGTATGAGATAAAATAATACTAACAATATTTAATTACCACGCTCACATATATTCTCTGATGTCCAATCCTATTTCTTATGGTCTTTTGCTATGCGGCTTTCTTTAGCAACGACTAATGGCGTAAAAAAGATCAAATTTTCATCCAGTGAAAAATGTTCTGCTGTACCCAATGAAACAGAAATTCAGAGATATATTGTAAGGTTAGGCAGAAAATATCGGGAAAGGTTATAACTCAGCTACAAAATGTGTATAAATTAAGGATAAAATTTAACGGAATCAACTTATCCAGAATGGACTATTGGTGCGGCTGAAACGTTTGACTATGTCATATCAGCTGTAATCGATAATTTTGGATGAGGAAAACACTAGGCGTATATTGGCATATGAATATACAATTTGATCCCATTGAATTCTTAGTTCATTTTCTGACTTGAAGTCTACGAAAAGCATTTGCAGGGCATGATACGGTAGATTACCAAACCATACCGTAATCGGGCATGATAATGTCGTAAAAGTTCATCAGAGAACCCAGAAAATGACATTGTTTACATGTTTTGTGATATCAACCGCAATGATTATTGCATATATTTTATGCGACTTGTTTATACCTGTGTTGTGTATAGGTCATCCAACAACAAGGCTCCACCTGATTGGCATCTAATCCCCAATATTCGAGCTCTTCTTCAAAGAGTGGACCGCAAACATCGGTTGGGTAGTGCAACTTGCCTGTCCTATAATAGTTAAGCACCTGCAAATAACAAACTTGATATAGACACATTCCAACGTCCGCTTTCATTAGCACTAAACGCTTTCCCCATTATTCAGGGGTTTTTCTTTGAAATGATAATGACGGATATACTTCACCAATGTTGCATTAAAAAACGTTTTTCAACGCAGCAAATCAACACTGATTTATTTATGTAACATGTCTGATTTATTTATGCAAATAAGTATTGGGAAATATTGCAGATGAGCAAATTCACTCACTTGCAATCGCCTTTAAAGAAAGCTCAGTAATAATTCATTTGAATGGATTTTTTCACCTATGCTAATTCCTTAATTTTTAATTTTAATTTAATTTTCACATTTAAAAAATCACCGCGATCTTAATTTAGCATCATATCGTTCACAGCGAATATGAACGAGTTAGCGGCGTTGATTGGATTATGAGGATTTCGAACGATTTTGCCTTTACATGACGTCGAAAACTGTATTGCATCATTTTTCTGTGCGCTAGGGAAATCTTTGTGCATCGCAAAATATAGAATTTCCCATCAATCCGTAACAATTAACTAAGAATAGCATTAATCTTGGCGAGCATAAAAGAGATAAAAGCCTTCTACATTTGAGCAACCGTGGCATGAAACATGATCCATCATTATTGAAGTGAGAGCTTTTATCCATTATGCAAGCACTTTCCTTTTTTGAAAGCAATTAGTCCTTTTAACTAGAATATCTAATGCAATACTGGTCTATTCTCAATGCTATGTCAGATACGAGTAATCGAAGTGCGGTATCTATGCGTTTAACTCGTAGAAATGCCCATCTTAATAAGCAAATACGTTAGAGTAAAAGCAAAATCAGCAGTGATAAGTTGATGAAGAAGTACTACAATATGAACAACGAGATTTTAATTTCTAAAGGATTTTTTTCTCTCGTAATGAGTAACGAACGATGTTTTCACATCGCCTATACGATGATTGGCGTCCAAATGTGGCATAAAAAACATATTACCGAGTTATGCTAAGAAGTGAAATACGGAATGCCTTTTATTCGCCATTTAAATATCAATAGCTACAGCAATTGAAGCGGCACTTCTCTAAACAGTATGGATAATAATTTGACGTGAGGCATAAATCATATGCTCATAAATCGATGGTAAAATGGAAACGAACTGTGAAGATTTGCGCAAGTGGTAGCGTGCAGATGGTGTGAATCAAGTAGACTTATTGAAAGCAAGTAACTTTGGAAACAATGAACCACATTCTGATGATCTAGTCGTTCAAAATCCATCACCCTATGCACTTTAGAAGGGCCTGGGAAAAATGGTATTAGAGATCGAAATAACCTGTGCGAAAACGCCGGGATGACGATCAAAGAAATACTCGTTAAGTAGTGGGTCGAAATTGGCAAGTGCTGGTGTAAGCCGAGATAGCCGTGTGGCTGGAATCTTCTTCAGCGTCGCCTGATATGTTTCATGTCGGATACCGCCAACGTTTAATACTATACGGTCATCCATTCCCATGCCACCTACAATGAAGCAAAAATAATTCAGCAAACCTATTTTCCTGTTTTTATATTCATCATTTCCAGCATTGACGCAACAACTTTCAATTATCTCTGATGTCTAAAGAAGAAGTGAGCCAAATCATAATCCAGCTTTAGAGCTTAGCACAATCCTATCATTGAGATTTCCTGAGTAATACTGCGCCGAAGGTGTACACATGAAAACAAGCAAACATAAAAGAAAGCTAACATTCCATAATGGTTTTTACAAATACAAACCTATGGCAATGGTGAGGATTGCCACAGGAGGTGGTGTGATTTGCATATTTTGAATTAGTCCACTACTTCCATGAATTGCCAACAAATAACCTGACATACGCAATATTATAGTCATATCCTGACGCAGCAAACTTTTCAAAATAGTAGATTTCGAAGGAAGTCCGCAAATTTGCGTCCGCGAAGCCACAGTCTGTGCATATATATTTGTGTATGTTTGTTCACCTGCCTTAACTCAGTTAACTTTAACTCAGTTAAACTGAAGGTAGAGTAACGAAATTTGGTATATATAATCTGCATAAAGTGCAGCAATTCCAAAAAAAATCTCACTCATTTTCTAAGGAAGCCGTAAAAATTCAGAGACGAATAAAAATGTGCATATATTTTACAGCCGATTGTGTCCTATTTTGCATCGATCGCACTGCACCTTGCACTCATAAACCTTTCATAAAACACCTGTTGTATATGCAATCGGTTTAGATGAGATATTGACGTATTATTTAGCAATGCTTTATTATTTGCCGGCATTGGAGGATAGTGGTTCCGTAAAGAGGTATAAATTAAGCCAGTCTTTCTCGTTTATTTTCCCGTTTGAATTCTGATCTGACTCTCATCGTTTCGTGATGCGATCCGTGCTGCAGGCAAAACGGTTGCGAATTTGTGCAAACTTTCGGCCATCTTGAAGCACCCATTGCTCCTATTGGAGATGCCGACTGTAAACTAGGTAAAGCAGATCATCATGTGAAATATTCCTATCGATCAAGCATCAGAATTTCAGTTTCAACGATTCTTCAGTTATAACAAACTTTTGGAGAAGCAAGCCGTCAAATGTAAACATACGCGCAGATATAACCTTGTTCACTCATCTTACAACTGCAGAGTTGTAAAAAATGCGTTAAAAACTAGGCAAAAAATATTTTCCACTCCTCGCTGAGGCATATCAGGAATAACACTACGCAATGAAATAATGAGAGAATGTCATGAGCAAAACACGGCAACCATACGGACCTTTCATATTGTTGGATTATGCAATTGAACTGTGATGCGTGAGGTTGCAATGGGATTTAACTCGATCTCCACTAGAGTTCATATGAAGATAGATTATAAACATGCTACGACGCTATCGATAAAAGTATCATAAAATCGACTAAAATTGAAACCACACTGCACTTTGAGAAAGAAAAAAACATTAAGCCAAAAACGAAATGTGCGAAATCGGAAACGATTAGGCGCTGTACTTTGACTTTTCGACTGCGCAATTTGCGAAACATATCAAAACAAAACTGAAATCTCAAATCCCACTTGAATAACTTTTTTTTGTTCGACAATATAACTACTCTGCAAGCAAAATAAGCAGCCGCTATGGATAAGTTTACCTCGAAGGCAACACGAAGCTACCACACTACTAATTTTTCTTTCCACTATTCAAAAAATGGCCTAAGCAAATGCTCTTCTCTAAGGATAACCTCGTTAGACTTAATGGATGTGCTTAAATTTTCATCGCATTAATTTAGGAGCTTTCGATGCGTTGATTTGTTAGTGGAATGTTGATCTAGGGCTTAAGAAAATAATGATGAAGATGTAGAGTAAAAACTAACGATTGAGCGAAATGCATCTAAAATTGATGTGCATTTCGCGCGATGCATCTCTCAAGAATGATTCGGATCGTTTTATCGAATCTTGTGCATTCATTCAATAGAGAGAGAGAGAGAGAGAGAGAGAGAGAGAGAGAGAGAGATTTAAGCCTCAAATGTTGTCGATTTTATTGACTAGAAAGCGATCAAAAAAGTATCCATCACAAGATGTGAGCAAAACGCGCAGCTGTTCAGCTATTAATACTGATATTGTTATATGACTTTGGCACCATTTATTTTGAAAGAAATTACACAATTTTGTAGAATAAAATACGCCAATTATAGTCGTTTATTTCAATAAGACTAAACAAAAGTGTGAATATTTAATAATAGAACAGTAAATGCAGCCGACTGTATAGCGATATTCATCGCAAATTTTATACCCTATTATAAAAGCGCAAAAATATCTGAAATAGTATGAAAATTTACATTATAAACAGTGCTTTAACTGAGATCGCATTCATTTAATGAATTTGTCATTTGAGTTATGTCACAAGCTTTATAGGATTTAACGTGAGTATTCCTTAAAAAAATTTTTTGATTAGTTTCAATGAGGTGGCAAAAAAGTGAAAGAAGAACGACGAAGAAATTGGAATAAAAATTCTTTTTTTTTTTTGGACGAATGGAAGAAGCTGAAAGAAATTTAAACTTTTCGCTTGTGGATGTTCCGATCAATTTTTCTAATAGTGGTCACTATGTGGTTTCTTCTCTATTTTTTCATATTTCAGCGATACATTCAAAATACTCACTCTCCTTGACTTCTAAACAACTCTAAGATTTTTGATTTTTTGGCTTCTGGTAAATAACTAACTGCGAAATCTTTTATGCTTGAGCAGAAACATTTTACGAACCTTAGCGATCGTTTTTATGATTCGCCTACAACGTTCCAGCTTGGAGTCTAATTAAAAGAGGGATAAAGAAAAGCGCTGGAAGCCATTTCGAAAGAAGTAATCTAGTCAGAAGCCGTATTTGAATTGTTTTATGCAACGAGGTACCTAGACTAAAGTGAAATTTAAATTTGCTGATTCTTTCAGCAAACAGTGCAGTTTCAGATGGTGTTGGCCTTTCTCAATCGTGACTAGAACTGATAAAAGTGAACACTCACACTCGTATGAATTTATGCAGCATGCGAACCAAAGGATTACTACTGTCTGCGAATACATTGAAAAGCGCACGCAAGGTACGCTTGAAATGGAAGAACGGCAATAAGCATGTTAGACATGTAAATGAGGCAAAGTAAGCCACGCTCGCTAGGTGATTAAGAATCCGATGAATAAATCAGCGTTGAATTGAAGCATCTAATGAACCAATCTTTTAGCATATTCTCTTATGTGGCGCTTCGATTTGCATAATGCAATTGATTTGAATTATTCGATGAACTGAAATCGCCACATCGGATCGGAGCTCTTCTGATGTACTTTTTCATGCCTTATCTACTTTATATATGTATATCACCTTACCCCGTTGTGTATCATATTATTGACTCTTTCATTTTTATTTATAAATGTGCTCCTTCATGTTCACCTTATTATGCTTTAGTTCGCTTTCATTCACTATAGTACCAATATTTTTTGTTACTTACTATTAGAGATTTTTCAACCAATAATATTGCTCTTACTGCTTAATCTAAGGATACAATGCAAAAAAATAGGATTTATTATGAGGATGAGTGTCCCTTAGGTGAAATTAACAACTGCATGAGCAAGTAAAAGATTCCAGTTAGACATTATGCAAAATTTTTCAGTGAATGCAATATGCGAATTGTTGTGAGGAAATGAATTATACATATGAGTAAAGGATTTAAATATTCCAAAGCGTATAAAACGGCATTTTAATTAAGGTGAGTTAGCTTCGCATCGGAACAATAATATTTGTCCGTTGAAAAGCTGATTTCATCGTCTTTATAGACAACTCCCTTGTACCAAAAGTCGTAAGGTGTTAAACGATCGAGTATTACATGATTCTTTGGAAGCATTACTAAAGGAAACCATTTCGAATATATGACTCAGAAAAAGAGGAAATGGGCATAAAGATGTGTTCAAAAGGTGCAAAAAACTCTGTGATGACATGACAAAGTTTCAACTCTAATTGTAACAAACTTCATTGTTAGGCGCAACATTCGCCACAATCTGTTCTAGTTATCTAGAGATTTTTCATCAACTAAAATATAACTGGTCTGGAGTGCAAATTGGTTTGGAATATAAATATAAATATTTTTCAGTAGCATACATTCGATTTTTAGCGATTTTTTCTAGCGAATTTGCACTCTCATAACTTATTGGTGCGACGTATTTTATGTACTCCTGTTTGCCATTTTCAAACGGTTCAATATGAAGATCAGTGAAGCAAGTGTCAAGAAATTGCTTAAGTATAATTCATACCAAAGAACAATAAACAGACGCAATTTCGAGATCATTTTTTAATTCATCCATCACTTTCGAAAGGTTTTACGAATATTTAACGGTGAGAAAAAAAATTGTCGGCATTTTACATCGATCCGGCTTTCATTTGCACAGCAAAGAATAGGCCTTCTATGGGAAATTCGTTCAAATAAATGGACGAATTTCCCTATTTCTTTGCAACGACCAATGTTTGCGTCACTGCTCTGCACCGTATTCTTATCTCTTCGTTTCTTCAATTTCCTCAATTATAATTTCTCTCTCTACCTTTGAATTCTTTATGCTAATGTTGCTTCTTTCACAATTCACCTTTCCGATCGTCCCTGTTCATGCTATCCATTGAACTTACATGCTATACAACTGCGATTTTCTGCCGCACTCTTGGTGCTCTTCTATATTTTTAAATAAATGTAATAAACAAACACTGCCGTTTTGCATGAGTACGGTCAATAGGTACGAAGAAAAGTTTTTAAACGGAAGTCTACAGGATATGCGCGCTTCATTTGGTTCGATGTAGTGGCTAGTGATGGTGTTCCTGCTAAATGAGGTCGAATTAGATACCTCATATTATGCAAGAATTTTGAACGGTCACGAAAATGCGGCGTCGGTAGATATGAGAGTGTACTTTTAAACTGTTGCCCAAAAAAGTTTATGAATCTATCTCACAAATTTCATAGGATTCAATCGGGTGAACCTCGACTCGCAATATTCAGATTGAGGCAGAGGAACAAATTGGAGGGCAGAATCATCTGCAATATGTAGCTGAATGGTTCGAAAAAATATTAGAAACCCTATCGAACGATCAATTCTAAATTTATTTTATTTATTTTATTCATTTTAGTTCATTGTTCCGAAGTGGGAAAACATCCATAAAGTATTTCAGCTTGAACAGCAATGAAGAGTAAAACGTCTGCAAAGCTACAATCGGCTCGAAGAGACATTCAGCACCTATAAACAGCAAGAGGCTGCAGACCAAAACAAATCAACCGCGCAACATGCAAGTAATCTAGATAAAACCATGCATAATTTCATAACAAGAAAATAAAATGTGATCAGTCAATTGGAAAGAAATGATAAACGACGAGTTTCAGATTTCACGCTCATTAAAAGAATTTTGAATAGAATATCGTCTAATAGATGAAGCAACCTATGCATAACTTAGCGCTAGATTAACACAAAGAATTTCTGCAAAAAGCGTAAACAACGAGATATTTGAATAGAATTGTTTTGATCGGTGAATTTTGCAATATATCATAACGTGGTTCAAAATTATTCGGCAAGCAAACATCAGCCCAGCAAATATAACCGAAATCTATCGGCAAATATCATCAGCAAATATAAATAAAGCATCGGTCCAGCAAATATCAGAAAAGCGACAAATTGGCAGCTAGTTTGATGTGACTGAATATTTTGGAAACTCGATTATTGATATGTTTTGGAATTCAGAAATATCGAAAGAGTAATGTTTGAGCAGAATCAAACCTCACCGAATATCTTCGGTGAACTTCATCAGGTTTGCACAAAAAAAAAACGCATAAAGGAATAATAAACATCCGGCATTTTTTGGTGATCAATAAAACACGATATGCAAAGAGGCTCTCAGATCGTAAAATATGAGTTATCATGTCGTTTTACTGAGAAGGTTTTTTTCTGTGCTGAATTATTTAACGTATACAACCTTCTATGCATCATTTGCAAATTTTCATAGCCATAAACTTTCAAATATGAAACCTCTGTAGTTGCTGATGCGTTGTAGAAGGAAAAACTTTTCACATCATTGAGTTGATTCCGGTATCACTAAAAAACGGCTAGACTAGAAGCTCTTTTAGTTCTAGTGCACTTTCTTACAGTACACGACATCAGAAGATGTGTAACAATGGGGCGACATTTTCCCTGATGTCTATGGCAATTATCCGTTGATCGATCACCTGAAAAAGTTTCTGAAACAAAGGCTTCCTAAAAATTTTTCACATAATTCTTGTGAAACATTTTACTCATCATCTAAAGCAGCAACGCTCTCGTTTGAAAAAAAAAAAAAGAGAAAAAAACAAAAGAAGTGAGTGCAAAAGCATAGAGGACATGTGCACTAATTTTTCGCATAAGAATGAAACTTGATTGCTCTTTCTCGCATATGAATAGCGGTATTTTACAGATCTTGAAGAACACACGAAAGCTGTCTTTGTAATCGTCCTTCATTCGAAACACTTCAAACATAACGAGCAAATTTCTCGAATATGACAGATGCCTATCTTGTTGCATAGTACAGATGACAGGAGATTTTAGAACAGATAGAGAAGCGAAGCCTCAAAACCGCAAGCACCAACGCATTGATCAGCATTCACTAATTGGCCATTAGCAATTTACCAACCGAAAGAAAACAAATCACGAAAGAACGTTGAAATGAAACGATGAAATTAAGAAAACATACCGTCTATGTGCGTCGATTTTCGGCGCATATCTGAAAGTAGAGTTTTATTCAGTATTGCGCGAAATTAACCAAAAAAGCGCTCATTAACACCTCACATCACGTAAGCTTACAATAGTAATGTGCCTAAGGGTTTTGCAGTCATTGCTTGTCTACAAGTGAAACTTCTGAATCATAAACGCCCCTGATTTTTATCTCCACAATATTAGGCACCAACTCTTAAACATTAATGAATTTATTGCCAGGGACAAATGTTTCCTCGCAGAGATAATTTGGACAGGTTTATTTTCACTAAGCAATTACATAATCTTTAAAAAACTATATGCTGATTATGTTCCGCTAAAACCGGATTATCACCCAGCAATATTACCCGTACACCATTCCTCATGTCAACCTCGTTCAGAGTTACGATATGCTTTCTTAGAACGAGTATTTTTTGGTCCGTTTAATAAGGTGCTTCATATAGCACAAGGTAGTTCCTCTGCAAAATGCGATCTGTGTCAAATGAAGCATATTACACTCGAGCCTTGTACTACTATGTAAAAGAACTCATGACATTGTTCACGTGATATTGTTATCTTTGAATGTTGACGTAAATAAAACGATGGAAGGCTATTCAGTACTCATCGCATGTTCATTCACCGCTTATTGACAAAAGCGCCGCTAATTTTTTGCACTGCAAATATGTGAAGTGTGAAATTGACCTCAAGCAGCGATCGTGAAGTCATCTTTACTTCATTTATTCATACCTAACCTAGCGCACATTTCACCTATCTTTTTGAGCACTGCTACGGCAATTTAATAAGATTATCCATGTGAATAAATTAAAGAGATAATGTGACATGTAACTACCGTTTCCAATCAGTATAACTGCATAATTGTCGTGAAACTATTTTAATGAATGAACAAAAATAAATTAGTTAGCGAACAAACCATTAATGAATAAGAAACCTCAGACAAAGATAATAAGTGATTAGATAAAAAATATGATAAGTGATTAGATCAAAGAATATGATAAGTATTAGATTTAAAAAAATTTAACAAACAAATCAACAAATATATAAATAAGTAGGCATATAAATATTCCGCATTCAAAAAGCTCGCAAACAAGATTAAAACATTATGTCTCAGACAGTGTCATCGATGTGAGAAGTCCAATAACGAAATGGCACAATGGACCACGACGCTTGCGATCGAGCTTTGCACTCACCAAATTTCAAAACGATTAGTTTATAGTCATTCAAACGAATCTTAGAATAACTGCGACCAGGCAGAGTCATTTTTGGACCACAATCATAGCCAAAGGCGCTTTTTATACAGAAGATTCTACGTCTACGGGTTTTATTTGTTCAAACATTTATTGAACAGCTTCCGACTGCCAATTATAACAACGCTACATTGTTATACCTTTGCACAATTTAGAAAGGAATATTCTTCCAAATGGATGAACCTCTGCATTGGTTTTCAGCATAATACATTCTATCTGTTCTTATGGGAAGCACTGTTCCACAATGAAACAAACAATCACAGAACTAAGGCTGAATGAGGTGAAACATATTGCTTTAACATGTGTTGAAGTGAACGAATGAACTGGTTCGTAACGTAAGCAGAAAAAAAAATCGGAGATGTGACAGACCGGAATTATCAAGGATAGGGGGAAGGAAGGTGGGCACATATGTACGACCTGTGGCGAATAAGCTAATGAGAGTTGAAGAGATTGGACTTTCGAAGAAAATGCAAGCAATTTCAGCTAACCGATTTAAAAACCAAATTTCATACCCCTAAGTAGAATCCCTATAAGAAGACCACTTGTGATAGCGATGAATTTCAAAAATTTGAAGAATAGCTTTGCATTTGACAATTACAACCGTTACTTTTCACTTTCTCTGTTACGGTTTCCGGTTCAATAAGTGAAAGATCGAAGGACCGACAAAAATTATTAGCCGACGAACAAGGACAGATGAGACAGAATTCTTAATTATGAATAGCTGCATTAGTTTAAATAAAGGTAGTAGCAACATAGCGATCGTAAAAGTCGAAAATTGAGCCTTCGGCCTACATTACTGGCTTATGAGCTGATAAAATGACGCAATTTATCCGCTCATAAGCTGAATTTAAAAATGAGGCTGAATCAAAGATTGTGCCCACCAAACTTCACGTTTTTCGGTAGCCATAAGCTTTAAAGAAGGATGATACAGTCGGAAACAAAAAAAAAAGACTGAGATCGCTGTTTTCTCGACTTCAGTGCAAAAATATATTAAAAATTCGAGATCCATGCCACACAAGAAAGGTGTGAATCAGTCACAAGGCGACTTCAAAGGTAAGACTTTCTCAGCGGCATTAAAGTCAATCCACATCTGGGAGTAAGTCCTGAGCGTTGCATATATGTCTGACTCCTCTGATTGACATCTGGGGAGCTCTCCATGATGACCTCACCACATTGCCAAATAATCCCAATATAAAATAAAAGAAAGCCCACAGTTTTAAACGCGGAGCACTGTATCTTCTGCTTTGCGCATATATGGTCATCTCATGCTTCACTTTTTTGCACTTTCCTTAGCATAGAACATCCATGTGTAGTTTGCCGACTTCTTACTAAATTAGATGTGAATTTATTGACAGCCGAACAAGGCATATATTAATAGCCACTCATATAGTGATGAAGAAGCGAAGATAGATCATTGCAAAAACAACTAATCCATCTGAAGGTGACAATGAGAAACCAAAAGAATGAAAAATCATCAAAATTTGTTCGGACGAAACAATAGCACTAATCAAATAACGAATCGACGAAAATTATTGCGAATATGCGAAAAGCTTCGAAGAGATCTGAAGTTGGATAAGTTTGAATAGCTGTGTGCATCAACTTTCTTTTTCACAGCTTTTCTCAATTGCTGCTAAGCGAAGCGCTGTGATGTTGTAATAAATCGTAAACGAAAGATACGTGCAAAAATTTCACAGCACCATCACTAAATACTTTTCAATATCGAATATAAACAGAGAAATTTATTTACTCCCCGGAGAATGGTCGAATTTGAGAGAAATTTTACGAAGTTATCGAAGCGTCATTTAAAAAGTTAGATAAATACAGGGAAGACCCTGTACGAAATCAAAAAATCTCCTGAAAAGTTCACGAAGGTTTCAATGAAGCCTTCTAACAAAGCTCATTGAGACGGTTTTTCCCCATATGGCGCGCACACGTTTCGCACCGCAATAGCACAAGGAAGAATAAAGTAGAAAAACTTTACATAAGTTACTCATAGCATAGCACGCAAATACACGGAACGGCATATAGGTGCAACCGATGAACACGCACAGGCACAGACAGCCACGCACATAGGCACACGCAGACACATATATAGTAACCCCATGTAAGACATCGCGCAAAATATAACACATAAAACAACGAGTCGACCAAAGCAGAAAATTTGCTGAAATGACCTATTTTTGTTGAAATGAAAAAAGCATGACCTATGCTTCTCTGGCGAATAAATGGCAATAGGATTCAATTTTTCAACTCGCAACATTCTGCAAGTAGCATTCTTTCGTAAATATGATCAGCGAAAGACATAATTGCTTCTTTTGAAAACGAGTGCAACCATTATTAGTTATAATATGAGGGTGCAAAAAATTGTTTTATATGCCAAATGATATGCAGAAGCTTTGAACAATATATGCGAGAGGTTTTGCAAACAACCACGCCTATATGTGACTTATAAAGACAATTTAGACGAGAAGACAAGGTACTTCGAGATTCGATGGATCATAGGGTCATAACAACGGCACATACAAGCAAGAAGACTGCGAAAAAGGAAGGTGTGCTATGCATACACAGAAGCTATAATGATTATTCCACCCAAAAAAAGATTGAAAACGCTTCAATTATGGTTTCACCAAAGGTGCACAAAGCAATCCACGTCGATGCTTAAGTGCTGCCTCAGCGTGCTGCAGCCATCTGTAATTTTCGCCTATGCCCGACGTGCATTCACCAAAGAACCTTATGGCTTTCTCTTCAAACGTCCCATCGAACTGGATCTAGACATTTTAAAATGACATGGGCGCAAAAAACAATTCTTTTGTATAAGACTTGCATTAGTTAGCGAAAGATATTAATGTTCCAAACAGAGCGCTAAAAAATGTCTTATTTGACAGATACATCCAGGTAGCCATAAAACCGTAATTCACGAAGGACGGAACGAATAAGCCAATTCGACCTTCAACTCCATCTATCGAAATGGTGTTCACAAACGGCTTTGATGCAAGAATAGGAATTGGAAGGTTGTGCACAACACCCAAAAGTAATACTCTAATTTTAATTGCGAAACGCTCTAAACTTCAGCAGTGAACCATCCAACACTTCATTTTGCATCTGAATCGCTTCATATACATTAAACCTTTTTTCTATGACAATAAAGATGGCCGTACCATCAAATGGCTAATAAATCATTGTCATCAACATAATTAACAATTTATGTTCGCTTCAAAATGGATCGTTTATATGGATTTTCTTATTGAAAGTTGCAGCGAAATTTGTTTGCCAAATGTGCGCAATTCAAAATCATGCGCTACATCAGTAAAGTTGCCTTGATGAAATATTTGACGAAATTTTGCAGAATTGTTTCAAATTTTCGACTTTTTTTGCAGTAATTTGATGTGAGGGAACATCAATAGCAACAAACGAAGAATGCACATCGAAGAGGCTGATGCCGATATACGTGATGCCGTTAAAGCAAAATCGATATCCTTCAAAACAAACGCAAAGAATAACAATATGAATTGAAAGTGGTGTAGAAGCAAGAAGCAACTGTAGAGGTAGGAAAATGCAAAACGTTTCATCATATGAAAGATTTTGAGAAAGTTGTAATAAACTTAAAGCGCATAAAGCGAATCCCGCCTTCTTTATGCCTCTCTTTCTCCGCTCAAGAGAAAGAACAGGCGATCAAACAACCTAAAATGTTCGGTAAGTGGATAACAATCACTAAAAAAAAGACAGAAAACCTTGAAGGATGGTCGCCAAAAAAAGACAACTTTTTGCTTTTACAATGCCTTTCCCAGTCAAATCAACACATCCTTTACGAGATGGTGAGATGACATCTTCCCGAGGGATCTCATCAATCACAGTTCACTTCCACTGCTGTGAAAAAAAACGATCGCTTCCAAGCTTTTCAATTAGTCAAGCTTGTTTCACACCCACAAACGTTGTCACATCTAATTTTCAACATCTCCATTGTTTTCTCATATAAGAAAGAATAAATAAACTATTCAAAAGTATCTGTTTGTTTTTCGAATATTCAACGATATATACCTAGATGCGCTTAAGAATACTCCGATATAGTGAGTTGTATGTGGCCTTTAGAATGAGACAGCTTTACGCCATTCGGTGGTACTATTCTTCCTTCTGTCCAAATGATAAAAATTTGAAGATTTGATTTGCTATTGAAGTTAAAGATGGGACGAAAAAACTTAAAATTGTAAATCAAGAAAATGCGCACCAATATTCTATGGATTCTCTTATTTAAATTACATTTATAACCAGATGATAGAAATTCTATTTATTTCATCAGAATAAATCTTAGTGAAATGGTGTAATAAGAAAAATTCAAAATGAAATCAGTAGCAATGCGATAGTTGACATTTTTAAAAGATAATCGATTAAATGTATTTTTATTTGTGACTAGTTTAAACAAATCGCTTAATTATTACCAATAATTATCGGTTTTTCGATCGGTTTTGACTACCCACATCCTTAAATGGTTCTCTGCAGAAAAACTTATTAGAAAAATTTGCATGAGACGCTTAACGCAGGTAAAGGTGCAAAACCGTCGGTTGAAGATGTAAACTAGTTGAAAAAGTTTTTAAAAAGTCATGTTGGAGAATATTCTTTCTGACCTTCACACAAAGATTTTGATTGATGAGTGCAGCGAGCAATTAGTTCAAGTGAAATTTTAAACAAACATTTATCAAAGCCAAAACATGGACTAAACGGAAATCCACAAATAAGTCCACAAATCTGCAATATTGAATGACTAAATATGGGCAATTCATATTTTTGAAAGCTATCAAAAAATTCATTCGATACGAATGTTCCTTCAAGATATTTAATTATGGGAAAAAACATTATTTCATTCGAACGTTATCAAAGAATCGCTATTGAAAAATCTCGATTTCGGAATTTTCAATCAAAAACACATCCAGTGGTTAGATTAGAAGATAAGAAAATTGTTTAAACCTATAAAATCAGCCAGAAATTTCCTCATCGAATTGAAGATGTTCGCTATCTAAAGCATTTAAGCAAATGAAGAGAATTCATTTTCGTTTTTTCACATTGTTATTCACAAAAATTGTCTGCAGTAGAGAAATGAGTCGAAAATCCCGAAATGTAAAATATTTTACATTTTCAAATAGCGCCAATGGTTGTCAAAATTATATGACAAATGAAAAGAAAACAGCAATCTTGACGAGCAATTTATATCTAACAAAGAAGTAAGGGGTGCTATTGCACGAGCGATTTCTATAGCTATGCGTGATTTCTTCCTCCATCACAATAAATGTATTAATGCTGAGAAAGTGCACTGATGATAACTACAAAATTTGCGCTAAAACTACAAAAAAGGAACGAGGAAAAATTGCTTTTTGCCCACAAACGATTGACTACACAGTATAGATTGTCGCCTAGAGCTTATGAAGCCTTTTGAGTGGATATGAAAGAGATTTACTGCATTTAAATTCTCATCTAATTGTCTTTTAAAAAAACCACATTAAAATTTAATTCCTTTTGTTAAAAATATATTTTCCATTCCCTGGGGCTCAAGCTGTCGTTTATGACATTCTCATTTCGAGGAAATCGTGCTGAAATATGTCAAAAGTTTGCTCATCGCAAATTAATCTCCGATTTTTCACTACCAGTAATCAATGAATTGCCTATAACTCTAATTATCTATAGCCTAAAAACAGAGTGCAGATACACATAGACATACTCTAATACATTCGCACATATATGGCTTTATTTCTAAATGCAATAATATGTGAACAAATGTGAAATGAATATTTCCTCTACATTCACAAAGCGGAAATGTTGAATTCACGTTGAGTAAAATGAACGATCGCAATACGTTTGATTAACGCACACAAAACATTACTGACTATTTCTTTAAAAGGTTGAATTGAGGTTTGAAACGGCGATTCATAAGAAGATATTTGATGTACCACTTTCTCGAAATATCCCTTAGAAAATGCACATAATTGTGAGTTAGATATGGCTTTATTATGAAGAAGAAGAACAACATAAAAAAACATCACTAATTTTATCAGGAACATACAAAGATGTAAGAGAGGAAATTGCAGAATTATAATGCTATAATATAAGCCATGCTAGAAAAGACCGAAGAGCTGATGTCATGGAGGAAGATTGCAGTGCTGAGGGCAGCCAGCTGCAACTCGAAGACAAAACCACAACACAACCGGCTCAATGCCAAAAGATCAACGTCAAAAACGTGCTGCAGCCATATATACAAGCTAACGTAAATGACAAACGCAGAAACGGGAGTGGCTAGCAACGTAACGAGAAAAAAAAAATGAAACGTAAAGATTAGAAAGGGCGGAGCACACGTAAACAAGTGAATGATGAGGGATTCGACTCGTAAAAGATGCAAAGTCCGCTCCTCTCTAAAATGTGTCGATGATTATGAAGTCCATTCAATACTCAGAAGGTGATAACTACCGTTCATTCAACTCTCCACTGAATTCCACCGCATAGCCAATGCACAACGATAATGACCACAATATACGATCGCAATATATGATGGGTGAGTGACTGCTATACTAGTGTTTCATTCGATGCAGCTATCTTCCTACCAATTCTCGAGATATGAGACCAATACGCTCAGATTATGTATGATATGGTATCAGACGCATAAGTTCAAATAAGATAAAATCCTGGAACATATTGCATCTACCTAGATTTACCTGGATCATTGCAATGAAAATCCATATATATTGCATGATGGACGGGATAGGTGGCACTGATATAATCACTTTATAAGGAATCTATCGTTATCTAGGACATCATCTCAAAATTGACAGCAGCAAGAAGCAATAGTTATACTTGCGAAAAGTCTTTTTCATCTTTTCTTCGTTGTACGAGTTATTGTGACATCGTCACCTTAAGAATAATACAACTGAAATAAATTCAGCTTAAAAATGAGTGCACAATTTAATTTTCTTATAACGTCATCACATATATGCATTAAGAGTTAATATTCATCGAAATGTGCATGAATAGGCGGAAAGCATTTCTATATGGCTTTGTCCTCTTATTTCTAAATTGAAGTAGCGTTGAAATAGTCGAGCAACATTCTTAAGTGCTTGCAAATCGAAGTCTCATATTTTTTTTAAAGACTTCATTAAGTGATTGTTGGCCTCATTACTTGATAAGCAAATAAATTTGCATACTTTCTAGGATCTAAATCAAGCGGTCGTTTATTCACTCACTTCTCATTTTTGAGAGATTTCTGCTAAAATGCTAATAGGAAATATTATTGCTATATACGCTAATAAATTATTCATAAGATTTTTTTAATGCAATAATGCGCTAGAAGCAAAATAAATGAACTGCCATTTGCAAAGCGGAAGAATTTCATTAGGCAAATAGCTCGTTGCGCTCGAATACTTTTGATATAATCTCGAGAGAGTAATTTCCAAGCCGCATAACTCGAATCCAGGTTCCTAAGACGATTATAAAAAGATGGGGTATGCAACGAGGTCGTCAAGTATAGTTTTCTCGAGAAACTTTCCTTAAAAAATAGCGCAACCAAAGCCCAATAACTTGAATACATTTAAAAATTCAGAAGATCAAAAGCCGCAAACTATATAAATCAATATAATCTCATTATAAAACAGTAAACAATAGGTAAATGAAATGAGAATTGGTCTTCTTAGAAAAAGTGTCATAGGTACATATATTAATTATTCCGCTAGGAATATCATTCGATAGCCGAGCAAAACATCTCACTTCATTCGAACATATACTGAAAACTTCATTTCGCCTAATTAGTAAGGTAATATGAATAAAATGAGTGCCGTGTTGGAAAGAAATGCCTCAGCGATGTAGAAATATTGCATTCGTTTATTTGTTGGCAATCAATAATTGAACGGCAAAGAAACTTCTTAAATCTCATCTATGTGGAAGTTGCGCTTTTGATGAGACGTGAAGAATGGAGGAATTTAACAGGTTCTCTGGAGAAGAAATAAGAAGAACATTCCATGGCATCAAAAATGCATCATCTGTGGCAATATCGACCGTCGTTAGCTGAAAATTAAGACTTTCCCTCTTAAGTGGGAGCAAAATGGCGTTTATAAATCCTAGTTTAGCATTTCAGGAATTATGGATCTGTTTGCTGGTGGATGATATATTCATTCATTTACCTTTCAAAGTGCGATTGAGTGGCTCCTTGCTTCATACTACCATTGCCGTTATGCACGGAAAGTCAGTTCACTCCGACTAATGCTTTATGGACGGTTTGCTCTTTGTTTATTGCTGTTCTTTTTTTCTAATTGCTCCAATATCGCTGCCGCAGTTCATATTAGCATGTCCATCGCATGTTCCCTTGCTTGAAGTGGTTAAAATAAAAAAAAGATGGTGATGAAAGCGCATATTGTTTAGGCTGCTGTTTCTTGCAATTTTGCTGGAAGTAATGGATGAGAATTACGTTTTAAAACGTTTCCATATTCGTATTGAAAACTTGCGATCACCCATCATCGTTGATTATTCGTCTTTGTGCTACGAGAACAACTCTAATGAAACGAACTAGCAACTTGCAACGTTCGATTAGCGATATAATTCGGTGCTTAAATCGATTCTCGCTTGAAATGCATATATTAGCGCGTACACATCTCATAGATAATCTGCAAAACTTTAATGGTCTTTTCAGCTGCTCAGAAAATTGGAAATGGAAAGTGAAAAAGGAAGTACTCGAATATGAGTAAAAAGGAACTACAAAACCGGAAAACGAAAAACACAGAAAGGAAATAATGAAACATAGAAGTCCCATATCACAAGTCCAGTGTATCTGTTCTGAGTTAGTTTGACAGAATTTCAGCTTCCGTAAGGCAACGACGGTCATCGGCGTAACGCGCAGAACGGTATGCGCAATAAAAATTAGTCACGATAAACATCATGGTCACCGATAGCTAACTGTAACGTAATATCTTCACACATCGTTTCTCAAGTGCTTTTATGTGAAATAACGATATGCTATTGGTTTTTCCTCGATCATGCAAAAGCATCTGGATTTTGTTGACGCAAATGCTCGCTCAACTCTAAAGGCCATTCATGAGACAATACCTCATCACTGTTTCTAAAGCGCATCGCAAAAGCAATCTCTAGGACGCTTAGCATGAATTTTCTATGTTCGCTGTCTTGTTTACATTTTTGCCCTGCTTGGAACTACGCGTTCATTTCACCTTTGCTGAAGGAAGCACCTTTCACCTGAGTAGAAAGCTATCGCCCGATTACACCGATCTCTGCTATTTTCGAAACGATTGCCGAAGTTGCAGAAATATATCACCTTACGCGAAACAACTTTCTAAACCCTGCCTAGTTCCGCTTCGTCCTTAGCCGGCCCACGTTGCCCCAACTCATTTCATGCTTAGAGAACCGGATATCCTCGTTGAATATGAGAGTTCAGACTGGAATTGTGCATATTGATTATGCTAAAGCATTTTGACATGGTTTGTCATGAGAAGTTGCTCTTGAAATTAGTTAATATGAGGTCGTCAGCTCTTTTCTAAAATGGACCGGAGCATTCTTATGTGAAGGCACTTTTCAAGTAAGAATTGGAGGTAGTTACTCCGATTCACAATCATTTCGTAGTGGTGTGCCAGAAGGAAGTGTCTTGAGTCCTGTACTCTTCCTGGTACACATTAGCAATGTTTCCGACGACGTTCAGAGTAGTACTGAGTTCTTTGCTGACGATCTCAGAATTAATCCTTCATTGGATGATCCTGCCCAAGACTTTCATATTGTAGAAAGAGACTTTGATGCGTCCGCCAAATTATGGCATTTAAAAGTTGCCCATGAAAAAATGTCATGTAGTTCATGTTAATTTCCGACATTAATGTTTGGGTGTGCTAGGAGACGAGTTCTTCACAGTACTATAATGTCCATGAACCTGGTACTATAGTCGACCCATGAACTTTGAGGTTACAGCTCTCCAAATTTCTAAAAAAGTCGTCGAAGACTGCAAATTGTATTCTCTGCGCTTAGCAACGCGGATGCAATGAGTGTTACTCGAAAGCCTTTATTACTTTATTTCCACATATGTTTGAGTGCTGTATTTCTGTTCGGTCTGCGTGTCTGGTTTCCAATATCAGATTGTTAAGGAACGTCCAGAAAATGCTCGACTCGCATTGCTCTTCGCAAAATTTACAGTAATCATTACCAGCCAAATTACATTACCAAGCTGAAAATATTTTAACCTGGAATCATTGAAAATTTGCAGTCTTAAGTTTGATTTGACTGTTTATTGTTAAACTGTGTCCGGCTTTCCGACTTCCCATCATCAGTAATAGTTCAGCTTGCGTTTCCCCGCAGTCGACATGGGCATCAATTTGAAGTTACCAAATGATGCTGCAGTGGAAATAAGGTTCTATATAGTTTCCATTTTTGCGTTGTACAAGTTTGGAACCTGGTTCCTGCCAATTTCGTAAATGCACCCATTCTCTCTACTAAAAGTACACTATTGCTGCTGCTGAGTCGTTGTCAACTATACACCATTGCTGTTTTCAACTGTTTGATGCTTATTCGCCCAAAATATAGCTCCGTGGATATATTGCTCTCTCTTCTGTTCAAGCTCATATATTTTTGCATATTTTTCCCCTTGGAGAGGTTAAAATTGAATGAAATTACGATATAAAAACTAAAATTTTACCTCCCTGTTTTCGAACCTGTTCAATGGTAGCGAAAAATGAAGATTTGCATGTAAACTTTTATAAAACAACTATTATTCCGTCATTTTTTTCGCGCTTTATTCGATCGAATATTTGTCTAATGATTTAATATTAAGCCGATCATGTTATTTTTTAGTAACATTGCTTCATATTCTGATGGTAACTATCCTGTGATGTTATTTTCGAACCTATGGGTTGCCTTTAGGAGATCACGATTTGTATCTCCTTTTCTACACGATGATGATTGTGTCACAGTTACGTGCGTCAATGGATTGAATATTTGCATAATGAACAAGCATTCGTTTCGCTGAGTTGCTCTTTATTACTTTGCTGAAAGAGCTTACACTTTCAAAGAATTTTATCTATCAATAGCTGAACTAATTTGCATATTTATTGAAATGCCAATCAACGCCACGAAATGTCAATCTTCCATTTTATAATGCAATAATATTTGAAAAAATCAGATGCAAACGTGATTAAAGACGAAGTTTGTTATGAATAAATAACAGCATACGAGACGTCAGCAATTTTTCAATCATACTAAAGTTATACGAAAGCACTTACATTACAATTGTTTCATCTCATCAATCCTTTCGATAAGATCCAACATGGAATTTTTTGTTGCTTTCTTGAAAAAAAAAGGAAAAAAAAATTTTCCATAAGAAGCTCCGGGAGAATTTTGAAACTCGAACCTTATCTCACTATGTTAAAAGGAATATGTTGTTTTTAATAATCTATGAATGGGCAACAATCTGACATCGCATAAATTTATCTCAAGCACATATGGTACCATTAGATGAAAATTTATGCAATCTTCACGCCTTTAATTTTTTTTAGCTGAATTTTCAGAGAGGATGATTTTTTTTTCGTTTGACGTTCGATGAAGAAATTACATCGGATTGATCTAGAAACCTTATTTACAAACCTATTTTTTTCACGTCTTTACAGGAAGAAAAACAAAAAATCTCGGAATTACTAAGAGAAAATATGAAATACTTTTGTGCGCCTTTTAGCGTATGCAAGAAATTTTGTGGCGGAGAAGGGATAGAACAACAACATGACGGTGCATAGGAAGATTTTAAAGTAGAAAAATACAGAATGTGTAGTGAGCTAGGGAGGCAAAAAACGGTTAAGTGTATGTCAGTTGACAATGCTTAGCCTACCATCCCGCACAGGAGGGTTGATAATCTCTGATTGCGATCGCAGGTCTATGATATTCCGCTTCAGAACTTCCGTTTTCCCTACTTCAACAAGCTGCCGGGAAATAATGAGCGCGACGACCTCGGAATATGCGATATTTGAAATAATTTTAAGGCCCACTAATCATGAGAAGAATAAAAAAGATTTTAGATTATTTCTATAAGAATTTGTTTTTCAAAGAGATTTTTCCTCGAAGAAAATGAGTCTGACATTCCCTAACCTTTGTCATTAAAAAAATTAACGGTAAAGAGCGCTTATACGCATGCACGCATGAACGACAATAATTTACAAATAACCAATAATAATTTACAAAATACAAATATTTTGATAGTTTAGATTATGAGATTAGTGATCGAAAAGAATCGATATCTTGTAAAAAAAATTCATGAACATGAAGGTGCAAAGTTGCTGAATGCAAGGTTGAGGGAATTTTTTTTTTTTTTTACTCAATCAGCTTGCACGCATTGTGCCAATAACTTTTAAGCATTGAAAAAGTGCATTTGCTGCTCAATTTTCCATAAAAGTAACAGCAGTTAACCTTTATTCATCAAGTCCACAAATAAAAGCTCTAAAATCTATTCATGCATATCTTATGACGAGCATTTCTAGAATTTCAGCGATCTTATTCTTACAACTTCTTTGCTTCACGTTTCACTAAATTGAACACTTAGCATTTGAAGATTTGACGAGGTAAAAAAAGGACGCCAGCACTTTATCCCTCATTGGCTAGGTAACTTTTATAAATCAGATGAAATTGTTCACTTCATTAATAAACGAAATAATCAATTACGAGCGTATTACTGAACGAGTAGTTTGAGTATAAATTGTGTTACAGAACAAAATATAATTGCACGGTAGTCTATCGTGCTCTATGAATTATTACCTCAATAGTTCAACAATTCCTTTCTTCAAAGAATTGGAAAAGATATGAGAAAAGTACGCGGAGCTCGGAAGTTCATCATAAAGCTCCACGCGGAATCAGAAAAAAAAAACTAATCCAAACATCACTTTCACACCCTAAACATGACGGCAACTATATGTACGAAGTTTCATCAAGAAAAAAGCAAAGAAGGCACACATATTTGCTGGTAATATTTTAGTTCTTAGTGTTTACAACAAACATCACTTCGATGTCACAAATAAAATTACATTCAATTGACGAAATGCTACAGCTATCCAAAATATCTCTAGATGAGAGATGGTTCACTTATGAATATTAAATTCATATGAGAATTGAGCATTCGATCACCATTAAGATTTTCCAACATCCCATATATAATGCTTTATGTCTATTGCAATAACTCTTTTCAATGTATCAAATCTATTGCATATTGCAGTAATTGTTGCAAACGCATACATAAATTGTTGGAACTAAATAAGCTAGACAGTTATTGGACAGCTGTAAACATTCTCTAATTTATGAAGTGAAGTACCACCTCTATCAATATGATTTTCGCAAATCGTTTTGTAATGCAACAAAAACGTCTTGACGTTTCAGCAATGAAAATTTTCTTTAGCGTACGAATTTGATTGGCAATCGACTAATCGAGCAGCAATAGTGATGCAAATGAGATGCAATTTTCAGTTGCCTCTAATTTAGTAGACAAATTGCATCGATTCGTTAGAGTAGCCGATTAATCTAACATGCGGATATGTAGATCACATGCAATATGTCAATTAAGGAAATTTCGAACAAATTTTTGGACTCCATCTCATACAACCGAACGCTAAAAAATAATTACTATAGCCCTATGGCATTGAAAATTGCAACGCTCATATCATATAAAGCTCTCTACTGATCATATAAATGTAATCTTCAGCTTATTCTAGAAATTAGAAGATGTGCTAGAATTTTTAGCGTTGTAGGTGTTTTTTTCTTCAGTCAAGGAAAAAAAAATACACTGAGGAGCGGCCAATTGAATTTATATTCAAAAGCAACTGCACTAATATCGAAAAAAAGATGAAAAGGCAACATAGTTCCTAAGCAACAGGCTCATTGTGTAAATCCTCATCCAGAAAATTTGATTTTTACCTGTTTGAGAGAAATTTTCTCTGGCGAAAACTTTCATACTCACGCTAAACCACTTTTATTCTGAAGGTGATCAAATCATCTTCGGTGATAAGTTATATCCAGCAAACCCCATCACCATGGTTTTGGAGCTCATTTTCGAGTCGAAACGAATGAGCACAAGGTGGTGGCACACAACCATCATCCACTCGCACAAATGTAGGCACAAACCCATACGCATCCACGCACAAGCACTACTACTCGGAATTCAGCCATCACCATTTAACACCAAGCAGAAATATGACTCTTCGATTTTAGATGGGGAAAGCAGGACCGCACGCTTAAAAAATCTCCGCCTCAAATAGTTTCCAGAACGGAATTTCCTTCTTTCCAAGGATCTTTGTAGCGTCCTGCCAAAGATCCAGTCATCTCTATGTAGGATGCTTGAACGGGGAACACTGAACTATAGACCCTAAAAAATCCTCCATAAAATCAAAAGCTTGCCAAGTGCTACCAATTTACCCGATTTCCAAACTATACTATACTATACTCCACTCCATCGGAATTGCCTAAGATAGCATTTGAAAGAACAGTTGCACCAACCTACATCAAATTATATAACATTCACAGCAACAACTGAATTAAACAAACTGAATTAAAAGGAAATGGTTGCCAATTAATGAATGCTAGTATCGTACTTTAGAAGGGATACGAAAATGAGAACAGTTTTTTTTTTTTTTTGGTTAAATCTATAGTTTGTTAAATCCACTAGTTCCAGAGAAATTCAAAACCCACAGAATATTCAGAAAGAGGAATTCCAATATCCACAGCCTTCCTTCACCGATCGAAATATATGTGCAAAAAAAGTCGATAAATTTTGATGAGAAGATATTATTCAAACAGCGATTCCTAACTACCTTTGAAGAGTGCTCATCTGCTCTTCATGTAAAAAAAAAAAGAAAAAGAAAAACAAAAAGAGGACAAACGATAACCGATAGCCAAACTTTATTCGCTAACCTCATTTTAGCAATAAGGAAGTTACTTCTGAAAACAATAGTGAATCGCCTGACAAATAAAATATTAATATTGTTGAAAAACTGATTTTCAGTGAGGACAGCCTTACCAATGCGAAGAGGAAATGGAAATACTGAGTATAAAGAATTTATTGTATCATTTTGGAAAACTTCTAGAAAATAATTGGAAAACTAAGCTGTTGGAGAAAAAAACCAAACTACTGCAATCATACTCAATTCGACCACCTTTGAATTTAAATTGTAATTACTGTATGGAAGAAATTGCGACCTAACGCAAGAGCCTATCAAGGTAGCAACTTCTCAGAAATAGCTGACCTATCGCAAGTGTACACCAGTCAAATTGATATGGTATGACAGTGAAAAATCACATAAAAATTTTCTCTCGATAAGGCGACACGCTTTTTAGCTCTCTAACCTTCATGAGGACCGCCCCGCTCCGAAAATCGCCCTACTCTGGATGGGGTTTTCAGGTAGCAAACATCTCCGATGGGACCTTCGAATCCGAAAATTCTCTCATCTTCAGTCGGGATGATTCAGCCTATCATATCGAAAGAAGCCTTTGTTCCGGGAATGTCCTGTTCATGGGGTCCTCTTTTATGAGAAAGCACACACAGCACGCAATCAAATGAGGAAAACCATACATGGGCGCACTCAAGTACACATTCACACACATCAACTTACATATGCACACAAATTTGCTAAAAGTACGTGCAGACGTATATAGCAAAGACCGAGTAAATTGGGTGGGAATCTCATTCACATGGAACGCCTTTGTGTTAGATGGCACAAAAAAAAAGGAAGAGAGGCTACATGGCTGTCGATGCGCTAAAGAGGATAGAGTACTTCAAAAGAAATGGGGACGATTCAGTTGGAAGAAGCAAAATGAGAACCAACGCAATGGCACTTCGAATCGGGCAGTAGTGATAACAACAAACAGACAACACCATAATTTCAATCAGTGACCCTCTTCATCGATGTACATTCCTCCCGCATAACATTTGCGCATAACGCTTCTGAAATAAAACCAATAAACGACATGTCGTCGCCCATACATATTAGCAAATGGACTATTTGTACCCCAATAAGGATTAATTTTTTTATAGAGATGTATGGAGATGAATTTTGATCTATGGAGATGCAAAGTGAGAAAAAATAGAACAGAGAATTCTTCTACATGAAAAAGGATTTATAGTAATGTAAAAGAAATATTTGTCATTTTGAACTGACATGATCATAAGCCTTAGTTAATAACACGCTGGAAAATTAAACTTATTATTTAGCACATGTCGTTAAGAACTCAAAGCTTTTCCGGTATATGAAGCAAAAGAAAAATAGCACGATTTAATTATTATAAGTTTATATCATTAAATGAATATAATATTTCCAATGTGTATTGTGCTATCTCTATCTTTAATAAGATTTTTCTAAGGAAACCTTGAGAGAGAAAGATTTTTTGCATCATTGCGGTCATTTTCCCGACTATTCGGCAAGATGATCTAAGTCACCTTGAAGCTGTCCAAAAAAGGAACCAATGTACCCGTTACTTCATTTACATACACCAGGAGTACCATGTGGCCCAACAGGCTACATTGCGGGAGCCACTGACGACACAAGGTGATCCAGAAGGGGATTCGCCCACTTTAATTCGAAGTTTTCTATCACTCAAGCAAGAGAACCAATCTAGCAGCTTTTCACTATACCGTATAACGACAATTTGAATAGAGGTCTGCATGGATGATAGTACTAAACATCTCGATACAGTCGGTATACGTAAGGGGTGATCAGTAAATTGTATAGATCAGAGAAGTGATGAGTGATGGCCATGCCACAGAGCAAATTGTTTACAAATGCCTTTTGGCAGGGGTCGGTGACTAAAAAATGACGGTGTGTTTGATTAAAGGACATCAACGTGCTTCGAGCTTTTCACATAAGCTGTCATCTTCGAGAGGTTCGCAGCTATGCGAGCTCTTCCTCTTCGGTCGGTAGGGTTACTTGGCTCACTAATGAAACTCTAAAAGTCGCAGTGACCAAATAAAATTCATAAACCACCACTACAACAGTTATGGACAGCAACGATCATTCATTAAGGCAATTTTCAAGTGATAATCAACGAGATGTTAGATTGGAAATATCGTTCCGTTGATCGAGAAGCGTTATCCCACACAAATTTCCTTATATAGCATCCAAACTATGCAGAGTATGGGGACATTCGCACATGCGTACACCTGCCTATACTGCAAGCAATGATCGACCAGAGTTCAACGAGAATTGTGGACGGGCACTTTGCCATTTTTCTTTCTTTTTTTTGATACTCATGTACACATCGACTGTTTATATCATTTCTTTAACGTCTAGCTTATGTGAAAAAAAAAAGAATCTGTTATTCTACGGCAAAGAAGTCATTGCCAAAACTTTTTCAGTCTATTCAGTTATGTCAATTCCATGCAGTCCCATAGTATGGATAGTAATATTGGCATTAGTACCCACTAATAACGATTTCAATATCAATTTAGAATTAGCAACGAAAAGAGACAACGAGTATTCTTTTGAAGACTTATTAGGCCATTGTCATGAGCGAAACATCGACAAATTATTTGAACAAAAAAATTTCACGTAGGAAATTAGGGTATATGGAAAACAGCACTAATAATAGTGTTAAAATCCAGAAAAATCCGGATTTTTGCAGATGTGAATCCAGAAAAAGTGACATCATTCTGCTGCGTGAATGTCAAGAAATCAGAGAACGACGTTGACTATGACTTTCAAAAGACTCAAAAAAAAAACATAATTCCTCGAATGTGCGGAAAATAAAATGACATTTAAGAGAGGCTTGCAATATTTAAGCATTTTTCATGCCATACTTTTGTAAAAATCTGCTTTTTAATTCTTCATATTAAAGACTGTATTATCATACCAATTGACTAAAGTAACAGCCGCATTTACACTCATATCGAACGTTTCGTCTAAAAATGCATTAAAATAACAAACTCACTTACTTAACATAATTGTTACCATGGAGCTCAGTGACTCACTCAAAGAAAATATTTGTTGATGGTGTTGAGAAGAAGTGAAATATCCCAAAAAAACGAATATTATTGCGAACCAAAGACCGTTTAGAGATTCGATGGTTACTGGAATGAAAGCATCATCATCGGCTTCTTGTTAGACTTATGATTCACTTATTCGAATAAGCCGAAAATCAACTGTCAAATTCGAGTCTCTCGGCTAAGTTTCCTTGATGATTTCAGCATATTATTAGGTTGGTTGACCAAGTTGACAACCCATCCAAACAATGATTCGTAATTAGAGTGCATGGAAGTTATTGCCAGTCGGCTGACTATAGCAGACATACACAGTTGAA
The DNA here is from genome assembly GCA_037389465.1 of Baylisascaris procyonis. Taxonomy (NCBI): domain Eukaryota; kingdom Metazoa; phylum Nematoda; class Chromadorea; order Rhabditida; family Ascarididae; genus Baylisascaris; species Baylisascaris procyonis. The sequence goes on along the minus strand of JAZARR010000231.1, from coordinate 786,689 downwards.
CGCCGACCTGGCGATCACTGCGTCTGTCTGTCAACTAAACGATCGTCAAGTAAACGAGCAAATATTCGAGGAAATCCTCTATAAATATGCAAATTTCGGCTGCCTAAACAACTTATCGACCCGGCATATACAAACCATCGCCATATGTTCACGCACATACCGACACTATAAATAGATCTCTTAGGATGACGTGATCCCTGGATGAAATTTACCCATTGAAGTTAGATTCTATTTTGGACTATAAAATTTGCTTTCTAAATGACAAACGCCCTCTGCACTTAATTCCGCTTTTTCGCATTTTATCCATTCTTTTCATGGTAATGCAAAACACGCATTGATGTACTAATCAATCCATCTATCCTCACGTATTTATTTCATCTAAAATTTTTATACCAAATTTCTGGTTATTAAGAGTAAGAAATATAGTCCATGTAATACGTCAATCGAAATACCAAAATGAATTATTGCAAAATTCTTGGGTGCATTTGCACTTTACTATGAAGGAGATAGATTAAAGCTGCAAAGCTTTGCGTAATATAATTTTGAAGCGAATGATTTGGAATTGAGATGAGAGCGTGAATGCATCCCCACATCATTACACCAAAAAAAAAAAAAGAAATGCAAACATCGTACAAACATTTCACGCATTTCCTTTTGATGAGAAACACAGATGACAACAGATGAAAGTAATAACATAAAATCGGGACTTCCCTCTAAATTACGATCATCAACACATTCAATATTCCTTGAGAAATCTCTTCAATTCAGGAAAACGATGATCTAGTAGAGCAAAACGATGAAAGCATTCAGCGCATCACAAAAGGAGACTGATCGATTGAAATTATTAGGCTCTAGAAGTGATATGCGTATACTTCTGTAATACTTTGAAATAACACTTGTACAGTACGTAGTAGCGTGGTACTTACGTAGCTTATATAGAGTACTTATTAAGTGGTACTTATTAACTCTTATAAACGCTAATCCATATCACATATATGGAGTACTTCTAATCAGCAAATAATTTCTTCCTCCGTCTGAAATGATAGAGGAGTAGAGCAAGGTGTGGGGAGATGGGGGCTAAGAAGGCTTGTATTTTTTTCAGCAAGTTGGAGCAAAAGAAAGGAAAAAAATAAATACTCTAGAACAAAGATAACCACAAGTGGAATATGCAAAGTGATAAATGGAGCGCAATAAAAGCGCGGTGACGTTTATTTCTTTAGTTATCGCTTTCGGTTCTTCGTTCAGCATATATGAATCGCGATTGTTTTTTTCATTGCTACAGATTCCATTTGACTCTCTAATTCCCCTTACCTCTCCCAAGTGGCTGCACTTTTTTTTTCTTCCTCTCATTTCCTCCATACATAGTGAAAAACGCTGATCGCTTAGGTCTCACCATCTTCATTCTTCTTGTCCCAATCCACCTTGTCAGTTGAAACTATTCCATCATGGCGAAATGCATCGGCACTATCTACAGATATCTCTCGTTCACAATCATTTAGTGCAATCGTATCATTTTGTGTTATAAAAGAACTTCCAGAAATCCTTCATTAACGGGTTAAAGGAAATTCGTTATCAATCCAAGGAAAGTTGCTTTTCGTAGCAAATAGAATCCTAGAACGCCCTGCTATAACGAGACAAAACCATTTATCCTGCATTTACAAATTCGTTTGCCTATAGAAGTATTCATAAACAGCAAGAATGTTTTCATAAATGAATGATGTCAATAGGGACTAATGCTGAATTTCAAATGCGCATATGAAGGAAGTTTTCGTTCATGATTTCTAATGAGTTATGCAAATGAAATTGCATATATGCTTACTTCCACTCATCGAATTTCTCGACTATCATAACACACTCATCAAAATTCATCTAGCAACTAATTAAGGCAATCGTCCTTTCGCAGTCAAACGCACAAATAAATTTTCATTAAAGTTTAGGCCTCATTAATACACATAATCGTTGTAATAAGTAATAATAATTCATTGCTTGATTATTTGTTAGACATCCGTAGAAATCACTAGAACCAATTGAAAATCAACTCTATTTAGAAACTTAAATAAGTATAGATTTCTCTATATTACCAAATGAATTTAGTAACTTTGACATCGGTGATTATCGAATTGAAACTCCTAGGAGACAGATATGCCTACTCATAGATATGACATGGTCAAATTGCGTTTTCGCAAAGATAGTTCGTATAGGTGCATAAGAATAAAATGCCAGCAGATGCTGTCTTTAGTCGAAAAAAAGGAGGTTTTGCACTGCAGTTTTGGTGCAGCCGACTTGTCTCCGCCGATTTGGCGCTGAAAATACGATGACAAAACCATTTTCGGCCGAAGATAATTTGGCAAGTCCACATCGGTGACAATTTACGGACCTCATGCAGCAGTTATTCTTCTTTTGAGCAGCTCAATATTTCGAAAAAGAAGAAATCAAACTCAGCAATTTGCTTTCAAAGGAACAATGAAAGAAGGATGATGTTAAAATAATGAAGAAAAAGTGTCGCCACCATGAAATGAGCATATTCTTATGAAGTGGATAAAAATGACATCGTGGATAATAATTTGTTATTACATCTACTTTCCACTCAAATAATTTGGTGGTCTAATAAACATTCTTAAGAATATATTGAGGTGGCTTGTTCGGTTAGCCTCATTGAGAGTTAAAGAACTCAAACAAAAGTAATAAGGCTTCAATCATAAAAATGCTTCGTGTTTAATTTCTAAAAAAATAACTAATTTTTTTTCAACACATATTCAACAAACAATAGACGGTAAATTGAGGATAATTCATTAAAAGAATAAAAAGTGATGCACTAAGCTTCGATTAAGATTCGAACTTTTGAAATAAACAGAGAGCTAGAATAAAATCGATGATTGTTTCCTACTAGCGATATTTTTCTCAATTTATGCACAAAGGCGTGACGTGAAAAATGCCATCGTGCATCATGCACAACTTCAATAAAAAACCTCTTGGATATGAGTTTTGAACCCATTAGTGGTTGAGGAAATATAGGAACAAGGGACTCAACCTCTTTCTTTTAGCTCACCTTCTACGTATCTTCCTAGCTCACTTTTATTTAGTTATTCGTAGATATTTGAGCACTACCCTTCGAGGCATAAATAATTGCATCTTTCGTTTTCCTTGCGTTGACGAAGCAGTAAATGCTTTCGATCTTTTAGTACGGAATTAAAACAAAAATAAGAGCAGAGAGGAATCAACTCTGCTGTGATTCTGGAGCGTCGAGCCAAACTCTCCTGCATTACCACATTCGATACTCTCAAATGCATCATTATTGGTTTTTTTTTTTACTTTCCCTTGATCAGAGTGGAATGGCCGAAATCAGAAGACAGCTCCTTTCTGCGTCCCCTTAGAGGAACCTCGTTTCTCACACCAAAAATTGTACTGCTTTCGACTTTCAACTCATCGAAAACCACGACGAGTTTGATCTCATTCTCCAAGCATTGTACTGCTTTCGAAAATTTACACTAAGGAAAACTGCGCTGGCAGTATAAGGAAACACCTTCGTCGAAGATGTCTTTCTTTTTCATCAACATATTATTGATGCACTAAACAATCACATTTCAGAAATCGCCAAACTTCAAACTCTGAAGATCTCACTCAAGTTCAATAAAATGCATATTTTGCATCACTCGTAAATTGGCTTAAAATATTCGAAGCCCATATTCGCGTACTCTCCGACGTCGATGACTGACAAACAGCGGATCACTTTCGAAACTAATGCTTGCAAAATGTGCGTTTAGTGGTTGTGAATAAAATGAAATATCGATTAACCCCGACGATTTGTTATTCACGTTAGACTTCAGTGATCGAAGTTCCATAACTCTCATTAGCAATCAATGCTAATAATTCTTAATGACAATGTGTACTGTCCTCACTCCCTCTTCCCTCCTCTCCCCCTATCTGAAATAGTTCGCCTAATCAGTGCTAGACATAACCGAAACTTCACAACCAAACCCGTCGCTTCCTAAAATTGAATTAATGCAAATTTTCCATGGCAACAACGGTACTGATTGACTATGTGAGATGCATTTCTCAGTGCAATGCACGCCATACCACTAAAATATGTGGACGTGATGCTTCATTTAATTCTTTTCTTTTAGTTGATTTTCCTTCTAATTTATTTCTTCTTTTACTTTATTTCCTCTTCATTCATATAGAAGTGACTATAGTTGGTCATGCTCATCAAATGAAGGATCGTTCTTAGCATGCAACTTGCTTGTACAGCGGATTCCAAAATATGGACCAAAATACATGCAACGCTTTATAAAAATGTTGAAAGCATCAAGAGTTACCGCAAATTTGTGGAAGAGTTCTGCAGCAACTGCAGCATCTTAGTGAAAATTCTAACGTTCCTATTCCATATAGATTCTCAAGAAACGTCGATCATCGTTGATAAAAGCTATTCATTATAATCAGACCAAAATTCGAGCAGAAACAAATATACGCGAATCAGCATCGTTCACCTACCATTCTTCATGGTAAAGTAAGGACGATTAGTAATATTCCGCTTTCGTCAGCATCAATAGTGCACCGTTCCTTATCAAATGAGGAAAGTCGCAAATATTTCACTACAAGGGGATAAATGCCTCTTCTTATTGGACATCGACATTATTCGGTCGTTCTCTGATATCAATGTTCGGTTGTCTTATGATTTCTATTTGGTCTCAACAAAACTGGATAATATCGTTGTAAGAAAAGCCAACAAAGATGTTCCTCACAGTTGCAGCGTCCTTGAACTTCTTTTAAGGATCATGACACATTTCAGTTTTTCAAAGAATTGATATTTCGATGATCCACCAATGACTACATAACGTCGGTTATTTAGTTTCGTAAAAACTCCTTGCTAATGTGAACCGCTGTAATCTTTCCATTCCATGTAAACACTTTTGCTCATCGATCTCCCAATAATTGTGGTTTAGTATAATGCAGTCTATGCTCGGTCATGCAATAACTCTTTCATTTCGCAAGCGTGTGAAAATATTCGCCAACAACCGCTACTAAACCTCATCAAATGGGTCAGTAGTATGTTCGACCTATTATTTACCATTCTAGTCAATATTAACATTAACAAAAGCAAATACCAAACTATTTTATAGGTCGCATCCATTTAATGAATCGCTCAACGATTTTCTCCACCTTATCAGTGCTCTTTTCACCAATCTCTCCAGTAGAATTCGTTAATTTTCACCATGGATAATTGCGGCGATATCAAGAGGTAGCTCCCACGACTGGGCCGTCTAAACAGTTATGTGATAATACTGAATTGGTGGAATCGTTTAGCCTTCCGCTTCATTTAAGCTACAGTAATATGACATATTAATCAAAATATGCTCCATTCGGAATAGTTAGCAATCTTCTCCATCTAGCTGCAATAATACGACACAATTATTAATCACCCTCTAAAACCATTGAGCAAAGCGGTGCTTGTTGACAAAATCTTCATAAACTCCCGATGCAATTTAATAACAACGCTCGATTCAACTGTTGATGCTGTTGACATTTTATATATGACACGATGAAACGCCCTTCTGCAATGCGGAAATGAATATTCGCGATTTCCCTCTTTAATGATATCTCGATTAATGCGAATATTCTCAGAAATAGTCATGCATAAACCAGAATGAATCAGTAGAAATGGCCTAAAACCTTTTGGCATTACGATAACTACATCGTAGTATGATCTATCAATAAAACAGAACTGATATCACTAACTTAAAGAAATGTTTTGCAATTTATTGTGCTCATTTGTGACCTTCACGCCATTTAATCTGCCGCTTCACTTATGTTTCATAAGTTTCATCCGTCACTCCGGAAGTAACGAATGAATCGGGATAGTTGTCTCGAAATGGTCTTCAGTCGAATGGAAAAGGATCTTGGAGCTTTGGCTGATAAATAGATTTGCACTATCAAGCATCCCTTCCCAAAGTTTATTCGCAGACACCTATAAGCATCAATATTTTGTGGAAGGTGTTCAGTTCATCCATTCAGCAGTCATTTACATCCACAAACTGTTCACTGCAACTTGAGAATTCATTTGATAATAGCAATAAACCACCCAGCACCGATGGAACGGCTCACTGCAGCTATTTGCCAGTTCTGTGGAAGTCAACGTTCTGAATTTTGTATCCTCTGGAAACTGCTACTCCGAGATATTTATGTGATGATTTTAAATGCGTCCTTTAGTGGGTTATACATCTCTCAAACCATAAGCAACGTTCCATCAAGAACTGTCTTATCAGCAAGCCTGAAATGTCAGAGATCTTGGCCAGGTCTATCCCATTTCAAACACTGCTGATGGGGTGACATGAGATTGCTTTGCACCAGAACTCATAGTATATCAGCTATGGTGGAGCGGTTATCCGTCCTTAAGCGCCAATAGTTGCCGTGGCTGCCTATGCCTCTCTGGCCAACCAGTGATTGCCTGATGAAGCAGTAGTTCTAAATATACAGAGCGCAAAGTACTGCGATTTCTTCGTCGAATTATCCCGAATTCTCCCATTTCGCTTTAGTCGTTCACTACTTTTAGTCCATTTGTAGCAAACGACCTACGTATGGCAGACCAACCCTTTTTTCAGCAAGGCTAGCTTCATCATATCGCCATGTCTCTCCAGTACAAACAGGAATTGCTAGTTGAGGATAGAGAAATATGGCGCTTTTGACGGCGCACATGGACTTCTTTAATATGTTTATTGAGACGTATGAATCACTTATTGTTGCCCTAATAATCGCGAATATCGCATGCAATCACTCTTACCGGTCACCATGCACCTCACCAAACGTCAAATTCAAATTCGCAATGCTCCAGTACTCCTCTGTTACACTCCTATCAAAACACATCACGCTGGAGCAGTTCCTTCTGTTTCATGTAAATTTTCATCGCTAATATTTTCCGAGAACACGTAATTTGCTTTTGTTGCCTGCTGATGACGGCGTCCGTGATCTTGGTGTGAAAATCAATCCCAATATACAATGAAAGTTGTCACGTTCTGAAATTGCTTCAAAAATCTTTAACATCGCAAGCTGTATTCCGCGAACAGTTGAGATATTTATCTCTCGAATACTTTCGTAGAACTTGTACGTCTATTATAAAGCAAATGTGGAATAGTGTACTTAGGTATGCTTTCCTTGTTTCTAATGTAAAGAGTGCTGAAAGAGTTCAAGAATATTTCAAGCGCATGGCTGTTCATAAGTTGTTTCTTGAACCTTTTTCACCAGAGCATATGATTTTTTTGAAGGTTCTCGACCTTTAAACTTTATAGTAGCGTCAGGTCAAATTTGTCTTTATTCTGTGCTATAAAAGCGTGAGGCTCAGAAATGCGCCTGCAAAAAGTATCCCTCACATTTTTCAGTACGGAGTTATTCGCATTTGAAACACTCTTCCTAAGAGCATACTTCAGGATCGAAACGTCACGAAGTGGGAGAGTCGGCCTTAATTCACTGCATTTGATAGCTCTTTTCGATTTTGTAAATTGAATTGTATGTGCATTTTCCTTCTATTTTATCCACTCCTTTAAGCTCCTTAAACGCATTTACTATTTCTTGCAATGTTCAAACACCCAACCTTTGCTGTTGTTAAATCCACTAACAATATCAAAACAACGTAACCATTCTAACGCTAAAAGTTGTGTTCCTTCTTCTTTAAACTACATTAAATTTATATCTTTGTCACTTTCCTCAGTCACACCTCATGACAAATGGCATCATTCTTAACTATTCTTTGCGGCGAGAGAGATCCTTCACAAGAGTGCTGGAAAAAATAAATTACAAACTTTCCCCGAACAAGCTATTGCATCTGAACAGAAGGCAGGTATGGTAAATCAAAGCTTCATTTCCGCTAGCAAATGATTCCAGAAGGTGAAGAAACGAGGCTCCAAGAAAGGAGCAGAGAAATATAGCGTAACAGAAATCAGATATTGGAGTTCATGCGATAGACTGCGACAAGAGGTCTACAACCGCAGTCTGAATGCTACTTCGCAAAGAAGATGTTCACTTGCGAAATAGTGGAGCCTACCTCGAGGAGTTCCTATGTTAGTAGTGTCGAGGTAACCATAATCTATAAAAAAGATGAAGCGAACAAAACTTGCTATGAAGACATTTGGCTAGCTGTGAGCATGTTTCATTCATCTTTCCGAGAGCAAACTATTCGAATTTCGATTTGAAGAAGACCTCCTGCAAAGGAATATGGGCATGTCCCTCTGTAGGATGCTGGTCAAAACATGAGGGAGCACAAAGAAATGAAATTCATGACTTCAGATTTGCCCGAGGCAGTCCTCCTAAGCTACAAAAATGACTGCTTACCTATGTTTTACCACAGCTTATAATTGAAAGAAAAAGCTTATAACTGAAAAAAGGAGGATGAAAAAGCTCTGATAGAAGTTTGAGATGAAACTGAGAGAGTGCTTCATGACTTTATCGTTAACCAGCTATAGCATCACCTAAAATCACATAGGTTTTTGAGCCAGTTGAGAATCACTGGCGCTTGATGGCCTCTTCCCGCAGGCAGTAATTTCATTGGATGGATTATTCGTAGCCGCATGCTCCAGCTGCTTTCTCTTGTGTCATTCAATAAGGAGAACCAGATGCAGGAACAAGATAGCGAAACGGACCAATCGGAAATGGACGAATCAGACGTAGAAGCGTGAAATCAGAAAGGAAAGAAAATGGACAGAACTCGCCGTTGGATCATCGCGAATCACCTAACGGAACAGCTTACATGGCGGGCCTTAGCTATAAGCCACTGAATATCTTGGATCGCAACCCAGCACTTAGCATTTCTTCGTGAACAAGAAATACTTTTTACTGATTTAACGTTCATCTTCATATGCGTTCTTTGTTCGTTTCTCAACTTTTCACATGTTGAAGTATGCTAGCAAAGTAGCAGACACTTTCGATATAACATTCGAAACGTGATAAAGCAAGAATAGAGAAGAATCGACATTGTTAGACTTCATTGTGTTGGAATTTCATGTTCTGAATGTTCCATTGCTAATAATCTTCACAGTACTACTTTGGAGACATTCAATCCTCATTACTGGATAGTCGTTGTCTGTTCCTCGATCGAAAGATGCGGCCGAATGAGGAATAGTTTTTTCATGCTTTTTTTTTCAAAAGCAACCTCTTTTCTCAATATTCTCCCTGAGGATCGAGTGAAAATCGCTCGAATAGCGGTATTCACTTTATGCGCTTGCTATAGCCTCCTTTTTTGACTTCAGACAAGAAAGGCGAAAATAACGATTGGAAAAAAGGTAAATTTTGTCTCGTTAGTATGCAAATTACTTCAGTTGGATTCCAACGAAGGAACCCTTTCCTATGTTAATTCATTTAGGTATCTTTTGCAGATATTGCAAAAGTTGTTACAGGATCGTTGTATATGCATAAATATATAACTACCAGCTTGCTCACCGCACATTTTCAGATCTAATGGCGACTATAGTAATATTGAGTGATTTGAATGCAAATGAGCCTCCGCTTCATTCTCCTTTCTGCCACAAGCAGGTTTCAAACTGATTTTACTCACGTTTCAGAAGAAATTCGACCACTAAAATTCATCACAGTTTACGCATTGGGATTTACCGATTCATTCATGCACATTGAAGGTCACTTGAGTTAAAAGCGGATTTGTGTCGATGGAACTCAAGACGACATGAATTGCATGGAAAAACGAACAAATGAGCTCACTACAATGGCTAAAATGGTAAACGATTTTTTGGAACTCTATGAGCTTTAACGACTGAATGCAAAAAAAAAAACATTTTTGAAAATTCTAGGTGACAAACATATTTTTCTCTCAGCAACTAAATAATTCAAGTTTTGCCAGTAACCAGTCACTTCAATATGTGCGTACGCAAATCTCGTAAAACCGTCGTCCAACTGTATAGCTCATAAACGAAGTGGAAAATCGAATGGAAATTAAATTTTCTGATACGCATGACACAGAGAGCATAAATTTCATCGTCTTCGCTTTCTCGCTTCAAGAATGAAACTTGGAGGAATAGGCACAAACAAATAACCATACACATATAACGTTGCTGCCGTCTGCATTTATAGAAAATTGCAGAAATTGGACTAAATCGAAGAATCTTCGAACATTTTGTAAGGAATCACTATAATGGTTATCAATACTGTTTTATGCCCTAAGATTGAGTAAAAACGTTGTTTTCTCATTTTTCACTCTCAATATCCTCTTAAATATGAACAATGGATTTGTATTACAAAAACTTATTTTATCTATCCATCGAATAATATATGATAAAGAATATTCGTTGGAACTAAATGGCTACGTCCATTCTACCGGATTAACGAATGTACAAATGGTTAGTATATTTGAAAAAAAGCGACAAAAAGTAAGTTTTCATATCGAAGACTATGAGGAATTGCATCGGAAATTGATTGATCTAATGCTGATTTAATGCTTTATGCGTTTCTTTAGGAAGTAAATGTGTGCAACCGTTCCAATCAAGAGAGATGGATCTAGCTTCAACAATAACTATCACAATATAATATCAAATTAAATTTAATGTTCGACACTTTCGTGCTAGAAATTCTCATAACGCAATACAAAAGCATTTATATACATTCAAATATTTAAAACTCATTGAAAATATTCACCAACAATTTAAATATACCACCAATAAAAATTTTAAAAAAATAAATTTGTTCAAATTATTTCAAGAGATCTCATAAAATGTTTTTTATATGTTATTCGTAAAAATATTTCTGCTTCAAATTTTTCATTTTCGGCAAGTCGAATATTGACGATTTCTTTATTCTAGCAGTTTGCCTACATTGCTATATAGTGCAGCAGCTCATCGTTATATCCCTTGGGTTGAGAAAAAAAAAAAACGATCGCAAGTACATTCAAATACATCAAAATATTCGAAAAACTAATGTTTCTATGTGAAAAAAATATGCAAAAAAACGAATTGAATACAGTATTCAAATTTTTATATGTAACCTTCTTCTTTCATGTCCTCTTCGACGGATGATCCGTAATTTTTTTTTTGGTTATTCTTTCAAATGCAACAGGAACGTTATCGTTTTTGGAATATGAAACTTGATCTATATAGTGGATAAATGTTAGCGAACTGAAATACACAAATAAAGCTATTATTTAAGAGTTCACTGTAAGTGGTGTCATTATTAAATTAATGCAATTCGGATTCTATAGAGATATTATTATCCTGCTGCAAAAAAAAAAAAAAAAGAAATCACTTGCAATAAAAAGATTGAGATAAAAATAAGAAAACGTGGCAATAGTCAATGCTGTAGAACAGTCGAAGAATTACATTCTAGCTATTCGCTCGAAGACTAAAGGAAACGCATAGCAACGAAGAGTACTATTCAAAGGATTTTCTATAAGATATAGTTGCAAAAGTTTTCAGTGATATTGCTAGAAAATCGGTGAGCAAAATTAGTGCATTTAAGCGTTGAATAATTCGAATGAGACAGAATTCGTAGAGAATATTTTAATTCAACTTTATTGCCGATAAAAAGCAGTTCATCGATGAAGATTTGCAATAGAATTCGGCTTTATATTAAAGTTTTGATAGTGATGAATATGAAGAACATAATAATGAGAAATGAAAATAAGGAATGCTTAAACGCATTGCGCATAAATGAGATTAAATCTAAAACGCCTCTTTTTCGAAAGATGAAATTTTATGCAATGAATATATTTTGCAAAGTTTTTAAGATAGACTATATTTTCTTACAGTAGAGCAAAACTGAGAAAACACTTCAAGAGTTGCAAGAGAAAAGTGTAATTAATGTGATTTATTTGCTGATTGAGCCGCAAGAAAATGGACAAAAGTTTCGATATTCATAGACGCTTCACGGATCACAAACCTTTCGCATTTAACGGTGCACCATAAGGAGGAAAAAAAATTTAGCACTTTCTTTGCATTGAAAATCCACTAGAGCTTTTATAAAACAGATGGACGCTAATTTATGATGGTTTTGTTCTTTTAACGAGCAGAATAGAAAACTTTATAAAGAAAGGGAGCGAGCAGCGACAAAAAGTTTTCTAGCAATTGCACTAATGATGACTGGATGATGAACAGCACGTGTTAGCTTCTGCGAGGGAAAAGTGAACATGATCCAGGACGGAAAATTTTAAAATTTCATGCAAAAGAATAGTCTAGAGTTCCTTGTACTGGGAAGAAGAAACGACACTTTAAGGAAACATCAGTGCGATAGTGAAGAAAGATGTTTTAACCCAACATCAACAGCATTATATTCAAGCCTTTACAAGTGAGCAAAACATGCTAAAAACATTATTCCTTTAAGAGTTTGGAAAAAAATCTAATAAACTCACCTGCGGCGATGGGAAGCTCGGAGAAGCGCCGTTGATTCGGTGTTCCATATTCAGCCGAAAGCATTTCCCTGCAATATGTTATTTTATGACTTTCGTATCCATCCTATCTAAGCATATCACACAATACACGACAAAAATGGGTATATCCAATGATCTATTATCAGCGTGAAATTATCAACTTATATCTATTCTCAGCCTGGAATTAAAATGCTCGAAGATAATCTATCAACAAAAGCCCTCAAATACACCATTTATTATAAACCCAGCTATTCGATGGTATACTTTTCACACCTGTTTTGATTGATGCAATACTCAAGGATGAAGATAATCAACCAGCGAAGAATCGAGCAAGAATAAAATGGAGCCAATCTTGTTAATCCCACCTATGACAGTCGGCTGACTTTAAAAATGATTTCGATTACAATAATAAAAAGTTTAATTATGCAGATTTTGCAAATACTGGTAATACGAGGAAATTCCGCTTCACTAAAATGGCAGTTCATAACTCAATGAAATACACAACTTGCTAATAGCGATTTCGAACAAATCGAATGAATCCGAATTCAAACTAATGACTAAAGATGTGCTCCACGTAAAAGTGAAATAAATATTCAATCAAAGCTCTACTGAATACGATCCTTCGCAATATATTGCCGAAATTGCCTAATAAAGATAGGCTGACCACTCAATATTCAGGGGTATACCTATAAGGGAATATCTGGCACTATGAATCAATGATTTGTTTCATCATTTCTAATAATAACGTGTATACAGAAATTGTTTCATTATGGAATATGAGCGGCACTATCTAACGCCCTTCTAAGTAGAGCAAGAACTTATGTGTCGATATTTCATTTCCTAAATTGTTATATTCAATGTTCGTACAGAAATAAATAGCCGAATATGAGTAACGGAATTTAAATCCTTTATTGATTCGAGGTGAAACTAGCTTACTTAAAGAGTTGGCGTCCTATATCATCATTATTAAGCAGTAGACTAAACAGCATATTAAATTTTATTAATTTAATCAAATTTATCAAATGGAGAGTAAATTCAAAAAAAAATGAACGAATTGGAAATAAGAAAATGCACTAAATTATAGAAACATTACTCTATGAGGCAATATTTTAATAATTTCAAAGCAAAATTTTGTTTAGTTGATGTTAACTCAAATAATTCTTCACTCTCTCAATGATTAACGCAAATATCGGTTGCCGTTCGTTACTGCGGCTGTCTGCAATCATTCACTGTCAATATTGGCCAATGAATTGATATTAGTTGAGGCAATTATTTCGACAAATATTCAATTGAATCAGACAGCTTCCTATTTGGATGGAGATACGTCAACGTTTATGGCACTGATCCATTTTTAGGCTGTTCTGCATTCGCTTCACTGAGTGCTGCTCGCCTTTCCTTCTTCACCACTCATCATTGCCGGCTTCTTGCACTAGCGACGAAATCTATGTCTCAAGAAAAGGCCAACTTAAACGTTTCTTTAAGAATCTTTTCGTTCATATACACTATTTTCAAACTCTAATGGAAATTCCTAAAATTTGTGGATTGCGCAGATTCCGTTCGAAATCATTCGAGGGAATCTATTCTTTTCCTACAGCAGATCATCGCAGAGAAAGGATCTCTGTTCAAATTAAGAGAACAAGTAAACAACAAAGAGCAATCTTGCAGGGTTGCACATGCAATCGAAAGGCACCTCAAGCAATCAGTAAATTGCTCTAAAAGTCTACGCCTCTCTCCGACTGGCTATCAAATAGTTTTTTGTTGTGAATGGAAAGTCGTGATTTCTTAAGGACATCCATCATCTCGCATTGAAATTAGTTGTTAGCAAGGCTCTAAGGCCAGAAGAAAGCTGCACCACGCGTCAACTTGTCTTCATATATCACCAAATAAAATTGGGTTTACGTAATGTGAACATATGTGGTGCGCATTTACGTACATATGCGCCAAATGCATGAGCAGTTATTGCACATATACAAGCACCCATACACACACACACAGATCCACATCAGCAGTCGAAGTGATTACCTCATATCTATTTTTGGTTTCCTAGTGGGATTAAAAGTCGATATTTTAATTTTTTTTTTTTTTTTGGCGGCAGTGACTCATCACCACATGTTTTCAATAAAAAATGCTGAGAAAAACTAGCGAACTAAAAACGTAGGTGCATTAATCGTTATGTAGTATAAATCGCCAGACCTTAGTCACTATACCTTCTTCGACAACTTAGAGATGCAATGCTATTAGACAACCACTTGAGTGATTTTTCATGAACGTTTATTTGCGTTATTGAATTTTATTCTCTTTTTTTTCGATTCAACGAAATTGAATTCGATGAGTTTTTTATATCTTCAAACATTTTCATAGCCTCAATCAATGAGTGAATTCGAACGTCAAACTTGTAATTTAATTACAACATTCATCGTACATCTCCACTTATCACTAAAATGAAGTTGAAATATAGGTTGTTTTTTTTTTCGATACGAAGTTGAATAAATTAAGAAATGAAAATCGGATCAAGGCATTCACAAGCTGCTCAAAAATTTTCTAGCACCTTAAAATATTTATAAATTCTTACGAATATGATGAAATAACCTTAAATATGCTATAGATGGTGAATTTGAGGTGAAGGTAGTTCTTGTTGTATTCAAGTTTAAGCTAGCGGGCAAATAGGCGACATACGGAAACTCACTATTTACATACCAGCGTTGCAATATCGCCATAACGCGCTTGTACGAATAAGAAAACAGCATAAAAATCAAAAAAAAAAGTGGACGGTTGAGTTATCCTTGATTTTAAACAAAAAGTATGACTTTCCTAATTATATTACTTCATTTGAAAACTAACAAGCACCTTATCAGCTAATAAAGGCCACAAATATGCAACAAAACGTTTAGTCGAAACGTTCTATTGAACAAATAAGGTGAAAGACGCGTCATTGCAAATAATAATTGCCAATGATGACCGTTTAGAGATTCGATCATGCAAATAAAAGAAATTTCAGAGAACGTGAGGGAAACTGAGTAGGAAAAGCCTATTGGAAGAATGATTTCGATGATTTATTATGATATGCCATTAACTCTTCTTCTATACTAGGCATTCATTAATGTGCTTTTGTTATAGGTGTATCGGTGAAAAGTTTAGTGACTTCAGCTAAAATGAAAACTCATCAACCAACAACTGAACACAAAACAGTAATATATTAGTGAGTGCATGTTGACGATTTACTTTTAAAATCAAGCAGGCATTACTGCGGTAAGTCACCGCAACAAGTCTTGTATTTCAATACTTCAGTGAACCATCGTTTTCTCACTCTCCCTATTGAACCAAAACTTAGCATCTGCCATGCACAATAATCCATTTTGTTGGGAATGCGTGATAACTTATTATGAGCACTAATTTCAATCGCCTTATATCCCAGATGGCTACCTTATATCGACATATAAGTAATTCTGGAATCAAAGCTAATTACTGATCTTTCCATCGTGAATTTTTTTCTATTAAAGAACTATAAAGGTTTTGAACTATAAGACTTGTGAATCACGATGAACGCATAAAACTATAACAAAAAGTCCAAGAAATGTTCACTTGATTGCTCCAACTAGCTGAAATGTAAGAACACAGTAATGGCTGCTATGAGGCGATACCCTATTCCTTCGGATTCTGAATCTATAGAGGAAGGAAATTTTCACGTGATGACTAGTGATGCTTATTAACACAGAAATCCGTGCCAATTGATTGAAATACATAAAAAAACTATACAAAAGCTCATAAAAATAATGTAAGACAGCTCATAAAAGGTTCAGATAATCGTTGATTAATATAATTCTGGAAAACGTTATTAATTTCGATTCACTAGCTCAATTTTTTACACAAGCTTGTTGAAAAAATATTCCAAAACCCATCAGGCGGAAACTGCGGCGGAATCTTATAGGCTCCTATTGAACGCATTCCACCATGGCGTTGCCATATTGCCGTGGGCAAAATTTTTATGCCGTCAGAGAGGATTATTGATGAATGTTTATATGTCAAATGTAGCCTTTTAAAATATCAAATGCTCTTGAGGCCGCTTCACCAAGAGATGGTGCATGGTGCACTTTTACGCCGCCAAAGAAAAAACGACCTCCCACGAGGGTGGATTCAAAACGATTGCTTTTGTGATTTTGCAATTCTTCATCTAAAAATTGAAAAATCACTTTTTTGAGTATTCAAATGTTTATCAGCACATCCAAAAATACACTGTATAAATGGTTTTCATGAACCGAATTTTCGTGTGTACTTTTGACCAAATCTTGTTGATGGACATTAATCTACTTACAACCAAGCCTACGGTACTGTGCTAATCCGATCGAGCAAAATTAGAAATGATAACCCAAGAAGAAAAGTTAAAGACTCTTCTGACACAAAAAGAAGGAAATTGTTGTTTTCGTCGAAATGAATTGGTGTTTCCAACGTTTGGGTGTTTTTAGAGGATATTCCTTAGATCTGAGGAGAACTTTTAGAGCGACCATGCAACTCCTTTGAAAATTTGAAAAAAAAATTTCAAATGAATCAAATGGAAATGAGCGCCACATGAATTGACACAGTATGCGTCCTCGCAATCCCAATAATTCAATTTGTCACTATCACATGTAACCAATCAACAGGAAATGGAGAAGTAAGGCCAGTATGATGTGCTCTTTTCGGAGCAACAAAGACCGCTCAATAATGCATTCATAATCTAAAGCGATATAAACTCTCTTTAGAATATTCGATTCTGTGGCTCGACTAATATAAGGCAATAATGCGATCATCTAGAAAGTCTAAAGGCGCTTCTGAAGTTGCCGGAAGAAGGTAGACTTTGGTAGTGGAAATCGTCGTATGATGAATGTTATCCTCACAAAGTTTTTCAAGTTTGCGTATAGCGATTCTCGAACTGAAACCGGACATACGGATATATGGATAGACGGAAGGACGCACTTGCACCGATAAGATTTGCTCAAACGCAATCTACTATCACCATGCGTTTTGCAGAACGTAATTTTATAAGAACCTATAAAAATTTGAATATAGTGCCTTAAAGAATTGAATTAGCCAAGTTCACACGCTTAGAGACAGCAATAGCGATCAGCTGATGTTCCTTTCGAGGAATCTGATCGATCCTCTTTCTTCGTTAATATTGATAAGGTATTAAATTTTCTTGCTGCATTTTATTATCTCAAACACAAATTTGTGAATTAGGAAACAACCCGTTAATTTACTCTTCGGCGAATTGCATTCGCCTTCTTATTTATATTAATTTTGAAGAGTCGAATGTTTTATCAAAAACATACAAGCTGATTGTATTACCACATCAAGTTGCTGAATGGAGCGAAAAAAATTGCTGACAGCCGATTGATGGCAGCACATTCCATTATGTGTGACTTACCCTCGCACTGCATACAGGTGTTATCACTATATACCATTGTAAAACGGATCAACATAAATTCTGTATGCATAATGTATTATATATATATATATATATAATGCACCGTAAACCCTCAAGTTCATACGGGGGTGGGGGGGGGGTTGGGGGGTAGTGGGGACGGGGGGTGGGGGGGGGGCGTGGGAGGGAGAGGCTTGTAGCATTTCAGCTCGCAACTGACGGCAACTCAATTTGAGCCGTTCTCTGAAAATTGGCTCTTCTAGAATTGGTCAAAGAGCAGTCCCGAACCCGATGTTTTTGTGCATAAGAAGGTTGCATATGCTAGCTATACCAAGTGCAATAAAGACCATTAGGTTTGCAAGGTAAGTGGGTACACGAAACGAGGTTCAACGAAGTGTATAAAATTTCTTCACTTAAAGGCAACAACGTTACGCTCGTTTCGGAATGGACTGCTTTTATCTGAATTGCTCATGTTGCACAAAAAAAAATTTCTTCGAGAATTTCTTCTTGTGTGTTATCGCTCTGTGATGAATGGTCTATCACTGCAAGCATATATATACAAATATTGTATCTCGGTAGTTAACTTGTATTTCTGCAAAGTTGGTCGATCGCATAAACAAAAGAAAAACTATGGAGGCAATCAATGACAAATAATTGTGAACAACTGGAAATGAAAAACACAAAGTGGGAATTTGAATAGGAGCATAGCAGTAGCGAGATTTCCGAAACAGGGCTGAATTGCTGAGCTTGAGCAGAGTGGAAGCTCAGGAGGGTGGCATCATCTATATTATCTTGAAGTGGGACCTAATTTGAGGTGAAATGGAGAAGGTAGCTGAAATTGAGGGCATAGTGAATTGATGGACGTGAATTGAATTCTGTGGATATGCGATAGTTTGCAACTCAATATAAATTATATTACTTTTCAGTACCGCAATTTACTTCGCCCTTCTCAACATACTTTATCGTTTAACTAATTTTGCATATTAAGTAATATGCGGTCAACCATCGAAAAAACGAGTATATAGGAAGCTGAAAATTCCTATAGACTCATAAATAATGAACGTTAAACATTTTTGGCTAAAGAAAAAACCTTTGAGGATCATAAATAAATCATACTTTAACTCATAAAATATAGGCGACTCAATGTGACAAGTCGAACGGGCATATGTTCACACCGTATGCAGCAGCATTGGATTTGCTACTCCGTATGTGCTCTTGAATTCCGCTTACTTCATCACTCAATTTCAGAAATTACTAAAAGAATTTGAATTTGCAGAATAATGTCAACATATTAAACTAATCCAATCTCCCCTATAAATTCCCACAAAAAAAACTTTGTTTTCTGTGATGCTAGTCATAAAAATGCATGGAAACTAGGTTTCAGATTCAAACATCTATTCTTCCGTTTGAAATTGAAATGTGAAATTGGCATATAATAGGGGAGGACGGGTGTATTGCGGTTCAATGCGCATTGTTAAGAGGGGAATTCATCGTTCCAGCATCAGCGATCCTCAAGTAATGATCAGCAGACAAATAAAACGACACACACATACAAACGCATACATAGGATATCTTTATAAATCGCGTTTGCAAAATAAATTTCAAGAAGCATACAATAAGGAGTCGTCAAATATTGAGGCGTAATGAACAGC
Organism: Baylisascaris procyonis; assembly: GCA_037389465.1. Classification (NCBI taxonomy): domain Eukaryota; kingdom Metazoa; phylum Nematoda; class Chromadorea; order Rhabditida; family Ascarididae; genus Baylisascaris; species Baylisascaris procyonis. Next base: position 767,284 of record JAZARR010000231.1, on the reverse strand, counting down.
ATTCATAGACGTTTCCATTTAAGTAATGTCAATCATCATGTTCAAAAGATCTCCTTTGCAATTCTCAATTTCCGTTGTAGCGGTGTCGAGCTGTCGAAACATTAGTGCTGCACATTCGCATCGATGCAATTGCCGACTTTAGCATGAACGCCTTCGTTAGCTGCTAGCCTTGATAAGTCGCCTTTGTCTAGCCACGCCCGCTATTCATCTTAGCCCACTACTGAATACGCAGATGGCCAATTTCGGTCACCATCAATGAAAAAATGCTTCTAAGGTACATAAGTGAAAGAAACCACTTCCGCTACTGGGATCAACTATGGAGTGATCTCTGCGAAACTGTGAAAAACTTTATAAAATAATAACTAAAACGAAAATAAACTCGATAAAGATATAATCTAACAGATTAGACAATGATTGAATGGATGCAATTGTAAATGAACATGAATACAACGCATAATCACTTCGAAATTATTCACCTTAATGGGTTTTAAAAAATTGCGAGAAGGAGTGAAATATTCGAATTTTCAAAGTATCTCCTTTCAAGATACAACAGTGATGCATTCCATTGAATCATAGTATTTCCAAAGGAGGCTAATTTCTATCCTCGAAAAAAAAGGATAAAAGAAGGGAGTTCCGATGAAAGAAGATACAATTTGAAGCTAGCTAACAATAGCTAATAGCTAGCAAGACGTTCAAAATGAATCACATAAGCGTAGATGTGATAGGCCAGTTTTCCGTGTACACTCCAATCAGCAGTGTTCATTGTTGCGCGTTATAGGATTATCATGTCTCCATTGCATTGCGGTGCACAAATCTGACATCAGCAAATGTTCATCGATGCTCAATATTCATAGCTTTACCCACTCTGCCTTTGCAATGTTCAGCTCATTTACATATAACGGCTTCTTGCTTCCACAATGCATTTAAAATTCTCCTTATATTGGTGTTAGACGTCGAAACGTTCACTAAAATATCTTTTCTATTCGCGTTTCTATTCTTCGTCTTCAATAAATAAATTATTATTGTTATATGCGACTGTGATGCGTGTTGTATATTGTTAGCAATCGTCACCATATTCACATCGGTATAAATGGATGCAGTTTGGAGCACGGTTGGAGGTATTATTTGCGATGCAATGAGAATTGACACAATTACCACATCAGATATCTATCGAAATTTTGCGTTATCACATTTGGGTTTGGATTGATACGTTTAATTAAGCGATGATTGCATAATTTTAAGGATCAAATAATGTCTTGAAAGCGTAACAAAGAGAGATGATGTCGGTGTTTCATTGTGATAAAAGGTTGAATTATTGAAAAAATTGAATCTACTTAATGGATTTTCAATGGTCTTTTTGCAACACAATCAACCTTCTTGCTGATGTTATGCTTAGTAATCAATTTTTTTTCCATTTATACGAGTGAATTCAGCTCAACTCATTGTTACCTTCTCGTAAGTAAGTATGCTTTTAGGATAATTCAAGAGTGTAACGAAATGATTTGACAACGGTTTACTTTCATGACTCTTTCTCTGTTATTGGACTCGTGAAATGCCTCAGATATAAGCAAATCCAAGCTCCTTCGTGCACAGCGTTTAAGCTCGCAATATACGGCAAACTTCTACATCTTTACAGGCCAAAAGTACTATGAAGGAAGAAGCATCACAAAGTATTATATTAACTAAACGATAAACAAAGTTAGCATGCACGGCAGCTAAATGTCGCAAAAAAGGACGTGCAAGATGAATATAAAGGAGGAACAAAAAGATCGCAATCCATGAGAAAATAGAAGAAAGAAAATCAATTCAGATCACGGGTCGTATGAGACTTGATGGGAAGAATGTGCTACTTACTCTACTATTAAGTTACTTTAGAAGAAAATACTGACAAAACTTTATGCTGTTTTTGTCTTAAGTAGTCATATATTTCCCATAATTTAGGGAATTTCCTTCACGTCTAAATTCACAGGAAAATTCATTTATTGCTTGTTCTATATAATTTAGTGTTAAGGTATTTTCCGCTTTCAAAATAATTCATAAAAATTAAATGTTTTCATTTGAAAATGGACACACAAAATTTCCTGGATTTTTTATGAAATATTCTTTCCGTAAAAAAGGTAACTCATTTTATGCCAGTAGTGCCCCACCCTCCTCCTCGTCCCAATGTTTCGCGGCTCCGTGACCCCAAAAGTTGGTGGGACTTGTCAAACTCGTCATCTTCTTGAGTTCCAGCATCCTGGCTCTTGTGGTAGCTATGGCGAAATGCTGGTCTAGTATGTACTTAAGAATATGCGGGGCACCCTCTCAGGACCCTAAAGGCGAGTCATCACCGCTGTGTACGTCACGGATGGGCTATTCATTCACGCTTGCCCCCTTCTCTCCTTCGACTTGCAAGGAAAATGGTCAGATGCAGATCGCAATAACAGAACAAGAAAGATTATTGGTTAATGTCAATTGCGCACAATTTGCACCGGTTAAAATTTAATATCTTTAAGTCGGCATGTCTGATCGACATTTAGGTCAATCAGACTTGCTAAAAGTGGTTTTTTGGCCATTGTACTAATTATCACCATTGGATCAATGGATTGGATCAATCATTGACTATTGGATCAATCATTACTATCAATACTTCAATAAAATAGCATAAAAAGGTTTATTTATTGCTTAATATACCAAATATAGTAACACATATATTGTAGGCACGCATTAATAATTAAACAAATAAAGATATATTATTATGTTGAGAAGTTTTGATCAAGTCCTACTGTAAAATTCAATACCGCATCTACATTAACTGTTTAAAGTGCAACTTACTGCTGAATAAATCATATATAGACGTATATTTAATTGCAACGGATATCAAATTAAAACAAATGAATACACATTAGTACACAAAGCCTCTGGTAAAATGTTTCGTCATAAGCGTTTAGCACAAACGACCGATGGTTGATTCAGACTAATGTTCAGATTAGTCGCTGATACAGGACTACATGTTAGGCATTTCCCCATAGAGTGGACAACATGAAATTAAATATTATTTACAGACGTAGCTAATAATGAGTGTACAATCACCCATTAGTGGCAGTTTTGAGTGGACAATGCCCATACCAGAAGCAAGTGCTAATTTTTACGAAAGTGTAAAACACTGTAATTCTATTAGAACGATAGCTGCGGTGGTAACAATTGTACTATAAGCAAAAAGAAAGGCGTTATGGGCAAAATACGACCTCCACACGTACGCAGACGAACGTACACTGACATATCGAGCAGTAAATACACGCATACGCAAACGACGAAAACGCACAACAAACATACAAACAAACGAAATAGCGACAACGCATTGATGTTGGCTGTGAAAGCACAAGCCAACAGCCACTGATGTAGGTGAATCGAAGTTAATAAGCAAGATTGAAAGGGTTGCTGCATCGTTCTGATAGCTCTCTGGAGCATCTTATAGCCGTCATCTCGTCGGCACAACATGCAACAGTAATGACGAGAACAAGCGTAAGACGACTCGTCAAATGGGATCTCATAAAGCTGAGCCAATATCGACAGCCAATGAGTAAATTCGGCAAATAGCTCCCATAGAGGACAATCTGCCACTTTTGGAGGATATTTTATGCCATTCTCATGATTGATTTAATATTTAAAAAAGTGGAGAAGCACAGGAGAGAGGTGGCTTCACTCTTAAAATTTTCTTTAAAAAAACTCGCTATTAAATGGGTACTTTTCTTCATTAGCTCTATAAATGATGTGGCATCAGCTTAGTTCACCATTAATCTGAAACAACAGAGTTTAATTGAATTGAGACAATATATTTGGAGAAGCTAGCAGACTAAGTGAACTTTCAAAGCAATATACATATGCGAATTGGCTGAAAGTTGCGATCAAAGTTGCGCGAATTCTCAAAACGTCAGAAAGTGAAATAGCGACTCGCCACTGGCGCGAATTAGCAAATAAAGCGAACAGTTATTGCGGAAGAGGCTACAACAAGATAGGCGACGAAAAACTCAACAATACTGTATGCTGCCTTTAAAGCAACATTCTTTAGACAATGTTTGTCATTCTAATTACCATTTGCATTCAAGAAAACTTAGCCAAATCGCTGTTAAAAATGTAATTAATCGACTTACACATTAATTGTGTAATGATCATCGGAAAAATAAAATTTTCTGATTGATGATCTTTGCAGTGAAATATGAAAGCTGAATGATTTGATAAAATAACAAAAACAATTGCACGAATATTCTAAAAGTGGTAAAAATGAAGCAGCGAAGTATTTATTGCGAGTAAAGTTATTTGCGTTGATAATCGTATTACAGTTGCTTGTCTGCACAATAAACAAATGGTGGAAATGTGAGAGGGAACCTGACAAGACTTTCCCGTTTCGCTTACCGACTTAGGCACTTTCGGTTACCGGCTAACAGTAAGCATGCGAAATTTCGTTATCACATCTTCATCGTTGCCACCCTTCATGGAAGTCTTAAAAACTCCAAAGTTTCCCTTCGATTCAATCTATATAAAATGAAACACCACACAGAGGAAAATAAGTTGATTTCTGGATATGAAAGATGGCACAGGAGAGGATCCAATAGTTTATAGCTTATTCGCTGAAATCTTTACTTGAAATTGGCTGAAAGGCAGGTGCATATGGAATGCCCCAATCACGACAATGTGCCTTATAAATGTAAAATTTGCAAAAATCCCACGAATCTACCTCTTTGAAAAAATCGATGTTGAAATCGGCAGAATTTTGACATCCTTAATAGTATGGATAGGTTCCCGACGATGTCGTTCAAGATTACACGAAAAACAGACTTCTCGAATTCTTCCTATACAAGTTATCTGCTTAGATAATCAAATCCGTTAAGAAGGAACCCATTCATCGTTTCGCTTTTTCTATTCGTGCATCTATACAAACTTCTTTCATAGTCGGTTATTCACTCTTGCTTAAATCCACTCTTAAATCCATAAATTCCAAGTACCATTTACACGTAATTGCGAGGAGCTGAATATGACGGTCACAAAAAGCTTTATCACATTCCATTATTAAAAATACTGAGAGAGAATATCAATATACATATGAATGCAAAACGCATAAATGAAACGCAGATGAAATGAAAATAGAATGTTCAATGACCGATGAAAACTTTCTTTGGAGGAAGTTTTCACTGGTAGAGCATTCATACTAATTATGATCTGAATTTGAGTCGTGCTAAATCAATTAGCTGTACGCATGATATTAGCCGTATCAGAGTTGAAAGAAAATTTAAAAATGTGAAGAATTCGCCGATATGTAAAGGAGAGCTTTCGAGTTTACTTCCGGCGCTTCGTGCAGCCAGATGTCATCACGCTAGGAAGAATTCAGTTTAGAAATTGAACCCCACTCGTCCTTTATGCTGTCTTCATTTAAAAAAAAAAAATTATCCATCATAAACTAATGAAATGCACAGAATCAACAGCCCATCGAGATGACAGCACTCTCGAGAATTATGCAATATCTTTGCAAAGTGATTTACTGTTGTGCCAATCCCACTTTCGACTAAAACTTCCATATTATTTATTGCGCTATTTTTTCAGTCCGAAACTATTTTTAATTTTACTGCATTTTCTTTGAAGGACTAACCGTCCTCCTAGAAAGTTGTTTATGGCCAAATTTCACAATTATCGAAGAGAGCTGATCGCATCTAACAACTAATATACCCTCTTGAACCATTCATTTGCATCTAAATAATCAAACCAATATCACTTCATAGTTTCGAATTGCTTTCCAAAAACGACACAAAGTAATCTAATAGTCAAGAACTCCTTTCTCTCCAAAATTGCAGGCAACTGCATTTCTCTAGCCACTCAATATTTCATGAGAGCGTTGCAGAAGTGAAACTATATGACGTATCTTGAGGATCGCTCAATTTTCAGAATTTCCTTCTATGAAACAGGGCATCCCTTGTAGACGTTGGTATCTATACGTTATTTTCAAGTGGAACAGAAGAGCACAGAAGACAACATCTCGTTGCGATACGATTTATTATTTTTTATTCTGTGACCACACTACATATTTCGTAATATAAATAGAAATTACAATTCGCGAGTAACAACTGCAAAGAAAAATGCTGTATATCGATTAGCTAATCAGTCTTAAATAATGTTCGTCAAGATATCTCTTTGAATTGAAAAGAGATTTCACGTGAAAATATGTACCAATCAAAATCTCATCCATTTTAACAAGACCCCGTTGAAAATGCATTGCAATTACGTTTACTGCCTCAAAACCATTAAATCTTACTCGAGTTCTCTCGTATTGCATTATGCTGATATTGTATTGAATTTAAGGATGTATTCGAATTATTCACATCATGTCATATATCGTCTTAATGATGTATGCAATCGGATTTCAATATGAAACACATCAACAGCAGCCAATAAAACGATCAGCACTATGAATACCAAACAAATCGACGAAGCAAACATGCCATTGCTTTTTGCAGCAACGATCTGTCTGAAGATCAGGGGAGTATATATGCGACAAATAAGACACATAGCACACGCTACACGCTTTGTTCAGAACGCCTTCATCAGCGACAAAGGTAATAAACTTGACCAAGGGGAAGGAGTATTGCGAGATTTGGAGTTCGGGCGGGAGATTTCAATAATAGAATTTTCGCCCACCCCTTCCCCACTCATAATTTGGTTCGTCCATTGCACATTCGTTACCTCTTTGCTGATGACGCCACTTGAACGGCGAAACGCTTTGTGCATAAATATACATGAAATAGCTGGACCAGATGGAACGGTCACACATTCCCAGAAAGCTATAGCGCAGGAGGTTGCATAGGGCGCGGAATCAAGTCCTCTGCGTTCTCGTCATCATCGCTGTCTTTACATCCCAATCCCCAAAGTGCTTCCAAGTCATATTTTTGACGTGCTTCCGGTGTCATTACGTGCAATACAGTGTTACCCATTGCAAGACAATACCATCCACCACTATTCTTCACTGCACGCTGCATCTCAGTTTCCTGAAAAGAATAGATAAGTTACGCTTTGCAAATAACATCGATAAGAACTGCTCCTCAATGCATAAAAATGCGTTCTTGACCGCAATAGAGTACAACAAGGCACATCTCTTTCAATTAATTACTGCGATGGCTTTTAGAATTCGTCTATTACTTTAAAAAATAGAAGAAAAATCTATAAGCTTATTTCGTTCTTCTAACACCAACTGCATGGGACAAAATAAGGTACCAAAGAAGCAAACTATGACGTTATTTTCTTTTCTTCAAGGTAAATCTACTGACAACATACTTAGTGACTGACCTTCAGATATCCATAATTGCCCCGGAGATGGATAAACCGATCAGGGTGATCTTAGGATAAAACTTGATATAAATTCATAATAAAGTCAAACAACTAGTAAAGTAATAAAGTCAAACAGCTGCTAAGATTTGATGATTTGTGATCTAAAAAATCCACGTAGGCAAAGAATCGTTCATATAAACGCACATAACTGAAGCTCCTATGACTTGAGCATCACAAAAAAAAAAAAAAATTGCAAAAGAATAAATAAATATAATGCAGTTATTTTTCGCAGTTGCTAAACGTTTAATGCGTACCAGTATTATGACTTTTAGCTTTCTCATTCGTTTTTCACCTGAGAAAAAATAAACGCAAATTGAAAGCATTTCGAAATTAACTTATTTATGAAACGTATCCGACGCCAATATTCTACATTCGATGAATTTTTATGCCATTACAATAATGGTTAAGTGAAGCGTCGAATAACAAAACGCTGCGCATTTGCTCCTCTATGAATATTTTGATATGCGCAAATATAATGCGTTCACATAAGGAATCTTTTTCTGTAAATCACATATATATGCAAATCACATATGTGAACCATAGAACGATACTGTAATGTTCTCAGAGTTGAGGACTTTGAAACGACGGGATATGAAATGCAAATCAGCGATAAAATATGATCGAAACGAAAAACTAGCGAAGCAGTCGGGAAATAAGATCTCTGTGGACACAGACCTCCTTATCACGAAAGGCCGCAAATATGCTCACAAAGTTGTCCTATTCTTTCTGATAGGGAGATGCAGAAGGGAGGGGGGAATTCTTTGTTATTGATAAACATGTTCGTTGCAAAAGAACTTTAAAAAGTTCAGACTGAGTAAATATGGAAGGAAGAGAGATCGAACTATCCAACATGCAATACAATGACTTTGAATCGTGTGTTTCCAATAAAAAAAACCTCTTTCTTACTGAAATATTTTAGTGACATTTAAATTTTCATTTCTTTGCCGCAAGCTTTCTTGCGTTGCTGTTTTTATATGAACTGCTTGCAGCAAGCTATATATGCATCGCATGCAACACCTTCACAAATAGTACCTTACTGATTTCACCTTACTGCAAAAGCTATTTCGCGTTACTTAAATGCCGCAGCTCCTCCTTCGCGAATCAACAATCCTATATTACTTTAGATCTCATTTAGGTTCATGTTTGAAGGTGAAAGAGACGAAAGAAATCTTGAAAGACAGAAACAAGTCGAAAAGTAGAACAACCCACCTCGAGGTTACACTTCACTTTGAGACATTTCCGAATGGTTTGCACAAGTGCTTCGCCATGCCTCCGATTATGCGGCGAACAAATGACGATATTATGATAGGGCCCTTCTGAGGGAGGCACACTAATGCACACGATATCAGCTGCCCTTTCCGCACGTAAGACATCAATGAGTTCTGGTAACAAAAAAACCCCGTCCGTGCTGGGTTCTTCACTTAGCAAGCCACGAATGGAAGGAGGCAACGCTGAAATGCAAAGATTCTATCTTCCTGAAGAATGGCCATTAGCCTGAAGAGCATCACGAATATGTCCAAAAATGTTTTTTTGGTCGTCGATTATGGTCAACATCCTGTTGCAAAGCAGGCTGCAATTGCCTGTTTACATCAGTTCTACAATTACAAGATTACAGCATTACTCTAGGGAAGCAGAAGCGGGTTTATACAGCCGACATCACCTCCCCTCTTTGTTTTGAGGTTCAGTGGGAAGCGGTCTAACATTTTTCAAATCCTTTTCCCACCACCAGATCATTTGCTTTGGAAAATAATCATTCGTAAACCCATCGCTCCCCCAAAAGACCTTTAAATACGTGCTTATGAATGTCTCTCCCTCCATCCCTGAGAGTCTTAGAATATGTAATTCCAAGAAACTTTTAAATCTGCTTCAACCTTCTAGATTTTTTTCTAGCCGTGCGGTTGCCTTCACACGTTACGCCAATTAAATTGTCTCCCATTTGCTCGAATCTTACCATTTTGCTTTTTATGGACCGTCTCCGCCTCTTCCTCTATATGTTCTTCACCAACAACTTCTTCGTAATATTCATCGACATATTGGTTGAAATAATCGTGCAGTTGCTTCAATTTTTCTTCTTCAGAAGATAATTCTGTAGATGCTTGATCCTTAAACGAACACCTAACACAGGTGTATATAGGATGCAAGCGCTTTAAGAAGCAGTTTGCTTCAGGAAAAGCACGGTACGAAACTGGAATATGGTAGGAATAAGTATGCGCATTGCGAGGAAATAAGGCACTCAAGCAACGAATCGCATCAGGCATTCGCCGCAAGATCAGCGATCGGATTTGCATGAATGACAACATTACGAATCCGTTGCTCAACAACCGGCCGATACTTCGCGTCAACTTTGATTTTTTCTAATTCCTCCAACGCGTCGAATCCGTCAATTACTCTGCAAAACATCTGCTGTGAATTAACTCTGCTCAGCAGGCAGTCAAAGAGAAAATGATATATATATATATATATATATATATATATATATATATATATATAAATTTATTTATTTATTTATATTTATAAAAATGATAAACGGAAAAGGAGGGTAGATAAAGGGCGGGGAATCGCGGGCAAAATTTATAAAACAAAAAGCCTTCAGCCTTTAGGATCGAGTGAGATTTGTGGGATATGGAAAAAAACGAAAAGCCCTACAAATATGCGTTATTGATCTGGGTAGAGCACAGCTACCTCAGCAATATGAAATCGTAATTAAATTTTGTTCAGACGCCAACATTTAGAAAAAAAGAACGCAAATTTCGAAACATTCGAAATGCAGGTCGGCAATGCTTGTTCTTTACGCTTTCACAAATCTGCACTCGCAATACAGCAATATACCATTGTTGACGGCACGTTTCTACGTCCATAATCCCCGATAGCTTCAATTAATCAAGCAACAAAGCTAGAAGCATCCAAATTGGTAGAATAAATTCAAGTCACAGTATCAATTTCGAAATAAATTAAAGTCACCTAAATTACTAAAAAATCTGCTCGCATTTAGAAAGCTTTCGAATGTTTAGTTAACATCTCTCTGATCGAATATAAACAACGAGCCCTTTTGCAAATTTATATCAACGACCAGATCAGTATATTACTCGCATACATTTTATTACTTGCTGAGAATCTACGAAAGCTGTTCATGTGGTAAGAGGAATAACAAAAGCACATATTGTTGCAAAACCTCTAACATGCCCCTTTGCTTATTGTCAATAAAATGGATGCTCATTGTCGCCTTGAGATTCTACCAATCGACTCATCAAGAAGCCTAAGCGGAAAGCAAATACAGAATAAGAAACAAAGCCAACCTTCCGAAAACAGTATATTTCAAGTCAAGTGATGGATGTTTGGCGTACGTAATAAAGAATTGCGATTTGCTTGTATTCGGCCCGTTACCGGCCATAGACACAACGCCTCGTGCGTCGTGCTGAAACAAATTATATCTCTGTGTTATTGGTGAGCATCGATGTGACTATCAATAAATCATGTCGGATTTCCAACCACAAGTGGGCAATACTCCCTTCCCAAGCAGTTTGACTGAGCAAGAAGGAGGATGTTTCAGTTGTGCAGGTTCCTTCCTCGATGCGTCCTAGCCCCTCTCCTTCATTTGAGAAGAGAGAATCCGGCTCGAATCAGATGTCAAGCAACAAATTCCGCGTGAAAGCCATGAAAAAAACAAGCAAAAAAACGATCGAGAGGAGGAAGCGAGGGTATGACATACCTTGCAAGGAAAGAAGTCTACATAGCTTGCGACCATGAAAACAGAACCATATAGTGAAATTTATAATCTAAGTCTTACCTGATGTTATAGATATTCATTAGGCAACTAAGTCGTAAGTCATCAGGTCATGGGTTCAAACCCATCTGTTAATAACGCCACAAAAATAAGAAAAAGCATTGCATCTAATAATCATAAAAGTAAGCAAAAAGAGCGCAACAAGCATTGTTATTTTTTCACTTTTCTGCAAGCATTTTTGAATTCAATTTAATTTTTTCTATTCTACTAATGACTGTTAAGATTTAAATTCAAAGAAATTCACAAAGGAAATTAACAAGAAGAACTGAAAATATGCGGTTCTCTATCTATGAGTTCCCTATTAGCAATATGTTTGCACAATTTTATGGTAAAGAATATCGACTATACTGTGTTTCATTACTAATGAACGAGTTCCTTAGATAAACGAGCAAGCAAATTTCATTAAATTGTAATACCCCTGTAGATATACGATAGCACAAACCATGTGGACAATCGATTTAAGAGAAAAATTTCGGATGCAAACCTTAAGTTCAGGGTTCAATTCGTCCACGATTGGTCCTCCCCAGATGCTATCACCACCTTTACCGGTCCCAGTCGGATCACCAGTTTGTACCATAAAATCCTTTATATTACGATGGAATATGCAATTGTTGTAGTAACCACTGGCGCAGAGTGCAAGGAAATTCTGAAAAGAAAAGAAAAAAAACTGCATGACTCTGTGATAACGGCTGTGGATTTTATGAACAATTCCGAGAGGTATCTTTCGTTGACAATCATCGCTATGGGCACAGATGATTCCATTTTGGAAAATGACGAAACTTTTAATTAGTACCTTTGGTATGTTTCTTTACAACGAGACGATGAGGTGCCTAATACTGGACAATGGTTGAATATAACCTTAAGAAAGTATGAAAATATTGTTGAAACGTTGAACGCTTGTCTATTATGAGGCCAAGGTTTCTTATCTTTGTTTATGAGACCTTTTTTTCTCAAATATTGAAATGCCTTTAGGGATAGACCTTTCTAAGCTGCATGTTTGTCCCAGATCTGTCTGTCATTGTCTGAGAGCTGTTTAATTGGCTTGCAACTATTTAATCGGGTATATTTTATGATCGGTGCATTGATGCCGAACCTATGCGAAAGGCAAGTTCCTAATAGATGCATGGAGGATCGAAAAAAAAAAGAACAAACCTCGCAAGTTTTAGGGCAAAGATCACAATAAAGCTCAATTTTTATATCACCAACGGTTGTTTGTAACGTCACTGACATAACATCATCTATAAAATATTCGTTGCATGTAAAGCATAGGTGATGTATTGTCTAGTGTGCTTCCTCTCGTTACAAACCAATCCTTAAAAAAATAAGCACAATTAAAGATGCAACGATGAGAGAAAATATGAAAGGAAAGACGAAGTGGAAAAGTATCCTTTCTTTTGAGAAGGTACTGAAGACATCTATACATATGGATGGCAACACCTTCGGTTAAGACTGGTCACTAACACTTTGTAAGGAACGCGTAATTAAATACAGCCTAACTGCTCACGTTTGAATAAAGACGAACAGAAAACCTGACTGTTCTGTCGAAGCAAAGTGTGGGATTTCCGTTCATGAAGGAAGGTAGGGCGAATGAATGAATTATGGAGATGTGCTGAGATTTCAAACAATCAAAATTCACATTTAGAGAGAAATTATGAAAGTGATGAACCCAAAAAACTTCTAGAAATCCGCAAATAAATTTGCTGCTTCAGTATCAATCAACTTAGAAAACGCTGCCAAGCAAAGAAAAACGTACACATAATAAATGGGATAAATCTGGTCGAGGCTTCGATAACAGGCCAAACAAAGCCACTCACTCAATCAGAACTGTGTTCGCTTTAATTCATCTACTTGTGGCTAATGCAAGGATCGCGATTAACCGATATTCATCTCGTACTCATACTCACTGTCGGACATCCACATATGGCGCAGCTCAATTTTAATTTCGAGACAACCACAAAAATATGCATAATTTCTGATATAACATTTACCAGTCATTCAAATAAACTCCCCAATTCTCCGCCTCTGAAGAAATTTAGATTAAAAAAATGCAGAAAAATTAAAGAAATAAACCTAAATGGCTTTGCTTACAGTCACCACATTGATGCGCTTGTTCAATTTGGAATCGATCATAACAAAATAACACCAAATGTTACGTCCACCCAACAACACCATCTATGTAATATCCCAGTCACATACAAGGAGAAACGCCAATAATACCTCCCAAACGTATCCAATACCTATTTCAACCCTTTCACTCAGTAATTTCGAACATTGCGGCACAATCTTTCACATCATTCCATTTACGAACCGTTTTGAAGTTCGAGCTCTGAGGATCGCGAATTCAAATTGTTCGATTAACTGCAGCATGCTTCCTCTCATGCCAATCCTCTGTAATCTTCAAGCTTGAAATGTAACATTACCGTAGTGTCTAGGCAGTTAGGCAAGTTGGTTGTTGAGCAGAGAAGGTGGTGCAGGTAAGGTTCATAAAACCATTTGAGAGGGAGGAACGGTTATAGCAGAGATTAAAGAGCCACAGAGCGGAAGAAAAACTGCAAAAAAGGTTTATTTAATGCTTTTTGCAGCATTCTGGAGAAAACGATTTACCAAATTGTAGTGAATATGAGAAATCAAAAACCTTTATCACTGAGTGGTATTCACTGAAAACAAAAACATTTCGAAAATATTGCGAAATATATCGATTAGAAGAAACATAAAAATCAGAGTAAAATAAGTTTATATTATTTACAGCTTTCGAATTCTTATCAAACATTCTATAAACTATGAGAAATTGAATGACATCATTTGATTGGCATCATATAGGTTAAGTCCGTCGAGGATATTGGGAAACTCTCTATGAAATAAAAGCCTATCAAAAGTGTTTTTTTCCACCCTTTTCGATTATCAAACAGGTGCTCAACCGTTTTTGAACTGCTATAACGCTATGACATGTAAATAAGTATTCACCTGAGAATCTGCTCGAGATAAGTCAAACATTGCATGGATTCTCTCTAACGTAAGACGCCGGAGTGGAAAATAAATGTAAAATAATTACCGTATAATATCGAATAAAACCCCAATGGTGAAAAATTTTTCAAATTTGAGAGAAAGGGTTACTCGAGGGTGAATGTTCTATTAGGTTGCGGGTTATTATTTCACAGATTTTTTATTACGTAGATCAACAAGATATAATGGAAACATATAAGAGTATATGCATAGACAATAGTATGAATGTATACAAAATAAAACATATATGACCATCAACGATGTGATGCACTATATTAATACTATAAACATTTTTAAATCATATATAAATCTATAAGGAGGAAAGAAGGTTTATTTAATGATTTGATTTGTCGAAGCGGATGAAATTCACTTGCGATCATATAGGAATCTGTGCATTTACCTATTATAACCTGTCGTTTCCACGCTCATTTCAATGCAATCTCTTTCCAGTGTAGTTCATTGGATATTCGTTCAGAAATAGTAACTATGAATGTGGACGCTTTTCGTTTAAATACTCCCCAAGCAGTATTTGCAACAAATTTATCATTTCAGGGCTATTTGCATGAGAATTTTGTGGTCTATTCCCCCACCCCCTTCCGCTATTTCCCTCCCCGCATCTTTTATGAGGTTTCTTCGATTTGCAATAAATCTCTAATCATAAAAAAAGCGGTACCTTTGAGCGTTTTATCATTTTTTCATACATCCTACCTATATACTTCAGATATTTTCTGCGCGACTCTTAGCAACCGATAATTTCTGACTAGGCGAATCAAATATTTCATAAATAATCGAGTTATTTTGTCCGTAACTGATTGATGCTCTTGCAATTTGGTAAGATTTCCTTACGAAAAACAATATTAAAAGACGTTCTCTTATCAGCATTCTGCCAGATATTTGATCACCTAGAATTAAGGTGATTTGAAGAAAAAAGAAACGAATGTTTGAAATTAAAAAAAAAATAATTTTTTCCTCAATTCTATGCGATAGGATTTCGATCGTAATGTTCAATTTAAATAATCCAGAAAAGTGGATATATTACAAGAGAAATAAATTGGACAATAATTGTGAACTGATGCATAATAAATGCATAAAGAATACAAACTTCTCATTATTAAATAGCATGAGAATATATAACATATAAAATCCGCCAACTATACTTCACAGGATGTTAAGGTTCTATTGTAATAAATATAAATTATGGCACCTATAAAAGGTTTGACAAATTGGTCATTATTACCCCCTCTAATAGTAATTGATAAAACATTTATCTTTTAATATTCCTATAGTGGGTTGGATTCTAACTGTCTATAAGCCTATGGACCAATGATCTGAATATCGAGTTAGCGCTCAAGCGATTGGATTATTCACTTTATTCCCAACGAAATCAACCTTCCTTATTTGATATTTGAATATAGAATTAATCATTTATTTGTCTGATCGCCTAATCAGTTAAATCTATATATATATATATATATATATATATATATATATATATATATATATATATATATACATATATATATATATGTATAATGAGTGTTTTTGATGACCAGTGAAAACTTGTCCGCAGACGGGGACGAACCCGCGATATATATATATATATATATATATATATATATATATATATATATATATATATATATATATATATATTCGTTTTTCATTGACTATTCAATAAGCATTTTGTAACCAGAGTGCAGCACTATTAGTTCACAACGAAACGAAGATTTAAGGTGACATCAACGACAAAGTCCGTCTATCGAGTAACGATTCAACGGCGCAAATGTCATCGACAGCACTTTGTTAAGCCGATGATCCAAATTATAATTTTTAGCAATCACTACCACTAGAATAAAAACCAGCAGTCCGCATAAATTACGAAACGGATATAAACGAAATGGCCTATAAGCTGTAGGCTCCCATCTCGAAGATGTACACAGGGAATGTCTCAATATGAAGCCTTGATCCTGGAAACTTCTAATACTTTCAAAGACCCTCTCTTCTTCCGAATGATATACTTTCCTTGCTTCCTTTCCGGAGTATTAAAAAAGCCTATTAGTGGCGATAGAAGTCAGCACATTCGATTCCATGTAATTATAAAACTTCGAATGCATTGCTGGGGTATTTACCTCCGCTCTACCTTAATTTGCCTCCACACTTTCTATAAGACCAGGTCAATATATAGAGTACATCAAGAAATATTCATCACAACAATGTTATATTTCATCAGATAGATGATTAAAATAATATAAATTTGAGGCAGCTATCTAATATATACCACAACAATACAAAGCAGATATATACAATTCGAATGAATATATAAATAGGCAATTCACTAACAGAAATGAATATTATGGAAAATTAATAATCTCGTAAATGAGAGTATTTTTTTGGAATAATTTCAATCTACCAAGAAAAAATGAAAAAAAAAATTTCCGCTTAATTGGAAATGATCGTTCGTAAAAAATGTATTGAAAAAAGACAGAAAAAATTGTGATTTACTCATTCATTAATATCAGAGGATAGTTGCACATACATTGTTGGCACATAAAGTGAGGCAATGCATAGATTACAATTTGCAACAATGGATGTTAAACAATAAATAATAACAGCATTTTTTGACTTTCCTATTCACTAGAAAATATACTAATTCGTAGCTAAAATGAGCTGAATATCATGATTTACCGTTATCCATTCCCCTGAATTAATCCGTGTTCCTTCATCGGTGGTCCTTTTCATACGGTAAATTACAGTTACTTAGACGAGTCAAAAAATAGCAACGGAAACATTCCAACTAGACAGCCAATGACAAGTCCGAAAGCACGACCTAAATTTACCGTTGATCGAGCTGCAGATGATTCCAACTGAAAATATTAAAACCATGGGATTTGTCTATGTTTATAATCATTCACAATTATGGATGTCGTTACTATCACAATCATCCAGAAGTCACAATAGTAATGTTGTGAGCTGTACAATGAGTATTATATGTAATATTACAATAAAAGCGAACTTGTTTCCATTCAAATCTATGGGGACAATGAAAAAATATCGAAAAGAAAAATCGACAACTCTCTCAGACTGTCTAATTGCCATCTCTAGTCATTTGTCAACTCTGTTGGCATTCGGCTTTCATTCCTCTTCCCTAATTTGGAAGAAAATCTCAAGGAGCGATGTTTTGACATCAACTATGAGATCCAAGCTAATATAGCTCTAGGCAGACTTCCATGCGGCGTTAAGCTTTATGTATTTCGATCGCTCCTTTAATGCAAAATGGGATTACTTTGAAATGGGGGGGGGGGGGAGGACTAAACACAGAAATTTCAAGATCATATATATACCTTTTCACCTCCTACGTAAAAAGCAAAAGGCATATATGAGTTTAAATACGCATAGGAAAACTTCGTAAGATTTAGAGAGAGAAATTTAGAAAACGAGTCAAAGAAGACGCCGAGAATTTAAAAAAAGAACCTGTTGAGATGTAAGCACAGGATGCTTTAAACCAAATTTAGAGACGAGGAATTCAACATAGTGGGCCAATCCCATGCCGGCTACATCCGATATGAGATTGCCGAGTGCTGCTGCTGCCATCGTTGATATTGCCAACCAGGCACCCAATGACTGTAAGTTTATGAGCAACGCTGCTTTAAACGGCCGACAGATTTGGAGAGTGATTCCTTAAATTTTCCGCTCCTTCCCCTCTTCCCTTATCCTACCCTTACGTACGGGTCTGCTCTTGGCGTGTCATCAAATCTCTGATCTATGCTACTGATGGCAAAGTTCATCAGATCCCATGCTTATAGGCTGGATGACCGAGTAGCAGACATCTTGAATGCTCTTTGGCGGAGGTACTCTGTGCAAACTGTACTGACTATATTATTGGAAATCATTGGCAAAAAGATATAATATCTGTCAAAAAACCTAAACTGACCAATTTCAATTCAGTCATATATTTGAGCATTTCACCTACCAAATTTCCGCTTTGTAGTCGTTAAGAAAGATAGCTGCAATTGTTGTCATTTGAAGATTTCTGCACGCCCCTTTTACTGCGAGAAAAGCAGTTTAACAACACACATATTGAGAGGAAACTCAAATCGGCGATCACATTTTATTTAGTTATGTATAATATTTGTCTTATTTTCTTGGTTAAAAACTATACTATAATGTAGTTGATATATCATGCGAGCTGTTATTAAACGATGAATACAGTGTAAAAATATAAAAAAATATTATTAATGTCCTCAAATATGGTTCTAATATTTATTGACAATATTACTAATAATTTGCAGTATTAATCTCTAAATATTACCTAAAACCAGCTCAACATATTCCAGCAAAATAGAACTTTTAAATGATTTTAAATGCCTCAATAAAAAAATAAAATTAAAAATACCTTCCAAATCTATGAAAAAAGTAAGAAATTTAGCACAAACCTGGTCAATATATTCGCCAGCAACAATCATAATCACATTATCAAGAAAGCCAAAACCAATGAATGGTACCGAATTTATAAGAAAGAGTTGTTTTAGTTGCTCCCTTGTCATTTTACCTGTAATTTCCTTTATTTGAGGAATTTTCTGATTTCTGAAACTTCTATAAGTGTGTCAGTTGCACGAAGGATTAGATCTTCCTCCAGATGTGCCTACAGGCGGTTTATGAATATAATAAGCTCACGCTTAAACCACAATAGTTCGAGGCGAAGGTTGACCACATCTAACCATACCGCAGCGAGAAACCGATGCAAATATCCGATAAGAGTGTAAAAAATAAGAATGCCTCCTTTGCAAAAAACTAAAGCAAGCCCTGTTAGACTCTTGTAGATCCCAGTACCTTCCACCAGCATCATTCCAATTTTCTAAAAGCATGTTCGGAAAAAGAAATTGTCATGAATTTTTTAGCTATGCAGGATTTTTTAAAATTTGGTTTATTTTGGAATTTTGGCTATATTTATCACTAAGAAGTATTTAACATCAAACAAAACATAATTCATGAAAGAAATCGAACAACTAAAATAAACTAATACGAGAAATAAACATTTTTGCAGAGTTCAATTATGAATGAAAACAAAAAAACATTAGTTGATAAAGTGAAGAAATTTATTGCCCGAATTATTAAAAAATGCTTCAATGGATTGAAAAGGCCATTTACTTTTCATTTACAACAATAAAGGATTCAGATAAAACTGATAAAATTCGGCAAGCAAGATTTGTCCTCCAACGTATTGCACTTAATAACTAATTAGGTAACAATTACTCACAAGAAATGTTTTATGATCGGTCCAGAAAAATCTGGATCATTATCCAGGCGAAAGAAAACAGAATTTCAGGGTTTTAATGGCAAATACTCTGCAAAGAATACCATTTGAGGTGGTTTGTTGTTGACTCAACTCATCAAGCGCATTCAGAAGCCGACGTCGTTCTTCTGGTCGTAGATTGGCCGCTATTTTACGTGCTTTGCTATCGTTTTCGATTCGCAATTTGCTTACATGCGTTATTACACCTGTTAACAGGAGTACGTAACGTTTCGGTGTAATGATCAAGGAATATATGCCCGTTACATTTTTTGTACAAAGAAGACTTGACAATTCTAATAACAAGTAGAAATAAATAATAGTCACTTGAAAAAATTTCACAACAAATATATACAGTTGGGAAATTCCCGACAATTTGTTTTACCCGGCATGTTTTTTTCTGAATAGTTGGAAGCATGTTAACAAGGAAAGGAATTTCTCGAATTTTGCTCCTTCTGATGAGGTACGTAACTTGGTGAAAAGGCAGAGAGATTTAAATGTCTTGAAACAAATATCGAAATAAGGTAATCTCGAAGAAATACTATCTGACTAATGAGAAGCATCCATCTTTTCAGGTTCAGGGATCACATAAATGAAACTTCGTAAACCCGGCAATTCTTACTTACTGAGCAAATAATTCAGCGATGATAGAAAATTTTGATGAGCATAAGTCAGCTAGATATATTTTCATGAAAATGTTTCCCATACGCAATAACAAGAATAGAATAATTAAAAAAAAAAGCAAAACAAAGGCTGCTCATAGAATATTGACAAAACTGTGGAAAAAAAGTTGATAAATTTGATGCTAAAAAGGCTGATAAAATTATTCATAAGAAAGCTTAATAAATTCTCACCTGATGTAGAATGTCGTGCAATGAATGGTCGCATAGCAGTATTGCGTAGAAAAATCCGTGGCAAGTAATCAACGATCACAAAATTCGCAATATTATAGCGCAATAAACAATTGCTTGCGACCATTGTATTCTTGAAATAATTAAATCAATACACCATTTTCAAATTTAAAAAAAAAATCAAAATTATTCAGCGAATCACGTTTGGTAAAATTAGTGCACTTAGAACGCAGCTCTTAGTGATTCATTTGCCAAGCGAAAACCTATTTAACGAAAAACGATGACCTCAAAGACCTATCATAATTACTCGAAGATGAGCCCTATCTTTAGCATTAATTTTTTCGCTCTGAACCAACCTAGAAGTCTTTATAACGAATTGTACTTCTATTATTATCGTATTAATAAGCAATAATTTCCGTTAAATTCCGATTCTGCAAACTGCCCTTCATTTATCTTTGATCGTGATAAGAAATTCGTCGGCAGATGTGCATCGAACTCGTCGCTCTTTGCTTATCGAATGCCCCACTACCGACCTGTGATTATTCATTGCTCATTTCTCGTCAATTCCACATTAGAAATAATGTAACACAGTTAACGTCAACAATGAGATTAAAGGTGACATCACCTGGGTTAAGATAGTATGCATAGACATGTTGCACTATATGTTAACTTGTTTGCATTCTATGCATATTAAAAATTATGCACTCTAAAGAAAGAAATAATAGCTAGCAATATTAAATGCACATAAATAAATAAAGGAATAAATAAACAAATAAACAAACAAATAAATAAATAAATATATATATATATATACATATATATATATATATATATATATATATATATATATATATATATATATATATATATATATATATATAATATATATATATGTATATATATATATATGTATATATATATGTATATATATATATATATATATATATATATATATATATGATCACGTAAGCTAAAGCCCCAATTTCTTGCCAACCTCAAAATTACCTCATCTCACCACTGTAAAGTTAGTGTAGTTCGATAACAAATACTGAATTTCAATAGCCAATGCATATTTAGAGACTAATGGGTACATCTGAGATGTGAATCCATCTGAGATGGGTACATCTGAGACGTTTACATCCCAAACAGCATTAAGAATAAATCTATCTATATGAAGTTTATAGGACGTCTATAAAAATTACACCTCAATAACAATTAAATAGAGCACTTTAATAAGCGACTATTTTAGTTTTACAGTACTATCGAAATGATATTTTAAATACGTCCACTCTGAAGACTATATCCACATAGATGTCTCCTACATCTGTCAATAAATCTTCCCTTCTTTGCTTCTATGTGAAAGTGATTTCTCTAACCAAACTAACGGAGGACAGCTTCACATTGCAGCTGTCACCTATCTACCAAACATTTTTGCTGACAATCCACTTCCGCCAATGTCAACAAGCATCACAGAAATAATACTCAAAAAATGGACTATTGGCTTTGAGTAGCCCACTTACCAAAGAATCAAGAAAATTTTTCTGCAAACATTCTTTCAAGTGAGGTTGCTAGAAGCTTATAGAAAAATGAGGAGACGAAAGTGGGAAAAGGACAAGTGAAGGAAGTGAAAAGGAGCAGCCGGCTATACGACGATTTGAGTTTTAACGTATATTTGGTGACTAAAATTTCCTTCTTTATTTTCAATAAATCTCATTTTTTAGTGACGAATACAAGTCATCTCTCTTATTTACACTACGACATTCTAAAGTTGCTTACTCTCTTCAGAATTCTCATTTGTCACTGCGATAACGAATCATTGTAGCTAGATCATTACGCGAGAAAATAATCCCACGTTTTGAATATACGAAGAAAATTTTCAAATATTTAAGCAAAGAATTGAAGTGGAAGACACCGAAATGTTTTTTTTCGCAATCCGTTCACTAAGCTAATCACATTCCGGCCACTCCATAACGTAGTCATTACGAATATTCATAAATGAATGAAATCACCATAAGTGGTAAATCTGTGAAAACAAAAGGACGATTACCAAAGTAAATAAGAGATTACTGGAATTAATAAATATTTTATCAAAATAATTCAACTAATCAAACATATAATCATCGAGAATAAAATTCAACGGTATTAATGCTTTAATAGATAAAGCATTAGCCATTGTATTCAATAGCAGCAATCATTATCAGCTGTAATAAACAAATTAAGGAGAAATAAGGGAAATAATTCTAAAAGTGAACAAACAGTCATATGCAAATCCACCAATTAGATCGACAACGGTATTCAGAACGCCTCACAAACACAAAGATAAAGTTTCAACTAATCAATGCCAATTTATCAACTCTTATCAACTTTTCATTCCTCATCATTCAATAAAATAATTGTACTCACATTTGGTAGATCAAAATCATTAAGCTTCATCAGCAATAATTCACTGAAATAACAGAAATCAACTCAAAGAAAGTGATCTAAAAACCAGACGATAAGTGATAGCAACAAATGGGTTTGCAATACAACCCAATAAAACAATATTGGCTTCAATAGAATCTCACTCGCTGAATAGGTCATGTTTTCCAAAAAGAATTTTAACATGAGACGTCTCTTCGATATTCTTATTTCTGTATTGCCAAAGAGCCTTTCACAATGCTGCAACTTTAATTCCCTTCTTTCACGCCGCTTAGAAAAACGTTTTCTAACGGAAAAAAGAGGGAAGAAATAAAAGACTCAAATGATTACCACTCAAAAGAAAATAAATGATACAAATACAACCGTCATAGTAAAACTACACTTTTAACTGTTTTCGAAAAAAACCTCCCTTAACAAGAACTAGATTGACTGACTCATAATCCATATACCTCAGGCTTATAGCGTTTAAAAAGTTCTTTGGGTTTGCTGAATTCGAGAGGAAACAGGGCATAGGTTTTAAAAAATTTTAAAAAAAATGCGCATATTTCAGAGGGGAATAAAAGAAGGGAGGGGCACAAACAAGAAAATAGATAAACGGGCATTTGCTCGATGAAACCGTCATTAGCCTTCTGCCAAAGTGTTCCCAAATCTCATATGTGCTGTCCAATCGCCTAATTCAGTGTGCAATATCCTCATTCAAATAAGGTCAGCATAGACCAATTCAAGAGTCGACAAAATGTACTACAATAGGATTTGCACCAATCATAGCTTCTCAAAATGAACGCATAAGCGATTGATAAACCGGTAAATACAATAAATCGATTTTAAATAGCCCGAAAATATGACACAACCGCATAATGCTATCACAGCACAATATGAATGAGCATTGAAGATATTATCAATTCGCATCTCTGTCCATCTTCCCATGAAGCATGTCATTTGTAATTT
Organism: Baylisascaris procyonis; assembly: GCA_037389465.1. NCBI lineage: Eukaryota > Metazoa > Nematoda > Chromadorea > Rhabditida > Ascarididae > Baylisascaris > Baylisascaris procyonis. Next base: position 743,634 of record JAZARR010000231.1, on the reverse strand, counting down.
TAGTTACCCTTACCCAAAAACCCAACAAACATCCCGTTAAACATATCAAATCTGGTAACACCTAAAATTCTATTCGAAAAAAAACATATGGTGAACACACATTGTTTCGTTAATGTGCGTGTATATCAACCGTTGTCCTTTTTTTTTCACTTCAGCTATTTTAACTATAATGGGTATAGATCCCCACCAGGCATTCTTCCTATTTCTGGTGATGCTAATGACTGGGGTGAATCATTCAGATTCAATATCGACCACGCCCGCCTCCGCGGCCACGACCGCGTTGACCTCCGTATCCTCCTCCTTGGCCACCATATCCACCTCCTTGGCCACCGTATCCGCCTCCTTGGCCACCGTATCCTCCGCCTTGTCCTCCATAGCCACCACCTCGACCACCGCCTCGTTGGTTAGCCATCTCGTATTCATACATTACCTATAAATGAACACAATGTGTTGGTTGACTCGAATAAAATTCTAGCAGTAAATTTTCCAAAATTCAGATAAAAGGAGGGGCGGGGTATATTCGCTGGGAAAATATGAAGACAACATATTTTCTAAGATTTTGTTAGGTGGTTAGATCAACAACGTAAACAAACATAGCTGTTTATATAAAAATATACATTATACATCAAAAACAGTTTATGTGAATGAAAATGCAAGATAAAAGTATAAACGAAACAGCAAAAAGTTATGTGAACAACATTCTTCATATTTAATGGTGGAATGGAGTATCAAGGAAGGCAACGATAAATATGCAGAATGCGGTATGTACAAGTGATGCATATAGGTGAGATGTAATTGTACGACCCGTGTTCCATATGAAATCACTGAGAACAAAGATTTGCTTTTCATCGTCATCCTTAACCAACTTGTCACATCTTACAGAGTTGTCCCCAAAATAATTTACACACTAATCCTTCATTTCATCAATAATCTCCTCAATTAATAGTGAATTGCTGCGAACGATCACATCAAACGTAAGTGTCGAAAACCGAGATTCATAATAAAAAATCTAACCTGGTTTTCAAATCCTGTGTCATGGCCACGTCCACGACCTCCGCCACCGCGATAACCTCCACCACCCCCGTAAGCGCCACCACCACCACCATAGCTATCTCCTCCACCTCTACCACCGTAACTACCTCCACCCCCTCCGCCATATCCACCCCCACCTCCACCATAACCACCGACGCCTCCACCGTAACCACCGCCTCCTCCACCATAACCACCCCCACCCCCACCGTAACCACCTCCACTCCCGCCATAACTGCCTCCGCCTCCACCGTAACCACCCCCACCACCACCATAACCGCCTCCACCTCCTCCGCCATAGCTTTGCGAGCCTCCGCCACCACGTCCACCTCCTAAAAATTAAATTCGCATTCGCATCTCACAAGAAAAGTAGATATTCCCATACATAAAATCACCTTATTTGAGATCTCTAAATATATGTTTGGATGAAGAAGCACCACTAATTCTTATAAACCTCATCAAATATTAAGAAAATAAAAACATGAGAAAAACGTTTTGTAACAATATAATTGCAATTCCATCAAGCAATAGATCGTCTATTAAAAGGATCGCCAACCGGGAAGAAATACTAAACAACTCTTGCCCATACCTTCAACAATTCACATATGCACTCAAATAGCATTTCTCTGCTTCATATTGAGGATTAATAAATTCATTGTGCATCAATCGATGACATTATGCAAGAAATCATTTTTTTTTCACCGATACTTTCTTTTAATTAAAGTTCTCAAATGTTTGCAGTAACCAAATCAATAGGTTGTCATTCCCATCGAACATTAGCAAATGATTTATAAGTGAACAAACTGTGTTGATTATATGCTGTAGAAAATTAACAATTTCACAACTTCAGCTAGCAAAAATTATGAATATCCAGTTTAGTTATGAATATTCAGTTTAGAAGAAAAGAAAAGAGCCGGAAATAGGAGGAAAAAGAAAGAAATAGAAGTTTAGACATGCACGCAGAAATCTGAGCAAAGAAATGAGAAAAGCATGGACGTATGCGAAAGACCGGCAAAGCACGTTGTGTATTTCTGCAGAGTACTGTAATCAGCATAAAAATAATGCTCGAGATTATCTCTGAGGTATTTTAAATGACGGGGGACCACTTAACCAAATGAACGGAACCACAGCTCACCCGGCCAGATCAGATTTCATTGCAGCAACTATGAGCTTCTAACTCGAAAGTATCATACAGTAGAAGAAACTTAAGGTCGGAAATCATGCCAGTTTTGGAAAGTGAGCCCAAAATGTGCAGGGATATCGATCCTGAACAGTCCTTAAACCATTGCGGTTCATCCCGAATTAAACGATGTGAAGACGAGGACAAATAGATTCTTTACAATATATGAGTTTCACTGAGCTAAAAACGCAAAAAAAAGATCATAAAAACGAAGTTGCCACAATCCATGAATGAGCAGGTGAAAAGCGAACTGTGACTGCAATGAAACCTAAAAGAAGAAAGTTGCCGGAATTTGTACTCATATAGACCTGAAAGCCTCAAACAAGTTCAAATACGAGAAAAAAACGAAACAAAATGAGAGCGCAATACAATTTCATATGTTAATTCACCAGCTAGAATCATATTCTACGATGGTGACTAGTCATTGCTTGAAATATTTCAGCGCTAACAATCATAGCTCGTAGTGTTGAGAAGCTTCGCCATGAAGAGAAGAAAAGAAACGGTTACAGAAAAAATGATTAAATAATCAAATCGAGAAGGAACATGGATAAGGCATCAAAAATTTGCATAAACGGAGAAAAAATAAGAGTAACCTCGCTCAGGAACGCGATCTTTCATCCAAGGAGGCATTTCGGGCGGTGGTGCACGCAACTCAGAAGGACGTCCTCCGCGATCGCCCGGCCTTTCAGCCATTAACACCTGCAAATCATTTAGGCATTCACACTGTGAAATTTCAACAATAAAGTCCCGAATATATTATGAATTTGGGCATTCCACCCTCATCCAAATATGAATTTCGTCTAGAAAAGCTTATTTCATAAAATATGGAAGTGTTAAAGGTTCAGTGATGAAGAGACCTGACTATCAGACAAATTAAACAGTTAAAAATGCAAACTTATTTCACTTTAAGAATGCATTCCAAAAGTTTGGTTTGTTTTTTCGAAAACTTCCCTAACGTTTCCCTCCGGAAATATCGCCTTATAAGCGTCTTTAGCAGGCTTATCAAAAGTTATAAATATATTCAACTGCCGAACGGAAAAAAAAAACTGCAGAATTTTTTGAAAAATTTCATCTGAATGCAGGAAATATTCTGCAAGAAGGGAGCAGTGGGTGATATGCAATACCCCAAAATCAGATATGAGGAATGCTGTCTTCATTACGATGGGAGAGAGGGATGCGAGGAGGGTGGGGATACGAACGATGGAGGCTACAATTTTCGACAGTTGAGAAGTCACAATACGCAATAACGCTGTAATAAACTAATGCAACAAACAAGAAAACAGTGAAAACAAACATGAAGATGATGCAAAAAACCTCAGCAAATTTCAGTGTTCAAGTATATCATCGTTTTTCATTCAAATACATTCGTATCGTCTTATAAGCTCGTTCATAATAGTCACATCGAGGAACCCGTTTCCTACATTATACACTCTACTACTAAGGAATGAGTGACTATGATCGGTACGACCTTATTAAGACGAGTGGCAGTTCGTTGGCGCTCCTTTCCACTACTCATCTTTTCGACGGTAAGAAGATCGGATGTGGAGGCGAGTAGATCGCACATTGTCACATTTGATGATGGTATTATGCGATCGCGTTTACTGCGATAAGCTTCGTGTACTTGATTCTAAAAATTGAGCATTGTAAGAAAAAAATCATAGGAAAAACACATGGTCTCCATTCAATTTCTTTTAGAAGAATTAAATAAACGAAATGCCACCCACGTAGCCGAAGTCATAAAATAGGAATGCTCCATCGAGTGCCACCTAACTGACCAAAAATCCACCCGATCGTAGTAACTGATGTTTTTCCATTGCAAAGAGAGTTTAATTTGCAGAGAAGAGAATGAAGTGGCATAGTTCCAAGCCACCTCATTTAGCTGCGAGACAAGGACAGAAAGAGCCTGAATACATTAAATATGCGTTATGCTATTGAGTCGTTGATTTTCAGCAGATAAATCCATTATTCAAAATAATTAAGCCAATGGCTAAGCCTCACAGGTGAACGTCCTAAAACTATCGATTCTAGAAAGGCTAACTAAAAACCAAACTTAAAAACTCAGCCCACAGCACCACTGAGTGACTGGCACTCATTTTCTAAACGCCTTCGAAATCTCGATAAACCTTAATCGTTTTAAAACCGATAGAACTACTTCTAAACTTATGGAGAATGACCTGTGAATTTAAAAAAGTGTCATATCTGAAGAATCTTCCCTTGAATTTTTCCTTTTTTTTCCATAGTCTCTTATGTCGCGCTCTACAGGCGTCGCTTTTGGTGGCATTAATATAAACTTGTCAACTAATTGCTAATTATGCAGTGATGTGCTTATAGGTCATAAACTCTTAGAAGACTGCGTTTGAAAGGCCAAGACAGAGGTGCAACTCACTGGAACGGATCTACATAAACGGCGGCATTAAGCGTAAAAAGGAAGAAGAAACAAACCTCCATTTTCTTTATGCGATCCGACCACATGAATGATTGAATAGTGACGTCAAGACGTTTCAATAGCAACTGCATTCTATTTCGATACTCCTCTCTGAGACGTTCATTTATTTCATTGATACGTGACCACTGCGTTGGAGTCAACGAAGCGGTTAGCAATGGTCTCGGTTTTACTAAACAGGTCTTCAATTTGCCTTCTACCTGCAAATAATTTCAAGCTGACATAATGCACTCATTTTTATTAGTTTCAATTCTCCGATCGCATTCGAATTTTCAGGCAAGTAGTAGCTACAAGTAATAAGTTAAGCTGTAATGAGAGGGTAAAAAACATTCCAACAATAAACGTTAAATTCACAAGGTCTTATCGCCATTCCAACTGAACTGCTCTTCTATCAACTCATTATCCCAGGTGTGACCCACTTTCGTTAGCCATTACGAAGATCCCTCTTCCTAGCATAGCACGAAGAGGTGGATAACGGAGTGGACCTAAACCGAATGCGTGATAGACTGGTGTTTCATTCACTAGACTACCCAGGCCGTTTTGTGCTCAAGCTAAGAAGTACAACAGGCTATAGGCTAAAACGATACAGCGCCAACCAACGATGCAAATCTAACTAAACTGTCGTAGTTATATAAAACACACAGCTGAAAATTGGCGGTTTTAATAACTACGATAATCGCGTGGAACTATAACTCATCTCGAAATAAAACCAATTTGCCCAATACAATCGATGGGAACTTATATCACCAATCGACACAACATATAGGAAAACGAAAACGTCATATAAGGGAAAAAAGCTATTTCCACCCAAAGTGGCAATAGTCTGATGAAACTGGTAAAAGAGCCGATCTTTGGCGGTCTTTAAGTTAAGGAATTACAGCAGATCGCAAATAGCGATTTCTCTGATCGCTTCTATAAACAGTGTTAGGCTGCAAATTCCTTGAATTTTCAAATTTTTTTTTAGGAGGGGAGATGGAAATCTCTAGAAGTTCTCCCTTTTCCAGCTTATAAAGCTGCTTGCGCAGAATAAAAAAAAACGATAAGGCTTTCGATCTTGGCATTTCTCATTTCCCGTCTTCAACAGAGTTCATATAAACTTTTTAGAAAGGAAATATAATAAGATAATGTAGAAAATTGCATGCAACAACGAATCACGAACTTTAGAAGCATTTTACTAGTTCACATAAAAAAGTGCTGCTTCAAAGAACTAGACTAAATTGAAGTATGTTACAAGGGTGATCGGTTTAATGCAGAAAAAATTTTACTGCAGCGGTATAAGATTGTATTAAAAGAATATTGCATTATTTCACTCCATATGGTTTATCGGAGAATCTGGAAACGTAACAGATTATTAAAGCTTCTTCCTGTAGAAATTTTTACAAAAGATGCTTATAGTTCATTCACAAATATTTATTCGGTTTCTTATCTATAAATGCTTACTCGAGTTTTAAGCTGTGCGAAAAGTTGTTCCACAGTGAGGCCAACGGGTGGTTGCGGAATCGAAAGTGCCTTCATTGCAGCCTCTATATAGAGTACTTCTTCGCTTTTCTTCTGAAACAACAAAACTACTTTCAATTAAACAATAACGCAATGAAAGTATGAAAGAGAAATATTTGGAAATTTGAAATGAAATTGAAGATTTTTTATCATTCAGAAGAACAGCGAAAAAGAATTTGAAAAAAAGACAAATGAAAAAAAGGGCTCAGTGATTTGAAAAATATAATCTTTAAAGAGCGAGGAAAAATAGTAAGAGAATATAATAAGAGGAAATTGAAAAATGATTGGAAAAAATTGGAACTTAATCAACAACAAGAGAAAAGTAATTGGAACTTAATCAAAAAATAGTCGATTCGGCTCAATAGAAAACCGTCTAGCTGTGGATTACAATCTATGAATGCCATCCTTTTAAAGTAAACATAGCTTATCGTACAGTTCCTTTCCCAAAATTCAAATGCACCCCTCATTTTGCTCAATTATACTACCAATTTCATCACTCACAACCGACGAACTCTTTTGGTTGTTTACCGGCCCTCCTTATTCCTCATCGCTCTTCTCCATATAATTTTCGTAATTAGCAAACAACTTTTTAATTGTTGTACTTTAATAATCTCGACTGAGATCACCTTTACATATACGCCCACGCAGGGAACAAGGCACGTCGAACTTCGCTACAGAATGAAATTCACTATGACACATAAATATTTATAACGATCATTTCGACATTCATTAGAAGAACAAAGGGTACATGGCCTCCCCTTCCCTATCATAACCTTCACTATGGTAGCGATGCGTACGCAAGCTCAGTTCCGTTCGCAGCCAGGGTGCTATCGTTCTCTGCAACAGTGCTCACGACTATCCCTACCGCCACCTTTTCGACTTGAGGGCTGCCGTTCATAAAAGATGGCTGCTGTGTAAACCACCGTAAAAAAATTTCTTCGACTGAGCCATGTGCTTATATTTAATGTGTGATATATATTATTTCCTTAAAGCCGCATAACAAAGCATTTCAAATTGCATTATGTTTAAACAAATCATAAAACTTACCAATTCCATCGGTTCATCTTCTTCCCTTTTGAGTGCAGTAAGTCGAGCACATCGCATTTGTCGAAGAAGGAAATTCAACAATTTTTGGCGACTCTCCACCGAATTGAGTCTTTCGTTCAACGGACCACGTGTTAACGCATCGATTGGACATTCTGAAATATGAACTCATAACAAACAATTTGCACTTCGGGGCGAGCAATAGAAAACAAACTATCATAACGGATCGCAAATCACCACATCTATAACGAAGCGTATGCGAAGATTGAGTTGAAATGATGTATCGGGTTTAGCGCTGTGTGCACGTTTATTAGATCGTTACCATATTTCAAATCAACGCAAATATCACTGCTATATTTTAGGAAAAACATAGATCGGTTTTTCATTCAACGGACAGAAGAAAAAAATTCATCACATCTGATGATTTATCGGTATAAGTATGCTCTAAGCGCATTGAACGGTTATTAAGACAACAGAAAAATTTAGCAAACCCTAATGAAGCAGTCGCCTGAGGGCATAGAAATACTGCATAAACGGATTCCGAGAGTGCAGCTTTCCCAGGTAGCTCTAATCGGAAAAAATGGGGACGCGTGCCAGATGTTGATTGGCACAATGTTGGTTTCCATAGTACGGTAATGCCTCGTTTGCTCAAATATAGCTCCATTCCTTCGTCGTTTCTCCCTACATTTGTCACCCGCTGCCCCCTCCTTCATGTACCATCTGCAGTAAACAGAAAACAATGACGGGCAAGAAATGAAGAAAAAAAAATGGCCAAACCGAGTTCATTGAGCAAAGAGCTGAGTTCAAGCATGAAGAATTCGAGGTTTTCGGCCTCAGCGAGTGGTCGCACCGTTTCTTCTAGTCCATATAGAGCACTCAATTCATTGCACAGCCAAACAATCACATCTGCGAAACGACCGCCTTTTAGACCATCGTCGATCATCTGCGACAATTCGGCGACGCTAACTGACTTTGGATAACTGCAACTGGGGCATTGATGTCATTTGCTTCAGAACAAAAAATCAGGTCTTAGAAAAACTCATTTTAATTGCCTTTCATCAATCAAAAAAGGCACTATGGTGAAAAGCTGTGAATCAGCTTCTTCAGATCCAAGATGTTTGGGACAACATTGATGTCCAAATAACGTATAAATAATTTGCGATCGAAAAGAATGAAACAAGGAAAGAATTGACCATTGCGTTAAAAAAAATAAAAATTTTTCACCGGAAACGACGAAACAAGTTCAACAACGAAATTTTCACCAAGAAGGAAATTTAGGAAGGTTAAATGAATCAAGAAAATTTTTGTAAAGGCAGATGCGAATAAAATGAGAAAGTGACCGCTCTTTCAGATGCTCAGTCTAATTTTGGCTAGGCTACTAGCTAGATACAATGTTAGATACCATACCCGCTCTTGAGGAGTTCCTTTTGCAAATCGGCAACGTCAGGCGATGATGGTGGTCGAACCATCGTCGATGCTTCCACCTGAAATGATTTCACGAATTGCAGAGTTGCAAATAACGCATAAGAAGGACGCCATCTCAAGTACTCACTGCTTCCTCGAGAAGCAATGGACAGTTAATGCGACGATAATAGCAGGCATAGTTCACAACTAAGCCGATCACGTCACTTAAAAGTAGTGCCGGATTTGAATCAACTTGCCAAAACATGGAAAGGTCTGAAACACTATCACCGCAGATCTTCTCATCGCTGAAGGTTGTTATGTCACTCGAGGAAAGTCGAATCAATTAAATACCTTGACCAGGTAACGGAAAAGCTATCTGCTACTTCAAACAAGCCATAGAACTAAACACAACACCAGGTCGATGCAACACCAATGAATGCGACTATCGATGAAACTTTGTATTTTAACGATTCTTCACACGACTCAAACTCAAAAAATGTGGTGTAATTTTCGAATTCTCGTTGTAGGTTAAGCCGTAAATATTATACAGCCTTAAATTTTCGTCAGTTGAACTATGCATCGAATGCTAATAGATTTGGACTTGAAGTGATGGTGTAGAAAATTTTGGAGCGCAAAATAATTGCAAAAAGTTCCCTAATTAAGTGCCACCAAAAGTTCAAAAAAAAAGAAGCGATTAGTTCCCCATCCTCCCCCACCCCCTCCATCCCTTCAAAAGCAATAACAAGGAAATTCATCTATCATTTCCTTTGCATTTTTCACTTGCTATTAACGCACATGTCATCGAATTAAAGCATTGAATCTTGAAATTAGATTGATTGAATATTCAATGAATTGTTAATAATTTCAACTTCAACAATTTTTTTGCGAGCAATTACAATCAGAAATTTAAAACTATAATAAGTTCCACGATTACATAATAGGTGTTTGAAGAGTCTAAGGTCTATAACATATTTTATGCATTTCCTTTTTTAGTGGGAAATACCAAAAAGAAAATAATTAGAACAAATCGATAATGAGAGAGGAGCTTAGTAAATTTTAAATAATGTAAGTCTCTGGAGGAAAAAAGACAAGGAAATAAAATAAGCGCAAATACCTGTTGCTAAGCAAGTGAACTTGGTGGTGAAATGAAAACTTTCGATGTTGGAGATGAGCGATCGACTTGAACTGAATTGAAATGGTATTTGAGAAATTGTTTATTGCCATCGTTGAATATCAAGGTCTACAAAATTCATTGAATGATTTATCGTTAGGTAATTGATATTGCACCACAAGCAAAGTGCTGCTTCACAAGCGGATCAAAAATTGAGGACAGTTGCACTACGAGGAAACACATATTCTTGTGGAGTATAAAGTACTTTACGTCAGTATTATCTCAGTATAACATTTTTACCGCCTTGGATCTACCGATCGTTTTTCATTTATAAAACTTTCAAAATTAGCAAGGGTGTTTCCACGCTTCTCTTTGATGCTGAATCAAGAACCGATCGGTCGAACCGTTGTTTTGCTCCGCCAAACGTCCACTGATTTGGTGGCGCTAGTCCACTCTGATTACGCTCTCGCTTTTCCTTTACTTCTCATCTATTTTCAGTATTCCACCATAGTCACTTATTGTTCAAAAATAAGACAACACAGAGCATCACATCGGAGAAGAATTGATGCCATGGTACCTATGTGTTGTTACCCTGCTATCCCTAGGATATGGGGCTGTTAGATATGAGAGATTGCAACTGTTCTTCCGACTTTCTCGTACAGTCGAAAAATGTACCTGCTTGAAATCCTCTTTCCGATTTAGAATCCCTCCACTCTACATTTCACTTGCTTTAAATCCATTTCCTGCTTATCTTTTCTAAGTCTGATGCTCCCACAGCAAATTTGCATACCCTTCGTGAATGCAAAGACTAGTCGTCGCAATTACCTTTCCATCATGAGTCAAACCGTTTTTGCCAACTGCCTAAAAATCTTTTCTTCCAAGCTCATGCATTCTTCGTTCAATGATAATCAACTTTTGCCGAGTCAGAGGCAAAAACGTACCAATTGTGATCTGTTTTAACCGATATTAGGGTATTTGATAGCGCGTTCTTGCGCTTCTATCAAATTTTCTACATTCGCACTTTTGTTGTGTATCCTCGAATCGAAACCATTTCCCTTCAAATGTGAACTTTAAAAGTTCACATTTAAGCGTTGATATCATTTGTAATGTGGATTTTCGTTTGATTCGATATTGTGCACATCGAAATTTCATCGTTAATGAAATAGATACACAATGCTTCGAGATTATTGGTGCAGTAGTGCAAGGTATCCAAGGCATGCTTTATTAAGGGTAATTTAATCGCATTTCCATGATGAGAAACGGTTTTAGAAGTCCGAACAACGTTGTAGAAACTCTAATAGCTCGGTGACAGTTGCACTGCCTAGCTCTTGAGCAACCTTTACATTACTTATGTAACTTTGAAATGCACCTTCTTGTATAACAAGTTTCTAGCCTATATGACCTTTGTAATCCTATGCATTAATCCTACGCCATTCGATAAAATCAACGATGTTAGAATATTTGCAGCGTGCCGTAATGAAAAAAGCATTTTTTCCAGAGATAGACTGGGATCGGTAGCATTTATGTGTCGAATTTATAGAGTGATGCGAAGACTATCACAAATACTGCTTTAGTTACGCAAAAAAAAAAAACGGAAAAAAGAGGATCATACGCCCTTGAAAAATAGAGCAATTTTTAAGTATATGAATGAAAAGCTGACTATTCGATTCTCTAACGCTCGCAAAAGGGACATCGATGACGTAGTAATCAAGGATACTGTTAAAGGCGAATTGCTTGCAGACTTCTTCGCGGACGTTTTCAAAGTGGATAACGGTTCACTGCATCGTTATGGAAACATTCTTCCATCTTCATAGGAAGCTGCTGGTGTTTCTCCTCACGAAGAGAGCGTTCATCAGCATTGATTATAAGCTACCGCCTTATCAACATAGTTTCTTCAATGCGTAACTTTACTGAAACCACTCTCTTAAGCGCGATTCTCAGACACTTATTCCAAGCCTTTCATTACTTTTCTAGGTCTGTAGCGGAATACCTTACACAAATACGATCCCGTCATATCGTCTCTAGCAGAATAGTTATAGAAAGCATACAGTATTATTTCAAATGCCTTACTACGCAGAAAAGTACGGTAGGAAAGGTTCGAAATTAAGAGTGCTAGCCTGAAATACTTCACCTAGTTCGACTAGAATACAAATATCCGCATGTTGAATTTTCATTGCACTATCGAATTGTCAATCAGTTTTAACATATCTCATTTTTTTCTCATTTGCATCGGTCAAATGGTCGTTTTAACCATTTTAAACATAATACTGTTCCTTTTTCATTTCAGTTCAGAGAAATTTGTGCTTCAAATGAGTCATTATTATCAATGCATGAAATCATTCTATTATCATGAATCATTTCATGTGATTTTCTCCACTCATTTATCGATCTCATCAATTAATTCAAATTTGAGATTCTTCAAACCCACAAAACAGAACTCATTGATCTGGTTATATAGTCTATTCATAGTAGCCTGAAATATTTATGCATCTTTTCTTTTCTTTCTTTTATATTGTTTTTTTTTTTTCGTGCGCTACAATATGTTAAAAAAATATTTTCTTCGTGTAAATAGAGTTCTGTTTTTTTCTGCCAACTTCAAATTGCATTATCCGAAGCACTCAGCTAGAAATTAAGTTAGCCAACGAATTGATGAAAGCGGACGAATGCATTCATTCGACCATAGTGTGATTGTCTTAGGTTTGTTAATTCATTTTATTCTTCAATGTGTTGCCGTATATATATATGTGTGTGTTTATGTGACAGCTGCGATAGCTTTACATATCTCTTTGCTTATAAAAATAAATGACGATAAAATTAGACTCACGTTGGGATCAAGAAATAACCTATCTAATATCAATCTTTTCCACGATCAATATGAAATTTCTCAAGTGGCAAATCCATCTTTTTATGGAAAAAAAGAACGTTAATGATAATGCTTAGCGATCTGTTCGAGATATTATATAAGTTCGAGATATTATATAAGCTTAGCGATTCTAAGGAACATTATACTCACTATGATAAACGCTGCAATGATATGAAGGTAATTTTATGATAGTACTGCATATTTTACTGTTTCAACTTAAAAAAGTAAACCCATTTAACCTCATTCTTTCTTCGAAATAAACAGCCACTTCCCTAAAATCATTTATATTTAAAGGAGATCGCATGCATTCGCATCCGTCAAACAATGCTGTTTAGATGAATGGATACAATGAGCGTTTTCCTCGTGTTATTCAATTTGTAAATTTTTTGAAAATATAGCGCATAAAAAATTTATCGTTGGAGACCTCTAAAAATTGGTTGTCGCGTTGTATTTGCTTTTGAGTTGTTTTCAGTTGATGGAAGTACTCTTAGTGGATGCATCTAATCCCTCGACGTCGAACGGCGAATCTTACTTTTCATTCAATGTTTGGTTAGTCTAATGCTTTTGTTTTTTTTTTTTTGCAATGGATATGATGATATTTCGATTGTTATGAACTGGTATCGATGAATAAGCAGAAGATGTAGAGCCGAATTCCTATGCATTTCCACAAGAAAAAACATAATAGAATAAGCATTTATCTATTTCTCGATTGATAAATTCTTTTGCTTTTCCATTGATCACTATTTAGTATGTGTCTATAGCAATGATAAAATATGCGGAGAAATTCACAACCTACTACATATCACTAGCAAACTTTTCTCTTATTCTCAATGCTGTATAATTAACTATGATCTGCCCTCGAGATATCATATCTGTATTCTCTATTCTTGCGATATATTTATTCAAAGCAATCAAATCTCACTAAGATCCCGTCCTGAGTGTTACCCATTTCGGTTATTAAAGAGCGATTATATCATCAGCAGTGATAGATTTCAGGTGAGTTAAGTAAGAAGCCAGTTTTGAAATGCGCAAAGATCCTATATCTCTAGTGTAAATACTGAACAATCGGAATTCCGATTTTTGTGAATAAAGAGCATTTTAAGGGTTGAAATTCTTGGGAAAATGATCAAGAAGCTTGTGAGAAGAGACCATTTTTGAATATATGAATGGAACAATTAGAATTGAGAAACGTTTCTGAGGGATTATTTCATCGTTAAAAGAGAGGAATGATGAATTATTGAGAGGAAGTATTCGGCGCAACATCTACTCTAAACGGCCTTCTGTTGTCCGTTGAAATATCCAAAGAATGAGTTTGTTTAATATTAGGAAAGCAACGATTCCATCCACTTCTATTGTATGATTTATTATGAATGCAGAAATGCGCTAAATAAACGCGTTATGCCCATTTCGATGACCAGTACGTACAGATGGTGGCAGGTTGTTTTTTCAAGCATTTTAGTCAGAATGAGCGTGATGAGCGTGATATAAAAGTTGAGATATAAGAAAATCTGAAGATAAAGTGAATCTTATCTTATTCAAAGAATTTCATTTTACAATAAAATTTAAAAATGCGTCACCTCAATAATCTATATAAAGAGCAATAACATGCGAATAATTTAGAGGCGTTATTTGAACAATCTCGTTCAATAGCCATCGATTCTATTTGCACCGTTTAATTTCAAAAATTTTGAATATCAAGGAAAAATACGAACTTCATTAGACGCTTATTGCGACTAGCGAAACGTTGGGTGATCGATGATGGAGTAATCATTCTTAAGTTCTTTTAGAAGAATTGTCATTCCATAGAAATGCATCGATATTTCACTATCGGATATTATCGCTTATCTCGATCATACTTCAAATTTCTTTCTATAAAGCGTCGCGACGCTATTCGTTCGGCTTTTTCCACTTTTTGAATACTGGAAAAAGTCACTGCACCGACATATATCCTTCTGAATGTGTTTCTCATCGTATACATTCGACCCCTTTTCGACTCCTATTTCTCTCTCTCCCTCTCTCCCTGTCTCTCTCCCTCTCTCTTCCTCTCTCTTGTGTAGTCGAACTGTGCTCTCAGCGCAGACATTGAGCTCCTTTCAGCTCCCCCAAATTTCAAAAGCTTGACTTTGTCTCATTATGCAGTAACCTTAATCAACAATAGCCAACAAAATTCTACAATGGTAACGCTTCCCTTTCTTCAGTGTCTGTGTGTCTCTGTAAACGAGCCGAATTGTCCATATGCGTGAGAAGAATTAAAAAAAAAAAAAAATCACTATAAAGTTAAATATTCGAATGCCACGCCTATAATCACCATTTTATAACTGTTAGCCTCCATGATTACCTATAATTTTTTATGACGTCATTCAGAATTTTAAGCAATCTGTACATTTGAACTATTATTATCGCTTACAGTTGTAATAATTTTGAGCTACAGGTTTACAAATCCGTAAAATAAAAACACATGAAAATCATGACCTCACATGTGTGGACGCTCATACTTTAAAAAATAGCACTTATCTAGAGATTCCATTATTCGCCCAATTCCCAAATGTAAATATTCTTTTCATTAAGTATCTGCAAAAAATAAGTGAAAATATTAATATGTTGCTATTCACATGGTAAAACGACAGTATTACATTAATACTTTCCCCATTAGCTGTCTCAATAATTTGCATCAAAATTCGCATCAAAATTCGCAACAAAAGGAATAATGATTCCATGGTAAGTCTCTGTAAGCAATGATAATCCCATATCAAATTAAATAGATTTCTTTGCAAAATTTGTTGTGAAGTTCTGATAACCGAAGTATAAACGACTTATAAGATTAGGTGACTCTCTCATGCCACTTAAATCTTCAATTTCGAGGGTTCGTTTTTTACATTTTTTTAATGGCCTTTCTTATCAAGACTATTTTCTCGGCGTCAATGAAGCAAATGACTTTCTGTATTAAATAATTTCAAATGGAGAGATTTGAATGCAGAAATTCCATAATGAAGAGTCAGTCGCTTATCGGTGTCATTCGGTGCCTCGATTTAGTGCATCTGATTTTTTTTTTTTTTGAAGTAAAAAGTAGTGCTATTACAAATTTATTAGTTATTATGGATTTAGATTATTTCATTTCTATCATTAGCTAAAATAGTAAATGATTTCCGAAAAAAATATTTTTATTTCGTTCGAATTTGATCAACGTGATAGCCAATGAAAGTATTCAACAGCATTCAACAGTTTTAAACCGAACTAAATTTACCGAAAATTGAAATTGAAAACAATATTAAAATGAATATAACTCGACAGGCTTTTTTTTGCTGTCGAAAAACACTTCGAATTATTCAAATCGCTGTATTCAATCCGTCAAGTGTTACCTGTGCTATCGCGTCTGCGGAATGGACGCCGAAAATAATCCGTCGAAAATAACTTTCTTCCACAATTTTTTGATAATGCGGAAAAAATACCAGATGTAATAGTGCTTAGCAAACAATATAACTGGAAATAAACTAAAATATGATTTTAAAAAAGCGTCATTATTCGATTCTCACAAATTTTAGCAAGCGATCCCTCAAAAGAATTCTTCAGCTTAATGTCGTCATATTACTTGCTCTAAGAATTTTTTTTTTTACTAATGCAGTTAGTATGGAAATTTCCCTTTTGAATTATTCATCGTGATCGATGAAAATTAGTCATGAGACGCTTAATTTCAACGTAGGTAACACAAGTAGAATTGCGCAAAAATTTTTACTGATAGTGGAGATTATTCTCTGCGGATTCAATTTGCGATACAAACAATCAGCCTAATCGATCGTAAGAGAAGGCAGCTAGATAATGCGTTCTGCAATTTCTTTTAGTCTGTTTTTTTATACGCTATTTATGATGAAAACACTATAAATAAACTTTCTGTTTATATCGACAATAACGCTTTCATTGCGAAGAATTTATTGTACAATCAACGATCGAATTCCCAAAAAAAAATGCCTTCCGAACTTTATTTCCACTTATAGGCCTGAAATTTGATTGATATTTTCTGAAAATTTTGCAGAATGCTGATCATAAGGTTCATATAGATGAGTATTGATATGAAGTCTTCAACTCCAACAAGAAGAACAACATAATCAACTCGTTAGCAAGATGCGCATTCAATTAATGTTGGTCAATGTTCATAAACCGTGAAATTCTTGAATATCTCAAGTTTAATGTCCAATGCATCTCTACACCTCAATAAGATTTGGTTGATCTAATTGAAGCATTGCAAAGACTCATTGATAATTTCGGCTTCATACGCTGCGCTCACTCATTCATTACTAAATAATTTTTCCGCGTAAAAAAATATTTAATGCTTAGAACTTCTCCAAGAAATAAATTTCGATTATCAATTGGGAAAACCATTTTTCAATGTGAATTCAGTGAATTTTCTCGAAACATGAAGCCACCTTGAATAAAACGCTACTGAGTTTAGCTTTCGTCCTTTCCCGTTCGTAACGAAGAACGTTGAAATTACCAACAAATACAAGTGAAATGAACATTGCTATGCTAAACTTTGAACAAAAACAAAGGAATTTTTACATAGGCGTTTCATCCAAGAGCATATAAAGAATTTATAAGACTATAAACCATTATATATTATAGAAATATGTGTGTCAAAATTCTCGCTTCAAGAATGATTCGTTCTTCAGGATGGGCAATCGAATGTTAGACAATCTATGAAGAATTCAACACTCGAAGACGTAAATAATATCACTACAGAATCGATGTCGTATATTGCAAACGGATATCTCACGGCATTGTGCATCATAACTGGAGTACCACTCAACGTGCTTAGTATCACTATTTTTTGTCATCGATTCTATGGGAGTATACCAGCTATTCAATATTATTTGGTATGATCTCTTGAATACGTATAAATTTCAACCTGATATTTAAAGCGATTAAAAAAACTAAGTATATTGGTAATGATAATTCGACTAGGGAAAGCATTTTTAACGATTTATAAACTGACCGCACAAACATTCAAAATATACTTCACTCATATCGCAATATTGTTAAAAGTTACGTCTTTACATAGGTTTCACATGCAGCCCACGTGTTTCATATGAATAGCAACTTTTCATGCAGATTTCTTCACATTATGGAGCAGTTCCACTGTGGAGTGATTTCTTTTTTCTTGAAGGTCGAAGAGAGTCTATCTCAAAATAGAGGTCTATCGATCCTTCTAGCTTGTTTGCTCGTCCTTAAGCCTACGACCACAAATTGTGATACGTCTATTGCGTACTCAAGCGTTTTGCACGACTAGGCACGAAGTTCCAATCTTTTTCGTCGTTAATAAAAAGGATTTGGGGTTGATCCCCATTGCGAATCAGCAAAACCAGTCAGTTATTTCTGCTTAAATCTGGCAAGTTCGGCTGAAATGCAAATGAAACTTAAATAAGGATCTTCTTGTAACCATGCATACTGTCTATCAAAGCTTATAGAAAGCGGGAAAGGAAGTGTTTAAGGAGAGAGGGAGGAAAGAGGAAGAGCAATGGATGCATCAAGCACTTGGAATGAACACATTCATAATATGCAATGCAACATGCAGAAATCAGAAGGAAAGTAATAGTCAAACGCGTACAAAACATAGATTTATAAAAAAAAAGGAAAATGAATTGCTAAACAGTAAAACAATTGAAATAAATTCGCTGAGATCGAAGAATCTAATAAATGATGGTTATTAGTTGAAGCGTTAAATATTTTCAGATATATTTTAAGTGTTCAGCATGAATAATCACCGTAGCATACTTGAGTGGCGTTTTATATTATTCAATGAAGCATGAAGTAAGCTATATTAATTGGGAAGACTTTTGCAGGCTTGCATCATTTCAGAACGAACTAGTTCTTTCTTAATATTGTTGCTACTTTGTGGCAAGAAAATTTTTGCTTTTTGCAGTCATTTATGCGAGCCAATTAGTTTATGAAGAATTCAAGCAAATTAGAAAAATCAGCATCGGTGGAAGTGTAAATGGTCTTATAAGGAAGATATGAACCCTAGTTTAATTATTTGGTGTTTGCGAATCGAAGCAAAGGGATTTTAAAATTACACAGTGAGATCTTTTTGTTCTCGAGAGATCTTTTAGTAAAAATTGCGTCGAGCCGATTAATTAGTTTTACCATTCAAGTATTTATGGAACTGCTAAAAACCGAGCGGTAATCCACCTAAAGAAGAACAAAAGTTCCGTATATTCCGATGAGAAATTCAACGACTCGCACTTTAAAGCATCGTAGTGCCAAAACATATTTCTTATTGAAGAATTAAAGTATATTTTTCATCACCGTCTAGCGAAATATATTTGTTTTTTTTTTTTTTAAATTTCTTGTCTACTCCAAAAGTTTCTCCACGCTCCATTTCTCTCCACTTCTTCTCGTCCTCTCCTCCACTAACTTGTGAAATTAGACAACATTCGTGTTTATTCTGGAAAGTAAAGCCTCACGAAGAAATAAAAGAACACTAAGAGGTGAAAAATAATCAAAGAATGCAGGCCATTACGCAAATCTAAAGCCTCTCTGCAATAGGTTTTTGTAGCAGCTTGCATTATGCACTCCTATTGATAAAATATTTGTCGCAAATAATGTCACAAATAAATATTTGTCTCATTTCGGAAAGTTTATGCTTGCAAACATTCCCAAGTGGACGAATAAGCCTTAGCTATTTTAACTGATATGTTAGAAAAATGTGGTCAGCGTTTTTTTCAAAAAATGTTGGTGACAGCCGATTGCATAGTCTTAAAGAAGTGTATCTTCAAATTGCAACATTCACGTCCAAACATTTGCGTAAGCAATAATTGTTCTGCTCTTGAAAAAAATAGGAAGCATTGAAATTCACTTTGCTACTTATTTTCCTGAGGGAATTTCGATATGGACTGTATATGACAAACGATAGGGAATGTCAACCCTCTTGAACCTCTCTTAAATCACTTCATCAACAAATTGCTCATGCAAAGAAGGAATTTAATTTGTTTGTATTTCCCCCTAAGACGATCGAAATTTAAAAAAAAAAGGAATGAATCAGTTGTTGCAAACATGTAGGATTTGCTCATCGAAAACGAAGAAATGCACATTGTTGCTCAACTCACTATATACATAAATATTTATAAATGCCTATGATTAAAATAGATCGTCAAAAAGAAGTCCCACAGAACTTATTCGCTAATTCCAATAATTTCTTGAAAAGTTTTCATGGAAATAAATAATGTATCGGTGAATAAAGAAAATGCAAGCACCATTCTTATAAGTTTCATCAAAGCATCTCGATTCTGAGTCGTTTCTTTGCTTCGCGTTTTTTTCTACAGATTGACTGCATTTAGCTGATGAAATTCTCCAATATGCATAGATTGTGCATCAATTCGGTGAGATGATTCTGATTTCATGAATTACGGAAGCATTTCGTTCAAGTAATGACGGTATTCAACTTCTCTGCCTTATTGACTTTCCTCAAGTTGTTTTGTTGCTAAGTACAGATTTATTATTTCTGTAGTGAATTGTTTTCAGATATGTCTAACAGTATGGGAAACGGCTCTTCTATGCAATGTGTTCGTTATGTATTGCTTACCAACGCTTATTTATGGTCGTGTTATATCGGAAGGATTTTATGTATATTTATATCCATATGTGTATACATTAGCAAACGCTACTCATATTGGTGCAATTTGGGTTATTCTAACGCTAACAGTTGATCGTTATTTAGCACTTTGTAGACCTCTCACTCATATGGTGAGCGTTAAAAAAGGGTAAGCATCTAATTTCAGATATAATGCCATTTCAGTTTTGTGGAATTGTAAGAACGAACAGATGAAATTAAATGTACCAAAAAGTGTCGGTAAATAATATGCGATTTATCAAATAGTCTAGCATATCAAATTCACCGCCGTTTGATTATCGCCTCTTCATCGTTGACACAGACCGATAAAGTTTGGTGTCATTCAATACGTTGGCACAATTTTCAAATCCAATATTAAATTCAGTAATGTCCTCACTGTTGCGCCCATGACTCACTGAAATTCACAGAAGGGATGCCGTGAATACTGTTGCCATCATCAATCAAGTGTCCAGGGATTTCGAGAGTAGGATAGATGTTTTGTTCGCAGTAAACTTTCTTCGACAAAATGATGCAATTTGAAGATGTTTGCGAATTTTTTGTAAACTCATAAGTATTTCAGCCGATTCACTTCAATTTTCATCAATGTTTGCTAAAATTCTTCTATTGGAGCAGTTTTTGTATGAGGAAAGATGCATTTTCAAATAAAATAATCTTTGCAAGAGGTTAGTAATTATGAGGGCACTGCGGCATAATGCTCCTATCGCGATCATGACTAAGGATGAATGATGCCGGGATTTCAGCGCAAGGTGCCACAAGTTCCAGTGAATCCTGAGGATGAGCGATTTTCTGGAAATCTTCAATGTATATTGATCCTCACATCGCCCCGAGCGCATGACCACCTCGACTGTCGAGTCGCCCAGAGGTTCCGAGTATACCCACCACTGATGCCCACATACCCCACCTCTCAAAAATTACTGGTCATTACGCATTTGAATTGCAAGCACTTGTTGCTTGTTCGAAGACATATTAAAGTGATCTGTCTGCGTGGTCTTTTGTTATGTTTGCTTGATCTATTTTAAAAGGTAATAAGACATTTTGCAGGCGCGTGAAAAAGCTAATGTTCGGAGTGTCAGCAGGTGCAGTGCTATATTCAGTGCCTCGTTTCTTTGAGGTTCGCGTAATCACAGAATGCGAGGATAATTTAACTGATATAATAAATGGCACTCTTTGTGAGCCGAGAGTGCTACGCACCGATTTTGCAAAGGTAAATCCGCCTTTTTCGGTGTATCATGAAATTTTGATCGTAATGCAACGCCTCATCACTAAAAGGAGATCAAGTGATTTAGAAACTCGAAAGGAATTATATTTATTTAAAGCGCCTAGAAATTCACAGCCACTTTGCATTCTGCATGATTTTTGATTTAAAGCGATCGGCTGGCAAAAAAGGCTGTCTTGTAGAAGGTTTATATGAACGACCACATCAATTAAACTGTAAATGCATTATCGCACATTTTATTATTTGCGGGCAATTTATGAAACATGTTGGTCTAGTGAGCGAAATTCCAGGCGCATATCACGCTGGCATTCTTGATGTGCTTCATAACTTGTTATTTAAAATGATTTTGCAGATTCTGAATTGACAAAGTGTATAAAGTAAAGCGATGTGCACATCTTATTTGATTAGAGTTTTCTCAAAGAAGCCATAATGCAATTGTTTTATTGCGAGTATAGAAGAAAGCTTCAGATGCCACTTGTTTATTGACGACGTTTCGAAATTTCCGCAATTCCAACCACATGGGACATTCTCACCCACCTTTTCCTGTTATCAGCAAGACGCTAAAGAGGAACATTCCATGTCATTGAACCATTCTTTGCAGTGTTATCTCCCATCTTCGACAAGAAACATTGAGCAGCAAAGGTGAAACGGAAATGGAGCCGGTTTATGACTATGGCCTGTGTTCATTCAGCACTAGTTGCGATGATTTGTTTCTCCGATGAGTTTGACCGATTTCTATCTCTCTGGAAAGAAAGAAAGTTGAAGCATGCGTCCATTAAGAAATGTGCCGACAAATCGGTTAAAATAACACCGAATCATGAAATGGTGATTAGAAGATTCAACAGTGAGCTTGGAAAAGCGTACCTCGTTATTCGATAATAAAAGAATTAGGCGAATGCCAATCCATGTGGTAGACAATCGCTTGAGAATAATGATAGGTTTAAATGACCAGTTGGAGTGGGGACACTTAACTGCGATATATACACGGTTATGATGAGAATTTGCCGATTAGAGGATGCACTTGGATGCATTTATGCAATTTTGTGAAAGAGTGCCCCATTTTAGACGATAAAGCCGCAAAATCTTTTCATACTTTCTCTACGTTCTCATACCTACTGTCGTACCTTGTAGGTATGAGCATGTGGGATATGGCTATGACGTTGGGTAATAGGATCAGCAAATCACCGATCACTGATATCGGTATGATGTTTGCAGAACGTTATCTATTGTGGTGTCTATCATATTGTACTGGCGATGTTGTTTGTCACTTTAGTACCATGCATAGTGCTACTGGTATTAACATTACGAATTTCGATTGCTCTTCGACGTGCGGTAATTCGGCGTAAATCTTTATGTCACGACAATGATGAAAAATCCATTTGTACGAGGTGAGTTACTTGCTAGTCATCATATGGTATTTATTCATTGCTTTTATCAACTAGCCATTTCATTGTTGAGTAGGATGTATGTGCAAGGATAACAAAGCAGACCGTTAAAAGGGAGATACAGATAATGAATGTACCTGATAGGCTTATGAAAATAAAACATTATGCAGTGAAAAAAACGTACGCTGAACGAAAAAAAAAAGTTTCACATAATACAAAATTTTCTTTTTTCATCGAAATTGATAGGTAATATCGCAGAAATGAACAGATTTTTTTTTGAGCTGATGCATTTTTAGGAATTTTTTAACTGTTTTTTTTTCAAGTTTTTTTATAATCGGTTTGCAGTATTGCCAATGAAAATCGCTGATTTATAGGGCAGAACGGAAATGTAATATCATGCTCGTTTTGGTTATATCAAAATTCTTACTGTCCGATTTGCTGCCAACGGTTATCGATGTTCTCGAGCAGGTTAGCTTCATATTTGCATTCGAACTGTCGAATAGCCTGAGATCTTGCAAGATGATCGCTGATCACTGGTGACGCATGCACCGTTTTTTTTTTTTTTAGAACAACCAAGTTTTATTAACTAAGTATTAACTTTGCAATTGTTTTTTTTTTTTTTTTGATGGTCATTTATGGGAATTAAAATTTCAAGCAGATATTATGATAGCAGGGAAGGAAGAGGGCTCAAAACAATTTCTGCTCGTTGCCACTTAGACCAAAACTAGCCAACAAAAAATTGTTGACCTAATATATTTAAGTATACAATGACCTCCATGAGGTCAAAAACTAGGATGATAGGAAAGGAAGATCTTAGAAAATTTTATCTCGAATTTCGACGAACTTGATAAGAAGAGAAACAATGCGTTGGGGTTATTTCAAAGATATCAAGCACATTTATTTAACGGTGTGGTGCTTTATGCAAAGGATTAATGCCTCGATATGAGCTTGAAAGTTGCACTAGTTGTATAAATTAGGCTCGTCAAATTTCACAACTCTAATGACAGTGGTGTTGGGCGTGAGAATGCCGGACGGGTAAATGTGCGAACATACGTATCACAGACATCATGTAATAATAATACATTTGACGAATGTAAGTTTACAACAGCGATACGATGAGATCGCAATAAACTTACTACAGAAGCGATTGCTTACACTGATCCGCATCTAATGATTTATTACATTTCCATGTATGTCGGAACAGAATTTTTGACTCATTGATGAAATCACTTTGAGCTCGCGCAAATCATAGAGGAAGTGATAACTCTAGGCGAAATAAAGCTTTGTATCGTATCGTTCGGTGTGAATTGCGGCTGATAGTTGGGTTTGAAAGAAAAAAAAAATTCGATAAGGAATTCCTAAACTCTAGAAGATGACAGCCTCATTTGGGTTTTTTCGAAGTTCGTGGAATCAATGACTCCAACCATCGGATATTCTTGAAATCTGATGCTTCAAGTAATATTACTGGAATAGCTTACACACATCGATTTCGTCATTTTGGCTTTTGTCGTTCACATAGCTAATCTTTGGAGGAGCAGACGGACGCATACATATGTGCGAACGCGGTGTTCTCATATTGTGCTTTTGCAAGAATTTTCCGATAGCCCACAGAAAACTGACTCTATAAACAGTTTCCGTTTTCGATCATGAATAGCACTTTAGCTATTAGCTAGTTTGAAGCGATCGAATCTTCGAAAGTGCTAAAAAGAAGTTAAGCGTGTTATGTTTAACACAGCTACGTGCAAATGGGCACATTTTTCTGGGCAACGATGGAGTATAACTTTGTTCATTTCTAAAAGGTAATTCGTGCTTCTGCAAGACACATTGTATCTTGAGATAATCAGAAATGCGCATTCGAATGGTAAAATGTGCATCTTTGCACAATGATGGAAACTGCGTCTTCACCTGCACAATATTAAAATTTCCTCCTCATAAATTAACTTCCGGTGCAAATTAAAAGTGTGGTCATGAAAACGCAAAGACAATAAACATATGCCATATAAGTGAATACTGATTTCGATTTATTATAGATGATTGGAGGACAAGCGTTCGCTGATTCTTCTATGACCTCATTATTAGTCGACTTGAGTAACTTTCTTGTTGTGTTCAATTCGTCAACAAATTTTTGGGTTTTTATTATTTGGGGTGATCGATTTCGTGGAACTTGCAAACGAATGCTATTCAACAATAATATCATTCTGAGGTTTATCGCTAAACAGGATGGTGATGTGGTTTGTTTTATTTTCATAGATTAGAGATTTTTTTTTTCTGTAATCAAATGTTTCAGATTGTAATCAGCTGCTCATAAAGGCGTTGAAATGTGCAAGCTTGAGGAAACGAACTTTAAAATGCATATAAAATTTCAATTTCTTAGAATCGAAAGAGGTCACAGTGTTATGAGAGATCCGGATTTGTGTGAATGGAACTGTGCTGGAATTGCTTATACCCTTGTCTTTCGTTTTAAAACAGCTTTACTGTGAATGATGGATTTTAAGTGGATAGAGTGAGCAAATATATGGATAGCATATCAATGATTTAAACATGCCAGATATCTTGGGGCTGATGTAAGGGCTAGACAAATATAACAGGACGTTTGATATTAAATCACACCGTTTTCTATACAACAATTCAAATTCAGTGAATATGCCAACTATCTCGAACCTCAGCTATTTGTTATTAGATTAATTCTTCTTCGTTCCCAACCTTGAGTCACCGCCGTATTGCAAGATTGAAATTGATTTTATGCCTATAAATGACGAAGCTGCTATTCTCTGATATAACATATCGTGTTGCTATCATTTAGTGACATTGCAGTCTATGCACCTATCAAAAGTTGCTCGATAAAATAGCACTGAAAAATAACTGCATTGGTTTTTGGAAGAATATTTAGTGCCTCGGTTGACAAGCTGTTCGAAGGGAACATGCGACATATAATTCATATCTTCAGTCGATGGTCGGAACAACTAGGCGTACGTCGGCTCGTTTCATCGATGCTTCAGAAAATGAAACCGATGGGAAATTATGCAGAGCAGATAATGAGAAACTTTCAAAAACTAGAATGTGGTAAGCGACCTTCTCTTCCACAGTATCCACTCACCGTCTTCTCTTTCTAAATAATGTTAAAAATATGGTGATCTTCTTATATTAGAAAGCCTAGCAAAAACAAATAAATATAGATGTAGGTTTTAGCAGTTAGAAGTGCATACATTTCTGCATCAATTTAATTTAAACAACCGGTGTCATATGTTCGCAGCAAATAATGAAGCATGCGGAATATCGCATTCACATTCTGACTAGCCCAACCATTCACTAACATCTGAAAATTTCTCTAAAAAACAGTTTTACTTGTGACCTCGACCGACCAGTTGCAAAATGTGCGTAAATTTTTCGAACTTATTTTATTTTTGTTCTTCGAGTTGATAAATTAATTTAAAAGATGTCATAAAAAGGTACGTATTCCCACCAAGTTTCCTCCAAACTTCTCTCATATATATATTTGCAGAAGCTCATTAGAGCCACATGCTGAGAATATCAGTACTGGATTTTCAACTTCATTATTCGAGTAGTATACTGTTTAATATGGTGCTTGCTAGCGTAGCATATGCTTGACCTATGTAATAAAAAATACATTGCATATATTTTTTATAACACATAGTAAATGCTTCATAAAGTATGTTGCCTAAATAAATGGTGCTTGAAGCTATTTCAGTGGAAAAATATCTATAAATAACAACTGTTCACAATTCCTATCACTTCATTACCATGAAGTTTTCATTCAAATTATTTCATTGATAAATTTTTCTGCCGTATGGCGTTTCTTAGGGATGCATTCCATACACAACCTTACTCACCGTCACGTTCGAAAATCAGTTATATTAGCTAAGATCATTTCAGAATAAACTTACAATGTGGTATTTTAGTAGTTCTAATGTTGTAAACGATTAATGTGAAGTTGTATTTGTGTATAAATTTAGTAAGTACCTTCAATAAAATTTTAGTGATAATGGATGTATTTTGACGTCAAAGAGAGAAACAGCTAATCGGATGATCGCTTCAAGTGGATGAACGGATGTGATTGCCGAATATGACGACGTATGACGGAAGGCATCTCGAAATAAAAGAAAATATGATCGATGACACCCCAATTGCTATTGCGTTTTCGGATTTGATCCTCTTTTCGTGAAATATATGCAAAGTTTATTCGCTTATTAATGTTTATGAGGACTGAAATTGGTGACTATTTAGTGCAATGAATAAAGCGATTCTTTTAATGCATAAATTTCTGTAAAGAATATATCACCCTTTTGATCATGAAAAAATAGTTCTTTTGTCGAAAATTCTTCCAAAAAATAAAACATTTTTAATGAGAGGATTTTTTTTTTTGCCTAGTGTGATAATAATTTCTAAAGGAAGTATAAGTCTGAACGCAAAATTTATCTTCAAATATATCTAAAATAATCAAATTTATCCAACGTAAAATCCACTTTGTCGTCAAAAACGTTTCATCTCAAACCATGTATATCTGATCAGTCGGGTTTTATTGGATGCAAAAAACACCGCGATGTAAAATGACGATAGTGCAATTTTTGCATTTGGATATGAATTTGGCAAATGACTGCTTAAGTGGTGAAGCCCCAAATTGTTATATATATATATATATATATATATATATATATATATATATATATATATATATATATATATATATAATGACGCAATTGCAATAACCTACTGAAGCTCTGATCTGGAGGATGGGTAAGAGAGAGGGCAGGAGGGAAGGGAAAAGAGTAACGAGTGGAATTCATGAGGAAACATGAATTATCGGCTTTTATGAGCCTTCTATTATGCAGTATTGAAGTGGAAATTCAGTGCACATGGTGGTTAATAAAAGGCCATTAACCATGTTGGTGTTGCGATTATTGAATCGTCTAAGTCGTAAATAAAGTGAGGATTGAGCCAATTGTATTTGGCTGAGAGCACATAATTGCACCTGAGGGACACCTCTTTGGTCAGGTGTTGACAATAATTTCTTATACGTGAGCAGATTTCTCTAAAGCGGTGCTCAAGTGCCAAGAATATTTCAGAGGACTTAGTTGAGGGGAAACAAATTCTCCCAAATGTGCAGGAGATTTTATGCATGTTGCAATTTTCAGATCTGCTTGCTCAAGCGATAATTCCATTTAATTATGCATAAAAGCGAGGTAGTAGGAGATGAATAGATTGCGCTAAATATCTAACAGAGGTACAAAAGCAAAGAGAGCGTCAAATCGGAAAAGCAATGAGAAAATTTCAAGGACCGTATCAAATCAATAGGGGTGAAATATCGGCAAGAAATTAAAACAAAATTAGTAAGCAAGATAGATGCATTAGAAAACGCCTCGTCACCAAAGAAGATATGCTTTTTTTACGGTGATCGTGGCTGAGGCATATCAAAGCAATCCTATACTCATCATATAGGAATACGTCGTCGAATATTCGAAGAAATAGCCAAACTATACAAATGCATCAATGAAAATATTTCAAGTAGAAAATTTTTTTACAGGAAAATAAATATACAATGGTATTTATATTTATTTCAAACATTTCGGACGATAAATAGACTGCGGTATATTATTCCAATTAAGCTGAATATAAAAAATTTTATGATGATCGCATTTATAATTCAAAAAACATCGTTGGCTTGAATCGTCTCAAACTGATTACAACGGATGAAATGTTTTAGGTTGTGAAAAAAAGTTTGAAAAATGATTAGTTAATTTTGCTTTATAATAAGCTAGAGGAAATGAATAAAGTAGAGCTGCTCACTTCTTATTTATTTATTTATTTATTTATTTATTTATTTATTTATTTTGGCGATCATATCTGCTCTCATCCATATGCGATGTTTTATTTCGCCAATACCAATATTAAAATAAGAGTCAAATTTATATGCATTGAGTAGATCCCTATACCTATATATGTCGAAGAAACAGTTGCTGTTAGTGGATCCTTCATGAAAGCCTCAAGAGATTTAAGAAATATTTAATTGGCACATTTGCGCATACAAATAAAATTACTGTACTTCCGTTTATTACCTCATTATCATTAAAGGACAAATATCACAATTTAGAACTATTTACTATTACCGCTGTTAATGCATATCTTGGCATGAATTAATTTAGCTGCATATTTTTAGTTATCAATACAAATATGAAATTGAACGACAAAATCGTTTGCAGACAAAATTTGCATGATATTTCATTATCTAATGCTATGTTGCGTGCCTTAGCCAACATCATCACGAAGATAGGAGATCGTTTTGATTTTTAAAGCAAATAAATCAACCTTATTGTCTAATTTATGATGACGACTAGACTGTTGTTTAAATAAATATTAATATCAAGAAAGTCGGTTTTTTTTATCACTTAAGTTTGATATATTATTTGAATAAATTGTCGGAGATTTCTCTAAACTGTGGATATAGTTCAGCTTGAAGATATCACTTATGTATTTACACGAAACCGAATTTTTATTGCCGATTTTACAACACAATTATTTCTTGATTGAGAACATCAAATCGACGATACTTGATGTGGAATTCCATCCAGCAGGAATCAATTTAACTTATTTCCATATGAAGCTTACTTATCTGTTATGTACACTACATATAATACCTCCAAATAGCTCATGTTGCCAGCAACTATGCGCATTTGTCATTGCACTCGTGCACTTGCCAAAGTATAATTTACTGGACGACATTTGTGTGAGACTTGCTGAAAATTATATGGAATAGATGATGTAACGAACTGATATCTGATTGTGCAAGAGATCCATATAAATGCAATCGACCACTTTCGCAGTGTTTTTACAATATTTCCAAACTCTCAGGTACATATAAGACCAACAAACTTGTAGATTTATTTAGAAATGCATTGCGATAATCGAAGTTGCGAAAATTGCATTGTGAAAAAAATTGCATTCTTGAATGACTGATCAGAATCCTGTGTTGTTTTGTTGAATTTCTCGCAGGAGCGTCGATGTTTTCAGACTCTTTTCACTTTAGTTCTCGAATAATCGAGGATGATGAAGTCTCAGACCAACATGGAAATTCTTTAAAAATTTGCGTAATGTATATGAAAATGATGGTGGTCAGATGAAAATGCTAAATTGGTCATAGCCGAACAGAGCTTCTTCTATCTTCATGCTATAATCAGACTTACTGTGAAGTTGTCAACAATGCTGAGAATAATATCGCCTTAAAGTGTATTGCCTGTAGCCACTTTCTCAACGCTGTAGATGATTTGACAAGAAAGAGATCTTGCAAAGGTAATGCAGGCTGATCTCGTGAGCTATGAAATAACGAAATTTTAGCTAAAAGAAAAGCTTCCTTTATACTTCAACAAACCATTATAAGTTGAATTTTGATAAATAGGTAGTACGCTCATCTAACAATTAAACAAGAATTTTAAATTGTAAACTCCATTTGATTCAAACAATGCCTTAGGAATTTTGCTCATATGAAAACATACGGAATATTTTATTCTTTCCATTCATTGGCTACATCTTGAGATCATTTCAATATACTATAGATCAGAGTGAAATATTTTTGTTTATAATAAATAGAGTACACAGTACTGCTTAAAGATGCGTACAATATACGAAGATATGACATAAAAAGACAAGAACTCAAAAAAAGAACGAAGACGATCGATACAAACACAACCCGTATTGTACGATTAATTCGAAGAGCAAATATATGCGAATTAGTTAACATAAAGATTTCGTCCCAAAAGAAAAAACAAAATCTCCACAAACTTCTATCTACTAAGGCATTCATACTTATGTAAATTTTGTCACTACAAATGAAAGAAAAAACATTTTGAGACAAATTCTGGCCGAGTAATGATGAAAAATTTTATCTTATTCCCCTTTTACCATCCAGATGTAGAAGACTACTCACAAAAGGTATACTTTTCAATCTTTCATTTACTAAACTTGAAAGGGCGAAAATGAAATGAAAGCTGATAAAAGATTTTGAGTGAAAGAAAATATAGCGAATAGTACAAATGAAATCGCAAATGAAAAAAAAAAATCGACAAAAAATTTCCTGCACGGAAAGCGATAATGAATTATAAAGAAGCTATCTCTTTTTTACATTACATTTTTCTGGTTCACGTTGTTCGATTGCCTTCTTATTATGAACTCAGTCAGACAAGAAATCGAACAGGAAGGCGATCTAATTTTTTCTGCAATTCAAAGAACCACCGATCTTCTTTGATCAAAATAACCATCGATAGTATTAAATTCCCGCAAAGCAAATAAATGAAAGAAACGTGCCAAAAGTGCCTTATGTTGTGCTTGTTAAACGAATAAGTTTCCTAAGTCAATAACAATTACATAAGCAAGCGGATTATTGCTCTTCACGTTCTGATTGACTCAACGGTTCAAGTAAACTTTCCGGCAAAACATCTCGTCCCTTTGCCGCCTGTCCCGCATGGAAGGCACCTTAGTCGGTTGCGGAATGAATACAACGTTTTAGGCATATCTATTGCTGTTCTCCAACATGATCAGCAATGTTGAAAATTGGGCGGGAAACAGATCTACGATGTGTACTGCGTGCGATAAATTTAAGGTTGATTATTGTTGAGATCGGGCTGTCGCATGGACACAGAGATAAGCGAGCATAAATACATAAGTAAAATGCAATCTCTTAGGAATAGAAGTTCTGCAGATAGAATTTTTCAGAAACGCGTAAAAAAATGTTGAGTTGTGCTGAATATCTAAGAAAAATTTTTGAAATATTGTTGAAACAACATTTCTAAGTCTCTGTGAGTCAATATATTTACAGTTGTTATAGCACCATTGGAATCGCTTTAAATGGATCAACAAACATCTGAGTGAGAAAAAATAGAGTAAATTTCTGGGAGAAATTAAATTCGGAAAAGCAAGAAAAAAAGAGGAAATGGAAAAGTGGAGTTTATGCTGCAATATTTCAGTTTCCTCAAAAGTGCAATAGCCTTTCATGGACAACGTATACAACTTGGAATATATGTAAATCACAGTATATATCACCGATATGAACAAAGAAAAACCTCCTAAAGCAAAAGGATGATGATGGGCAATGTTTACATAAAAAATACACATTTAACAGCATTGGCTCATTGGAAAAAGATCACTATACAATTTAACTTTGCAAATTAGCTCAATTTTCTTAGAGGTGATGCAATGAGATAACGATAGTTCGAATTATGCAAGATTGCGTTTGTTTTGCTTAGCAAGTACAGCAAGCATTCTAGCACGATCGTATTCATCCCATTGACATGATGCGCCATGACGATATGGTGTAGTCAAACGAGTTTGCTCACTGGGAATAATTGTGATCGCTGATTCGAGGGCACTGAAAAAAAAAGAAACATCTTAAGTTCATATTAGATACCATGGTATATAAAGGATCAAGATTTGAAGATATCTAAGTTGGCAAATATTTGTTTATAAGGAGATGTGGTAATAAAAATTAAAATATGCATCTCAATAATGGTTCTTTTTCAATGGTGATCATTCGTTTAATGAGTGAAGACTGATTGAAAAAATGTTGCAAAGAAGGATTTATGAGAAATTTTCATGAATGAGACAACTATTTGCCATGAACGATAATGAATGATTGTTGCTACTGTACTCAATGAATTGAGAAAAGATTTTGTCTTTTATTCAATGAAGAAACCATTCTCTATTGTGGATTGGCATTTCTATACAGCGAAAAACTATCCAAAGAGATGATACATTGAAAGGAAATTTACGCATCTTGGAGGCAGCTTAGGAAACGAACCTTTTTCGTTTGTTCCGGAATGGATACGGATTCCCATCACTGCCATATCCACAAACGCCGTTCATTTTGGCACATGTATTCACCATCATCGTATAACTTGACTGTAGATTACACGTTGTAACCATTTCCTGCAAATATTTACCTCAATGAGCAAAGATATGCATAATATGAAAAATGTCAGCTTGTAGAAAGATTTCTATTCGTATGTGATGATTACACAATATATACAATTGGTTTTGTTGATAATAATTCAGCCTGAAAGCATTGATGATGTTATTTTTGACTAGACTAGTATTACTCTCGATTATGCTCATCGAATGATTTCTTTTGAAGGTAGACATTGTTACATTGCTCCTCGTCAATGTACTCAAGAAATTAGCCATAATATATGACAAGAATATAGGAAACGAACAAAAAAAAAAACGATAGCGTACGTGCATGTACTGAAAACAAATAATGATTCAGGGAAAAAAATCCTCCAACTTTCATTTTTTTTATTTTTTACTGCAATTTTTTGAAATCTCAGCTGAATCGTTAAAATGATGGAGAGCTTTACCAAAATAAATTCCTCGACTAGTATTTACATAGAAAAATAGAAAAAAAAGATATCTATGAGCATTAAATATTTCAAAGTGGATAATATTACTTGATAAGAGAAGTCATTTGAAATAATCGATTAAAAGATTTGTAAACCTGATCGCTTCCGAATTTCGTCCACTTGTAGAATGCGTTACCCACTGTAGTGCTCGTTAGAAGTTGCCTGCATGAGCGCCTAAATCGTTTACCCCAAATGATAAACACCCAGAAGTTGGTCGAGCAATTCAAAACGAGTAAAAAGTTACTAAAATCGACGAATAACGTTGCCAATGGTGAACTCATAAATGTATGGTTGCCAACTATCTGAAACGAAAATCACTATATTATTTTAAATAGAAAAGATAAAGCAAACAATTAAGAAATGTTTATTAAGAATTTAAGACTCAATACGTTCAATTCGATTTATGATAGCGACTCAAGAATATTCTGACTGGTGAAAATTTCATTTGATCCATGAACGTAAATTAATTTCACAAGGTAATATGTAGAATTTTTATAATTTAATTTCCTCCCTAACTTTTCTGTCCCTATCGTTGGTCAATCTCACTTTTTGGATTTGCGCTTGCGATGAGTATTTATCGATGATCTGCGGAGATACTTCACTGCTTATTTGCTGCAAATGAAATGTGCACTTTTAGATTGAAAATCGTTGAGGAATGTGCTCTCTTGGAAAGTGCAAAAGAATTTCACTTCCTTCATGATCGGCACTATCAATGTTTAATGCAGCGATATATTTCAGCAATAATTTCTATAGGCAATTTTATTAATGAGTACAATTCTACTATTAGATGCATAATACGATGTTGTATTTTCATCTATCAATATAATTCTTTGAGTGGATCATCATTAGCTTCGCTATTATACTCATTAAGTTTTCTGTTATGATACGAATAAAAAAAAATTGATAAATGCGCAAAAAAGTTTCGTATTTTTGCATACTGCAGTGTTGAACGGATGGAAATTTTTATGATCTATATTCATAAATATTACGGAGGATTCGTGAATACTTTTTAAAAGTTTCGTGCAAAAAGCAAGGAACGCAATCATCAGCATGCAAAACTTGGAAATTAAAAAGGCTTCAAGGCTTTGAAATAAACATCTTAGAAATAAACATATCTATTTGATAAATTTATAGTGAAATAAAAAAAAGTGAAATATGTTTATAATCAATCGAGATATATAATTAATAGATGAAAAGAGTAATGGAAAGAGCATCGAAACTTCAAAAAGCTCATAATGTAACGGCATTTAAAAATGTTGAATAAATGTTAATCACAAACTTATATTATCCGAGAGGAAATGCATTTTCAATATAAAATGAGTATAATAATTCAACCATATATGAAACAAATAACTGGAGATATTTATATTCCATTAACGAAGTTGCGGCTATTTTTTGTTGTAATTTCTCTTCTCAAATATCAATGACACAAATATCAACAGTATATCAACGGACTCACATGCTCCAGAACATCAGCGACGGTTGGTAAAATATCGGAGACGAGAAATTTGGCAATCACCAAAACAAGCATTATATTCGATTTGTGCTCCTTCCTGAAAAAAAGTGACTCTACTTCTAGATCAAACGGCATCGGCTTCATGATCTCTGACTTCTGCACGCATTTCATCTTGGTAGGTTCTATTCCCAAATCACCCTTTAGAAGTGTTCACCTAACACCTACAGAGTGTTAATGATAATCCATATTTAATTTAATATGAAAAGAAAAAATTGTGAAGATCATCGCAAGGAAACCTTTTTAGATGTACATTCTATTGCTGATGCGTTCGAAGAACTTCAGGTAACCAATACAAAGTGATATTCATTACTCATATGAGTGTCACGTTGGCATCTAAGTGTTATTCGTTCAAGAAAACTCGATCAGCATCGGATAAATCACAGCGGTATATATGAATCATAGATTCTATTCATCCTTTCAAACCGTCAATTACACTTTTTTCTAAAATCTTACCGAATCTATATGCGAAAATACTTAAGCAACTTACCGTGTAGGAATTTTTCTATTTCGTCCATCCAATTCGGCGTTAGGTGCGCATAGAGTTTTTCTTTTAAGTATTGCACGCCGTAGTGCTAATGATATTGTTAGAGTTAGTGCAAAAAGCAATAAACATGGCACTAATGTAACGAAGAGCATTGCAAGCACAATATGATAGATGCCCCAATATGTCTGATTCTGAAAGAACGCTTAGATTTGAGTACCGATATATGTTTACATACTAAAAGCTAACAATAGTTTTGAGACTACCAAATAAGGCAGGCAACGTATGGTATGTTTTAAGCTTGAAACTAGATTAAAGGCACTTCGCTCATGATGGTGTTGTGGAAATAGACAACTGGCAATAAATACGTTCTTAGAGGATTGTTTGCATCGATGAACCTATCGCCTTCATTACTCAGTATATAAAGTCACATTGAATAACGTACATTAGACCGCGCTGGATGAAGCACTCCCTTCAGAGGAACGCCCATCTTAAATATGCGGCTTATCTTATCAAAAGTTGGAAAGTTGAAGGCCTCTTCGATAAAAGGTCCCTTTACTTAAAAAGTTGAAGAACATGGCCAAATATGTCACATTCTGGGCAATCTGTTGAGAAGAAAGTCCAGTACTATTTCATAAATGTGCAATTATGGCTTTCTGAACGAACATTGAAGCATTCAGCTTATCATCATCTTCAAAATTCGAGAAAAATTTCTTTTCGCAGTATTCTTTTTCATTGATGAAGTGAATGCAAAGTACTTTCTTTTTTTTTGCCTGTATCACTATTTGGAAATGTAAATAGCACTGCACAAGTAAACAATCTGGAAAGGATTTGTGAAAGTGACAGCAATTCCTGTTTCATTTTCTTGTTTATCTCACCATGAACTTCGTTTGCCCTCTTTAGTGCAATTATTTTTTTTGTAGAGAAGAATGCGTCGGAGGTTTTTTCATGATTTCCTTTAATCTGTTCGCCTCTGTCAATCCCAGACGATTATCAAACTCTGAAAAAATTCGTTGCAATTTTGATGTATTCGCTATGCGCATGACTGAATCAATTAGCAGCTATATATGATTCAATATGGAATATCCACAAGCCTAAGTTGAAGAAACTGAATACTCCATAAATATCAAGAATGCACATTAAGTGCTTGGTATTTTCATATGGCACCACCTATAATAATGTACATACCTCAGGCAGCTCCGTACGACTTATAGCTGGCGTACATAAAACGATGCTTGCGTTCAATTGGTTGGCAGTGCATAGCTGAACGACGTGAACTTCGAAGAACCTTGGTAGCGAGAAGATTACTGCCATAAACGATACGGCAATCATAAGACGTTTCACACGACTGCAATATTCATCATTTTCTATTAATCTGAGATATTCGGGGCAAGTTGTTTGCTTGGTGCTATGGTTGTTGGAGTGACAGTGTATATCTTAGTGTTGAACGGAGCGTTAAAGGATCGTCACAAGTTAACAAATGAAAAACATAGTGAAAAATCGTTTCATTGCTGACGGATTTTTTCAACTACTGAAAGCGAATTTAACGAACTTCAAGAGCCATTATGGATGAATTACTCTGACGCTGCACTGAATAAACTACGTGATAGGTGCTCTTGAATAGGGGACGACAGTAAAGGATTAAAAATCACATAATTTTCTTTCATTCCTATAAACTTTGGAAAAAAAATTTGCATTTCGCAATAAAGGCAGAAAAAAGGAGCCAAGAAGCAAATATTATAAATTTGTTCTTCAATTTTCGCTTCAATATCATTTGCTAAAAATGCGTGCATATTTGTGTACTCAAGGTATCTTAATTAACGCCGAAGAAAATAGCATCGCATTTCTTTGAACAATGATCCTGCAGCAAGAAACTCACTTAAAAAACGATAGCTCACTAACGTGTTTCAAGAATCAGAAACACTTCACGAAGTTTATGTATATATGCCGGTAAGAAAACACATTGTTAAATGCTAAAAATAAGCTAAATTTAGTGGTAGCACAGATGAAGCTTGCTGCTGCAAAGAATAGCTAATTAATCTAATTTCTATATGAAAATCGTGAGAGTGACGATAAGAACTCGAACTGATTAGCTTTCCTAAATTGGAAGTTGAGATATAATTTCATAATCTCAAATAGATGAAGGATATTACTAATTATACGTTACTAATTATATGACGATTTACTTTCATGACGTAAAGAATGTTAAGCGAAGTTATAATGCTATTGCAATACAAGATTAAATAAGCCTATTTCAAGAGGGAAGAGCAGATTATTTGTGGAATATGTTAGAAACTAATTAATTCAATGCACACCTTCGCTTGCCGACAGCTCGATGAGTAAGCGGCTTGCACAACGCTAAATATCGGTCAACGGTAAGTGTAAGGACGATCCATACAGAACCCGTGTGGGTTGTATTAGCGAGTGCATATGCATACGGATATAGATACACGTAATGACCAGTTGCAACAACGTGTCCATAAATCAACGTCGGGAGACAATATAAGAGAAATGCGTTGCACAAAAGCGCTGTCTGCCAGATGGTTAAAGTCACCTGCAATGTCTCAGAGGTCACTCGTCACCTTTTTGGACGATTCTCTCAAAATTTTACTAAAGAGCGTTGTGGAACTCACCATAAGCTTAGGTTATCGAAATTGGTCGATGCAAATTTGAGTGATTTTTCACAGTCGGATGCTCCACGGCCAATGAAAACGAATACATATGGGACGACTCATTTATTCACTTGCATCCGAAAACAGTCGATCGAATAAAGAGACGTGTTATTAGACTTGCAATTTTTTGCAATTTTCTACTTTTTTAATGTAAATGACGCAAATGACAGAATCTCATATATTACTGGTCCCTTTTGCAGATTGCCTGTTCAAAAGGAAGTATCCGCGTACACAATGTGCTCGTGTTCGCCCATCTATATGGATGGTTGTTTCAACTCGGAAATCCTTGAAATAAATGAGTAACAACGTATACCATATTTCACATCGATCTATCAAATTCGAAAATAACTGTGGGAATTTGCAGTCGCCAAAAATCTGCATGCATTATATTCGGTCTTATTTTTTAATTTGCACCGATCAGTCACAAAAAACGAATATTATTAATAGCAGAGTTGTATAACTAAAAAGGGCGAATAAAAATTTTTAGCTACTATTTTGCAGAATTTATGCAAAAAGTAACATCTTATGCCATCCTCTCCAATAACCTTCTCAATTTGTATTGATATAACAGCTTTTCCCATTGGATCCCTCGTTAATTGTTTGCTGTTAATATGAGTGCCTCAATTTCCTTGTGGAAAAAAAAAAAATGAAATGTCACTTTATTACACCGCAATTTTTCTAGTTATAATGATACGCATTTAAAGAAGTAATGAAAGCTATGAGGATTTCTGATAATATCTTTTTATATTTCATTAATGATAGAGCGATTATTGAATCGCTTTTTAGACATAAATATTTCGGATTGCGGAAGTAATCCGCAAATACAATATGTATTTGTTGTTAAACGAAGAAACGTTCGATTGTACGAAAAAGAAAATGAGTGAAAAACTATGCTTTCATTATTTCACTATAGAAATGATTGTCGTTGTGTTGATAAATTAAATCGAAGCAATCCACGAAATTATTTATGGCTCATCCGTTAATTCGAATAGCAAACAACGATTTACGAATGCATCAACAACTTACCAAATGCTTTCAATAATTCAATACGTTCGACTTGCTGAACAACATATCTATGCTTACAAGTTTTTTTCCATCTTCATATGGAAATCAATTCTGCTTATAGCTTTGTTTTATCGTATGGGAAACTGGTTTAAAAAAAAACATCTTTGATATGCGCATTGTTTCAATAGATCTATTGCATCGTTATGATGCTCTCTAGGATGCATGCGTCCTATTTTTTGGCCTTCTGAATCATGACAGCGTCCGTATATTAACATTATTGGCTTTGCTCTAAATGAGAGAAATGGCTAGGGGTAAGCTACTTGAATATGATGTTTCATAACTGTTGCTAATGGGAAATATTTTTAAATGGGATAGATAGGGAATTTAATTATGGTCACGTTTGGTCTCTATAAACATCAACGAATTTAATTATTCAATAATTCATGTTTACTTATAAAACGAGGAAATCGAGACGAATAATTAGAGAATGAGTTATTGGGCGTAAATCAACAAACAAAGTAGATTGATTCTGGAATATCAATAAGTTTATTTTATTAGAAAACAAAGTAGTTTCCCAATATAATAGGGGTAATACAAATGGATTTTGAATATCGAAGGAAAAGAATAGATCATATTCTAGAAATGATTTCAAAATCACACAGTGAATGTAAAGTGCATTAATGTTCACTAGCATAAAGATTCAAAAAGATACACAATTTTCTTTCAGTTTTCAGAGGTTTGTATTCATTTACTTGTATCACATTAACTTCGGCACATTATAAAGCGCTAGATCAAAAAGTATAAAGCGAAACTGACCAAATAATATTGTATGACGGGTGTACTACCACGTCGACATCTTAAAAATACTAATATGCAGAAAATATTGAGAAGAAATCCTGTTGTGACGCAAAGAGCTGTCAAATAGCCGTTGAGTAAATAAGAGATCATCTGTTGGATTTGTTCGATGACACGATCGCTGAACGATTCCAAGGAAGGCGCCGAGCTGATCGAAAGATCAACAGGTGCGACTGATACCTATAAACTTTAGCTTTTCCAAAATTTAATGACAATTAAAAGTTTTGTGCTCCAATAGTAGAATTTCGATGAACAAATGAAACATATAAGAATGATTCTGGTGGACATTATACGAGTACAAATAATGAAGGAGAACCGGCTGGCCGGAAAACTGAACGCAAGGATGAGTAGTAAAATGTATTACAGCTATTGCGTTGGTAAAATGTATAACAATCAGTACAGTTATTCTCGGTGGAAAGCGATTGAAATGAAAAGTCTGAACGGCGATTTTCGAGAAGAGATTCGTGATTCCATCCTCAACTACATGACTATTTCATATAGGGAAATATTATTGTTTAAGAATCGCAATGAGGAGGTTCGTCTGGCTTCTGTGACTTTGTATAAGATGCATAACACTTTTCACATACTATTCAAAATCTCAAAATAAAATAACCATAGGTAAATACTTCCGTGAATACGTCCACATTTAGAGCAAAGTAGGCACATTTAGAGCAAAGTAGGGAAATTAGCGCAAGTAGCGTTCAGAGAAGCCGCATGATGCATTAGTGCTGAAACACGCAACTGCGTATCGTCACGATACCTTAAAGTCTTTCGTAGGGAGATAATCCACAACACCCCCGATTGCGGCATTTTGCCAAATTCGATCATACCGAACCGATCTGAGCAGTCGTTAGTAATGCTACCGGCAGTGGAAATTCTGTGGCCATCAAATGATTAAAAATAAATTTTTCTTTGGGTTAATGAATTCCTTGAATTAATGAAGTCCGTGCTTAGGATTGTGGCTGTATAGGTATGGGTATGGGTATGTGCGTATTTGCCTGTGTCTGTGGTGTATAAGTACACGGTACGTGCTGCGTGTGTAGCTGGTGTGTGGTGTATGATGTGCAAGCTGGGTATATGCGTGTGTTTGTATCTGCATACTTCCCGTCCTATCCTACTTTGGAAAACAAATCCTTCATATCTCGCAGCCTACCACTAGTGAGAGTACGCAATCTCCGCAGCTTGTCCTAAAAAATGCAGAAACAACTGAAAATTTTCATGCCGATTTTGATGCCTGCTTCTTGCTCTCAAAGGCGAAAACATTTCTGTGAAGAGAGAATTTTCGACGGTTGTGAATTGAAAGGAGCCAAAATGAATAAGGACACTAATCTGCTTTTAATTTTCATCTTTGTTCAACTGACTTTTCCGAACGAAAGAACATCTATGTAGAAAAAGAAAGCATCTACTAGAGTGGACATATGTGGAGGGGGGGGGGAAGGGAGGGGGAAAGAGAGAATACCAAATTGAAGGAATATGAACTGTGAGAGTTCCATGTCAAATCTGCACATAGCAAACAATAAATTACTTAACTACTTGCAAAGATGGCTTCAAACTGTCATTGTGGAAGCCGCTATGCGATGGGTACTGATGCATGAGTGGGCAATTGAGTTACTTTTTGGATTTCAGAACGCCTAAATTTCTGCGCACAAGAAATATGTTATAAAGTATACTCAGCATTACAATGAGCTCAGTTTTGTATAGCGTAACAACAATCCTGTTGTTATTAAGTTCTACTTGTGGTTTCGAACCAAATTCACTCTCGAACAAGTTTAAAATATTGTGCACTTGAGGCATGGAAGGGAATTTTGATTTCAAACAAAAAGGTATGTTTGAAAAAGTGTACTGAAAACGGTATTGAAAAATATGGTTTGGCATATATGTAAAAAAAAAAAACCTCTACCCGGCTTTTTTATCGACCATATGGTGTCATGCGAGCTGCTCATACGAAGAGATAAGGTTTTTCCTATGTTTTTATTATACGCTCTTTATTTAAATCTTTGTTTGAGGATATCAGTGTACTACATTTTTAGCTGAACATACGATTCAAGTTTTATTCAACAATGCAGTGAGAAACGATTATAGAATTTGCCAGAAGCTTCTCTTTTAGAAGTTTGCACTATGGATATCAAAACTCAAATAGAAATATTCAACAATCGAATAATGAATATGTTTGTGTAAATCAACAAAGAAATTAGCACCTTCGCGGAAAATGTATGCAAAAAAACACATTTAAGAGCAATGAATTAACATGAACGCTAGAGTTACATATTTACATTGAATATCTTTTGCGATGCTCAACGTGTTGCGCTAGTGAATGAATAATAAGCAGATTTTATCATGCAGTAAGATATCAAGAATACGATTAATTTAGATAACAAATTGTCCAATATCGCGAAATATCGAAGAAAGGTGAGTATTTGTTTGGATGCGACAGGCTAGGCGAGGTATTCTTATTGGGAGATCAACAATGCTGATTCTATCAGAATTTGCCATCATAAGCTGCCTATGGATTAGGCGAATTTTGCTAAAGGCAATTCATCAGTTACAAAGAAATATGGCGATAAGGACAAGTGTTTAAGAGGTATAAAATTTTTTAGTGATGAAGTCTCGCAAAAATAGCCACTAAAAATGTCTTAATAATTGCTTAGCATTATGGATGAAAATTCTTAATACGGTAGTAATGGGATCGAAAAATACTACATATGCCCTATGCGCATATGTGAGGCACTGAATATCGCATGAAGGAAACGAGGAATGCAACAGTAAAAAAAAAAGAGAGAAAAAAGAAAGAGCAATTGTAACAAATAATGGCAATTGCTGTTCAAATAGCTGTAATTTGCTATTGGGTGGATCAATCGTTGGTATAAAACCACCTGTCTCTTCGATTGTATGTATTGACGCAAATCTATTGGTTATTATAAATTAATGAAGGTTTTTATATGAATAAGAAATATTATCGCATCCCAAATTATATAGCACCGGGAACTCGCTTTAGTATCCTAGCATTAGCTGAGTGCTTAAGATTACTGACGTTAGCTGAATATAACATTTCAATAAACATTGAACAATATTTGATCATGTATTCAATCAACAAAATCATTCGCAACACTATTCAAATCTCAGGTTTCCTGTTATATATTTAGCATACTAAATATTTCACTGAAATATTGAGAAGTTTCCTTACAGAAGTTATCATCATTGCTTGATGAAATCGCATGCGA
Organism: Baylisascaris procyonis; assembly: GCA_037389465.1. Taxonomy (NCBI): domain Eukaryota; kingdom Metazoa; phylum Nematoda; class Chromadorea; order Rhabditida; family Ascarididae; genus Baylisascaris; species Baylisascaris procyonis. The sequence continues at coordinate 700,688 of JAZARR010000231.1, read as the reverse complement.
ATTTTAATTGCGAAAATTTGCGTCGTATACCGAGCAAATGTGCATATCCTTATTTCAAAAACATGAAAAAATTATTCATTTGCAATTTTTTTAACTCGCAAAAAATAATTCCACGTTAAAAAGCATTAATTACGGTTTTAATTTAATAGGTGTTTTTTAAAGAACTTCCTCGGATAAATTTCAAAAAGAAACACCTTTAGGAAAGCTAAGTCTTTTTATATGCGTTTACACACGCCAATTTACTCAATTTCTGGAAAAAAAACAAATCGCACGAGTTAGGATGAGAAAATTTTCAGCTCAAATGCTATATCCGGACTTTGCAAACCCAATTTCCCACGAGTTAATCACGCTGCGGTCCAGTTTTGCACGTTCAACTACACCAAGAAATGTGAGAATCAAGCTTTGCGGTACAACACTTTAAACATAAAACAAAACGAATCCTTTGTTGAATATTCCGAGTTGAACTCGTTCTCTAGGAAAACACCTTACAAGCGAAATTGTCACTCGTTTACTAGGCAGCTAGAAATTCATAAATCGGGTGTCATGAAAGGTCTTTCGTCGGCGGTCGCCCACTTTTTTATTGTAACAATCATTGAGAGGAAGTTTATCCATTTAGAAGCACTTGCTTATATCGCCTAATCGTTTCACATTCGAATGGAAAGCGGAATAGAATTTTATGCTTCATTCAATCATTGGCATGACTTTCATAAAAAAAAGTTAAAATTTCATGAAATTTGAGTGGTTCTTAACGTTTGTTTTAAAACAATGAAGTTTGATGTAGTTAATTTTCTGAATCACCACAGTGATGTGGAAAGAGAATATTTAGCTCACTGTCTGAGTAGCGCTTGTTAAAAAAAAAAAAAAAAAAAAAAACAATGCTACTGAAGTGAGTCAATAACCATGATGGTGCAAGAATAAAACTCTCATAAACCTTCTTGCAATTTTGAGGTTGTTCTATTACATGTACTATTGAGAAGAAAGCGATTTTTATTCATAAATATCGACAGGACTAATAACATCTATTCTTTATATTTAGAGGTTAACTCTCTACGAGTTTTGGAACGAAAATTATATTAAGCATTGGAAAATTCAAGTAAGGCCGTATTTAATTGAAAAATTAGCTGTGAAGGAGAAAAGAATTATTTCAATATTAGATGGGATAAAAAATTTAATCATAAACGATTTGAAGCTGTGAAGGATATTACCAGCACAGCTCTCGCCAACATAGCATTAGCTAAGTTGTAAGTCAATAGCACTTGTGCCAAGTGGCTGTCACAAAAATTAGAATATCTGTAAAAAGCAACGTTCGTTAACCGATAGATTGCATGCGAAATTTACGGAGAGTTATTTAGAATCAGCTAAAATACAACAAAATCATCGTTTCTGTGCATTTTTTATGGTCTTCTTTCGATATTTTTCGTTTTTAAGTGTCATCGCCAATGCATTCCTGAAAATCGCAAGTATAGTTGTTTTGATGCAACAACTTTTTAGGCGATAAACTTCCTGATTTTGCAAACAAAACAATATTTAACTACAGAACAGGATTTTCTACTATTTTTTTTAGCATGAAATTCATAAACTTTGACGATAATGTTCTCAAAAAGAAATTAAATGAGCAAATATGCAAAGGGATATGATTACGCGTTGAAATAATTGGATGAGCACAAATAAAAGATTTTGACAAGTTCTGATCAACGAAATATGTCAATTGATTTGTTGACAATGAGGTGATGAAGTGCTCGATAACATTTTTCTTATGACTTCAGTCGATTGCGTGTGAAGGCAGTTATCGGAATCATAAAAACGTGCTTATATTATGCATTTTAATGGTAAAATTTTGAAGTTATGATTGCATTTAAAATATCGAACAAAACGAACCATGGGGGGTGAGCGAAATTTCCATCGCAAACATGTTTCATAAGGACAGTAGAGCACATGACATGGTTAAAATGAAAGAAGAAAAAAGTGAATTAACTACTGATAGAAATTAATTCAAGCAGGAAGTATCACTGACATTAAAGGCGGAAAATCTGACGACGATAACGAAAAAAAAGATAAACACTGTCATAGCTTTATTATCAGCTGATTAACGTTGTTATTGTTTAAAGAGAAACATTAGGAGAAGCATTTAATTCACAGCTTTCGATACGAAAGTAGGCAAACCTTCACTGTTGCGTTGGAGTTTATATATTTACTAACTGCTTTCACTTCCGATCTCGAATTGTTTGATGTAATAGTAAGCGACCATAACTCCTTTCGGCGGGTGACCGGACAAAAGCATTCGGTTAAAACCTGCCGAGTTCCACAAAAACTGCCGACAAGGGACCGAAAATATTCGAGTAAAAACCGAGCTCAGTCGCAACTAAAGCAACGACCGATTGATGCATTTCGGTCAGTAAAAATCGATCAAAATTTCTGTTCGCAACCGAAGTTCCCTTGAAATGTATTTGTTGCAATGATGGCATGAAACCCTGTCCAACCAACGGAATCGCATTTTATGTAGGTTTACTCGATCAACAACGGAAAAACGATGGTCAATTAGGAATAAACAACTAGAAGCAGTTCAAATGAAACACATGACACCACTGCCATAGCCGAATGAGATATTGGACCCTCAGCGGAATGGGAGATGAGGACACCCAGTAGAAAAGAAAAATGAAAGGAGGCGTTGGAAGTCAAACTTAGGAGAACTCGTGGAATGTTGGAGACACGGACTGCTCACTTTAAAAATTTGTTTATGACTGAGAGAAGGAAGTAGTTTCTCTGAAGTGAAACGAATGCAAGAGTAAAAACTGATGAAGAGAAGAGACAAATAGAAGACCATTTTGAATAGCTGTTGGTGTGACTGAATAATTACTAACCATGAAGGCTACCTTAGATCGAATGAAACAATTGAAAAACAATAAGAAATAGATACACAATGAGAATGCAAGTAAGAAACGTCCTAGTCAACAAAAAGAATTTTGAAATTAAACGGGAAAAAGCATAGAAGCTAAAACTAGAAACGTTGGCCTCACCAACGTTTTAAGAATATGTTCCCACTCATTCAAGATGATTGTCCGCCGATGTCTATGACATCCGACCGATCACACATCATCACAAATAGAAGAGCTGAAAGGATAAACAAGGAAATCTTTACTTCGAAAATAAAGATTTTACTGCTCACAGCGAAGACTCCTAAGGAAGACATTGCATCTCGACCCTCCTACAACAAAATTTCTTTCGAATAACTTAAGCAACAGTGATGCAGCCGGAAGAAAAGCGTGAATCTCGCCTCATTCAGCTTTATAGTGCACATTACATCAACGTTGGCCCGATTTCTCAACGAAATTTTGCTACGGCCATCCATTTATTGTACTATTTCTGGCGAAGATTATTTATAAACTTCGGAATCTCAATTCTGTAAATCCCTCAATTACTATCAAACTTCATTTTTCTTCGATCCATAAGGCGGAATGTTTGCGCAACAACGATAAATTACATGGCCTTCTTGGCAAAAAATCCTGCGAACATTCCAGTTGGTCATGGTTTATAAATTAACATCATTTCCCTCGATGATGCTCTGCATTGGTCAAGTAAAAGTAGTTTTTGAGAACTTCATCCGATTCCCTCTGATGAGAAGGAATTGCGGTTAGAGGATCACGAGAAATTTCAAACTCTTCGATTAATGAACATTCTTAAGTTCAAGCATACGCCCTGCTTGAATAAAATATCGTCGATGCGAGTAACAAAAGAAAATTACAACAGATACACATTCATGTAAAACTATAACTAACTTCATAACAAAACATGACAAAAGTTTTCTTTCAGTTTGGTTACAATGAATAGCCAAAGCCAAAAAATGATCCTCTCTATGAACACTTCTTTGCCCTTTTCGCATCAATCCTTTCGTCGAGATTTATGTCTCCTCCAATAGCACTTCAATGAAGTATGAGCTTCCAAACGCCATCTCTTCCGCACATCCGTCCATGCAACAAACCACCGTCATCGCCTCATTGTTATTTGCCACTCCTTTACACATTTAGTGAATATGGAAATATTCCCACACCTTGCTTCTTCTTCACATACCTTTTTCTGTTGGGACAAGCCAGCTGTATCATTTCAAACCTGTTTTGGCCCAAGACCGCTCTCGGTCCGGAGCCGACTTTGACCTGGAACCAGTTCTGGCCTCAGATGCAGCTTGTGTTCCTGTTCTGCAAACTTGTCCTCAGTGCTCATCATCGCCACTAATAAAGCAAATACTGACGCAAACTTGTCTCTCCGGCAATACTCCTGGATCATGAATATCACCTTCTTCGGAAACAGTTTCATGGAAAGATTCGGAAACTGTATGGATAGTCGGCACCTTCGAGGCAATGTTGTCCGCTCAGCTTCAGGTTGAACTGTCCGCATCACAATGACTTGCACAGTCATAAAATTCGTGTTTGCGGCTATATCAGCGAGAAAAAAGCGCCAACACAAAAAAATGTCAGTCAAACCATACTAAAGTGATAAAAAAAAATATAATACATCATTCCGTGGTAGAGAGACAATAACTGCTTCACTATGAGAATATGATGGATAAAATGCAAAAAATGAGAACTGCATCTCATAAAAGATTACGTAGAGCGTTGACAGCTCGAACAAACCATGGTTCGTAGGCAGAACGAAGAGTCTCGCTAGGAGCATTAGCGAACACATCGTTCACGAGCTGAATAGTAGGGAGTACAATGAAATTGCAAGTATCAAAAGTCATGACTTCCAACGCGATCTATATAAAACAATGTCACCCGCCCCTAATTCCACTTCTCGTCTTCACATGCCGCCGTAACATGACTCCATCTATGTTGAATAAATCTGCAACACTTCATGGCCAATGCACAACGAAATGGCGCAAATAAAAAAACCGTATAATGAATCCATACAAATGAATGCAGCTTTCCAACCGTAAATGATACAGCTAATAGCAAAAGCCAAATTAATGCACGTTATCTTGATGTGCGAAAACTTGCAAAATACGAAATTCATGCACCACCAGTCACAATATACAATAGAGAGAAATCATTAACTCTGTCTCACAATCGAAACAACACAAGTACATGTATCTAATAAAAATGAAGCAAACAAAAGTAATAAATATGTGAAAAAAAAACTCTTCACTGATAATAGAAAACAAAATGAAACGTATAAGATTGAATTTTTTAGGCAAACAATTTTGAGTGCATAAAAAATCTGAAAACAAAAGTCGCATTAACTCATTTCGGCATGAATATTTTGCGCACATTGCGCATGTGTGCACATTTCCCGATCCGTCATTTCCCCTCATCCTTTTCATGCCTACAACATTTACTACAACTTTTTCTTTTGCACTTTCACAAATGAAGTTAATTTTCATTGCAGCAACGATCATTTTGAGATCGTGTCCTCTCGACTATCGAATATACAGCACAATATGTCATACGCTTACCGTACTCGTCGGAGAAGAAATTAGGATAACGCTTCAATGGGAAATCATGCTCTGATGAAAATCTGGTAGTGGATAACCAGCGAGAAGCAGTAGATTGCCATCGACCGAAATTTCAGAAGGGTCGGTTCGCTATAGACGAGAAACATTTTCGTAAAAACTGAGTTTCGCTTCTAATCAAAAAAGGCTAAAAAGAGCAGTTTAGGTCTCCGAAAATCGGCCGGATTTTCGATTTTCAATCGAAATTCGGTCGGTAGATCGATTACGGCGTTTGATGCAAGCAACCCATCAAACACTCAGATATCCTATAAGTAATTGTATAGTATGAATTTGTGAATAAGATAATAGGAACAGTGCAAGTACTTTTATTTGATAAAAGGTTTTAAATTTTTCCAAGAAAAAGACAGAAAAGCTTTCTTATAAGAGAAAAACATGAGCTGAAAAAAAAAACAATTCATAACTAACGCCAAAAATGGAGCACTGTAGAAGTATCAGTGCATTCATACCATGGTAAAAATAGATTTGTTCGAATGCGCATCGTAGTTATTAAAAATAATAGATGATATGAACGGGAATATACAAGATAGAATATTTAGCAATGGTTTAATTCCGTATTCGCTTACGATGTCACTTGATCAAAGTTAAGCTGTTCTCCAAAAATGTCTTTAAATGACAGTGAAGGCTGAAAAAAAACGGAGATAACTAACTAAATGCAACCATTTTTCGATTAGCAAAACAGATCCGCTGTAGGAAATGTAACGGGAAATAATTATGACGTTGTTGCCTTGTCGATCCTCATAATTGCAGAGGAAGCAAAAATTATTAAGTTTGGTGCAATGCACATGAGATCTGAAGTGAAAGAGAAAGAATATATCACAAAAAAGAAATAACACCTCAATTTAAGGGCTAAGCATTAATTATATTATCATATTTATGAGAATTTATATCCAATCACATTTTACAGTACGTTGATATGATAAAGCACACGACGCTGTCTGTTATACGAATACCTTAGAACTCAAATAATACACTGATTACCACATTCAGTCCATACTTCGCTTTGAGGGTTCCTGTGTAAATTTATCATCAAGAAAGTTTTTGCTCTACCACTTTCATATATATATATATATATATATATATATATATATATATATATATATATATATATATATATATATATATATATATATATATATATATATATATATATATATATATAGTGAATGAAAGTTTGCGGCGTTAGACGCTACAAACATAACCATGACCTGGCCTCGCATTTTCTGCAAGATGGATAAGGTGAGGGTGGATATCACGTAGTGAAGGAGGAGGATATTTAAAGAACCTGACGTACCTGATGAAATGAGGAGAGGTGATTACTATCTGGATTAGCTGAGGATGCTGAAAGAGGTGTTTCGTTGAGAAGAGATTCCTGGTGCGTTACTGCGTCCATCGCCCACAGTAGTTGAGCAGGCTCGGGGCTCGCCTTTGTGTTTCGAGAACTGAAAGAAGCGCATGCATGTCTCGGATCAAGAAAGGATACGCTCTTCCGATTACTAAAACATTTTCTGCATGTAAATATTTTTTGTGTTCAAACCTCACATAGCCTAAGGCAGCATAAAGCACGAAAAAGCGAAGGCGTTATTGACAAACGATCAAAGATGTGGAATAACACAACACTCGGAGCGAAAAGAAATATGAAATAAGAAGAAATCGAAGACTAATACGAAAGAAAACGCACAAATCAAACAAAATATTCCATAATAAATAACGATCAGAAAATGTCGCTTATAGACGAAATAAATTCTATAGCAGTGGGCGTAATTCTTTGAATTCTAGCACAACAAATGTTTAGATTGACTGCGCTCACAGTAGAATCAGGAAACTTATTCGACACATTAACGATATTATCTGCGGAACATCTCAGAGAATTGGAACATCATATGATAATCGTTTGAAGGAACCGGAAAATGTGTGGGCGGAAAACTTAGCAAAATTCATATCTACAAAGAAGTAACGAATTTTTTTTTTTTTTTTTTTAAATCAAAATAGAGCGACTTAATCGGTAGTGCTTGTAGTTGTCAACTTTTAAGCGTTTCATGTTAGTTACAGCCAAATACGACTAAGAAAATACATTCTTCGCGAATGCTCTTCAGATGATAGCTGTGTCATCTATAACACTGATGGAAATGAAAAAGTCAAACATTTGTCTCATAAGTCATAAACAATGAGATCTGTTGGCCACGAGCTGATCGACTGACTTTGAAAGGAATTACTGATTTTTTTGAATGAAAGTAGGAGTATCTTAATTTATAAATTAAACTGGCTCTAACAGCAGTCGACCTTATTACTCACCAATGCATCGATCAATACTACGTTATTGGCGAATGCAATGCTTTTGTTTTGTTCCTCAAAGACATTAACGATGTTTCCGATAACATTCTGAGCTGCATTAAGCTCTTTGCTAATGGTCTCAAAATTAATCCTCGATCCATGGTACAGCCTATGACTTCCAGCAAGTGGACCTTGATGCACCCGCCGAATGGCCGAAATTATGGCAATTAAGCATATTTCTTATGAAAAACGTTATGTGCTTCATATCAACTATCGGCATGAATGATTTCTTAGCGCGCGCGGTGAGATCTTCATAGTATTTATGACGTTTATGAACTTAGTGCTACAATCGATCCTGAACTTCATTTGAGGTTGCAGTTCACCGATTTCGTTGGAAAGTCGTCGAAAATTGCAAACTCTAGTCCCCGCGCTTTACTGCATAGATATACTGAGCATTACCGAAATGTCTTCATCGCCGACTGTCAACCCATTTTGGAATACCGTACTCCTTTATGGCTCTCATTTGGTTTCCGCTTTCCGCTATCAGGTTACTACAGAGTGTTCAGAAACGCTTTACACCTATTAGTCTTCGCAAAAATTATCGACATCCAAGGAAGGGGTGCAAAAAGAACCGCAGGAAATTAGGAAAACGTAAAATTCCCCGCGGAGTCTAAATGCAAAAAAGCGCCTCCACGTCCGGCGGTGACGTGATTCATCTCAACGTGTGGTGAGGATCCCTTCGCGCGACAGCTTCCTCACAATATTGAGCACCAAATGATTAAGAAATGATACAGAGCAATTGTAGCGAATGTAAATTGATTTCTCCTTCAAAGGAAAATTGTTCGTGACATAAAAACAGAACATAAAAAACTTGTGCACTAATGTAGCATCGATCCATCTTCAAAAGTGGTAAGCAGTAAAAGGGGAGGGGAAGACGGGTGCTATTAGTAAGCCTTCTCATCTTCTCAAACGTCGTTGTTTTTTCGACCGGATATTGTTTTTTTTGGCACTGAAATTAGCACTTCCGCGCTTCGCTTTTTCTCCCCCGCTTTTTATTGCCAAAGCGGAAACTATGGTTGCAGTAAGTTATATGCGGCTTTTGAGAGATGTGTGCTATCGCTTCCCGAGGAGAAAGCCTCAAGCAACTCGCAAGAAATCCGTCCCATTCTCTCCACCCCTCCGCTAAACGGCCATCGGCGCACTGATGGCGCCAGGTAACAGTAAATAATATTTAACATCACTTTAGTGCAAAAATGTACGAATTTTGCGATCTGGCTCAGAAGTTTCGAACTAATAACCGGTGAGGGGTATTGCTACCAACTTATAGTACTTATGAGTGTGAGTATAAACAGCAAAATTATACATATAACAAAAACTGCTACCTGCAAAACGCAAAGAACTATCAGTGACTACTTTTCAAGCTTAAGCAGTAAAACGAGCGGTACATGCACGAGCAGGAAGCTGCTATCGCTGCTGTGAGTAGCTTCGAGTTACTTAGTGATAAGTAATGGGTAAAATGTTATAAGAAACTGATTGCATATATCAAAAGGCTGCCACTGCCTAGAAGTTACCTTTCCAACACCAACGAGTAAGGAACACTTAAGAGATGTCATTGAAAAGATAGCCCAATTAAAAATTCTTGAATAAGGAGCAGGAAATTTTGAAAATAGGATCGTCAGTATTTGATATATATCATACAACATTTACATTTTAAGCTTATGTAGCATGTAATGAGGAAGACGTAATGATGCAAAATTGTTAACTCAATTGGGAGCAGATGAATCCACCGAGGAAAAATCGAATGAAACGAATTATCTATATATAGAGGTTTATTTCTCAACCCTAAAAAACAAGTGAAGAGTCAAAAACATCAATGAAATCCGATATACTTGAGAAGGCGTAAACAATGTCGAAAAAGTTGTATTTGATCTTATAATTAATCAATTCTTTACCTGTAATAAATATCAAAGGATCAATAATTGCGATTGAGCGCATGTATTCAGCAAGAAGCGGGAGGGGAAGGGTGGGGGGGGTGCTTTGCCCACTTATTCCTAAAAAGCTGTGCATAACAAATTTTTCTGTAGAAAACGTTCAGTTTTTCTCCTATAGGGAGGACAATGGCCGCAATTGTAAGGTAATCTCTCCATTGTAGCACCTTATTCCACGTTGCAAAACGAATCTGGCCGCTTTTGCGCACATTTTAAGGATAGTCCGGATTGATTCAATACGAGTTTCAAAAGTGTATAAAAAATTATCTGGCTTAGACCGACGTTTCCTGAATGCAGCAGCGAATATGCTTGTGGAAGCCGATCAGTACGGATAGTTTCAGCTGTTGAGTTCGAGTATTGCATCAACTGTTTGAGATCGATTCTTGAGAATTTCAATCACAAAAAGTTATCGGATATATACGACTTTAATCAAATTCAATAACTATATCTATCATAAAACGGTCGCTTTCAAATCTGCACAAATATCTTGAGCAGCATTGCGATACCATCAAAGATCTAAAGGAAGTGACTGTAAGAAAATGTAACAAGAATAATGCAAGGTAAGATGGCAGTAGATGCTCTCTTACAGTTAATTTCACCGTATCAACTTAGCTAATGGAAGTGCAGCAAAGAGTTTATTATATATGCAATAATAACATATTCATATTTCAACTGTTCCGTCTACTCATACAATTTTCTTCCAATTCGATAGGTTTCTTTGCCTGTTGACCAATGCATACTGTAAACCGTACAACCTGTAAAATGCATTACAACTCTATAGGTTTAGGTTGGAATGAATACCATGAATTCGATGAGTTTATTCGCATATTGGTGCAAGGGAATACTTTGTGGTCCACATTACACTGCTGCTTCGCCCTTCACTCTCGTAATGTTCTAATTCTGACTTACGTGGTTTCAGAATCGAAACTATCGGGCCCATGAGCAGACACGCATATAAATGTAGCAAAGAGGCGATGCCGGCATAACTTGTTTAACAGACATGAATTAGCTAAAGTGCTGAAATTTTTTTCACAGCCGTAAGATTGAAAAATCAAGCTGATATTTCCATGAACAAATCTGGGGGAAAGCTTGAACGTGTGAATAAGATAAGAATAAATAACTTACATTTAACACAAGCATCATTCGCTCATTGAAAAGGACAACATTCCAATGACATCATAGTCAATGCAACGAATGGAATTCGCTATTCAAAGAAATTGAATAAAGGAGATCATTGGTATAAATCAAAGCTAAACACAAATGAAATTCGATGCTTTTTTTAGCAAATGTACACTCGCGATGTCAGCTAAAGACTGCAGCAAGTATGACATGTAGAGCGTTTTTTTGCAACCGATATGACGATAGGGCTCTTGCAACGTAAACACATATTGTTTGAAGTCATTTTTGCGAAATGATAAACAACAAATTTAAGAGGAAGGTATGCTTCATTTGCGTGCATGAGCGGGTCTGCGGACAAAGCGGTGAAGCAAATGAAGCATACAAATTAAAAGCGTTTAAAGAAAGTTGTCAGAACCTAGCATGGAGCGCTTAAGAATGCTGGCAAGATGGCTTCCGGTGTGGAAAATGAGATCGGTCGTGAAGGAAAGGAAATGTTAAAAGACCTATTCTCTAATTCTCTTTATCAACATCAAACATGTAGTCTCATTAACGAGATAAAAAACTGGCATCAAATCTCGCAACAGTACCCAATAAAGATATAGAGGAAATTTGATGGCTACTATTATGCGACTTTTTTTTTAAACTAACGCTTTTAGAAGGTGATTATTTATCGACACTTTATTCTATTAAGCAAATCTGCTTAGGAACAGGTATTGAGTGGAACGACTTACAATCACGATGAATACGATTTTGTTCAGCATATTTATAGGGTTTTTTCAATAAAAAATCACACATCAGTGCAATAAGCAGATAAGTGCAAATAATGCTTTTCAATTTAATTGCTTAAAGTACACAGTTAATCAATTATTTGCTGCAATAGAAGTATAAAAGAAGATTCTGAAAGGACGACGCATGAATTTATTATTCAATTCAATAAGGAAATGTGAATGAAATACGCCAATGAATGCGACGTTATTAATGACGCTGACATGGGAAATTTTTTTGAAACAAATGTTTTCATTATTTTAGAGTGAACATTGAAAGAAAAAGCAATTAAGCGACGAGTTTCGTCACAAATGAGCATCAAAGAATGAGACACTGTTTGAAAAGTCGTAAGATACGCATCGGCAAGACAATAATTCATGGTATCGGAGCAAGTAATTAATGCTAGGAACACATTTTCTGCTGTTTGATCACTAACTTGGGCTTTGATCGGAGACGCGTTCGAACTCATGATGTTTAGCGTTCTGGGCTGACACTTTGCCAATGAGCTACCATGAACACCCTACTCTGCTTCTTGCTCGGTTCCTTACAGTTCCACTGTGCGCAAGAAGCAATAGGATCAGTAAGTATATAGCGGCAACGATCATTTCAGGAATTGGTATTAGTTAAGGCGGTATGGCAAATGCATCCTTAACGTCTAGTTATGAAGCCAACTCCAGTTTGCTTCGGGCAAGACATAAACGACTGACTGACGGCTGTCTAATACGAGCATCTACCAAGATAGCACGATATCATGTGCTTCAGCCCTTCTACAGCCAAAGTTTCGGCTGGTTATCGAGCAACGTTTGCTTTCCAAGAATGAGCGAAATTAGAGTTGGCTTTTATTTTGATGTAAAACGTATTCTCTACTGCAAGCAGCAAACGCTAGTGAAATTGATGTGCTGTTTCGCTTATCGGGCTTTTAGCTGAGCAGCGTGCCACAGAAATTAATTGTGAGCAAAGAATCCTCATGATTACTTACGCATGGATGAACAATGCCAGATGCCTATTAACTTGCCGCAGTTTAGTATTTGAAAGAGCTGTGCTTTAAGCAATGAAAGCACAAATATATCAAAAATGAAATGAGACTGATTGCTGAATTCTGGTCATTACATTTATTCACTTCGTGGTACTCCTTTCAAATGCTTAGCAGAACAACGCTGTGATGGCTTCATGCTTTCTTTATGCAAATGCTTACGAAAATACATTGTGATGACGACGCATTTTCTTAATCGTAGTTGCGCTTGCACTTGTGCTGAATAATCCTGAGGTATTGAAGGGCGGACTGAAAGAAATCTCCACCACTAAGTGACCAATTTTTAAAGCATCTCGTCCAGCTTGACCATCTTCCGAACTAGCTGGTTATTTAAGGGCACAGCCACTTAGCCTCCATATGCAAATTTCTCGGGAATTTATCACTTACTATTTAAGTTTGAATTATTCTGTGAAGAACCTCTATATCGGTTCCCTCGCTTAATACCACGTGTATTCAAAAGCAGCACCACAAGGAAATAGGTTCTGTGAACCGCAGAGACCGTAACATGCATACCTTGCCCCACTTTTATTCCTTCCTGTTTTCATGAAGCCAACAAATAATTCAAATATATATCAAGTGAAACTTTTTCTGTTTAGAAATATTATCTCGTAAAGGTGCCTAATGAACATGATGAGTCTTGTGTCATGTTTTCGTATTAAACTGGGTGTTAGGCGCATAATAAAAGTCACGTGAACTTTCAGTCTGGTGATGGGGTGGGGTGAGTGAAGAAGGGTGGAGAGCAAAAAGAGGCAAGGGAAGGGACTTGCTCGTCTAAAAAAATTTCATTTATGCACATAAAAGAATGCAAATGAAGCAAAATTTTTAAGCGGACTGATTTTTTCAAGAGAAAAAAAGGTTCCTACCGAGCATAGTTTAGGGAAGGGTGAGGAGAACCTTTCAGTGAGATGAAAAATGATTTAATTTTCATCTTCAAGACAAAATTGGATTCATAGATCGGCAACAAACTACTTGTTACCACAAGCTTGCAAGGGCTCATTCAGCGCTTTGAAGCTTATTAGGAAAGGAAATTCATGGAAACTATGCAAGAATCATGAAATAGGCCCTATTCGAGGGATACCCTGAAAGTACACGGGTGGACCTAATTATATCTTTTATGATCAAACAGTCTGAATATGCTGCAAGAGAAATGCTTTTACTGGTGTCAATCTGGAGGGTTCACGACTTTGCATCTCCATGATTAAAAGGGCTTATTGGTCATTTTTTTGGCTAATGTAGACCATTCTTGTTTGTGCCCTTATCTTGTGGCCACATAAATACATGGGTAAGCCTGTTAAAGAGACTACTACCATGCTGACGAAGCAATAGATGATTTCGACGTTATGTACCTTAAAAAAACGCCTAAGGTGATCCCTCAGGGCTAGCGAGTTCGCTGTGATTGTAGCCTATCATGTGGAAGTCTTGTCTACTGAATATTTTGATTGCAACACTCTCTGCCGTGATCTGCTTAAGGAATTCGATCTTTTTTCAACTTATTGCTGCTCGAAGGAATGCGCCGAAAGGAGAGTTGTTGTTTTCTGCATTACTAAAAGGATGTCTTGAAATGAAATCTCGCAAGCTTATGCAGAAAATAACTGCAGTTTTCACTTATTGCGGCCAATAAACCAGACCATACTTTTGCAGAGGTTGTGCAGTTCGGCTATCAAGCGAAACTTAGGCCACTGTCAGCGTTCATCTAGAGATAAGGTCAATTTTGCACACTCAAATTTCATAGCACTTCGCAGTGTACGCTACAATAAAAGCACATATGAATTTTTGTGCTCAGTGTTGGTAGATTTAGCACACGTGATTTTACTGCTATAATCCTTCCTGTAAGATATAAAGTATACAAGGCCATAAGAGTATGAAGTAAAATGAATAACACGGGTGTGATTTGACTAACTCAACGAAACAGTGGCATGCTCAGTCTATTATTATATATCAGCTCTCTTGAATTTTACGACGCTTTTTGCGGACTGGAAGTATCATCAGAAGTTATAATTAGAACAAATTAAACAAATAAACGAACAAATAAATAAACAAATAAATGAATATATATATATATATATATATATATATATATATATATATATATCGCTTTCACTTCCTGATCCAACCAGGATGTTCAACACAAGCGTGGGTTCACCAGCAACGGTAAATATAATCACTACAAATCGTGAGTGGATGGCAGTACATCTGCGCGAATTAAAAATGCTCAAAAAAAGATTTCATTTGAGGCCGTTCATTAGTGGACAACCGAACCTCGAGAGATTCATGCCAATGAAACGCTCTTTTAAACTGACACCGATCTGAAGCACATAAAACCTTCGAATTTCCTGCTTCATTTATTCCACGACGTGATATATTCTCAATATTGAGAGCATAGAGTTACCGATGAAGCGGACAGAGCATTACGTAGAATTTAAAAAACTGCACATTTCCGATCATATAACAAGAAATCATATTAGCAAAGATTATTGGCTGAAAATTTATGCGCAATGCCCCTCAAATGGAAAATGCTAGAAAATTTCCGAGCAAACTCGAGCACTTAGTCATAATCGAATGCTCAGATATGGAATGAGGAGTCACTAATCCAAGAAATCAAAAGATAGATAAATGTCACGAAGTAGGTGAGCAGAATGTGGAAAAATACTAAAAATTCAGGCAAAATTTAATGTATATTTGCTTGCACCCCAGCAAGGTTTATGCTTAATGTGGGAGTGTTCCATTTAGTAGACTTTTTACGAATAGCTTCCGCTTGACTGACATCAGAAATTAGCGAAATGTGCTGCAGAAATACATTTTGTTGCTTAATTTGATAACTGTTACGATTCAGAGATCTTTCGCCACAAGAACGTCTTTTATAAGATCGTAGCGATTGAATGTGCGCAGTAATCGTGGGATACTGCCTCTGTGATGATCCTAGTGAATAATGATTCCACTATCCAAGCTTATTATGTCGAAACGATCAAGTAGAAACAATATTTAGCTGATAAATTTTCGTTGACTTGACACTGTTATGACACCTCGGATTTAATGATGACCTACTTATCAACGCACAGATATACCAACTGATTGATTGTAGAAACGTTTGTTGAATGTCTCGTTTTGAATAAAGATGAAGTTGCGAAATGTTGAGATCTACGATAAAGTTGCGAGAAAAAAATGTTGAGAACTTTGTAATGCTGAATAAAGTATATCACATATGCCCATGTTTGGTAATAAAATGATGTGTCTACTAATAAATGCGATGTTGCACTATCTGCAGAAAGCATTTATTTTTCCATACGCAAAAATTAGATTTTGAAAAAATAGATGCAAGTGATAAAATTTTGAAAATAAGGAAGCGGTTGAAATATGTATGCACAAATTTGAGCAAAACAAAAATTTTATTTATGAGCTGCAAATCACGACATTAGGTGCACAAATGACAATAAAAAACATGCAAATCGCGTGATCCGCTATCAATAGCGTGAGTATATCTAAGATAGTTACATGTCTAAATGCGTGAACTTTGAAAAGCTTGTTGACTGCGTCACAAGACACCGGAAATTGCAATGCTTAGAAAAGTTTGAAGTTGCGTTACTGATCATGCTCACAAAAATCAACAAGATTTCAGGAGAGTTTTTAAAAGCTTTTTAATGGCTTTTAGCTAGCTGCATGTTGTTTTTTTCAGAGAGAATGAAAATATTTCAAACAGGTTGGGTTCCGCATTAAAATTTTATTGCAACCTAGGGGAATTCTGAATGCCGCCGCACCGACGTAGATTGTCACTCATCGACCAAAGTAAACCTAATAAAATGCAAATATGACAGGCTAGCATATGAACAGCAGCTTGCATGGTCTCATCCGAAATATAAATTTTGATCACTCATGCAACGTTCAGATTAGCTGCTATTGGTTGCATTCTTATAAAAGGTTCAAGTTCTATTGGCATAACAGTTAGGAACATTTTGACCGTCTGAATGAATAGCCTCTAAATATGGGAAAATATTAAGAATGTATGCAATCGGCCACTACCAAAGTAATTATCGAAGTAATTTTTCTGCAATGCAACAGATTTCCTGAATGATATGCTAAAAACGATTTAAAAAAAAAAAAGCTTATCACTTCAAGCCAGCGAAGAAATTATCGTAGTGCACAACATATAAGGAAAGATTTGATTGCCGGAAATGATTCGACTGTATTTTGATACGTTCGAAATATAATTCCGTTGGCGTCTATGCGGCTCAATTTTCGATAATTTGATTTTTTTTTTTTTAATCGAAGAATCCGATGAAGCATTAAGCATATAGAGGAAAATATCATTTTTCACTGTTCTCAGCAGTTTCCTTGTTCGAAGCGATGATAAGCCAATCAGTGAGATGATCTATATTTAATTAATACCATATTTCAGTGGCGAGAAACACTTCCGGTTTGCCTCGAAACAAACGTTCGTTTCAGCCCTCTAGACGTGATTATTCATTCTATGCCACTCCTCCCTTCAAGCCATATGCGTGCTTATGCAAAAAATTCGTAGCTCAAAATGACAACTATGCCATAGATTGAAAGAGTTACTAAGGATATAGAGCGTATTTTCTAAACGAAATCACTTCTTTGGGTGGCTTCAGGCTTCGGAATCATTTCCCGACATTCCGGAGCTTGATAGTGCGAGAATATCTTGTAGTCACATTTCTCTAAACTGAGTGAATGTGAGTTAAAAAAAAACAAAGTAATATGAAAATGAAATAGCGCTGATTACTCGTGCAAAAAATGTTAGAAGCCAGCCCATAGATACAAACATCAAATGAAGTTCAAGAACTCAATATAACCAAGTAACGATTACTAGTACTTAAATAGTGAGCAATGTAGCCATGTGAAAATTATTGCTTCTAGCAAAAGGTGAGGAATATCTAAGTCCAACACATAATCATTTAGAGCTACACATGTATGATTTATGTTAAAAATAATTTGAATTAATTAGCGTTAATTCGATGAGTAAAACAAAATTGAACTTTCAAAGATGGCTGAAGAACATTTATGTAATTAAGACATATTGATTTTGCTTTTTCTTTGTTTTTGTTTTTGTTTTTCCTTTGTTTTTGTAACGATAATGGCTGCTGAAAAATCGGGCAAATATTCTATTAGATTGCTTGCCAAAAGTCTGTAAAATAGTTTTGTTTCCGCACTAATAGTGGATCAGCGCGTTCTCTCCAATTCTTCCTTTAAATGACAATTTCATAATTCACTATTTCAGTCATCATTCGGAGTATAGAAGACTTTCTATAGATCATGTTATAGCTCGAGTGTAATTCATCGATATACGAACATTGCACCGTAAGTCAAGAATTTGAATAATTACGAAGTCAATGAGATTTTGTGAATAAGTTGCGCGACGCTCCTTGAGAAGGTTTTAACTTGGTTCCTTCCCACCGATTTTAGCAACAGATTTTGATGGGTTGCAACCGTACTTATTAAATGAGAGGTGGTAAAAAATTATATGGCCGGGAAAGATAGTCATAAATGCTTAACGGAAGACAGAAAGCAATATGCTTCACATATGTGCATATGCAAAAATTATGCTTGTGTGCCAAATGCACAAATATGTTATGCATACAAAATGGGGACATCCCATATGCAGAAAAAAGAAGATAAAAATAGAAAATATTATGCTCGTAGAGGACATGAAATGGCCTGGTGGGCCAAACATTTATGATCACGTCATATGTTTCAACTATGAATATCTCAGCATTTTTCAATGCAGTTACGTGACAGAGTGGCCAATATAACCATGTTATACGCAGGTCGGGGAAATTCAGCTGCAATAGTAAAATTTGCATATACAGTTCAAGAATAAAAATGAAGGGTGGATTCTACTGCATATTATTCAATAAAAAGGTTTCTTTCGCCACTAGAAGGTGATTATTCCACATCATCTTCGCTTAAGGAACATTCACTGTTTTTCAGGTTAGGTTAATAAGCCAGAGAACAATTATTGAAACCTTCATTCGGAAGGGCTCTAAAAAAAGCAGTTTGTTCTATCGCCCAACGATCATGGGCAAACTACAGCAATTTTACAGACAGTGTTTGACTTAACACTCTTTCAAAAGTTTCTCGCAATTCGCACTCGAGTTTGATTAGCAGTTTTCATATTCGATTCGATGCACTCGTCTTTTCTCAGCGGCTCTCTCAACACGGTTATGACGACTGAAAATGAAACGTATCATTACGATACATGAAGATATTCATATACAAACCCCTAATAAGTCAAATCTTGCACCTTATTGCGTCAGAAAATAATAGTTGGGCGAGCTACAAATTCACAGCGCTTTTGAACCGATTCTACTGCGGAATAAGTTAACTGAGGTGGAAACGATCGTACTCGAAAAACAGCAACGCGCAACACCAACATCTGATGTACTAGAAGCAAGAAAACAAGTAAACTTCTCTTCAGGGACAGCAACCTTTGAGCAAAATTTCATGGAAGGTTTAAAATCGAGAATTTAGTTGGACTACCAAGCGAAACGAAGGAAAATAGGTGCTATTTTAGAGTAAAAGATAATAATAACTTCGCTTCACTAAAGATTTTTGAATTATGGGGAAAACTGCAGTAACCCATCGGATACTTCTCATACATTCAAACAATTCGACAAATAAACTCCGTATCACGAAAGACGAAGAATTTTCAAAATTTTGTTTGAGCAAGTGGGAAAAATTACTGCTATGGCATCTCTTTATTTGCTTCTTAGACTAATGAGGTTAGAACTAAGATTCTTCACCTTTGAAAAACCCGAATTCCTCGCCGGATTCTGACTCTTCCGACATAAAACGACCTTGAACAACTTCTGCATCTTGTGACACTTACCATATATTTTTCCACCATCGTGTTTCCTACTTGTCTTCTTCACTTGTATCATAAATGTTTCCCATCGCGTTAACAACTGCTTGGAAGAAAGTAGAGCAGAAAAGAAAGGGGGTAAGACGATGATACATGAACAGCATTTCGGGATAAACCTATCAGATGTGTTAATATGCCGCCTGTCGAACGTTTTCATTACTCGGAAAGAAAGTAGAGATGATATGCATGCAACGCGATAGGTATATAATGCGCTGCAATGGAGAATAGGTTGAGCTACCAGAATGCTGCAGCTAAAGTCTGCATAAGTCGTATCTATTGCTGCAATACTCATTGCTGATGCTGCAGATGCGGCCAAATCATCAATATTTTCAATTATCGTTGCATCGAGGATCAATCACCTCTACTGCTCTTCGTATCATTTACTCGCATCGCTCTGTTACTTCCTGAACTCTTTCGTAGCTGCCAAAGTGGCATCCAAGGATAGCCTCACATGCAGTGAAGCTAGTAATGACAATGCTTGAAAACACCTTACTGGTAGTGACGAAGGCTAGGCATTAGCGAATGGCTTCGATACTTAATGTAAATCAGAAGCACTAAAGAAACTTCACGATAGCATCAAAATTGTTATGCATAAACGTTAATAAACGTTGCTATTTAGGTCACATCGACAGAAATCACTCACTGACCTAAACAAAAGCAAATGAAGTGCCTATAAACGAATAAAATGAAATCACGTGAGCAAATTTTGAAAAATCCATTTAGATTTATGAAACAAACGCAAAAATTATCACCGAAAATATATTCGATAAGCGAATGATATCATTTGACGTTCTCAACGCGTTTTTTAGATAATGATCAGCTTTCCGCATCATGTTTAATCCTCAATGCCTCGCCTGTCTTAGACCTACACTACTGAAGTTTGAAAAAAATGGAAAAGTGCTTAGGCGTAGTATGTGAAATGACAGACCGTTGATGAAATTATCGCAGCGAAATTGGATACCAATGAAGTGGAAAGGAAATTCTATATAATACCCTCATAGTCACTCTAGAAGTAGGCAAACGGTGAACTCAAAGTTGCATGATCATTTGTATGACGTTGTCTGTTTTGGGCGCATATGCTTACGCCTTTGCGTATTCAATCGAAACCTTCCTTGCAACTCCGCTTATGTAGCCTTGGGTAATAGGATATGAAGCCAATGATGCATTGTCCAAAATTAAGATCTGTGTGACTTTTTATCTACTATTTTTGATGAAAAGGCTAAATGTCATTGAATATTAAAAAATGGGTATCAATTTTTCAGAAGAAATATTTGCTTGAAATACTCTCCCAAAATATACTTTTACGAAAATCAATGATCTACTATGATTTTAGATTGAAATTCTTTACATTTGCTGCATAAATCCTCTCAATTCTGCGAGTAAAAAGGATGCAATTCAGCATCAACAAAATAATTGCGCTGTAATGCTAGCGAATTTGACGTGTAGGAAATGCCGTGGCTGCATTATACTAAGTTCTATAAAATATTTACATTGATATATTTGAATGTCGTTAAAAAAGACGAGCAAGAACAAAGATAAACAGTGGCAATATTTAAACAGTTAATTACAGCAAATTGTGGTAATATTATGGCAAACAATGATGATAGTACGGCAAAATGTAGCATACGCAAAGACTGCCAAAAAAAAAACGCGGACTGCTCACGTTGGCGGTCACCTTAGCTTCTTGTGAGGGCGACTAAAATCTATGCTCAAAATTGGGCGTTCTCTCAGTTCTAGGTTCGCTGTTGATACGACCGATTGTTAAATGGTGGTGGTTGGTAACATTTCGAAGCAACGAATAACGATAGCGTTCGCATTGCAATATGACTCCAACCGACGATATATTCGAGCTAGAATTGGTGTGCACCTCTAGAGGATAATATTCATGAAGGCGTTTGCTGTTTTTTTACGATGCATTATGTCGATAGGTGGCATTTGCACGAGAGGGCAGCCGATTTTCTGCCCTATTTCGCAACAGTGATCAAAACAATTGCAGTTATTAGTTGTAAGTGACGAGATGCTTTCCCTGCACAACGGCACATATTTCGGACGACGTTTTATACCATATGTTTTGTACAAAAAAATGAAAATTATAACGTATAATATTTCTGAAAACAAATGAGAAAGCTATAAGACTAGCGCGAAAATATAGAGTGTTTTTGCAACTCGACCAATTAGGCTGACTTTAAAATGGGCCCAGCTGGGCCGATAACCTCCAATGCATCAGAAAGATATAAAAAGACAGCCAAGTAAACGTTTTGATAAGCTTACTCGTACTTGATGAACAACAACGACAAATCTTCCATGTGAAAAACTAATTTTGGCTGACACCCGATCGACTATATAAAGAGAGTTTTTGCACCATGATTTTCATTATATGTCTTAGTGAACATTACTCATAACGATGTGATCAAATGGAACGAAAATGACGATAGGAAACCATCACATTATATGGATTGTGTCATCAAAGTTCATCGCAGTGGGCAGCTTCGCATATACATTCGAAGCACTGAACTCATGTCATCACGCATCGACCTATATGCAAGTTCACTTGAAAATTGATTTAAGAAACGCGATAAGGGAAGGAAGTGCAATGATTTGCATATGTGATGAGTTTCAGCAGCAATAAATCATTTCCTATCTGAATAATGAATATTTTAATATGGATTTGTTGTTTGTAATTTATTTTTGACGTTTGTTCAGAAAGATATTTTGGTTAGACATGAAGGAAACTCCATTTTAATTCAATTTAATTTAGTACAGTTCCACTTAAATTCATTTAAAACTTTAATTTAGTTCTAGATTGTTCAAAGATTCTTCACACAATCATATTTCCGTGTTTCTGTGAGAACTTCCGGCAGAATGTGAGCAAAATTTCCGGATTCCTTCAATAAGCGATACTCATTTTGCCAGTACAGCATCGGCTAGATTGTAAGCATCTGCTCATACACAATCCAGTGTTCGGTAGCATCATCTGGAAATTATTATAAGTAATAAGTGAAGCCGAAAATGCGAACAGTTTGAGTAGTCTTGAATGTGCTTAATCCAAGGCAACAACGTTTATGACATCAAAATGCGTAACGCATCAGTTGTGCTATGCGCTCAATTTCCACGGACGTCGGTAAGGAATATTGTGATCCAGAAGGCATAATAAAGAAAGATTCTATGTGTAGTATCGTAAACGTCTCGCCCCAGGAGTAAGGCCAAATATAGTGCACCCGGAAAAGGCGTAAACCTCCAATTTTTTCGGCTATTAAAGTACCTCGCCATATCTATAAAGCATTTTTTATACATGCAAAAGACTACTTAACTGCAGTTTTTAATTTTTAGGGCACCGATCAACGCCATCCTTCCTCTTTACCACCATATAATTTAATTATTAAAGGAGAGTTAATATATGATCTTATCATAGCACCTTGCCATCTCGAATTTATTTTTCTTACTTATGTTTTAAACGTTCTACTCATAATCAAATGTGTCTGGGCACCCCGCACACATCAGCACAACGCTCATTGCAAATAACCAACAACAACGGTTGCGGCAATCGGACTCATTGTGCACCAAGAGTGGAAATCGATGCATACTGAACACATCTGATATTTTGTTCAATCCTAGGACCGACAAAGAATCAAGGGTAGGGACATCCTAGGGCAAGTGAGTCGACGTGACAACACGCTTTCATCCGTAAACATTTTCATTCATGAATGAATACAACTGTTATTATCCATTGGTGAAATCGATAGTTCAAACATGTTCGGGAAACTGCCTTAAGAAGATCGTGTAATGTGCAAACCCTAATAGCTTTATAAAATGTTTTGCCACACAAGCCTTGCAACGGTAAGGGATTCGCAATATCACCTTTGCATTATCAGCGTTATCGGACAGGTATTTACAGAAATGATGAGAGAATGGTTGAAAGATCCAAATATTTTATAAGCATAAAACATCTTCAGAAAATTCGAAATAGTGTAACTTTTCGATAATATGATAAGGAATGAAAGAATTAAGTGGAACTTAACGTTATAACTCGCATCTTTTCAAAACAACTAGGAGTCACGATATTGCGCATAGTAAATGGAAGATGGTGCCGTTTCATCGTTTTATTTGCCTTTCTATGCGTTTGCCGCATTATTCAGATATCATTTTCACTTCCCTTTGCCTCATAAAATTTACACCACTCAAATATAATTTATGTTTTCATGTGCCCTGCGGATCCTGCTTTTATTCATCTATCCTCATTTAAAGAGTAACTCTATTCACAGTGTTCATGAGAATGCTTCACAAAGCTCTATGTTGGTGTATTTGTGCAACTGCAAGTGTTCTAGCCATCTATGATTGAAGTAGTATGTCGTCTTGCATTGTGTGCCTGCACTATACAGTGCCACTCGACGATGCCACCTAGTTCGTTTGCATGGAAATATCTATGACGGGGATGGGGAAGGAAGAGGTGGCAGTGCTACGTAGAACCACCATTGATATCAACATCTGTTGTTATTGTTTGGCCCTTGTTGCTTGTTGCTAACGCTTGTAGCTGTGCCAAATTAATGGAATCCCTCTTGTATCCTCAGCTTTCAAAGTTTTTTACATATCAAAACTTGACAATGATGGGATAATATTCATATAAATTAGCAATTATTCTATGAAGTGCTTGTGGCTTAAACAATGAAAATTGCTATCGAACAGAAAATTATTGAGCAGGCAGATAGACCTACAAACGCACAAACATATGTACGGACACGATGCGATCATAATTGGCTCTTTCTCAGCAAACTTTAGGAGCGATAGATGGAACCACCTATAGTGAGTGCTTCCACATCTATATCAGAAGACAGACTATTGGGTTTCGTAAGCATTTTGGATCAACCCAGGATCAAAATGTGAAACCTCCGAGTATCATTCTGCTGAGGCTTATTCAACAAATGCATATAAATGAAGAGTCATCAATAATGAATGACGACATTTGACGTCAGAGAATACTATGGAGCGATGAACAATTTACTTAAAGCCCAATGGACACTTTTTGTATCTGCTCTTTGACAACATCAGAATCATCAATTCAGACACGGAAAGCTTTAAAAAGACGCGTTAGCCTAGCTGATGAGTCTATGAACACAACTGAGTGACGGGTACCTTTCAGCTCAACCACCGACCGCTTCTTTAACAAAGGCAATCTAAACCACGTGACTGCCGAACTTTGCTCGAGATATGCAGTTGACTTGATTGAGCTAAAAAGGCCAAAGTTTTCGATCTTTAAACCTCACTTTGTAAATAGATCTGGAAACTTGCAAATTGGAGTATAAGAATTGGAAATATTCGAGTGAGGAAATACTGCTCCATAGGTCGAGAGTATTTCATCTCGACATCTCTTCACCTTTTCATTCCCCCATTTAAGGAGGTTGGAATTGCAAATTCATGAGTTACACGGTTAATACGTATTAGAACGATAGAAATGCTCAGAAAGGAATTGAAAATTGAGTAAGAAGCGCAACAGTGGATTGACATTCCGAGAAATTGAGAAGCAAAAGTGGAGAAAGGCATTCGATTTTAGATGCCTATTTTGCTGCTAACAATTCCTCGAATTGCCAATGCCTAATTTTCGATTATCCAGTGTAAAAATCGTTTTCTGACAATTCGCTGATTTCCAGTTCAAAAATATTCATGATGAACTTTCGCTTAGAAAATTCTCCCTCAATAAGGCGATAGAGATGCAAGATTTGGCGAAAGCAGTTTCTTGGCCCATATTTTGGTAGCCGATATAATTTTGACGCACAAAGTTTTCATGGCACAAGGAACAAACGAACCCTCTCGGTTTGGATTAGGTGAGCTGAGTGGAAATGGCTTAGCTCATCAGTTTTGCACCTGTGCGAAAAAATTCGACCACGGTATTTACATTCTACAGAATGGAACAAAGATTTTTGAACATAATTTGAGTCAGCAAGGAGAAGCTAGAAAACTGAGATTCAAGAAGCAACTATATACTGACTGATCGAGCGATACGTGCAGCCGAAAATATGTTTTTTAGAGCAGTAAATTCAAACATTGGAAATCAAGTATAATGGAGTCGGAAATGGCATAGGCTGCCAATAGCGCAAGGTGTTGCTTGCATCCGTTCCGTTGATGGGGTAGGCAAGACAAGGCATGGCGGCCAAAGAATAGTACCTTTTCACATGAGAGGTGGGCGCCCTCTCGTGATATCTCAACTTTCCATAGTGAAAGCAGCAGTTGCACATCCCCTTCGAAATTCCCATCTGCATGTGGCATGAAAAATTGGGTGTCGCGTGCTGCGTTTTGCATACGTTTTTTGGTGTGCTAAAAGTCCAACTGCACTGAAAGTGTTTTTAACTAGTTGATTAAATTAATAAATTATAAACGAACAAACAAATTTTCATTGAAACATTTTAATGATCGACTTTTGTCACATAGCTTATTTTTAGTTTCACTCTGATTTAACGGGATCGAGTGGGGTGGAATAAGAGGGTGATGAGAGAGGAGGAAGTCGTTGTGACAGTAAGGAAGAACAGAAGTAACAAAGAGGAGTGAGTTGACACGAGAGTGTAAATGACCTCCACTATTAGAGACGACATGAAGAATAGTAGCCAAGTCCTGACCTTTTGCCAAGAGCGACCAGCAATCATACTGCATTGTATAAATTAAGCTGCCTCTAGCATATGATTGCATTCATATGTAAAGGCTAAATTTAGCCGAAAGTTCGACTAAGGACAATAGAAGCGCAAATTTTTGTGCAGATTTACCGCCTCCTTCTTCCTATTTGTGGGCTTTTGTAGGCATCTTTTTTCGTATCTTTCTGACGTCAAACTTTGTTGAAAAATTGCATTCGAGTTCTCGCTATAAAATATCGTTATTGATATCTCTCAACGCCAATAATAGAGTTCGAATTAAATTTAAGGCTAATATTTTCTTCCTGTAATCAGCGGGATAAACGAAAGAGAAATTACAGGTGAGGTTCTGGAGATGAAATCTAATGGAACAATGAGTTTAAACTTTCCCTAAACCAATAAAAAATCTAGCTGCAGAGTCCACGTAAAATTTCATGAAAAATATAGCACTGCCATTACTTCCTGAACAAACCTATAAGCACCTAAGCTCATAGATTCTTTCATATGAAAAAACTCGCTCGTTCATATTCTTAACATATCTTTTCCTCAGTTATTCAACTAAATAGCCTTATTGTTTGCCTTTTAAAGTATTATTAGCCACTCCATTCGATAGGTGAGAGAGGTCCGTTGTAAAAAAGCTCTCCGCACGATTTACTGAATGCAATATCACCTAACAAAGGTCGGATTGCGTGACAGTTGATATGCACAAACAATTCACGTTTTTCAGGCAATGCTAGAAAAAGCCAAGCAGAGAAGTACATCTGAAGAGCTGGAAAGATGTGCTTTTTGTTTTCTATTTTTTCAGCGTTTTTTAACCGACAGCTTCCAGCAAGCACTAAAATACATGCGGAATTTTATTGACTTCGTATTTTATAGCGATACGATGCTCATGCAAATTTTCCTTAAAAAGCAGTCGCAATAATTCGCTTTCATAAATCTGTATTTTCAAAGCGCATGTAAATGCCGCATTTGTGCTTATATATTTCTGCAAGTGTCCGCGTTCCACTCATTTCGCTGCCGGAACCACTGAGGATGAAGTTATGGATCCTGATGAGCATAATATACACTATCGAATGGCCTACTATTCCATCTATCACGCTAATCTGTCAGCATCGAAAAAGAATCATTTGTAATTAATTATAGTAAAAATTTTGCAGTGCATTTTATACCATTCGTTTTTCTTTTCATTTTGCAGCGCTATTTATAGGACGATTGTGCGAGCGATCGGACCTGATACAATGTGGAGATATTACATAGCATGTTTATCATTTCTTGCTAACTTATCAAAATGCTTGACGATGTGAGCAAAATATGAAAATACATCATCTTAGCCTTTCTGGCATTCATTTCTGCTCATTGTGACCAGCTGGGTAAGTGTTGTCAATCAGATGTATCAGCATAGGATTCAAAGGAATTTTTTACTACATTCAACCATCCACAATTATTTCAAAGGTCGATGGATTAATATGAGAGTTGTGAAGGGAATTATTTAATAAAGTAGGCTATATCTAGCAAATTACCTCACTCTGTTTTCGGTTATCCTCTCTTTGAAATCATACGGCTGACAAAGAGGCATACATACACGGACATACATGCAGAGATGATATGGTTTTGCAAAGAATATTTGCAAATTTCCAAATGGATGCAAAATGTCAACGCGTCACTGATTTTGCTGAGACTATTAAGTTGCATAGAAACATCGTCCATGAACGCCACGCAAACGTTTACTAAAAATAGTGGATAGCTTGCATGTAAGGAGCAGATCGCTCACATTTACGAGCGATATATATAGCACCACTTAGAACAATTTGCATTCAAAGGTGTCTTGCTCGCAAGTACTCTCCACCTATGGATATTGAATAATGCCTTGAACCTCAGATGTTCACATGGCGTTTACTTCAACTATTCAACAGGCTAGCTACGACATGAAAAGAATACAATCATAAGTGATCTCTATATTGTGGGAAATGATCAATGGAGATTATAAGAGAGCATGGGAGTGAGTTTGGTTCGACAGTGTACTGTGCATTTCAACACATCTGAAAATCAAATGCCGAAATATACGAACAAACAACAACAAAATGTTCTACCATGGGTGCAATTATGTTTGCAGCAGAACCTGTCTAATTTTTTGTAAAACTCGAACTCATCTCAACATATTCCCTTTGGACGTCTTTTGGCATGATCTTTTCACCAATCTTTGTTTCCGCTCAGCATAGTTCTTTCCCTACTCATTAAGAATCTGAGAAAGAAATTCTCGAGAAAAGGAAAATTCAATTCGTAATGATTCTCTATGTTCTCCTTGAATGTCATTTTTCAGAGAAAACTCAACTCTCTTTAATTTACTCGGTAACAATCGTCCAATAATGGGTGCCAATCATTCTGTTATGTTTCATGACGTTGGCAGCAGCCATCCTTGATATTAAAACGTAATGCTTTCATCTTAAAAGATTGAAATGAGAAGCACTCTAATCTCTTTGAGAAGAGAAAATGAGCATAACTGGAACAGCCTAACATCGATCCACAGAGAAGAAATTCATCGTACTTTGTGAAACTTAAAATATGCGACAAACATTTCAGAGATGTGCAGAGGAGAAAAACTATTCCAACATAATTTTTTCTCTGAAAATATTCTCTCGTCATTATCGAAAGATAATCAGCTGAATCGGCGAATAGCTGACGAATATAATCGAATATCAGTTGTTTCACATTTATCGCATTTAATGTAAAAAAAAAGAAAAACGTCGACGGCAATGGGATATAATAGAGATAAAAGTTCTAAGACATTCTAAAGGCGCAATGTGAGACGTTTAAATGAGAGCCGAATCAATAAAACATGAAAAATAATGCGATCATGTTTTTATTGGCCCGATTGTCGACATATCGCATTTGCAAAGATTCGTTTTTTTTTTTTTGGTAACTCGACAAGTATAACAATAATATATGCGCATACTCTTGGTCACTTTGAACGCCTATCACTAGTATCGAAAGTTGTGGAAGAAAGGCAACTTCATTTTCAACGCCAAATATGATCCACCAAATGCTCATGTATAATATATAAATGTGTGTTTATAATAGATAAATGTATGTTTTCCTCGAAAAGCATTTTAATTCAAGCGTCTAATTTTAACTGCTGCTGAGTGGAAATTACTGGGCAGATTTATAAACGCATTTTGATAATGAAATGCACAGACATGATGCATTAATAACTTTGCAAAGAACACATAAAAATTGCTATTTGATGATTAATTTACCTAAGAATGGAAGAGCGCTAGATCTTTGGATCATTGCATCATCGAAGAGAGGAAGTTCGACTTTCACTAAATTGGAGGTTGATTTTAATAGCTGGAAAATGTGCTTAAGCAAATTTATATATACCATGAACCAGTTACTTCCCTCATTACCATTTAAACATAATCGAAATCAGCATGAGCGAAAGGAATTGTGTCCTGAAGGATAACCTTCCATTCCCTTCAGCGAGATTTTTTTTTTAAGGACATCAGTTTATATAGGGATGGAAAAGTGAAGGATCACCTTTGACCACTGCTAAATAGAAAAATTTTATCGTAAATATTGACGGAAATGGGAGATTCTATTTTAATCGAATACAACCTTAAAATAAAAACGTATCATAAGTAGCACAATACGTAGGATACGAGGAAAGGTGTGATAAATAAATGGTCTTGAAGGAGGTGGATAGTTAGCGAAAATATAAGTTCGACGTTGAACAAAACATTTCATGGGAATTTATGCATTCTATAGAATAGCATAAATATTAAAAGACAAACAGTTGTGCCCAAGGGGCAACAAAGAGTGGAAGTAAGTGGTCAACACCTGAAACTGATGTGAATGTTCTTCCTGCTGCCAGTACAATCATGCGTATGCATCGCAATTAGGCAATGTTTGCTTCCCCAGTGGTATGGTACTCAATCAGCAATTCTACTCTCCATTGGTGTGCATGTTGGAAAACATGATTACTACGACAGCCGATAAGCACAAAAAGCATGTTTATGAGAGGAAAGAAGCATAGGACGTAGGTGGGCTGGTAATAATGTTAATTAGAAAAGCAAATGTTTAATTTCCGGTTTCACAGGTTGGATCCAACATGAAAATAAATTCCTCTTCGTTGTCCGCAGGGAGATGATCAAGGGTATTTGATAAGATGGGAATTTGCTAAATGCATCTTTGCGTCAGCAATGAAATATGTCGAGATATGATGAAGTAAATGGGAGGCCCGTTCCTTTCACAAAGGAGTAATAAACATTTGTCACCAGATAATTCTGTGTTATAAGCTTGTATGGAAAAATAAATGATTCTCTTCCTTTGTGAAGGATGCTTCAGAAGTTTAGAAGAATCCTTCAGGATTTCTTCATCGATTCAACTCCACAAACCGAAAAGATGCATTTTTGATGTTAGTTGCTCATGCGATCGACTCATTTTAAGGTACAAGAAACAATTACTGAGGGAATTGCTCATTCACAGAATAATCAGTAGGTATATTTCGTTCATCAGTGTGAAGGAACTATGATTTTTGCGAAGATATTCGAAAGAAACATTGTTGGGAATAAATAATAGAAGCAAAGGATCAAACAAGTGCTAGCAAATTATTACCATCGAATCCAACAGTAAATGCCCTAATGATTCGGTGAGAGGTGCATCGTCGTGACAAACGAATTTTTCCAGAAATTTTAATAAATCTTACCACGTTGGTAAAATTCAGTCGATCACCGTGTAACAGCATCTGAAAGAAAGGAAAATTCGATACAGAGATTTGCATAATTTGGATCTCATTGAGAAAGGAGTCAATTAGCGATGACGTTGGTGGTACTGCATTTGATGTCTCCAGGAACTCATTCACATAATTCATGCAATCGCCCATTGTCACCATACTGCGGGCAAATTTCGAGTTAACTATATAGTTGAGTTTTGTGAGGAGTATGACTCCATCGAAGCGATCTATCACTAATCCCATGCCATTCGATGTGGTTAATTTTCAAATTATTTAATGCCTAACGAGTCAATATCGATTGAACTATGACAGAAAGGGCGGAAAGAATAGGAAGTAAAGATGCTTTCAATAAATGAATGATATTTTAGTGGATTTCACATTCCACATGAATGGAGCGCATAATTTAAGAGAGTTCATGCATAATCAACCAACGCATTATCATATATTAAGCTATCAACATGCTGAACATGTGTAGTGCTGAGCGATACAAATGACCTTCCTGGACCTATAATGATCCTAATAACGGAAAAATTACCGGTGGCCAAATCAAACGATTTAATCTCATAGCAAATGTAAAAAATTGATTCCCATAGCTAAAAGCTGCTCATAGTGAACAAAAATCGGTTGAAGAAATCAAAAATTGGACTCTATTCACACGACGTCCACACCGAACCTATGAAATAAAGCATCTTCGAGATGAAAATAAGCCACACCGATACAGTGGCAAATTTTCGATCAGAGTGATGCGGCATTTTCGGTCACAGCACAACGATTGGTTGTCACGAACAATTTAAGGTGCGCAGGCCAAGTTTTCTTAATTATCTCGACATGGAATGCGAATTTCCTGGAATTGCATCATCTATTTCATGACTAAATTCGATGCCGCTGAGTTCTTTTATTTTGAAATTTGTGGTTGATGAAGTAGCGCAATTCTCGATCATATCGATAGATTTTTGGTTCCTACGACCGTTTTTCAGTCAACATCACTAAGTTAGAACATTTGCTACAGCCTCTCAATAGCTTCTCCTTCTCTTTTGCTTGCAGTGCTAAACTTCCGTCACAGATGTTAAAACCTAATTCCTTTACTCCTACACTATTCAAATTCGTTAGAGCGTTTGAGTAAATTTTGTTTTCGCGATAAATTGCCTTTTAATGCTTTATTGCTGCATGTGGCATCTTTATGGACTCTCATAACACAGTTTCATCGTCATTCGTATCCACATATCAGTGACAGAATAGATTTCACAAGTACAACATTACCGCAGTTTCTATGATTTCGATGCGAACCATGGAAAGTTTTTATGCAAATCTTCAGACAGTTCTAAATTATCGATTTTCTGCTGATAAGAACACGATATTCTGATAAATAACGCGTCGATTCTTTTAGCGATTTATTGTCGAGAAGTTTGTGAAAGCCATATAGCAAGAGGAAACTTTAGATGTATCTATCGAAAAAGCATGTTTTTAAGTTAAATAGCTGGTTCTGCTCTATTATTAATCTATGATAAAACTTGAAAGATCGAGCAAAATTTTGGTTGAGTATCCGAATTTATAACATTTTTGTAGATGCCAGTAGCATTTGGTTTTATCGTTATAGCTCATGAAAAGTAGTAATCATTCATTTATGGAGCTCCCATTAGTTATTTCATAAATTCAGTGAGGTTTTCTCCCTATGACAACAATATTAGGAATAAGCCATGGACTTGGCCTCAAGGTTAAAAGTTCAATCAAGTTGTGATCGCTTCAAACAACGGACACTGCAAGCAACCAGGTAGTAGTAACGTTAATGAAAGTCTTATTAAGCAAGCTCTCAGTGGCATTACCACATCGCGGGCGTACACAACACTACGATAACAGTGCAAATCAAACCTTCGCATATGTAATATAATAAAATGTTAAACACTCAGAACTAACGCTCGTTTCAGCCGTTGTTGAATTTGGATAGTGAAACGCCCATTATCCGAGATCGATTTAGCACGTATGTCGGGGAGCTCTTGTTTTCGTATTAGTAATGGCTGTTTTCTGATTGGTCACGCAAACTCAACTTGCAGAAGAAATACGCTAGCTGAAGGCTTCATTTTAGGAATTGAATAATTTATAAGCAATAAGCTGGAAAATCTTATTTATTTTGTGTATGTCATTGTCACGCTGTGATTAGTTGATGAAAATTATGATCACGAAACATATCCAGATAGCTGCCACAGAAGGCTGACGTTGACATAGGTTCATAGTCGGCTTATTAGCAATTGTTACTTATATGCCTGATTTTCAGATCATGCAGTTAGAAATAATCTCTTCACCGAGTTGCTCAGTCGGCAAATGCGCTATTCAACGTGGTACGGGTTAAAGATCGACTAAAAATACTATACATCGTATACGTCTGAACTTCCGAGGAAAAAAGTATGAGAACAAAACTGCTAGATGTGCGTATGTGCTGAACGAATAATGCAAGATTTTAAAGCAGGCAGCAAATGGGTGGCAAAATTGAATGCATTACTATAATACATTTATCTGCTTCATCACGTGGAACATAGCAGAGAGCAAGGAAATTGATTGTAATGGTGCATTTCCTTTTTAGATTTAACAGCTGTTGATATTTATGAAATACTGATGAAATAGATGATAGGGAATCAGCAAAAAGCGAAAAAAATAGCAACCTTCTGATGATCAAATCTTATCCTAACGCTCGCCTGAAATATCAACAACCGGCTTACTTATCCTTATTCTCTAAAATTGACAAGATTTTTTTGCGGTAAAATCGGTTTTGTATTGTCTCTTATGGCTGCACTAATCAGATAGATGAGGACATTTTTCAATAGCATATAATAATATTCGCAATGGCATTAATTCCATTCTGTTCAATGAAATTCACGGGAAAAGATAGAGCGAACTCATTAAGTCTTGCCGCGAATTGTTTGTTCATTGTTCACGTGACAAAATAAATTGCATGCGTTCTTTCAGAATTGCGTGTTTCCGGGATGTGTTATTGCAGACATTGACGTCAATTTACCTTCTCAAATAAACTCAAAGATAATTCAAGGCTGGATGAATGAATTAAATCAAATGCTACCTTACAAATCTAATGGCAACAGCATTTCGCTTTAAGCGAATATGGCAAAGGTGAATAAGTTAGAGTGGCATTGCTAGGGAATGACATTCCGCGGTGATGCTACTCATGTGGCACTAATTGGGCCACTTATGGATTCGAACACAAGATTACATAGGAGAATTACAAATATAGTAAACATTTAAGTGGTTTCCTTTTTTGTTTGTTCAGTGCTGTTTATTATTTGTCGTTGGAAGCACACATTTCAAAATTGCTTAGTAATGAAGGAGAACGGCTCATTGTGGAATTGTTATTTTCGTTTATGGCAAGACGGTTTCATGTAGGGAACATCTAAATAAGATGTCATTAATGAGGCCTATGACGGGAGTGTTTTATGGAAAGAACTAGCTAATCGGCTATAATTATTTAGCTGAACAAAACTGTAATCAGCAAATATTTCACTTAGCACCCAAAAATGAATTTAGCCGAGTTCATTCATGAAATACTTCACTTTTAGATGCATTTATATTCGAATACCTTGTAGCAAGAGCATCGCAGCAATATCCCTTTGAAAGGGTGGAAGTGATTGATGCTTTTGAAAGAATTTTGCTCCACTAAACTATGTTTTTAAAAATGTCATCAAGAGTCGTAGAGCAAATATACGTTTATAATGAGGCGTTCAAAAATCGCTTTACCCTATGGAAATGTTTTTGCCGTGAACTACGAAACGACTGAGAGGCATATCTCGGTGCTCATTAAATTTTCGATAGTACCATAGTAGAATCATGAACTACTGTAACAAGCATAGGGAAGCATTAAATGATCTAGGGACAGAATCATTTTCAAATCAAATGGCTAAATTTGTTGTAGCGAATATTCCGTTGTGCTTTGACAACTTTCACTGTCTATAGATAACACTTCGTTGTGATGAAGGCACAGCAAAAGTTGAGTCACAATAACATCGTTTTATGCGTATTACTAACTATTGTCATAATTTTTCTGCAAAAGTAGGTTTCGGTTACAATCTCATAACCCTCACGAACAATCTATACGTTTTTATTCAGATGCAAAAACAAGGATCACGATGGCTGTATGGTTTTGCGATATGCAAAACCAATTCTCTAATGCATCATGGCTAAAAGTCACCAAAAGTTTCGGAACAGAGGAAATTTCATTTTCAGTGAGGACAGATCTCAGCTTCACATTTACATGCTCGAAGTTGTGACCGACGTCTCTAGAAAGATGAGATCGTTTCTAAAGAAAAATAAATTCTTGTCCAGGACATTTATTGCGCTTTCGCACAATTTGGGGAGCCTCAAAAAAGAAGTTCTAAGCGAGCATTCGATTGTGAAGATTGAAAATGGTTTCATTTCAAAAGATCGAGCATCAAAGTCCAAATACTGTTTCATCGCCATCGTGAGTGTTGATGTTGTTGAAGAAAGACTTCTTACAAAGCAAGCTTCATCCCCTCAGTGCACCGTGTATGCATAGCTTAATCGTATCATCGAACACTTATTACAGTACACTATGCACTGAGATCAAGCAGTAAAAACCCACCAAGCTACTAGGATTTCACAATAGACTTCAAACGACAAACAAAAAATCCCAAAAAAATTGCTTGAGAGAAAAATCTAAAAAGAATCGAGAAAACTTCACAAAGATCATCTTTCAATCACGCGTGAAACGAAATGATGGACATCAAACAAATAACGTCATTGCAATGTAACAGATATCAATGAATTCTGACAAATATTTATACATCAGCCGAGCATTTGTTCTTGCAAACATGTTTGTTGGTGACTTTTAAGAATTTCTGTCAAACGCATCATTGCATTTGAATAACGCTTATTGATGGAAACAGAATCGCTTCATTAGTACGCTGCCCACTATATTTAAACGTCACGATGCACTCAATCATGAAAGGCTACTATTAAGTACACATGTAATAAAACACTAAAAAGAATTTTCAATTCACGTAGTGTTCAATTTTAGATATATTTCTTCAAATAAGAGTGCATCTGCTGAAGTCTGCGATGCATGCTGGTTATGAAATTCACAAAAACAGCATAAAAACGATGAGATACTCTGAAATGTTGGAGACTGCAGCTTGATCTCCCAATTCAATGGTTCGTTGGAGATAAACAATATTTTAATATGGACTGCATTTCACTGGATATTTTCTCAATAATTTCCCTGAACCTCAGGTGAATTTAAACATGAGGTCTGATAAAAGATCATTTGGAAAAAATATTTCTAAAATACTTTGCCTTAAGAGGATCTCTATTTCCTTCTTACCTCATGCTAGGTTGCAGAAAGGATTTCAGATTTATTCAGTCAGCGATTTCGACAGCATCAGTACTTCTTTCATCCACTGAGTTTCTACTGAAAATCTAAATTACATGTCTAGCAATGCAAATCATCAAAAAGCCTATCAGAAAATCTCCTCGTAAATAACCGCGCCAGCTTAGAACTTTCAGCAACGAAACAGTCGTGCTGAGTAAAGTGCTCGCGGGCATGGCCATGTGCTATTGAGCGAAGCGTAGGCCATGCCCAAAATAGAGAGAGTGAAGAGTAGTATTTGAGTAGTACTAATTTAGGGCATCGATAAATTCGCAGTAGAAATAAACGTTAATCTGTCAAGACAGCTGGATGTTCGCAAGTAAACAACCACTCATAAATAGTCGTAGGCAAAATAAACTTCAGTATTCATAGAGTTCGATGCAACTGATATATCTATGAACATACCATACGCCATAAAGCTGATCACTTTCTACGCGATTGAGCAATATCACATATCTCTCAAAGAGCAACACATCGAGACGGAACTATTCTTATGCAGCCATTAAATCGAAATGTTTTCGCATGTCTACTTTCTATCGCATTGACCTACTTTCTACCACAAGATTTGTTGCTTTCGAAAATTACGACCAAATGAGAAAATGCCCAAACTAATGCGCTAATTTTAATCGATTCGATCACTCACACAATATTCCTACGAATGATTTGCTGTTTCTTTTTTTCACGCAGCGGATGCAGAATAAAAGTCTGAGCACCATATAGAATGTGTATAATTTTTAAGTTCATTAAAAAAAACTATAACTTCTTTTAATATTAAAGGATTCAGCTATATGTTGGTACGCGAATCTATCATATGTTTGCCGAGTTGAAACTACGCCCTCAGACACTCTCATAAATAACCGGACATGCAACATTGAGATAATGCGCTATGAAAACGCAAACTTGTATAAGCTCATCAGTTGCCATCTCCCACTTTGAATCGTCAATTACCTTTAATATACTTTCAAGATGCGAACTTCGACAGCGACCGTTCAGTGGATATTAATTCGCAAAAATTGATTCGTGTGAATGACCACTATTTTTAAGCAAATGGAAAAGATGACTTGCTGTTACGCACTATATGCTTATGAAAGATGTCGCCTAATATAGTTCTGGTCAGCTGTGGTTATTTTTTGTTTGATCGTACTTGCATCGTGTTACAGATCCGTAGTTTTTTGCTAATTAGAAGTTTTTATGAAATCAAAAGCAAATGACCGGTGATAATGCATTTTTTAACTCAAAAAATTATGCTCAAGCTTTCGGACGACCCTGTCAAGAAATTAAATAAAGCATCGAAATGCACACTCTCTGAAATTTTACCACTTGATTTCTCTTTCGTTAATGGACAAAATTTTTGAGAGGCTGCATAATTTCACCGTCGAGAAATCAAGGAAAATTATTCGAATTTGCAAAGATAAAAACACCGACTTCTCACTATGAGGACCATATAGCAAAGCGACAGTGGGAGGATATGTTACTCTTGAAGTGTGGTTCTAGACGGCACTCTCATAAAACTATGGCAGTTTTCTTAAAAACACATTAAGATAAGAAATCTCTCGGCTAGAGGTAATCAACATCATTCCACATCGAATCAAATTAGCGTAACGTTGATACATTCCTAATTAATACTGCTAATGAAAACAGTTGACAGATGAGGTGGAGGTGGGAGGGGAAAGGGAGTGCGGTGGAGGTTATTTCCCCGAGAGTACTATAAGGTGGGCACGGATAGGACATATTTCCTCAAAAATATTGTCTTCAAAAGATGTGCAGAATATTTCAATGGGAATATGGAGAGTAGTAGCAAATGTCAATAGCAAGAATTCAATTTCGACACATAATGCTAAATGGATTACGTTCGAAGAGAACGTAATGTTATTTACGATGATGTAATGTAATTTGAAATTGCAAAAACATTTCCTCATCTCTGCATTATTTAATATTATTTTAGTGAAATCTTTAAACATCTTCAAAAAATAATTAATAGAATATGACATCTCACCGAGTGGAATAACAATTTACTTGTGTTTCCCTTTTGATGAATATTATCATAATTAGATGTATTCTATGGATTTTCAAATGTCTCTGTGTTCATTCACTTCTATTAGCCCATCTTTTCTCACAGATAAATTTCCTATCTCTCTTTCTACGACTCTCTTTTGTTTTTCTCGCATTGTCCTCGAATACGCTCTCTTGAAAACATTCCACTGTTAACGACAACAATAAATTCCCGCACCTTGTGATTTTTCATCATTGCTTAACAATCCCACTTAAGTCATAATGTGTAACTGGATTCATCGAAGAAGTTTCAGCAAGTCACTTTTCGCTCAATGGTTGATTCAACGGAGGGGCATTTGATACCATCGTCTGAATCTTACACATTATGGAATAGCGGAATTTACAGAAAGGAATGAAAGGCTCGAAACAGTGAATGGAAAAACTGTCAACTGGCACAAACACATTTTAGTGCCTTCGCTTAAGAGATAAGTCGTTTGTGGAAATACAAGAAAACAATGGCAAAACAGTCAGTGATGTTTTCATGGATCATGGATCATTCACTGCACAAATCCTGCAGAAGAAAAATCCGCTTTTATGCCTCAGCCGGCCGGGAGCACAGCAAAATTGACTAACAAGATGTTTCATGACGTTCTGAAAGGAATACTTCATAGAAGACAATGAAACTGGCAGATGATGTAGCCATATTGTTCAAATTACACCTATCAGAGTTCATCGATGTAACTTTTGTGTCTCGAGGGCCGAAACCGTTAGACTGAAAGGTAAACACATGTTGGCATGCGGGTATGGCGCTACATTCCCGCGAATTGCTGTAGAACATAAGAAGAATTCGTACAGGTTAGGATAAGTTATCCAGATATCAAAACGATTCTGGATGTGCTTCCTAAAATGCGTT
Source organism: Baylisascaris procyonis (assembly GCA_037389465.1). Lineage (NCBI taxonomy): Eukaryota > Metazoa > Nematoda > Chromadorea > Rhabditida > Ascarididae > Baylisascaris > Baylisascaris procyonis. The sequence continues at coordinate 661,498 of JAZARR010000231.1, read as the reverse complement.
TCGCACATTAGTTGAAATGTTCCCGTTACAAATAAGGCATCGCATTGCATACGCATTCGAAAGGAAATCGGTTAAATGGTTAGAAGTTTGGAACGAATAGAATTGTTTCTTCTCTTCTGATGAATGATCGAATAATTGTTCTCCTTTATTAAACCCTTGAAAGGACAACTTCTGAAGGTACAGTAGGTTGGCATGATTGGGTTCAGTTATTAGGGATCAGGCAATGAACCACAGGCAATGAAAATATCACTGCTGCGAAGCAATAACTTCCCCAATCACCAATGTTGGTTTCATTCGTGTGAACAGAAGCGAAAGAAATAAAGCAGAGATCAAAGGATGAGACAAGACACCATAGTTAGGATTTTTTCCTTTCTTCGTAAGCCTATGAATTTCGCCACAACCCTCTGATTTATTTGCTCTTGTTCGAAATTTTGCTGAACGTTCATAATAATTGCGCTATGTTTGTGCATATGCTGATCCCATATCCTATACTTCAGCTATGCAAGGTTACCGAGCTTTTATAAATTAAAGTAAATTCAATGTGATAGCTAGATGCATTTGGGGCAGCTATTCATTAGCGCTACGTTGAGAAAGGAGCACTCGTTTGCCACTTAATTTTATCCATTTTAGCGATCCCTCTATGGCAGCGTGTCATTCATGTTTTGCGATTAATTGAGCGCCTTTCGCTCTTGATCTTCGACATCAACTGATAACATGCAAACAACCATGACCTGAATTTTTCTGGTCCTAAGCCTCGAAAGAGAAACCTCTCTATAAGCTATCACCATGGACATTTCGCCCTTTGAGGGCTCCAGGGTTTCAGGGTCCTACAACTTTCAATGCCCAGCAGCATTATCCCACACGCCATCAAAAGTTACTTATAACAGCGAAAGAGTGATGTCAAGCATGCCTGTCTAATTTTTTAGATGCTCTGGTGAGGAAAAAAAATAAAATAATTGAATATAGGTGCATCTCAGTTTCACAGGAACAAAATTACTGAGCGCAACATTGTTCTTTCCGGGGCAATCCTATGACTGGATGATCTGACCAGCCAAGAAGGAAAAGCGACATATTTCAGCGGACTGTTTGTAATTACTTGTCCCTTTACGCAAGCAAATAACATGAAACTCCTTGCTTAGAAGGAAACACTTAAACTGCAACGTGTCGCGATGAAACAATATGGGAATGCCAACGAACTGATATATGTGAACATGGTGAAGCATCGAAGTGACATCAATAATAGTAGAGTGCCTAGCATCTCACAAAGTTGTATTTGTACGTCTTGTTGGTTAATTAAATCCTTAGCAGTTTGGCCAGAACACTAGCACAGCGCTCAGTTATCACCATAACTGAAATAGCAAATATATGAACACTAATAGATGGAAGGAATTTAAAAAACCTAAGTTTAGCACAACAATTCTTGCTATCAAAGAACACAGCGTTATTGAAGACCTAGACCAGCAAATACAAAGATACATGCAATCGCGAGTTTGAAGTAATAACTCCCATAAAGAAGAGAAATAGAAATTTTCTATCAATATACTTGATAGGGACAATACCGTAGAAAATTCAGAAATAGAGAAGACGTCGCAGCTGAATTAAGGAAAAAATTCACTTCCATTGGGAACGATTTTATCATCGCATACCTGAAGAGAACTTTTTGAATAAGTGAATTCATATCACCGAGAATGGTTCGCTTTTTGATTGGTTTAATGAGAGGAGTTATAGAATGGTGCAACCAGTTGCCAATTCTTACCTTCAGCACAATTACGATGTAGAGGCATTTCTATGTTAGATACTTCGTTGAATATTTGATGCTCCTCTGATATTTCAATGTTGCTTCGTTTGCCGCCTATCAGATGATAGTGTGGCATTTATCTCGAACGTTGAACACAACCTCATGTCAACCCTTTCAAGCAGCAATCACCAAAAAAGTGCAGAAGCGAGTTGGAGGGTCGAAAAACTCCTTTGCTCGTTTCGCAGGGAGCTATAGAAAGTTGAAAATGAAAGCAGTCATCATAGGAAATAAAAAGTGAAACTACAACAATACAGCACAGCAGGCTCAGAGCAAATGTCAGTAATATGAAGGCTAACGATCCTGCATGGGGAAAGTTGCCACTGTCCTCCCCGCAAATGGAAACACTTTCCGCAATGCTTCAATTAATGCATCATCAAATGACGAAATTATGTGGACAAAAGAGTTAACGACGCACATTTTAAATTCGAGTTCACGGTTTTGAAAGACATTCAGTATCTCTGAAAAAACTATTCTGCTTCCTTCGCTCGTCTTATCTCAAGAGATTCTTGCCCTCTTCCATCCTTTAACCATTTCTTACACGCTTTTTCTGCTTATCGTTATGCACTTTCGCCGCTGTTCGCTAGCTTTATCTCTAAAAATTTGGCTTGCTTTGCTCCCTTCATGCTTTAAATTTTTATCTTCGGTTTAGTCGCTTTACCATCAGAAATTAGCTGAATAGGCTCTCAATGCTGCCTTTAGGGGCTATTTCTTTAGTAACTGTAACAAGCGGAAAGAGTGCATTCAAAGCGTCTCAGCTTTTCAAAGGATGCAACCTATACGTAATGCTCCAAAAACGTTTCCTTCTCTTCTAGAGAATATTGCTCTCCCACTTGTAACTCTTTCAATAGTTCGATGCCTATGACTGACAGCTCTAATTCGGTCACGTATGAGCTGGCAATCTATCGAAAAGAGTTTCTAAAGAGGAGATGAACATCCCATTGCCTTCATCGCAGGATTATTCTAAGGCGGCTCATTCATTCGTAATTCTGCTTGAAATATTCCGCGTCCACCTTTCTTCAGCTCACGAATATTCAAAAGGCCAACTTTTTCAGACCACCATTTTCTATGTCTAGTTCTGCGTAGTGTAGAGGATGAATGAGAGTCCTCATCATGCAATCATGTAACTGCATCTAAATAACTTTAATAATAATCTATGTGTTCAAGTTTTCGCCTGTAGAGTAACAAATCTTCTGAATTGGTTCATGCAGTTATCCTCGCGATATTACGGCTCTGTTGGCATAGTGTGCTGGATCTATGAATGAATCAGAATTTCCAAACGTTTACTTCGAGAGATTATTGCTCGTAATCAAGCATATGCCTCTATGGAGATGGGCTCTTGGAAGAGTGTGGAATTGAGAAGCCACTGAAGAGACAGATAAAGGGATGTCATCGGAAAGCCGGAATGTGGGTCTTGTTGTAATGCTAGCAAGGTTAATGTAAAGAGATGCAATTTTTTCTATATTTCCGTTGCAGATTTTCTGCCGATTTTCCGACGTGCTGAGAGGCCGTGAAAACCACTACTGAAAAGCAGTAATTTCGCCGATTATCCAAGATTACTTTTTGGTTTTTTCTTCCTAAGGATGCAGTCTGCGACTGCTAAGGCAATTGGTAAATACCGAATTGTAGCACATATTCCATTGATTTCTCTGCTCGCTAAGTTCCCAAGGGCAATCTTCGAAGCAGTTTTTGTCACGCATGCGCAAAAAAAAAAGCAGTTTTAGCCGTTCGTTAAACGTCACTGTCGGAAGCTTGCAATATGAGAACGACAGCACTTATGATCTTAATGAAGCATCAACGATACACCATCAGAATTGACCGTCCTCTTCTTCTATGCTTCTCCCTCTCCCCCTCCCCCCCCGCCCCCCTTCCCTCCCCGCATACTACTCTAAATTTTACCTTCCTTGCACACACACTCGAACTAATTACATGCCTGTTTCTTTTTTTACGACATGAATTCAACTTTTTCCTCGTCTATGATATTCGACCGCAGCGTATTCATACTTCAAAACGAACGTAAAAACGAGAGACGATATGTGCTTCATCGACTTCGCTCAATAACTTAGGCGGCTTTATTATTTTGTCGGCGTATAATAAAGCGTGCATTAATGAATTCATAATTCAATCACATCGACCGCATGTTCGAACCTCTTGCACATAGTCCTCTTTGTTTTTTCGAAAATTTGGGACATTTGGTTATAGAATGCCTTTTTTTAATCTTTTCATATCCAATACTTCTTACTTCCATTTCAAGTAGATTGGCGAAATTGAAGATTAGTGCAATTAATGAACTTTTTTTTTGTTTTCGCGAAATCGATTCCATGAATTTGCTTTCAGTAGTAGAGAAATTCAAATTATTAGTGACGCTGACGTACCACGCAAGCGAAGAGCATAGACATGGCATTTGCTAAACTTAGTAATAAGGCAGTCAGCTTTCGTGGGAGTGGAGGTTAAAGTAATCTTTTGTTTCATCTTCGCTAAAATCAAGAGACACTGCTAACAGCTAAACGGTAAGGAATGAATTGAAGAAATACAATACGTTTGAGGATCAATTTAATGATATAAAGAATACGCACTCTCTGTTGATGTTGAATCTCAGGTTGAAAAGCAAGCAAAAATTTTTCTCGGTAGTTGAAGTTAAATATATATGAATAGAGGGGAGGGAGGGGGCGTTAGGCGTAATTATTTATTTGTTTTATTGAATATAAAGCAAAATTTTGAAGGCGAAACGCGTCAAACTTCTGCAGCTATTCTATTTTTAAAGGATTTCTACAAATTCTTGTAACGCAAGAGAAGCTCGTTCTTGGTTTATGCTTCATCATAAAATCCGCGTGATGTTTCACTAATATGGTGAAATAATCGAAATATTTCTGCTCTGAAAAGCGCTTTGCAGATGTTGCAGGATATTGTCAGCCTCACTGATCCCCCGTCTCATAAATAGGCAGCTTTCAAGAGGAGGAAAATAATCATAAATTGTCTCAATGAATTTAGTCGATCAAATATCAACAAGCAAAACTCTATATCGTGGATGTAATCAAGTGCATAAGTGATTGCGTTACTCGTAACATTTATTGCGAAGTAAGCACTATAAAATGCAGCAGAATCGAAGTAAACAACGTGAGAGGTATTATCTGACTACATGCAGTCATATGAATTGAACGGCAAATTGTCATAGCGAATATTTCCTCTCTAAGAAACAAAACTTTATAACAAATCACCTGTTCGCAATAGATTAGAGAAACTGTTAAGCCGATTAAAGCGAATTCATCGAACCGACATCAAAATACTGATATCACTAAAGAAAACATAAAATGAGCATCAACATTTGAAAGAGTGCAAAAAAATGCACAAACAATTTAAAATCTTTTCTGCAAATTTTACAAAAACAATTAATGTTAACTTGCATGCTCGTCCATGCGATGATTTCGACTTGCAAGCCACTGCAGGGATGGAAAATATGGGTAAAACACATTCAATTTTAATCACAGTAATTTATAAACTAGGAGAATACCAAGACGGAATTTCAGCATTTTGTCGCAGTTGTATAGCGCACAAAAAATCGACGCGATATCGCACGTATTTTGGAACAGTTGAATTGGATACAGTAGCTTAGCAATGGAACATTTGGATCAACTCTCTGACAACTAAACGCCGAAATGTTAAAAATTCATTGGAAACGGTCGTATCAGTTGCAAACTGTTGAAATGTTTGAATTTTTACTTGAAAAACCCCAAAGGAAATACATTTCAAGTAGCATTCCATTGAATATACTTGTTCTTGTAAACCATACAGGATGAACGCGGTTTTGCTCGCTTACCATTTTTTCGAATCCACTCATTGATGACCGTATTTACCGCATCAGCGCTCCTCACCAAATTTGTACGTCGTTGTTGCTTGTCGTTGTTATACTCGTTTAAGCTACAATAAAATTAACAGATTGCAATGTTCCTCTCATCACCATTGAACAAAAAAAGTTAGCGGAATAACGACGATTCAAGCCGCGAAACAGATAAATAACGGCAAAGACACATGCGAAATATCAGAAGTTTGTAACTTTTGCACCTTCCAGCTATGTAGAAGCGTTATTGATGCATTTTCAACCACTGTTAACAAGATGAAGCTGAATGAACGGGATATATTATATGAAATGCCGTAATTGAGGAGAGAAAAATCTTTTCCGGTTAACATTTCCGTGTGCAATAGCGATCCGCCCTTAATTTTATGATATTTCAATGGAGAATTGAATTTCGGATACAAATTGCATGAGGATGCAACAATGCGAAACGTATAGGGAGCGATAAAGAAGATGCAAGAGTTGAGATCGCAAGCTTTCAAGGCCTAGTGGTTTCGCAATATGTTTCGGAGGTGCAAATGGGGGAGAAAGTTCTCATGTAAATGTAAATTTGAATAGGTAAACAGTTTGCGTAGCACTGGGAGGTGTAAAATGTCTAATATATGCTACCAATTGCTTATGAAACCCCTTCCTGTATTATTTCTATTTGGATGACCAGCAACGAGATTGCTTCAAAGTTTTCTCATTAAAGGAGAAGTTTGCGCAACGACTCCTGCAGTAGTGCATTGAGTTTTATAGTAAATTTGGATCCTTATGTTGAAAATATCCTTCCGAAATATTTATAGAAATTACTAGCATCATTTTGCTAAGAAATAACTAACATCAAATTACTGAAATCTAGAGCTTTGACGAACATGTGGGTGCTTTAGATGCTGTGAAAACTATCTGATATTCGAATTTTTGGCACCGAGAGCAATCATGAAGCTTACCAAAACTTTTATAAATACTTCACTTAAGACATGGTAAATACTCGATCTAATGCAAAAACTTAAAGGGAAGCAAGACGCATAGGTGTTACTATGTTAGCAAAAATTTGTTGCAAAAGAGGATATCGAGATACAAGCGTTACAATCGAAAAAAAAAACGCAACCGAAGATGGAACGGGCTTGCCCTAAATCAGCTCACATCGCTATTAAAAAAAAAAAAACATTTGCCTAAATCCAGTACTGCGGTTCAACAGAATTACGAATTCAACGTTGAGGTCTAGAAAACATCATGCGTGAAAACCGTCAGAGGAATGGAAATTTGCAAATGCGACCATATATAGAAATACACCGGAGATGTAAACGATGCGCTAAATTAGCAGTTGTCTTGTATGTTGAAATTCTTTGAACTTTGTGTTTGCACACTATTTTATAGCGCACTGGAGCCGAACATGTCACATTTTTGGCATGCTTGTAACAAAAAACTTTCAAGATAGATTCATTAGATAGAAATCAGAGACAAAATAAATTTCGTGGAGGAAAAGGTTATTCAATCTGATATCAAGGGAACTTACTACACCGTCAATGAATCAACATTTCTTCAGCAAGTGGAAATAAATTTCGAATGAACGAAAACATTTCTAGCTTATTAGGAAGTTGTCTGAAGGAGCACAAAATGGAAAACCATATAAACCATACGCTAATTCAAAAGAAGCCATCACTATCAGAGCCGATAAGATGACATCCTCTCTCCTCTCTTCTCCCCTCTATTAGGCTTTCATCAATTCTCACAAAAATATTGTTTACTGGGATAGCAGTCGTGTACGTAGGCGAAGTTCAATTTATTGTGAATTTTTGGAATTGGAAGTGACAAGAAAAATAATCTTTAATCACCCTTAGAAAAGCAGTAATTAATAGAAAATTCGCACAGCAGCGTTGCAAATTTATTGTGATTTTTCAACAATTGCAATATACTTTGCTGCCTTTGAAATTTCGAAAACAACGCTTTATGTTATATTTTAGCACCTCGGGAGTTCCTTTGGCTATATAATACTACACCATAATAAGCTGCAATGCCATGAGCTATGCAAATAACATACGTTAAGTTGAAACTTTTGTACTATCACATTATATTCGGGCGATAGAAAAATTTCTTAGACAGTCCTATATAATCAGCAGCTAGCTCGAAAAATTCATAATATGCATTATTATCCACCGCGATAAAGTATAAAATTGTGCTATAAGATGTCATACTCCAGAGTTCGCATTTCCCCCCACGGTCTTGGATTCGATGTTGTTTTTACAGTTTATCGGTTTCATAGCAAGAAAGTGAGCTCTGCTAGTCCACAGCGTTCTTTACACATCTATTCCGCAGCACCGCAGTCGACTTCTTCGAAAATAATGTACCGTTACTCTATACTCACCTCTGGCATCATCCATAAAGCAGATCCTATTCCGTTGCAAACGGTTTTCAAAAATCTCATAGCAGTTATACTGAGTGTTTGATGCAACCACGTTTTTGGACTTTAGCGATAGATGGTATATCGAATGAGTTGCATCCTAAAGCACGCTAAGGGCGCATCTTCCCAGAAATTGCTCCTCTCCTGCAGTATTATGTGTAAACGACACATCGTAGTCGTAAAATTATATAAAACAAATTTCAAGAGGTTCACTCTAGGAAGGAACTAAAAAGTCAGTGAAGATGAAAAAGGATCATCTGAGAAGACAAAATTTCCGGAATGCCAGGCATCTTTTGTGATGATCGTAGAGCGTTGTTGCCAGAGCTCAGTGAAAGGGCTTAACGCCGACTAACACAGGACGATTCTAAATGATTTCATCGTTAAAATTTCAGCTGCACTACGTGAAATGTGACCTGTGGCAGTTTACGGAATCAAACATTGTAGAACAGTCATCGGAAGAACTTTTTCTTACAGCGAGAAAACCAGGTGCATATGCGCTTGGAAAGGGCACAATTACATCTACTTTTCTGCTGTCTGCACTAGGCGAAATACGCAGCCAACAGGTGTAACGCTGCGCGTACAAAATTGAAAAAAAAAACCTTTTCAAACCGTGTTTCTTGATTGCATGCAAGATTCAATAGTTTAAATTCCTTAGTTTCAGATGATTAATGCAGGCCTCTGCAATGGTTCACACAAAAGAGGAACTTTCAACACCCATGACGAAATCCCTCCGATCTATAGAAGGTTTTTCGGGGAGATTATATACCCTCCACATATCTTTTAAATGTTCACTTGCAGCAGAAGCCACAATCCACAAAAGTTGTCGCTTTCTGTTCAGTGCCTTACCAAGTATACCACCGTGAGCCGCACAAATATAAATATTCCATGTCAACTGCAGCTGCTACGTTAAAAAATTCGATCGCAACGAAGATGTTTTGATGTTTTGAACACCTCCCCTCGCTCTCGAGGGATTTGCAGAACGCAGTTTCTGCATGGGCCGCAGCACATGAAAAACCCTCGTGGGAGGAGGAGGGGGCATAATTCATTAAATCACACGACGAGACGAGGGCTGTCTTCCGTACCCTCTCCCTTTCTCTGATATTCCATCAAATTGGCAGCGTGCTTGAGTCGGAGATGACGCGCGCGCTTGTCAAAATGCCTGTATTGCTTTTTTACATAGTCTTCATACCTATCGGTCATTGTGCTACTATAGATGACCGTCAAATGGTTCTATCAATACATTAGGAAAGCCGTCTAAGTTAACGAGTTCAAAGTTCAATAAATTTTCATTACGAAAATTTTTGCTTTATAATGAGCTTCTGAAAGATCTAAAACGAATCCAAGTGCATAGTGCCCAAGAACGAGTGCGCAGTTCCGAAATGGTACCCTTTAGCTATACGTCTCTCCATCCACTTGGTTGTCGTATTGTCCTAAATGGTCGCCACACAACGGAACGCGCATGGAAATAATGTGAGCGATTGAGATTCGCTGAAAACAGTTTGTTTGGCGTCATAGGAAGTCATAAATCTGAGGAAAATGATTCTTGAATTCTCGATTGCGATGCATATGACATTCAATCTACTAGTGAATGATTCGCTCGTTTGCTTTTCTCACGGTCTTTATGCATATATTCACCACCTACATTTCTAAGTGCCGGGTCCTATCAGTGATTCACTAAATGCCTTTGTAAATTTTCAAGATCGAGAGATATACAGTATTGGACATTGACTGACAAGTTGAAATGAATGGAACGAGTAAAGTTTTAAAGAATGCTTATCAGTTCCCACTATCGTGATATTTGGGAAATTGAAGGTTGAATTCGCGCTCTTCTTACATGCGGAAGCGGGATCCCCATAGAAAATGAAGGTTTCTAAGGTCTGAAATCAACTTTCATTGATACAACCAAAAAAGTTGCTCGAGTTTGTTGTAATTTATGCTCGTTTGACATAAAAATTATTCCGCTTCATCCGGCATAAGAGGATAATCACTTCTTTGATTTCTCAGCAATTGCGTTGATGCTGCCCTAGTTTAATCATATGTGTTCTATTCTGACTATGTGCTCAATTCTGACTCCTTCGAGGCCAAATACCGGATTAGCTCAGGTTTTACATGCTTATAAACGACCTCCCATATCATTTGAACCATTCATTAAAGCTGCTCGGGCAATTTAATTTTAAATGGTTATTCTGGCATCTATGATAATGAATTTAAACCCTTTTGCACGCCTAATAATCTCAGTAAATTATTTGTTTGACGTCATAGAAAGTAATGAATCTCATCAGAACAATAAACCATAGCTTTCGACTGCGTCGCGCCTACCATTCATTCCATTTGGTTTGCTATCACTGCAACGGAATCAAAAAAATATCCGTTATTGCCCTATCGTCGTTCCAAGCACTGCCTCTTCTATGCTTACCACACTATGATCTCTTATGGCACAACTTTCTACTTGCAAGAACAGAGTACAAGGGCCTTATGTCGTGAAATCGTGAGAAGTAAACAGTGACCTCTAGTATTTCCTTCGTTTTGCGCACAACGCATTTGACACTGGAGATTAGCACTTCGTTGAGGTTTGTTCGCAAATTAAGATGGTATGTTAAAGCGAGTTTTTGTGAGCACCCTTGAAGCTGCAATATTTGTATAGTTAAGTCAATATTGTCCATCAGCTACCATAGTTTATTAGTTTTGCTTAATTTGCGTGCTCCATATTTAACGCGTCATAAATTTTTTTATCACATTTGCAAAATTCGTATCTCATTGTATGAAGTTGGCAGCTTTTCACCAGTGATCTTTTTTGCCCAAGATCTACCCGAAAGTAATTTTTCCCCAAAAAGTTACCGCAAGGCAAAAGCCTATAAAAAATATTTCGTACATCACGATCCATAAGTTTGATTGCGCACACAAAAGAAAGGTTGCCAAAATTTACGAAAATACTTTCGCCGTAGTAAGTATGCGTTGCAGTGAAAAAAAAATAGTCGAAAGGAACAGTTTCAAAAATATCGCTTTCTTTGTTTAGTACAGGAATGGGAGATTTGAGATCATTGCTTCATCTATAAAATATAAAATCTTTCCGCAAACATTATAAAAGAAGAAAATATTAGCAGCCTCATGCAAAACCCAATGTCAATATGGAGTATGGAGGAAAGATGGAGGAAAAAAGTAGTTGACTTTTCTCAATGAAATCGCCTGGAAAAACAATTCGACCAAAAGCACTAAAAAAGCAAGAAAAATTAAAATGTGTGTAGCGAACTAGAAAGCCAACAAAAAAATGCACAAAAATTTTTTTTCACGATAGCCATCGATGGACGAGGGAATATTTTAAGACACGCAAACAATTAATGCCGAAGTTTTCAATTAATATAAATATGAAAATTGAAGTGGTCAAAAACGTAATTTAACGATCAACTAATTTCATAGCAATTAGCGATCATTCACATAAACATGTAACTTCCAATGTTTCAAAACAACCTGTAAATAGATCCCTTTGAAAAATAGAATCTTAGGTTGTAGTTTCGTGTTAAGTTACCCTTGTAATTAGTTCTTACATATTAGTTTTTGCAGCTTTCGCGTGGTTTGCCTCATTGTACATGGATTGAAAGGAAATTATGAGTAGGCGGTTGATTAACTGCATTCGAAAGCAGTGATGAGATATAATGTGGCATTTGTAGAAGAAGGACATGTGCTTATTCGTTTCAAAATTGTTGATTGGTATTAAAGTTTCGACGATAATTAAACAACATTTGCAGCTCTCTTCAGCAAAATATATGTGACAAAACCATGAACAAATATGAGAATTCCATGGATTCCAAAAAAAAAAAATTGACGTCTAATAACTCTTTCATAGTTCTGCAAGTTGCACTCTCCCACGCATTTATCCATCGACTCTTTCAAGTCCAGATGCGATTCAAATGGCAGCACCCATAACGCTTTAAACTCAGTGACATCGAACTTTTTACTGCCGCCCGATTGAAAAACAAAGTAGAAAGGGGAAGCGCAAACAGTGCACCATACTTAAAGTGTCTTTTTGGTGGCTTTTTAAAATTCAGATGCCGATTTCATTCAATGGCAGTTCATATTTTTGGATGAGAGCAGCAACTGAATTTGCAATTGCAAAATGCTCGTAGGCACTTTGCAATTGCACCTTCTTTCTCACCTTCCCAACTCCCCAGCTTCTTCCTCAATGGATGGCATGAAAATGTTTTCAGAATCTTTCAATGAGTTGCAGCCGTTCTTATCTGACGAAATTGAAACTAACTCCTATACTCATGTGGTTGCGCGTGCTGACCAAACAAATAGAAATTCCATATAATCGCTTAGAATCACTTCCACTCGTGTAACAAAACGAATGATGAATAATTGTGCGCTCCCAGTGTTGCTTAGATCTCATGGTTTGCCAAAACATAAGGGCAAACAAATGAATTACTCTTGCCTGCAAAAGAACTCTACGAGCGAAAAGGGTACAGAATGATAAAATTCAACGACATGAGAGGCATTCAAAACTAAGTTGGAAAGGACGCTATAGATAATTGAGTGGAGAACCAGCAAAACCCTCATTTCCTCCCGCAGAATTATGCAGTGAGCTCCATATTAGAAGCCAACAGTCACCTGTTCAAATATGTTCTTCCGGATTGTAGTTGTTTTTTTTTAATTTTGCCAAAAATGTTGCAAAACTGCTTTTATGAGCATTTGTCAAGAATTTGGAAAATGTTGAAAACTTTTTAGTATTTAAAAGAATATGTGAAATGCTCAATCGTCTTAATAAAAAGCTGCAGAAGTTGTGAAAATAATGTAATCTCATTGTCGTTTTACTCGTCTCAAATTTTTCAACTCTGTCTCCAATTATTGCTCCAATGAGAAATTATAAGGATTTCCTACATAAATCATAATGTTGTAATATTAAACGAGTCATCGCCATATGTAAATTACAATTCCTCAATCTATTACTATAATTTTCGTCATTTGAATATTTTGTCTTGTCAGAAATTTCAAAAGAAATGATTCACTATGATATCAACTCACCATTGATATAAATAAGAAGTTTGTCAAATGCATCTCCAGTTTAGTACAGATTTCAAGCAATCCTCAATAATGCATTTCCTCTTCATCGAATATAATTCATTCGAAAAAAAAAATCACATTTATTTCCATTGCAGCAATAACGCTACGCATTCTAAATAAATGAATTGTGAGAAGGGCAAATAGTCATAAATTGTTGCATAAAGTGTTTGAAAAGTATAAAAATTTTCAACATCTCATTGAAAAGGTTACGGTCTATTGCATAATCATATCATTGAACCGTAAATTCCAAAAGTATGGAAAAAAGGACTTCTTTCACAAGCTTAATTTTGTCTGATCTATAAATCTAGACAAAGAAGCTGCGTCAGGCATTTAGAAACTTCCGAGATAGCTGAAAAAGCTTAAAGTCGCTTTATTTCTTCACGTGTGAATAAAGGTTGCATTGCTGTGAAATTTTAAGAAAACCGGAAGACTTTTGGAAAGGAGGTGCCATTATGTGCTCTTTTGCTCGTCTTCTCACCTTACCAAACAGCTCCATAAATTGGCGAAAAATTAAAAACAATTCAGAAAAAAGTGCACAATTTATGATCCAGTCACATATTCTATTTTCTGTTTTAGAGAAAAAAACTAACATATATGAGATTATCAGATTCCGCATTTTCTTCATTAACTTTGGCAAGGAGTAAAATTTTTCTCATTCTCTGTCACATGCGTTTCAGCAATAACTTCGACAAAAAGTACATCTCAGGCTAACTTCCAGATTGGTAGGTACGTATTCACATATATATATATATATATATATATATATATATGTGTGTGTGTGTGTGTGTAAAGAGGAATGGGCCTATGGACGGCCGACGAAGTGCGAGAGGGGATGGGCGGCAGCGAAGAATTCGACTGCTGGATCGCGGCGGTGATCCAAGCCATATAAACATTGACCAGACTCTTCAGACCACCACAGATCCCATCCAAAAAGCATTGTAATGGAATGTGAAAAGGGAAAGGAAATGAGCGAATCAGATGATGTGGGAAAAATGCAATACTGAACTGATGAAGATGCTAAGAAATCGGAGTCTAAAGTGCCAAATGTGCAGAATTTCAACAAAACGAGTGAATCGCAATGCGTCATTTGTGCTCACGATTTCAGTTGACAGCGGATGTCACCAATGAATAGTCTCGCACAGGGTGGAGGCGTTAAGCGCTTTGCAGAGGCGCAATATGGATAAAATTGACGGGTTCAGTGGTAATATCGTTGACATGATGTGTGATAGCATAGAGTGCAAGACGCATCGAAATTCGACAAGAAGCTAAACCAAAAGATACGACTATCTTGTTAAAATCTGAAGGAATTGCAAAATTTGGAACTTTTCCGACGCTTGTAGTGCATTTGGAGTGTCAGGTGATAATGAGAGCTGAAGGATGGTGAATTGTCACATGAAGGGACATGAAAAGCATCTGGCGCTTACAACCTCATACAAAGCGTCAGCCATCGACATGATGAAACATTACCAAACAGCTCATGCGGAAGGTGAAAATTCCGACCAAGCGAACGATGCGAAAGGGGCGAAAAATATTCGCGGGATGTTGGCTTTTTCTGCTGGCTTTTTACTTGTAGCTCCTTGCATTCAAATCCGAAGTGAACTTTGTAACATCCTTAGTTATGCAGATCACAGTGATCTTCCAGTTTTAATGAGTTATTTGGTTGCTCTCTATCCTGAATTCATTTTGTGCAGGTCCGTCACATTATGACACTTCGAGGCACCATAATTCTTTTTTCATTAAGGTTATGACAGCAATCACAGACATTAAAATATCAATTTCAGTTGGACAATTAAGCAGCCATTTCGAGCCGTCAGCATTCCGTGCCAGCAAAATTTGAAGGATTTTGAAGGTGTTATACAGCCGAAAACAGTGCGATGCTGGCTACTCGAACGGCCTACAAAGTTGCTGACTGAGCACAAGGAAAGCGGGACTTTCGTAGTCCATCTTGGAGTAGCAAAGGCAAAAACATGAAAATCCCGAAGAAAAGTTTTAGAGTTTTACGTGGCTTTCGGAGAGTTAAATATGTTTAAAAAATGCAAAGATGTGCATTAATGGATCTTTAAGACTAAGAATCCAATAAAAACTTGAGCGAAGGTATTATGCAAATAAATGAGTTCTTACGCGATTAACCTACTCATATATATAACTCATTCCAGAATCGCACAGTAATTATGCAATTATAAAGATAGGTAAAAGAGAGTGTCTGAGTCAGAGAATTTACAAACCAAAAAACATAATTCCTGAAAGAACGTTTTACTCGTCCATAATCGCTCAAATTCTGAACAGTTCATATAATTCCCTCAATTTTATGGAGAAATTTTATTGAATTCAGATCGATATGAGATGAACATATTTAAGGGATGAATCCATCTGGTCGAAGTTAAGGACTTTATTGAGAGAACAAAGGATTGCTCATTCGCCGCCAAAATATTTCGTAGAATGCTCTAGGAGGAGAGGTTCAATTAATAGTGAGTATCTTCAAGTCGTTAATACAGACAAGACAAATGTCACTAACCTAAAGCCAGCAGAATAAAGAGTGGAGTATTAATAGTTAAGTGGGTTATCGATATTCTCAACGATGAACATCATGAGAAATAAATGAAACTAACACTTTTCTATGTCACAACCATCCCATTTTTATTATTTTAATTATAAAGAATGAGCGTCAAAAATTCAAACTTTGCTGGCTTAGTTGAAAATAGTTGAAGAATTGTGGCAAAAATTTCAGGCAAAAATTGTGATGGTAAAAACTGGAACATATGAGGGAAGGATAGAACGTAAAAAGAAGTAAATAACCAAAAAGAGAACGAACCAGATTACGTATTAGTAGAGGAGATGGATGATTTTATAAAAATACTCCGAGCGCAAATGACTCATGAAGATCCAGAAATTTCTTGTTCCAGCAATTAATAGCGCTATTTTCTTGTTAATATGAACAAAGCCGTAATAAGACGAAATGAAAAAAAAAACCTTTACACATCCTGCATAAATAAACTAAACTATGGAATATTCATAGGCGAAAACTTCATCGAACTGAATATACGAGAAGCGATTCACTAATTTATTCAATAGCACGAGAGTGAAAGGCACTCGTAGTTACTTTGATGGTCGCACGTGATGCAATTCTAAACGACGTCCGTATTACAAGCAGATTCACCTTCATTAGAGGCCATTAGTGTAACGGAATACTCGTAAAATATTTTCTGCATCTTTTCAATGAGCTGCACATCTGAAGTGCATATGTCAACGATGCGTCAACACAGCACTCGAGAAGTGAACGGCAACATGCGATCTGCAATATTCTTCCAAAATTGCTGTTTAACTGATTTATGGATATTATTTGCAGCTACTGAGGTTATTTAGATAATTCTATGCATTAAAAAGCGTGTGTCTGCAGATATTCACACCTAGATCATCAATCTAGTTTCAGTGGATGATAAAAGTTGACGGCCAAGCATTGAAGGGCACTAAGTTGATCAAAAATATGCATTACATGACAATTGCCCCTTAAACGTCTGGCTGCCTGATTTTTGTCTTCACACTGAAGCTGTCAAGATCGTTCTATAGCAGAATAAAGTCATTTTCAGCATCCACAAGTGGTCTGCACATTTTCAATTCATTGGCGAATATTTTGCAAATATTGGATAATCGGTCACAGACGCCGTTTCCATACAATGGGAATCAGAATTCTTGAAAGTACTCAATCGAAACACAATGATAATTACATCGCAAATCTTTCACATTGACTCTCTGACTGCAAATTGAGAGGTCCTCCTAGTCAGTAAATTCTCAGTCTACTTGATGACCACACCAGCTTTCACAGGATGACCACACTAGCTTTCGCAGGAGATTATAGAGAAGGTTTCTATTTCAAAGCTGACAAAAGCCGCCTTCAAATAGCCAACATAATTCACTTCAATCTGAATTCAATTGTTCAAATCTATCGCCCATAAAATAAGAAACCGAACGGGGCAGGACTGTGTACGATTCGATTTTGCAAATGGTCAAGAAGAGAGAGAGCATTTGGCAATGATTTATAATATTTTGCAGACTGAGGGCATTATGCTAATGTGGCTATGATTGATCGCCAATACTGCTGTTTTTTTTAGAAGCAGGGTACGACATAGTAGGCTTGATTTGAAAATAATGCTTGAAAGATGAGGATATATGCCCTCTGGGCAAGCAAAATTTCCTCACTGAGGTTTTGAATATGTTTCAGGATGGTATTAAGGCTCATGTTTATTGCACGGCAGTGAATGCAGCATCTCAACCAGAAGTGAGGTATTGCGTTAAAGCTTGTGCATGAAAACCGTGAAAGCAAACTGCGCAAAAGACATGATTTTAATATCATCACTTTATGATTCCATCCCATCGATTATTTACAATATAGTAGTGCACGTGATAAAGATGCCTAAACGCTCTACATGGAATAATGACGCCAGCAGGCGAGTATGTGACTGAGCATGTCACTGAGGCCTGCAGGGGAGAAGTTGAGTGTTCGTGTTGATGAAGCAGCACAGTGCACTTTGTGATCCGTGCTTGAACATCGCTCCTATATCGCAAAACTTGAAATGGTGCTGATGTTCGGGAACGAGCAAGACGAAATGACGAGGAGTGTAATCAGCAATACTAAACCAATGCCATCAACAAGACTATGGAAATATGCTTGGGTTACACGTCTAATTCAAGTGAACTGTATGCACTAAAAGGAACAAAAAACGTCGAATAACGGAAGAGGCTTTGCACAGATGAAAGAGAAAAGTTGACTGTCATAGGAACATATGTCTGTCTATGAGAAAGTGAATGAAAAATAAGGATATGAATTCGGGCTAAGGATAAGCACCGGTAGCAAAAGTCTTTCCACTTGCCAACTAAAGCAAGAAAGCAGTACACATCTCAACCTACCGAATTCCATTTCCTTCGAGTAGAATGCAATTACGCTACGGAGTGATGAAATATTGGCATAAGTTTTTTGACATCATATCACTTAACGTAACATTTACTCGATTTTAGAATTGAGAAATGAATCTATTCAAAATTGTACGGCAGTAAACCACTGATAACATGATGGATCACCTTGAAATTATATTTCACTTTCTACCATGAGGTACTACGTCATGTGGATTTATGATGCCGAGTAACTGATCGACACCATAGCTTAAGTGACGCTCGACTGTGCAGTAATATGATGTGAGAATGTATAATTTGCTAAGTGACATAAATTTTAGCAGCTCCGAGTCTGTCTAGTGGATCAGAATATTTCGTACAAGCAGGTTTTAGTTGGTACAAATAACTGAAATTTACACTATTTGGATGCACCTAACATCTCAATTCTGAAAATTGAAGCGTTAAATAAAGCTAACTTTATAGGCAGTAATTGATTTCAGTCACGGTGCATTTTCAGAGGATCGCGCATTCAAGCTCCTCCATCAGCAGCATAATTTCGATCGACGAAATTTTTTCCGTACCCTTCTAAATGAAAGTTTCAAGCAAATTTCAATTACTGAAGAAATATGAGCCATTCATACCCAGTTTTTTTTTCGATTTCCGCGTTTTAATTATAACAAATTTTAATGAAAACTACAAAGATGTTTGCTGAAAACTTTGTATATTTAATATCAGTAGTGCTTTTGATTGCCTGCTAATAAGGAAGAAAGAAAAAACGTGCAAACAAATGTGTCTGCAAAATATTGAGAGAGCTCTTCAAACAGAAGTAACAACTCAGAGAAATCTTTCGAAATTATGAAATAGCGCATCCTCAATTTCGAACTTGGAATATATAATAAATTGTTGAGCCAACAAACTATTTCCATATGCAGTGAATGAGGTAACAAATCCATCTTGGAAGTTCCATAAGCTTGATCCTGGGAGATTGTTCCATAGTGTAAGGGCTGCTCCAAGAAAATCCCTCGCACTGATTGGGCATTTTTCCATTTGATGGTAACATCTGTGATATTTGCGATTCGAAAAGTGGTTCATCGCAAAAAGGACAATCGATGCGTTCATTAGAAATAGTATAAAGACTTCGAAAATGAAATGTACTTTATGCAGCGAAGAAAACTCTATGCAGAAATCCTTTGAGGATCCATAAAAGATTTCATCTCATGAGTGCTTCTCAAGTGCAACCATCAAATTGCAGTGACCTCGATCACTTGTTCACTCCCTTAATGAGTTATGAGGGGAAAATTTTATAACAAAAAAAAAAAGAAAAACAATCTATGTAGCACTGCAATCACATTTTTTTGTCTCTTTCTAGAGGTAAGGAAAATGACCTTTACTGGCGACGTAGGAAAGATAATGGTGTTTAATCTCTTGGCATTTTTTATATTTGAAAAAAAAGTGTTCAAATTGCATTTAAAAATGATCCACATCCTCAATGATCGCTGCATCCAAATTTATAGTTGACAAATTGCTCACTTGAAAACTACCAAGGCAACCGTCATAATATGGTTGGCGATACCGAAGTACAATCACTAATCTGTGACAGGAATTCCGCATTCTTCAACGTTGAATTATGGTTTTTCTTTATATTGAGCTCGAAAATGTGCAGTACTGAAATGTTAGGAAAGCGTTGCGAGATATGCTCAGCAATGCTTAGAATTTTATTATGAAAGCAGGGTGCAAGAAAACCTGAAAAAAAAAAAAGAAGAGAAAAGCGCGGTTGAAGAAACTAAGCGCTAAACACTACTGGTTTGCTATTGAACTCGTTGGATCCGTTAGAGCGTTCCCAAAAATGTGCATGCTACCACATTTCCTGCTGTTCTTTTCCGCCTGTTTTACAACTCTAGTCACTCGCAATTCTATGCCAACAAGCGAAAAAAAAAATCAATTTTTTTGGTCTGAAGCAAGATATCACAAAAATTACACACTGGAACTTGACATCAATATTAAACTGCTCTAACTCAGACCTGGAGCGATATTGAGGCGGGATTATGGGTTTGATCATCAACTGTGGAGTTGTTTTGATCAGGATGAACTGCAGAAGCAATTGTACTCATCAAAGCATTTCATAAATCAATTGCGTGAATGAGGGAGGCCAAGAGAGGTGCTGACAATGATATCCACTTCTTCATAACGCTCAACCAATCATATATTCATTGATGTGGCCACTAGTAGAAATTTTCCGCCGAAATTTGCTCTCTGATTCAGTCAATTGTGAAATGAAACAAGATCGACATAAAATGCGAAAAGAATTATAGGTTTTTTGAGTACTTCGAACTTCGTAAACTTATGTGGCTGTCAAAGTTCGTCATTGGCCGTTATGTACTATAGATTATAGCCAACGACTGCTGCGGATATATCAATAATGTTTCCCGTGTTGAAATTTCGGGATAAGATGGAAGATACATGTATATGAGCAGACAGAGCGGTTGCCAAAACTTCATTTTGTTTGGAGAATATTTTGGCCAGTCAAAACGCAAAATTTCCTTACGTTGCTAAAACCATCCATCTTTGTTTCCCCCTTCCCCCAGCCCTTTCAATCTTATGGTTTCAACTGTTAGTGCTGCCTCACGAAACGATGCATTCAATGACCATTAATTTACAG
Organism: Baylisascaris procyonis; assembly: GCA_037389465.1. Taxonomy (NCBI): domain Eukaryota; kingdom Metazoa; phylum Nematoda; class Chromadorea; order Rhabditida; family Ascarididae; genus Baylisascaris; species Baylisascaris procyonis. The sequence continues at coordinate 640,863 of JAZARR010000231.1, read as the reverse complement.
TACGGTTTCAGTACCATTTCTATTACACAGCACCTGATTGTACGAAATTGTCTTGCTAAGAATGTAATATATTCAACCTGATTTTGGAGTGAAATTATGCCTAGCTTATGAAGCCCAAATACTACGAAAATTAATATGCAAGACAGTAATCGAAATGAGAGAAAGCATCAATGATAGGGAGGACAACATTCATTTGATTTTCGAACAGTTGGATTCAACAAAAAGCCTTTGTTCATGAGCATAGGTGAGTAGGTCTCTATGACAGATATTAGAAACATCGCTGCCAAATACCTTTTAGAAGACATCATCACAATAGTAACAGTGACTGCTTATGAAAATGACGTGGTCAAGGCGAATGAAATCTTTAATGCATTATTCTGTGTTACAAAAATATTTCTCTTCCGATGTTTCATTGATATGATGCACTAAATATGTAAAGATAAGCCAACCGAGTCGAATATTCTTCTAAAGCATTTCAGTTATTCAACCACCCTTCAGAGTGTTCGAATGCAACAACTCAACAGCACCCACATCTTGCGAGAAGAGACAACTTTTTAGAGGTTATTTTAAGCTTATGGAAATTAATTAACTATTAAAACGTTTTTCAACTCTGGGCGTACGAGCTCACATAATGACAAGGTCAAAGTGTTCGGTGCAATTGAAATTTGTAACACAGAGTAAGAAGAATTGAAACGGAATCTGTTTGAAAACGACGCAAATATTTACAGAATCGCCAAACAGAAGCACCTGAAAATTTCGAGCGCATATATTCATGATTTCGAACAAACAAGCATGTTTATTTTATATATATATATATATATATATATATATATATATTTATTTATTTATTTATTTATTTATTTATTTATTTATATATTTATATATATACAATAGAAAAACCACAAGACACGAAGATAAAGAAGTAACGGAGGCGAGCGCACTTAAGTTAATAATCCTGTGAGAGCGTAAATAATCAAAGAGGAAGAAATGAAAAATTGCCGATTTACATAAAATTTATTAATGCTACTATTGAAAGGTAAAATGCAACCTTTGAATATCAGTGGACAAAAGACAGATATCAAGCTCTTAGTGCAATCTATCTCTCCATAGGACAATCAACGATTTGTGGTGTGAATATGCGCATCAGCTATGCAGTTGTTGAATAATGTTTGAAATCGAGTGCATAAAGCAGAAAATATTTTTCAAACGAAAATTGATGCATCTCGGTGAGTTAATCAAGCATGGACAAATATTTATGAACAAGAATGAATTCTTCTTTCTCTATCTAAAAATGAACATAAAAATGCAAGTGCACACAAACGGAAGGATTATGATGTGTGTTGATGACACGTCGCCACTGGTGACATTTGAATGCTTTAATTCTCGTGTATATTCAGCCATTAAAACGCTTAAGCATGCAATTGAATCTTTCTTTCTTTTGCTTTCTTCGTCGTTCTTTGAAGGGATTTAATGGTTGAGGAAATGAAATTCATTTGACTTTAAAGACCAGCAATTCCAAAAAATAATAAGTTGGAATGCAGATTTGATTACGAGTATCATCAATTCATTAATGATGGAATGAAGTGAAGACAAAAGATTGCTGATCGATTTAAAATACATTTCCTGTACATCCAGCTTCCTTTTACGTAAGCCATAAAAGACATCAGTTGGAGCACCGATTATGTTGTTTCAGTTAGTTGCATGAAATTATTTAAAATTATTTAATTATTTAAAACCATGAATGCACCATAAATTAAAAACATGAGATTATATAAAACTGTAAATGCAAAATGAAATAAAATAAATGAACCAGAAAGTAGTGGAATCGATCGAATTTGTAAAAAAGATATCCTGAGAAAACAACAAAGACTTGAAAGGTGTACACGTTTCGGCCCTTATTCGTTTACGTGTGCACCTGAGTTATGCGCGGGCCATCATCAGAACGATATGCATAACCCTGTTAGTCAAATGATAAGAAGTTGTAATGTTAGTGAAACAGAACAATGTAAAGGGCAGCTTAATAAGAAGACAGATAGAGGTAGAAAAGAGGACCTGGAAACGCAAAAAACGAGGAATGGAATGAAGAAAGTCAAGATTATTCTATGATGTAGTTATCGAAAAGCTACTATAATAAAAGAAAATTATGAAAGTAAAACTGAAATCCCGCGTGTAAACGCTCTGTCGTATGTAATAGTTCTGATGTTAATGGTGGTCGCAGAAGTAGAAGGTTCCAGCAATGCATCAATTTTGGCGCTATAGAGTGCTGTAGACCATTGTCAGATCAATATTTTAGTGAATCTTTATAAAGGAGAACCGTGATTCGCGAACCAATAAATATATTTTTTCATGAAGTTAGCACTATTACAGTTAATTAAAACCACTTTTTCTGATATGGAGCACCGCATTATTAAGTAAATAATGTTAATAACCTAGATTCTATTAATGTAATCATAAAAATCAAGCTATTATGTTAATTGTATTTTGCTATTAGAATGCACCAGACCCGTTTATTCCATGAAGTACCTACGTCTTTAATCTCACCATGTGCAAGATACTAAAGCCCATAAAAAATTATATCAAGCAAATTACTAATACTCTGTCTGTTTGGGTAAACAAACTTATATATCAATTCCGGTTTATTGATCAATGCCTTGTATATAAACTTTTTCATAATAAAAATACTAAGACCTTTATCCCTATAATTTTTAAGTAGGTCTTTGCACTTGTTGATGAAATCTTCTTTAACGGAGCACAGTTTAGTAAACCTATAGATCTGGGAAACTATGAGGTTTTTATGTATAAACAGAGGAATATTACTATCCAATTGAGTATATTTGTTAACTGGAAAGTTAAACTGATCGGTCTTATCATATACATTTGTGACCACACCATTATGTGTAATACATAAGTTAAAGTCCAAAAAATTGGCCATATTACCAGCATAAGTAATTCTACAGCAAAGAGCATTAAAGCGCGAAATTTTGGCATATGTATACTCCATAAGAGAGAGAGTGAGATGTGCTATATGGGGACTTGCGTTACCCCCCAAGGGTACTCCTTTAGATTGTCGAAAAATGAAGCCAGCAAAAGTGACATAGCTCTCGCTTATAACAAATTTAATAATTTCCATAATGTGTGTTCGATCGAGAGTACGATAATGCTTGTTGAATTCATAGTTATCGGTGTATCAAAATACTTTGGTCCCACAAACTTTCAAGTAGACCTTATTGGAATTATTAAAGCATACATGTGTTAAATAATCCATTGCTTTAATTATACTGTCATGCGGCAGTGCTGTAAACAATGTGGAAAAGGCGGCCGCCACAACATTTCGATGACAGTAACTTCTGAAGTTCATTTCGGTGACAACAGTAAGTAGAACTTCTGATCCCTAGTTTCGGACTTAATTGTCTATATGGGCTTACGTATATGCAAGGGTCACAGCATATACGCAAGTATTTTTTAAAGCAGAAATATTGAAAACGATGGATTTTCATCAAAAATTTCACTTCATGTATAACGCCTGCATCAATGACCGAAAAAAGGAGGCAACAACATTTTTATGATGATTTGAGGTTACCACTGCGCTTAGTGAGAGCTGAGAATAATAATCAATTTTTGCAGCTGAGAGAAGAACCTCACATTATATGTCCTTGATTGACGGTTGAAAAATATGAGTGGTACTGAATCTGCAGCTCTAGTCAGCAAGAGCAGCTTATCTCAACTATATCACGTAGACAGCGCGTCATGCTGCTCGATTCAAAACATTCTCATTAAAGAGAACTGAGTAAATGCTTTCTTGAACATGAAATGAAAAATGTAGACTAGAAATATACTATGACAGGAATATTGCGTGGAAATGAGATATTGCGTGAAAGAATAGTGGAAACACTATGAAAACAAAAGGAGGCGGTAAAATGCAACGCGACCTGAAACATTAAATAAACATGAAAGAGCAATCTCCAAAGATGAGATTATTCGCCGCCTCATTGCAGGCTGTTGAAATGTCAAAAATGTTCAACGGCATAAAACAGCAAATGAGTATATCTTTGCATGAATAGCTGCCTCAATGAGGGATAAGAAAGAGAAAAGTGAACTCATTTCGAGCAACCCATACATAACTACCAATTATGGACAATGGAAATGATGATGCGCTCGTTTCGTTCTCGAGGTAGCGATTCTGCTCTTAAAATGGAGGAGTTCGATCAAGACGAGCGGTAGGGTCGCCTGATGCTCTGTCGCTGGTTAATTCATCTTGTGGATGGCAAATGAATTAAAATTTGAATTGTGTATCTTATACTTTATGGTCGAAAAGGAGCAGAAGTGGTGGTCATACTGGTCGCGTTTCACAGATTGTCACATGATGATCCTGATTTCACTCCACCGATCATCGAAATCATCAACGGAGATTTCAGATATAATAAGCCTGGATATCTAATCGCTCCATTATTTACCGGAAATTAACTAGTGGATTAATCAGGATAATCAGCTGTTTAAATGGTAACTCAATAGATTTTCTACTAATTATACAATCTATAGCCACTCGAAGAACGCCCAATTCATGCAAAACTGCGGCTAACAAAGCAGTAACGAGCAAAATGGAGTGGAGGAACAGCCATGCAAAATGAAATATGCTGGCAAAGGTGCAGATACACGAAGAGAAACACACGTGAATAAATGCAAACAGAAGAGCGGATTTAAGAAGAGCATGCTTCAAACTCTGATAAATTTAGTAAGCTGCGTGCAGATGCGGGAAGTGGATGGGGAGGAGAAGGACAGTGTGCGCGTCTCAGAAAGCGACAGTGGTGATGCAATCTCTTCCAAGATTAAGCCAAGGGCACCAGAAAGATCGATTGGTTCTTGCGCTTTTCCTTCTCCCCTCTCCCCATCTTCTGCCATTCCCTCTTACCCAGGAAACTCTTGTCTACCAAAGAAAATGCGACATGGCCCCTACCTTAAAGGTAGGCCTTCCCACGCCATTACCTTTGTATATGACAACAAAAAAAGCTAAGTGCGCACATTAAAGCACACCATCTTAAGATTGGCTTCCGTAAATTAACTTATGCTCTACCAACGTTCCAAATGGCCGATTGTTTGGCGTGAGAGTTTTAAGTGGATCGCTAAACGCGCTATAAGCAATACCAACAGGACAAATTCCAAAAGAGGAGCTTGCTTCAAATACCAAAGTTAGGTCAAAAGGCGAGATTATGCATATGTAACAAATTGCGCTGCAAAGTACTCTTCCAAAGATTTCGATGAAAGAACTTTTCAGACCATGAGTTTTTATTTCAGCTGCAATAATAGTTTAATATTAAATCTTTTAAACGATTCCTAATCTCTTTGCACTCTTCTCATAACATTTTTTTTTTTTTTGGATTTACAGACAATGAACGAGAACCGAAGGATAGCGCACACGAAAAGTAAAACTTTCAAAACTTCTAATGGATATTCCTTCAATATGCAAATTTTTTGCTTTTTCGGTATTTCTTCAGCAATATGTAGAGTCAGTCATTCATCAAACGTGGTCATTATCACTTTCAACCATTAACAGCAGAACATTCTGTAATGACACAGTTCATACTCCGAATTCACCATAATTAAGAGAAATTTGCGTTTATCTACTATGTAAGCTATACTGTGTCAAAGGTCGAAGATCGCACAATAGTCAGGTCCTGTTTTAAAAAGCAGTACTTTGAAAAAGAAAGAGAAACAATTCCTGAAGGGGACTGTCTTCGACTCCATCACTCTGCATTTCTCGGAATTAACCGACGTTCATGAGAACCCCATTCCACCTTAACATACGTCAAAAGAATGATCGAAAGGACACATTCTGAACGGAGAGCAAATAGCCAAGAGAGCAATTATGATGATATAAAGAAATTTTGGAGGAGGAAGAAGGTTCCTGAATTTCGTACCGAAACTCTTGGCAACGCTCGGAAACTGGCTTTCCCTTCGTTGGATGCGTCAAAGTTATGCCGTCATTATAAGTATCAGTCTGCCGCAATGTGTTACTGGGCTGCAAGTGATCTTTGTGGGAAGTCGTAATTAGAGGATTTATCAAAGCCAGTTGTTTTCTTCCAACTGCAAATGAGGCAAATAGGAGAGCACCGTAACCAAAAAACTAGTCCATGAATCCAAAATTCGTTGTTCAAATTTGACCTCCCTATGCAACAAAATATTCGTTTTAATTACAAATCATAGGTACACGTCTAAAACATGCTCAAGAGCGGTGGAATTTGTCATCAATCAGACGAGTGGCACGCTCATTAGGCAAAAAAGAAAAAAAAACGACTGTTACCTCTCCTCCATCACCAAAAAAATTTTTAGCCACAGATGGGTTAAATCCAAAAAAAAAATTTCTCGCTATTTATCGGGAATATGTGAAAATGAAAATTTAAAAATTTCGTTGCAAATGATAAAGCAATTCATCTAAGGGAAACGCAATGAAATGATTCAAACATTACAATGGAAAACATATACAAGTTTTTAGCCATCAAAGATAATTCAATAATACATCGCTCTATCATAAAACCGACAATGTCACCATCATGAGTTATCACGAAATCTATGATGTCAACTCTGCATCAGTCTTGAGGCCATGAGATAGTTTCACTGCATGATGCCGACGCTTATGTGAGTTTTTCGCTAGTTATCAATCCTAGGGAAGAGCTCCAACCCAGAGCATGCGGCATTTGCTCAAAACCAATCGTTTTCCCCACACTGACCAACTTTAGGAAGAAATAGCTGTCTCTCCTTGCGCTGAACAATTAAGTTTGATTCACCTAAACCGAAGTTATTTGGCCAGCTTGACGAGTTTGTTTTATTCCCCCGCAAATCTGTCGTATGTTCTAGATTTTCATTCACCATCCAATTTTCCATCATTTGATCAATTTCGGCTAAGACTGATCAAATTTTGCACCTTTGATGCCGCCTTACGAGAGTGTAATGAAAAGCGTAGAAAGGCGATTGATGAGAGCGATGAAATTCTAAGGGATTCAAAAAGTTCACCGAGAATATGTGCACCTCTAAATTATTTCTTCGTAACTTTCATGAGGTGGATCCATTTCAGAAGATGACAATGCATCTGATGAAATGTCGAAAACGAATGAATCGATAAACGTTCCTTTGTAGCACGATAAGCAATTCGGAGAAGTTTATTCTGTTATACTATATGGCTAAAGACATTGATATAACCGCTTATCATACTATTTGGATCGTTCCTATCGCAGCCGAAGCGTTATTTAAGGTGCTGACTTGATTATATGCACAGTGAGGAATGCTTTTCGATCGAATACTCGTCGACTCGAGTTTCATTCTTTGTATGGTATTGAAGTGATACCTCCACAACTCTCCCGGCGCAGTTGGATGAATGAGTTCCCTGTTTCATTCCAAGGGCATGGAATCTATTTATTTCCACGCTCAGCGAATCCAACAGTGGTAAATTACAAGATGTTCCCACTGTACTTTCATGGAACTCCGATTTTATCAAAAATAACGCAGCTCATGTTTAACTTTCGAACAAAGCGACGCATTAATCACAGCGTCTAGCCAGGAGTGCAAGCAACGATCAACGGTAACGTGATAGTTCTTGTCATTACATCGTTCAACAAATCTCTTTGAAATTATGGTCCGAATGGCAAATACACCGTTAGAAAGTCCGAACTAACTCGTCTGATAAGCGATTTGGTTGAAAATATTTCCCTCTAAACAGTGATATTGGTGCAATTACAGCAGGTATAGCTTTGCTCATAGCAAGCTCATAGAAAGCGGAAATCAAAAGATATTTAGGGTGCACCCAATATATATATATATATATATATATATATGTATGCTATTTGTTTGTCACTATAGCAATGGTAAAATGACCATGTGATTAAATTAGCGAATGAAGCTTCATTTAGCCATCAAAGAGCAGAGCACTTCTAATAGATGGCATATGTCATGCGCATTTCGTTTAAAAAAGGGCAACACAAAATGAGATTAATTAACGCTCTCGGCATGCCAACCATCCCACCAAACGGATACGTTTCACTATTACATTTTCATCACTAATATTTTCTCATAGTTGTTACAAGAAATAGGCGATGATATGTGACGCACTACAAGGATCAACATTTCACTTTAAAAATTGGATCATTATGGAACATGAGGGCTTTGTATGATTTGCGCGAATTATGTTATATGCAAATTTCTCACTCTCGGCGACTAAATCTGTCTGCATTTTCATTTTCATTCTGCTTCTGCCTAAATGAAGACAAGAAAGTTTAAGCCCAAAACAGTCAATAGTCGACCTCACGCATCGAAAGCTTCAGAAACTGATTGCGGATGTTATATGTGCAATTTCGCTTTGAGATTCACCTTGAGAAGTTGCTGAGATAACAAATTTATCGATGAGAAAACCGTTTTGTTCTTCGGCACAGCACATAGCTGGTCAAGTCGCCTATCTTGTCCATTTATTCTTCATATCACATATGTACAAATCCTATCTCATGCTCTCATTCTGCTATAGGCGCAACCGCTTAGGTCTTTACTTCAACCTAGAGCCGATAGAAAAGTGAGCAAAACCGGTAATTATTGCAGTAGCAACTGGCAAAGCTCCACCAGAAACCTCTTCATAATTTTTCCAATAACAATCTCGTAGTCTATATGACAGCCCTGATGCAAACGCTTGTCCTCATGTAGCTCTAAGCAAAAAAGCTTGAAAATTTTCACAACTTAAGCAAACACGATTTTCGCCATCGAGGAATAAACGATTGAACCGAAATATTTCCCGTTGTTCTGCAACAATATTCTGCATAATGGTACGGCGCCATTTCCACCAATGATTACAACGATCGACTTTGTGACTTCGTCCAATCCACCCAATACTAAGCCTCCAGTTCATTCGTGAGCAGGATGTAAATGTTCTTGCACACATGTGGCGCTGTCAGTATGAGGTAATTGAAGGTAATCATTTGAGCTTTGGAAATATACAGTATGTCCTCTCAGCGTTGAATGCTTCGAGAACTGTTGTTTAAAACGCGGCTGACAACATATCATTTTATTGTACTGGTCATCTGATCATTCAACCGTATGGCTTTGAATTTGGCAACGAGTAATTTTTATAGACATTTTGTGAAAATACACATCGACCACTGCGCATTCTCAACAACAGCCCTCCTAACTAAGGTGCCGCCATCTAGCATGGCAAAGAAATTGCTTGTGGAATTGGTCATGTCTGCATAAATAACTTACATATAAATTGCTAGGTCAAATCCAGCGATATAGTCACAAAGGCGGTTGATCAGATGTTGTTAAGTGAGCACATCGGCAAATGTTTCGGTCTAAAAGGGGATGAATTTCAATCTAAAAAGAGATGAAATGGAAATTCTTGAAGGAAAACACATCGAATTTCATAGATCGTTTCCTTGCACGTCAATAGTTCACTTTAAGTTAAAATCCCTTATAGATAATTCAATATACATGTAATGAAATGAATTGCAATGAGTGTTGTGATCGGCAACCATTCAAGATAAACGTTTCACGAATAGCTGCGTGTAAATATTTAATAACCCCCGTCAAAAATATGGGGAAATCTTTTCCAAGAATCAACTTTGCTCGGCGATCTTTGAATTATTTTTTTCTTTCAGCATTAAGTGGATGATATCCGCCAACAGTTTTGCACGATGCTTTTGTATAAAATGATCATCTTCCGGGAAGTAAACGGCTACACGTCTCATACCGGCTTCGACCAATTTGCGTATCTCATCAAAGGCGATCGACTCATTCGTAATACCTGGAAGGCACGCCTGAAACTACGTGAGCTGTTGCTAATATTGCAAACAGAATGCGTTTAGAAGCTTAATATAGATGTTGGCATTTGGGCATTTGCAATGAAATCCTGAGCATTGAATTCAGTGAGGAGAAAGGAAAGCACACGAAAGGGGTGCTACGATTTTCGTTTTCGGAATGTCGCTCAATAGATCATCCATCATCGTGACTCCTAAAAGTTGATGAAATTATCCCAATATTCCGTTCATATGTTAAGTGATGTGGCCGCTAACGCATACCTTAAACAAAGAATCTGTCTTTTATTGCAAACGAAAGCAAAATACATGCAAGTTTTTAAGCATGTTTAATTGGACTTCCATAGAATTTGTTGGATCAACTTTAGTTGATTCACATATGGGTCGGCCCACGACGTTATTTGTACCTCCCATATTTCATAGTACCAGGTTAAGCTGCTCTTGGACCTCAACTCCGGCACATACAAGCCCCCACGCATAGCGGTGCGTCGTTATAAAGCGAATTAAACATGCAGGTTTGCAAAAGAGCTTAAGATTTGCCCCACTGAAGTCTTTCAGAGGACGCTCAACATCTATGTGAAAAATCTTAGCTCTCGATTGAAGGTACTGTGAAAATTGTGGGATATGAGAGAATCATTGTAAATTCTGCTCTGCCTCGACAATCGATCAGAATCATTTTAAGGCTAAACCTCAGTTTCAAAAGTATTCGCAGGTTTTTTACCGCTCGGATCAGCACTGGAAATCGTTGACATCTATCATCAAGATAAAAGACTAGAGCATGCCTAAGTACGTTTGGTTACCGACAAAACACTAACCAGATGTTTGATGTCGTTAAATGAGTCGGCAAAATGTCTGCTAAGTTCAGCTTCGATGAAAGGATCACAACCGGAATATGCGATGAGCACCTGAATTTGATGAATTCCCCAAAATTAAGTGCAAGCAGAGCGAAAATAATCGAACAGTGAATTCAGTGAAACTTCACAAAATCTCAGTTCGTAGCATTCGATGCCAAGGATCGTAATGCTTTCGATGAATTTGACTGGAGCCCAGAAAATTTGAAAGATGCCGATAAATCCACCACAAAGTGTAAAATTCCACACTAGCAATATACTGCAAGCTTGCAACAAAATGGTACTAATAAATGTTGCTAATCAGAATACATTATTAATGATAATAACGTAATTGTCTTTGTTGATATTGATTTCATTCTTTGCTTTTATGGGCGGAAATATTTTCCGGTTTACAAATAATTTACTCTACCGCACCTCTCTAGATGGAACTTTCATTTGTCAAGAAAAATGTAATGGCTAAATTGAATGAAAAGAATGCACTCTTACTCTAATATCACTTTGATTCAGTTTGCGTATATATTCAATTTGGCTTTCGAGATCCAGCGTATTCATAGATAGAAGTGATGCCGCAGCAATATCACCTGTATTGGCTCGCAACTTGACCACATATCTGTAAACTAAACGGTCTCTTTGAGGAATATACACACGGCTGCTATGAAGGAAATGCACTTTTGAAATAAAAGAAGAACACTTTCAAAAACGCCACAATAGGAACATCAAGATCAGGGAAGCAAGAATCTAGAAAACTGACAAAGGTGAATGCCAAATGAGTGAGCTAACCGAACTATTCTGTTGTATAACTGCAAATTCGAAACGATGGTCTATGATGTATATTTCAATGAACACTCACTCAGGCTACTCCAGTTTGCATTGCGATCAAAACAGTAACTTTTGTAGCTTTATATTAAATAATGATAAGGTGGGTAATCGAATTGAATGACCAATCGGCCGTTGCAGATCTGCGACAGTCTAGAGGTAGCATTCTAACTTTATTTTCAAAACGACATCTGAATGAATTCACATTAGGGACTATATTCTCTTAATATACTAAACACTCACTAATTATACTGTTCAGGTTATCTGTACGTTCTTCTCTGGAAAATCCTGAAACCGAGCCCAGAACATTGGTATAATTTTGCACATGCGAAGCATGAAGCATTTGATATTCGCTATCGCCCATGACGGTTCATAGAAATTATTATGCATGCAAACATACGCATGGTGAGCGGATTTCCTCCACCTATAACCATTTACTATAATCCTGATGTGACGAATTTATCTGCTAATGAATTGACCCTTCACTAAATATTGTGCGTGCACTTGACGTTGTCTTGCCAATTGATGACGGCCACTTGTTCTTTTTTTCTCTTGATGCCGAGAGATCATACATACCAGCCTGTATAAAATAAATGCCTCTCATGTTTAGCGTACAGCACTGAGTGGTTGCAACGGAGATTGTGTATCGAAAGAAGAAAGCCTTCATTGAGACGAAGAAAGGCAATCGAAAGAATATGGTAACTAAACAGAAATCGGTGTCAAAACGAAGGTGTGCTTCAGAATTATTCGCCACTTTTAATGGATGGATGTTCGAACCCTTTAATACCCCTAAATTTTTGCATTCCTTGAAACAACGCTTTTATAAGGAAAAGGTTCTGTACTTGGGAATCTGCCTTAGTAATAGGCTGATGACATAAGACATGAGAGATTATGGGTATACAATGAAGTAGCGCTTACTAGCAGGAAACATAGCTCATATCAATAAAACATTTAGAAACCCAAAACAGTCAACTTCGCGCAATGAGAAATTATTCATCGACATTGTAAAGATTACATACAATTAATGTATAAACCCACTAACGTAAATAAACAGCCGGTTTCAAAATCATTTGTGCAACAATTCCAAGATTCCAAAGCCACCCGAATAATCGAATTCTCCAGAGCGGTCTTAAACCTCGATATACAAGCAACGTCATGGGATTGATCAGCACAACGGCAATCGTTCTCTCCTAAATTTAAGGCATATCTCTCCTAAATTTAAGGCATATGATAGTCAGCGGATTGGAACATTGTATTTTGATGGAAAGACTGCAAGTTATATCTTTTTTTGCTCATCCTATTTGTTTTTAGCCGTGTTTTGCACATTTTCTTTCTGAATGGTATTATGGCAACGTGCATCTGAATATGTGTCCGCCTGTCCGGTATTTTCAACGGGATCATAGAAGCTAAAGTGGCAAGACTTGATGAATATAACGCAAATCAAAGGATGCCTTCTTCATTGGTAGCGTCAGGATTTTTGAAGGTATTAAAGCAGCGCTCCGCAATGTTGCTGCCGTGGGGTCAATCTTCGGCTTTGATTATTGGAACTCAATCATCCATGGTTGAAACTTCATTGGGAAAAGAGGGGTGAGCGCTGCCAATTCATTTTGGCAACCAAGCCTCGGGACTTTCACATCACGATATATGAGCTCCGAAACAATGCCACCACTTACCTTGTTAAGCACGCTTAGTTTCAGTGCGGTCTCTGAACCACGACTATGTCCGACAAAGACAAGTTTCGCACTCGAATCCAAATGTTTGACGATTTGTTGAGCGAATTCGAGACGTTCATAATTATCGTAGCGTAATCTTGGATGCGCTAAAATTTATACACCATAACTATGTCTGATGCTACAGTGCTATTTTATTTGATCGAAGCATCAAAACTAGTAACAAAGGGTGTGATAAGTTGATCAAGGAGGAACAATAAGCGTATTGGTCAAAACATCTTAATATCTGTGACACCCTCATGCTTGTCTCGAAGCTTCGCTGAAGAGATCAGCCGCTTGAAGTGGGATATTCATCGCTTTGAAAGGGCAAATGGAGATGCGCGTGTTATTAGCAGGAAGCCGGGATAAAATTATATGCTGCAAAATAATGCATCACGTAAATCTAGAAAGGTAATGATTGAGATATAATGAGAAACTCACATGCAGTATATCCAAATCCTGGAAAGTTGATGCCAACAAAACGAACCCCCATATTCTTTAGATACGGTAGGAAATACTTGAAATCTTCATGTGAGCCAGGTGCTCCATGGCAAGCGATTACTGTTCCCTGACGGGAACCATTAGGAGCAGTATCCTGAATTATTACTTGCATTTTCAAAATCACGAAATAGCACTTCGGTACACTTCGGTATAAATGGTACACGAAATGGTAATGTTCCGAAAGGGTATGCATAAAATCGTATTGGGAAACCCGTAGAACTACATCGCTGTTCAAAATGCTGTACAGCAGTTTGAAACTATGAACCGCAAACAAGAGGAGAAGCACACATCTTCGAGCTGCAATTGACATCGCTTACTCGGAACGAGAACATCGATGTGAAATTCTGTGCACTGATTTACCATGAGTAACAAGAAGTGAATTTTCGCTTTATATTCTTTCTTTTCATGGCGCGCTTGCAAAACATTGTAGAGGCGTTTGGAAATATGCAGGCATATGCGTCTATTTGCCCACTAGTTTCAATCCTTAACCATTAAATGCAGAATACGAAATTAAGTTGGTGATAGGTCTTAACTCTAACCGATTATCATTTTTTGCAAGCATCTGCAATAATATGGGCATGTGCGCTCACCAGGCTCTTTTTCTGACAACTTTCCTCCTTTATTTTTTTCTACACGCTCGTGCGACAATTAGACGAAAAATTCATTAAGCTTGAGGTTATATAGCGAATCAGTGAGCGACATTAGAAATGTTTGGATGCTGTTAGCATCGCCTTATGTTTGGTGCGCAGGTGAGGAAGTGATGAGATTATCAGTGATAAAATTCATCAAACTTTATAATTTTTGATATTTACCTGTATCACAGCATCAAAATGCAATATGTCCTTATCATGTGAGTAAATAAATATCTTCTCGTTGCGCAAACTGTCGTCATTATGGCCATTGCAGTTATTCGATGCAATTGCTCGCTGAGATGCACAAGAAGAAAACTGTGAGAATGAAAGCAAATTCTTCGCAAGCTTCCTCTTGCAGATGGTTTGCAGATGTCTGATTAGGTGAAATGAAGCCATGACATCAGCTTGCGTAAAATCGGCTCCTCATTTTGCTGGACTAATTTCCTACAAGAAAGTCGTAATATGTTCCGTTGATGAAGGTGACGGATGATAGTAGCTTTCTCATTATGTTTGGATGTAATTAGCCTCCAAAGCTATGACATGCACTTTTTGCAATTCTTCATATTGAATCAACCGACTGTACCAATACTCAAGAGCTCATCCCACTAATTGCAGTGAAATTCAAAAGTTGACGATAAGTTATCAAATGTGCAATTTTCATAATTGGAAATTCTTTTTGAAGTCTTACTCCACCTAGTGCAAAGGGAAATTCAAAAGAGAGATGAATATATGAGCGCACATTCGGATTGTAACAATGGCCCTATGCAAAGATTACAAAATTACCATAAAATCAAATTTGAGATGTTCCTTAGGATTTTGTTAGCAATTTATAACTTCGCAATACTCGCCAGTAAAATGCAATTTTCTAAGCTATTCGACTTAAGCTTACAAAAAAACTTTTCTTTTCACCACGTATAAAAATAATTTCAATATACTTGATCCGACTTTTCAACAAAACTATTGTAGTAGCCGCGGACACAAAAAATCTTCAAAAAATTGATGTGAGTGTGAAATTCTAAGGACAGTTAGTAAAAGAGAAATGAAACAGCGAGCAACATGGTCAGCATCGATTTGTGCCTACGTGAAGGCGTACCACATTCAATGTCTGCTAAGTGCACACAAACATTTTAGACCCTAGTGTAAAGAGGCAGTGGACTGAATAGCTGGGCCTTCAATTGTCGCTTCGAAAGCTTTTGTTGAACCGAAGCAACTCAAATGTTTAAAGTGTGTAATTTACTGTTTGCTTAGTGAGTTAGGCAGTACTTAAATTTGTCGAATATACTCAAAGATTGCCTAATGTTTCACCACTTCCGTTTTTTTTAATTCAATAACAGCATAGAGAATATTTTATTGGCTCTATTTTATTATGAGCCTGGAATGGCGCACAAAGTAAATATCATCTCGCGATTCTCATACGATTGTAAAGCCAGCAAGTGAAAGAAGGAAGCTATACATATTTATTTTTGAACTGAAACCGACTTGGATTGCGATCACATATGATGAACTCAGGCACTTCGATTATTATTTTTCGATAGTAATAACCGAAAATATTCTGACGCAGAAACTCGCATAGAACGAGTACTACTGATTTCTAGTATTTGCTCTGGGTATATAAGAGGATATTCCTTTATTCACATCGAGATCTAGTTAACGACAAAAAATATGGCTACAAAGTTTCGAAAAGCCACTAACTTTTATGCTTCATTTGCGTAATCATCGTTACAGCGTTAGAACAGAACTAGTTGAGAGCGCGTTGCTACTTGCTTCGGATAGCGAACGCTCGTTTATGCCGTACTTGCTGCAGCTGTTAATATGTAATAAATTTCGGATTTGGCTGTAGCTGACAGCTATTGCAGGTAGCTCCCTTTAATTTAGGCGTCCCCCATCCCAGATTATAAATTTGCTCCCCATCATAATGACTTTCATTTTTGACGCTTTGTCTTGAAAGACTTGGATGCAATGGCGGAGCTAATCTTACCGATGAGTAATGCTGGTGCAATGAACGCGACTAGCACATCGTCTCGTCACTATCACTGCATAAGCATAACGTATAAATTGGCTGGTGCATTCAGCATTTTGTTTATTTATTTATTTATTTACTTACTTACTTATTATTTACAACAGAGCGTTCATTCGAATATGTCTCTTCATATCGCTTCCACTTGCCTCGATTCAATGCTTCTCTGACCAAGTTGATTCATGCCGTCTTTTTTAGACAGCGACTCCATCTCTACTTCTTTTTCCCGTCCATCCCAGTTTGTGGATTTCGGATCTGGACGTTAACTTTCATAGAGAGCACGGGAACAAGGCTGCTTATGCCTTTGCATGGTGATGTCATGCGTGTGCATTTATATGTGTGCGTATTTTCAACTTAAAGTTTCAACTCGCAAACCACTCCAGCTGGAGTTATAAAATTTGTTGTATATAATGCACAAAAGAGTTCGGCCACCTACACCACCACTGACATTTATCACTCGAATTTGAAAGCCATTATGGGTATTTGAATGTGGAAGATATGTGACAGTGGTAAGGCTGATTGAAGTATGAAGTTGTTGTTTTGCATATTTTTTATTTCTTGGCGACTTCTGAAATTGACTGCTCAAGAAGAGAGGGAGATGAAGAAAAGGGAAGGGGAGGAGGAGAGGGGGAGAAGAGGAGCACATCGTCCCAGTTCACGTTTCTTCGCTTATTACTGAACACACTATAAAATATCCACAATTCAAAAATGCTGAACCGATTGAACAAAAACGAATTCATCTTCCATGTGGGAAAATTCATATAAGCAGACTTAATTAAATGAAATCTGCTAGGACAATGGAAATATTGACGCGATTATATGTGCTAAGAAAGTGTGTATCATAAAAGCCTTACTTTAAAAAATTCCCATCCAGAGGGATGCAAAAAACAGTAAGAGATGAGGACTAATCTAGAAGGGAAATTTGATGCAACTCGTATTTCGCTGCAAGTTTATATCATCGCTAAAGAAACAATCAAACAACACAAAAAATGGGTTGAATTAAACAGTAATCTTCTACAGGTGTGCCTTTTGTCGCAAGTGGCGTTCTTTCTCGTCGTTCAGCATCCAATAAATAGCATCCGTAAGCAATTTCGCTCGATATTTTTGAAGGAAGTGGCCATCTTGTGGGAAGTATACACAAACTCGTCTTTTACCTCCATCAATTAGTTTCTTTACATGATCAGAGGCAATATTCTCCTTCTCAGAGCCAGTACCGCATATCTGAAACTATTTTCAATAATGCATAAAACCAAATGCCCACTTAACTCAATAGGGCGAAGAAGCCTCATTATGGACGAAAAAAAAAACGTTAGCACTGTACCAATGCCCAGATGGCTCCACGAGATAAAGAAAAAGGCCCGAGATGCTAAAACAGACTCCATTATATCTTAAAATAAATATCTTTGTTAACTGCAATATAGAATATTAGTGATATTTTCACGTAGGTTACCCATAAAGTATGGCGTGAGGTTGCAGTGGAAATTGTCGTCTCTCATGAAAAGTACAAATAACGCATAAAGTAATGTTGCGAGAACTACGAGTAAAATATAAGACATCCACGCCAAGAAAGTCCAAAAACAAAACTATCTTGTATATCATAGAAGTAACAATACACTTCTCATAAATGAGATTTATTTTCAATAGTTTCAAAATACCATCAACTAAAACGCCTCAGGCAATCGCTGCATGGGAATAGCCAACTTCCCGCAACTGCCTATATCTACAATAATCATTTTCACATCAACTTTGAACACACATTCTGAAATAAGCACTAAAACAAATTGAACCAGTCAACTTTTTCATTTCTGTAAAGTTCTCATTAATCAACATAAATACAACATATGCTAATGTTTTCATACAACTTATCGATCAAAGACATAATGCAACCAATAGTCCCCTCGAAAAACTTACCAATTTTTGCATATCAATGAAAGAATCTGCGAAATGCTCACTAATTTCTGGCTCTATGAACCAATCACGTCCTGCGTGCGCTATGAATACCTGCAATCGCAAATAGTTTTATGAGAAGGAAAACACCGAGATTGAAAGCGTGAGAAATAGGCAATTTTTGGTCAGCGAAACCTTAAATTTTGCATGGCATGAGCTTAGTTCCATTCACTCCTCTCTGCGAACGAAGTCTAAAATTTGCCCATAAGTTCCACACACTGTTCGCCAAAAATACCACGTACATTTTAGGTTCCATCTCATTTAATCGATGTCAGTCAGATTTCTATGCATCAAAAATCCCAGTAATGTGCACATAGTAATCATCTTGCTTCTTAGCAGCGATTAGCTCAAATTTTTGTCGCTAGCTGCGCGAAGAATTCAGTTAAGACTTTTGCCAAAAAGTATTCCAATGTGCCGATGCCACATTACAGTGCACGGAAAATAATCTTTTCTGGACGAACTGTGTGCGCAAAAAAAAAACTCAAACCGAGGTGATGTGAACGTCGGCACAAAAGCGATCGGTAAAATGCAGCCGCACAGGAACTTTTTTAGTACAATAGGGTCATCTCACTTCATCACACTTCTTTAGGAAGTCTTCCATATATTTCTCTACAAATTTTATAGCCGCCTAACAAACTTTCCTTCTCATTTCCACTTCAAGCCTTGTCACAAGTTAGGCACTCTCACATACGCGCCACAGTTCATTTAGCTTGAATGTAGCAGAAAAATATCCAGTAATTCAAATTTAGATCTCATAATTGATGTGTGCTAAAAAGTTTTCAATAAGTCACCGTTGGTTTAAGAATTGATAAAATAGTTATTGATCTACATCATAGATAAGAATCCTAGTAGAAAACTCGATTAAGATGATTCAGGAAGTGAGTCGATGATATGTGATGAGAATTTTGATAAATAGGAAATATCATACTCGAACGTTACTGTTGTTTAATATTCGGATGAATTCAGTCTGACTTGTTAGATCAACATTTCGCATCGCCAATACACATATCGCCGCAATTTCGCCTGTTTCCGCTTTTATTTTTAATACATATTTATATACTGAAGAAATTGGAATAGATTAAATAACCACATCGTTTAAGAAACAGTGAAACAATCAGATGGACTATAAAAAGATTACTTCAATAAAAGAAAACCATTTATTAAAAAATGACTCGTTTCTGTTTTTACAAATATTTCTACAAAAAGTAAAAAATAATAATATGTCAGATTCTTTTAAAAATTTTCAAAGACTCATTGATATATGAACTGAAATTTTCAGATAACTTGAAGTTGATTGAAAATATTTCAATGTCGACAACAACATTGCAAACAATAAATCTGTCACCAACTGCATATCTAAGCGGTGTTTAGAAAATTTTGCTTAGGAATTTTATGACGCCTCAAAAAGTTGGTTCTTCAAGTTCAACCACTTATCAGCTAAGCTAAAAGAATTTCAAGCTGACATTGATATGTTCGTAGAAGATTTGCCTTTATCTAAGTTTCAATAAATGAAAATATTGTAACTATATAGTATCAATCTTACGTAAGTAAATCAATGGTCTCAAGAAAAACTGTATGACGGTGCCGAGATTCCACAACCAAACAAATAACGTTAGCCTCCAAAGTGGTTTTATACCACGATGAACAATCAAACCCATCGGATTAATGAGAACAATTGCCACTGTTCGATCCTGAAATCATAGGATCTTTTAAATTCAATGTTTGAAAGCACAGTTCCAATCATTATGCTTCTTTACAAATGAGAATCCTGCTCATAATTACTGATAAGTGTGAGTTAGTCAATCGAAAGCTTTCACTTGAAAATAAAATCGCCGATGAATTGAGAAAACGTTTCCTATCCTTCGCCTCCATTTAAATCAATAGTTCTGAAATGCTCATGGTAATGGTGTCCTCCACAAATATAAGTTTAAAGATGAGCAGAGGCCACCGATTATTAATGATACCGAACAGCTGAACTTTTCACATTCTCAACTAGCCTGACTACTGGGCACAAATTATGGACTGTTGTATAAAAAGTTGGGTATGAAAGAATTACGTGGAGTGACCATTGGATTTGAGAAAAAATGCTCATGGAAGCATATTTTATTGGAAAGATCAGTACAAAACAACGTAGGACAATAAGGGTTCGACTAATTTGAATGTTTGATAAGAAGAACAACACTATTTCTATGATATCATAAACTATGAAGTGTCGTTAACAATGACCGACATAGCTAAATAAAGATGTGTAACGCCAGAGAATATGCTTCTCTTTTTGTCCAGTGGATTGCTACTGCAATATCATAGTGATTTCGATTCCTCACCAACAAACGGAAAAAACATCTCCGCAAGTTTTCTAATAGCTAAAAAGTATCTTTTCTTACAAAAATATATTTAAAATACTTCTATACTTGGAATCGTGAATATGGCTCAGTTCTCGCGATTTGGAAAGCCACACACCGAAATACTCACCTTGAAAATGGCGCCTAGTTTCAGTGCAGTTTCGGAGCCACGACTGTGTCCCACAAAAACAAGATTATTCTTTAGCTTTAAATGCTCGACGATTTCTCTAACAAATTCCAGCCGTTCACGATTGTCATGACGTAAACGCGGATCAGCTGCAAATTATGTTAGCAATTTTTTGCGCATACGAATATGACAACATAAGAGCTAATAAAAATCAGCAGCCGTATATTTCAATTGGCCCAACGCCTGCGTAAAACAACATATATCTCGCGCACAGCCTGAGGATTTTTAGTGAAAGACAGCCCTCGACATTGCCAATTACCATGCAAAGTAATATTTGACCGCTCTTAATTTATATGACCGCTCTTCTAAACATCACTAGTAATGAATGGTCTTTCAATTGAACGCAGTTATGCGTTTAGGATCGAACAATTATATTCGAACATGATGGTGAACATTTTTGTTAGAACATGAGCACATTTAAGTCGGGGAAAACTGATGCCAACCTACGCAAAGTAAATCCAAATCCAGGAAAATTGATGCCGATAAATCGAATTGCTCGATCTTTCAAATATGGAAGAAAATGCTTGAAGTCATTGTGCGATCCAGGTGCACCATGGCATGCAATCACTGTCCCAACTGAAGAGCCACTCGGAATTGTATCCTGTAAGCACGCAAACGTCGCGAATAAAGTGTTTCCCTCGTCTATACTTTTTACATGATTTTACGGACTTATGCTGTATAAAGGATACACTTTGAGAGAACTTTTCTGTATTCTCATGCGTTTCAATTTCAGCACCGATTAGAACAAAGTATATAGGATGAAAGAAATTGCAAACAAGTTTGTTTCGGGCCATGGTCCTAAAAGTCAGTCCAATATCTCTTGACCACTCGACTCATTACTTTTCAATCTGTATTTAAAGAAGCCTCTCCATACTCATTAGATACCAGGGAAAATTTTTTCCAGTTTATTTGACCTGAAAATTCATCATGACTAGGTCTATAAGGGCTAAAGCAAGGAAAGTGCACTTTTCCGTAACCTTTAAGGAGTGTCTGTAAATTGTAGATCAGTGGCTTCATGCACAGCAGAGAAGTAGTGACCACAAGACAGAACAAACCCTCTAAAAGACCTTAAGGCAAGGGTCGGTGAGCATAAAAGGACAACGTGTTTGCTTACAGGCAACCAATGTGCTTCTATGTGTCTACGTGAGATGCGAGGGTTAGTCCGGATTTAACTTTTTAAGGCTTAATAAAAGAACCTCAACCTCTTGTCTTGCTGCCAGATTACACAGGGAGAGGTCATGCATCGAAAGAAAAATGATTTGCGGTTCCTTAAGGTGCAAATTAAGGGTAGAGAACCAAAGCAGGACCCTGCACCCTCACAAACCTCTAAAATAGGAATTTTTCAAAACACAAAATTGAAGCAGAATATGATGTTTCTAGACAATTAAACAAACTCTGGGTTTTTCAAAGCCAAAGAAATGGATGGATAGACTTAAACCTTCAGAATTTCTGGACAAACACTAAATTCCATAAAAAGGCCTTTCGGACATGCAGTTGCCGTAAAAGATATCTTTCTTTGCTCCATTAGTGGTCTTGAGCGTGAGTTTTTATGCGCGAAATGCAGTCTTTTTTACTTAGTGAAACAACTAAGGAATTATCGCAGATTAGCACATGACAATGGGAACAACTAATATATGTCCCTCCAATGCCCATCGCAATCGAAATTCGGAAAGATGAGATGAAAAACTTAATGATAGTCGGCAGAGAAGCTCCCAAATAATGCTGTTCTTTCTTTCAGATTTAGTGCCACGTCATAATTACGCACTCACAAAGTGTTCGAAAAATTCTTGCTTCAATTTGTCCCACTCCTACCTTTCATCAACCCCGAACAAGTGAATAGGCGTAAAAATATCGTTCTATAGTCCTAAAAAAGTGAGCAAAACAGTTAGAAAATGACAAGTGCGGTTGTGCGTAGAAAGCATTTGGCTCTTAAATGCAAACAGTCATATCTCAGCAGCGATTACAACATTTCTGGTTATTGAGATCACCTGTATAACAGTGTCGAAATGAATATCTTCTCCATTATGAGACTTGATTCTAATTTTTTCAATGCGTAAATCACTCGCTCCGTTGTTCGAATTTGTTGCTGCAGCCGTCGATGCTAATTGACGTTTGAAGTAACCATGCTGTTGAATTCGTGTCGAATAAACGAGTTTCTGAGAGAATAATCTCGAGGAACGCAGAATCCATGGAATTCTTGTTAAACACATGAGAGATTGGCTAAATGCTTCAATCTTACGACTCTTCTATCAGTTCGGCGCTTGATGAACGTGATGCTGTACTGCAAAACACAATCATTTTACTTAGTCATATTCGTTTATTCGCTGCAATTCTGGAACAATCGAATTACTATACAATCGAGGACGAATTAAAACTCTAGCGCAATAGCAAATTTCTCAGTTTCCATGAAAATAGAAGTGTATTTATAAAAGAGATATCCTTTAGATTGAGGGGATTCCAATATGTAAAACGGAGAGGACACAAATATTAGAATATAAGCGAAAATGTAGCAACTTGAAGTTGAAGTTTAATGTGATTTTCCAAGGTGCTAATCTAGAAGTGTATTTTGTAGTCTCAATGCAACAATAGACTCGATGATCCATCTGTACTTTGTAGCTATGAGAGTAAACATGTAAGGAAAATGTAGTGTATCATAGATCGGAAACGTGTTCGTTGATATCAGAATAGTCCTAATCAATCAATACACTCCTCTAAAAGTTCTTAAATGACGTCACTTCTCCGTACATTTTTAGAAAGATGGGGTGACTATTGTTTGTAGTTCGCCGTGCCTGGAAGTGTAACCGGAAGTATACCAAATAACAAAATTTTATTGTAATTATTGAATAATTTAGCTAATGAATGTACTCATTAAAGTGATGCTAATTGATCTCTTAATGAGTCAACAAGATCACAACGAATTTCTTCTGTAATCAAGAACCTTTTTTCATTGGTATGTCTTTTCTAGACAAAATTATTCAGCACTGTAACCTCCACACAGCCATGCCTCGCAGGCATAACTCCTAGCAACGCAGATATAGTATCAAACGACATCCAGAGAAGATAGCCCGGAGTTCATTTAAAAGACTTGATGTTGGAGGCTGAAGATAAACTCTCAGAAAGGGTAACCTGAGCGTACCCAACTGGCAACTTGAACTCCATACGAGAATTGGTCAAGTCAACGAATTTTTTACTAACATCGAACACTAGATAAAAAAAACAAACACTCCTTGGTTACGATGAGCTGATTACTAATGCAATTCTCAAAGTTGCGCTGTTCTTTCAAATAATTAACATAGTAAAGACGCAAACATATAACTGCATGCAACCTGGAGTCAGGTCGAAATTTATGTACGACGTAACCTGGTCCCTTCCCCCTCCTTACCCCTTCAAATTGGAAATTAGATAGATTCCGAACGAACGGTAGAAAATATTACTTTCCACTGCTTACAAACCAAATTTAAATGTATTGTTTTTTGTTTTTTCCCCATGGCCTTATTTTTGCTTTTTTTGTCCTCAGCCTACATTTTGATGGTTCTGCTTGGATTTCGAATATTTGCAAATGCACTGCGATGGCACTATGCAGATTAGCTAAATATGGTGCCATGCAGGTAAGCTACGAAAGGTATAATGTGCGTAACAAAATGCAACTCGATATGTATTGTGCTTTGTTAACGTAACAGTGATAATCACGAGTTAAACAACATAGAAACAAGAGAACAATAACGGAACAATGCGACAGTGTCCAAATAGTGAAATCTTAAGCACGACAATCTCATTCAGGGAAGAGCAAAGTGCACTAATATGAGCAGCAGTAGTAAATAAATGGGGAAGTGGCCAGATTAGCCAACAAGAAATGAGCCTTTGCGTTTTGCTCATCTGATCAACACTTTTATTATTTACTAGCAAGAATAAAGCATGGATTTATCGATGCAAAGGGAAAATCCGAACCATGCAAGAATCAAAATTCGAGGAGTGTAAAAATTAATGAGTGTAATTAGTGAAACGATTAAACAGTATCAGGAAATATTGAAATTTTCAGTGACAACCGGAAATCGCTAACTGTTGATTTTCCCCGTCTATCACTTCGCTGTTCATGTCTACAGATCGGAATGTGACGCCTTGGTTATCGATTTATTGGTTGCCACCCACAGTTTCCCAAAGTAATGATGGCAACTGACGTTCCGTAGCCATTGAAAACCTGCTCTCACGAAAAAGCTGTAGACATCGCAACTCACTAGCCACTGATTCCTGTGGCTAGCAATTTTGGTCTCTATTGACTTTCGTTAACAATGAATTTTTGCTGAGCAACGATTTTGAGCATAAGCTACCGGCCAAAACTTCCGACTGCTACCGGAATTCGGTGCCTACCTAACAGCACCAAAGAACATGACGATACCTACATAGTCAAAATAATCTTGAAAAGGGAATGGAGGAAGGAGGGAAGTGAATATTTTAGACGAAGCAATTGAGTAGAGGGAGTTGCAATATTATATAGAATTGAGAAAATCATTGTTGCAGAAAGACATAAAACAAAGAAAGAAGAATGAAGAAAGACAGACAATAAGTGATATGATAAGATATCGGAAATCGGAAAATATTCGTTGCGCATGAATATTTGCTCGAGGCATTCCAATTCATGCAAATCATTGCTTCTATGTCTACGAAAAAAGGAAGAACACCGTCTGATTTTGAAACAATTTATCTTCATCAAATGTATCCAAAAAAACGTCATTTCCTCGGACAAAGGAATAATTATATGATTATATCATTTCCGTTAAATGGAATCCAACTAGAATTTAACTAACAAAGTCCAAATTTTATCACATCTTTCATGATCGGTGTACATTCAAGCATGAAGATGAGAGTTCTATTCCGAAGCTATTAAAAATTTAGTAAGAGAATGTCACAAAGACATATGACGGAGAAATGATATCGGCGATATAGGCAACGCAAAACATCACTGACTAGAGGTTAACAGAGATAGGCGATGGGGTCAACGATACCCACAAGCAAACGCCTATTTGGAACGCATTCAGAGATCGCTCGCCAGAAATGTTCATTGAGATAGTTCATAGTCACAGAGTTTTTCGTACGAATAGGAATTTTGATCGTTTCAAATAGTCAAATTGACTAACTGGGATGCTGGAAAAATGTCCCCTCAACTCTAATAATAGAACATCAAAGTTTGCCTCTACAAGTACTCATCTTTGTAGTGTTTCTTTCATTTGTTCCTCATATATTAGAAAATCGCTGCAATTTCCGCCTAACGCAAGAAAAATGATAATCACATTTGAAAAAACATTCTTTCGAAGAAAAGCCTATCATACTGATAACAATATCAGTGAGACAGTGAAAAATTACATGGATATGAATGAAATGCTGTCATTAAAGAGAAAATTTCTGCGATAAATTAAGCTAAAAAGATGTATAAATGATTTATAAAGAATTCGGCGAACATAAACCGCACTCGATTTTCAGAAAGATTTCAGAGGAACAATACATCAGATTATGCACATAATTCTTCGATCACAAATATGAGAAAAGAATAGGAAATTCGATCGATTTTTCACTATGAGAATTCAGCGCCATAAGTTCTCTTCAAGAAAAAAATGTTGAGTTAATTGAGAGGCGAATTAAAAGCAGTGGAATTTTCCTTTGAGATGATTGAACACCCAGAATACTACTTAACAATCTGCATTTTTTTAATAAGTACACAAAGTGTCTTACAAGAAATGCATAGAAAGGAACCACATAAAATAGAAATGGAATTTCCATTTTGTGAAAAGTGATAGATGTGAAACTGTAAAGAACATAAACCTCAAAGAACAAATCATCAACATCAATGCACAGCTCCAGGATTCCGATTAATTTCCAATATTCCTAAGATCGCATCGGCTAGAAATTTAGCGCGATTTTTTAGCAGTTGATGTCCTTCTTTAGCAAAGCAAACTGCCACCTTACGCTCTCCGGAAGCAATCGCTTCAACGTACTCATCAATCGTCGATTCATCCGGTGCAGGTGATGAACAATTCTGAAGCTTCCTTTCTGCTTTCATATGCAAGGTTTAGGCTAATTTGCTCTTCGAGTTGCGATACAGTTTCCTATTTGAATGAACTATACTTTCGAAAAAATTTCAACTGCCTCTAACGAGATTAGAAATGTGAAAGCACCTAGGAGTATGGGGGACAAATTTAATCCAGATCATGAAGCAGTGATTTCCATTAAGCTGTGAAGTAGTGACTTGAAGGAGTTGCATTCCTCTGTTGCAAGACTGCATGGCTCGAAGGATGATCATTTTATGTCTTCGCATTATTATGGATTACGGATGAAGTGCTGGTAGATTGTCGCTTTGCTTGCTATGACATGTTTTCTAAATCAACTCCTAAGCGAAGACCACACATATGACGGCATTTAAATGTAAAGGGTGCAAATTTCGTCTTGAAGCAATTTTAGAGATAATTAGTTTAAACGGGAAAAGGCCATTTTGTCTCTATTAAACTGTCAAGATATTGCTGTTCAACAGGATTCGTAATAAATGACCCTGTCTGAGAAGGAGATTCTTGCATAAAACACCTTCATCGAGAATTTGGAGAAATACATCAGCTCTTTCAAAAAATGATCCCACTGAGACTCCCTTCGACTACTGCAAAGAATACATCGCCTGAAATGATACCCTTTCTTCCCTGCAAAAGCATCATAGGTACTAAAAATACGCTTATTGATGTTAATAATGCTCAAACATTTAAGGATCCTCATCGCTGGACAGTTCCACTACTTCCTTCTAACGGTGAAACATTAAAGAAAAAACGAGGATTTTATTTTTCTTAGCTTCAAACAGAAATTTCCCATTGCTCGACCCCTATCTATACAGCATGACCTTTGCGAGGTAAGGGTTTCTCGACCGCAATCCCGAATTAACTTTCTTATTTGCAAAGCTTCCAGAGAACCTACTCATAGAAAAGACCTGAATGTTGATGAAAGGGGATCTTGGTGGCAAAAAGTTGGAAAGTGCATCAAAAACGCCAAAAAGCGACTAACAAATCATATTCCCAGAGTGAAATTACAAAAATTAAAGCTATAGATCAAACCATACTATGAAAATTGTGCACCTTGAAAGATTATACTACACTCAGAAGATCCAGATGCAGCAATTACGTTTATTCGAAACCAGTATGAGCGTTTAGACATAGCTTAGTCTCCACTTTCTGCAGTGATGTAGAAATATTTTACGGCGCTTTAGTGTTAACAAACTTTTTATTCAATAATCGGCATGTTAGCAGAAATAGTTTTTAAATCGTGAGATTAAAGTAAAAAATAACATAATTTTTTGGAAATGTTTTTTTTTCGAGTGAATTTGCGAATAATGAGTTTTGATATCACTTTAGTTCAATGAAAAAAAAGGCGGCAAAGAAGTGGAAATTTAGCGCTTCCTATTGAATTTTTATGCAAGTTTTCCGAAATTTTCCATCCTTTGCGCTGATTATTCGCAACTTTTTTAAAATTTCCTCCATGACTATCCGTCTTCTGGCTTCAGTTCATTTCCCACAAGCCCGTAAGGTTGTGAGTGCTATGGTCTTTCTCAAAGCAAGGTTAGCATATAATTATTTAAACTTTTCAATCTTACAAAGTAACATTCGTCAGAAAACTCATCGAAGTTCGAATACGTCAAAAATATATAAATGGCCTCCCTTGGGAATGTAATCTATTGGGAGTGTAGGCAAAGAAAACCGGTTTAAAGCATTCGTTATTTTCAAGTAGAATACGAGACAACTTGTAAAACTCATCAATAACTAATGGCTCACCAGACGCTTAACGTTGCCGAATGCTTCCACGAAATGATCGCTAATCGGTTGCTCAATAATCGGATCAGACCCGGAATATGCAATCAATACCTAAATGGCAGCCTGTAAGAAGCGCTGAAAACTCATTCAGCTTTTGGTTATATAATACTGCCTCAAAATATTCCCTTATCATGCAGTTTCGAATTATGCACTGTTGTTTCTGTGTGGACATCCTGAAGATGCAAACACAGAATGTAATACAACTTTTCGAGTATCTAAGATAGGAAATAAAAAAGGGCAAAAACCTTGAGCAGTACCACCAGTAGAGACAATTTAAAAACTACTTTGAGTTAAATGCAAAAAATCATGAACATCGTATTAGTTTAATTACGATTAACTAAAAAATCGTTCCGAAATGTTTAACTATGAAACTACAAAAAAATGTCACAAGTAAAGTCGTAAAAATAGTGCGAAAATTTAATTATAAAAATCAAGTTTATTCGAATAGTAATATATAGCAGTCGAACCTGTACATGACTGTCACGTAGCTGCTGCACATATCGTAACTGGCCTGGAAAATCGATAGCCGAAACAGACATCACAGCTGCACCTGCCACATCACCATCCTTGATTTTCATGCCCATCAACTTCGAAAAGACTAAATCATATTACATCTTATTCATACAAATTACACTTCCCCCATTCACCACAAACTCAACCCTTAGATGTCCATAGTAATACCAGTAATCACCGATCGAGCCAGCAATAGAAACGAAACGGGAACCATATGTTACTACAAGCGCAGGCAGAGATTCACTACGTTCGATTGAGAGCTGAACAAAACCGCTGAGATCGAATTATCGAGTACAAGTTTCGATGAAATTTCCTGATGTCGCTAGTTTTAAGCCATCACTAATTTTTTTTCAGAGAAATTTCAATGCTCGAGGCTAGAACTCTATCGGAGGGATTAAATATAGGAATGCTAGCTATCGGTGTAAATGTAACTAGTCATCGCTGCGAAATGCTTCACTGCGAATTGCCAAACATTTGATGAGTTATAATCAGTTGGAATAATGGGCAAACTTCTAAAAAGTTTTTGACAATTGTACGAAAGATTTAGACAATTCTAATGGTAACAAAAGCATCACAAATATAATGATCAAAAAAGCACTGAAAATATACACACTCACATAAATATAGAAGTGGCCTGAGGAAAAAACGAATCGCCGACCCTAACGTCCAGAGCCATGCTAGAAATGAGCTCACCCATCTCGGACGTGCACTGTGATGAGCGGACAAACCAATCGGATTCACCAACACTGCTCCTTTTATTCGATTCTGAATATCCAAATTTCTTCTAGAGAAGTTTAGTATACCGAAATGCAGAAATTCGCAGACTTTTTAGCTTTGCTGACTTCTATGGAAACGCTAGATAAACAAATGAACGAGACGAGTAAAAAAAGTGCGGAAAGCGCCTTTATTGTTATATCTCTCCTAGTTCCCTCCTTCCTCATTAATCTGCCTCCTTGCGCCAAATTTTGCTTCGAGACAGCAATTCTCTGCTGGGCGTACGCTTAATATGCCTACTGGAAAAAGGATGTGGTCGACTTTGCTTCACAAATATGATTTTACACTGACGGAAATGAATGAGCAATGAATGAATGATAAAAGTGAAAATTTATCGACTGCTAACTGTGGATTCGAAATCGTCTCTTCTGCTTGGCCAATAAAGGCTGCGCTACACGTCTTTAAGCTACTACATAACTCAATTCATCCTTTTCTTTTTTTTAAGAGCGTTAAATGCCAACCAAGGTGAGTCCTGTTCCATTTGCGCTTTTATTTTCCTCCTCTTTTCCTCTCAGCGATACTTTAGCAATGGTATGAGGTATTGATGAAAGTCTATAGATAAGAAAAATTTGTGCTATGCGAATATAAAACTCTCAGTGCAGACCTCCTTCGAAAGAAGAAGAGAACACCGCGCTCTGCTGATCGTTATAGACTGTTGTTTTGACAGAAATTTTGACAATCTCTTCCCAACCCACCCCATTCAAAAAAAAAAAAAAAAAAAAATTCTTCGCCAACTAATTCATTATACAGCCGATGCTAACTTGTCAATGACAGTCGGTTGTGGTATGGACCTCTTCAAATTTTTTCAGACCCTTCCAGTTACCTTACCCTTCCAGTTACCCTACGGCGTCCGCTACACAAATACTGAAGTACTGGACGACTTGACGCCAACCTCAAGCTTAGATAATTCTTCTCAGCCCCATGGAGACACTCGATAACTGTCAAAGGATTTGGCAAGCCTGAGACGCTACAATAAGAATACTCTTCAAATGATGGTTTCAGTTTCTCAAATGGTCCCAATAGAGCCTATAAGAAATCATAGAAATGGAATACGGCCAGAATAGCGATAAAAGCGCATCCAAAATCACCGCAATAAACAACGCGATTATCCAATACGAGCAACTGTGACACCACCAAAAATTTTATCACATAACAACACTGACATTCGACATGGCCACCCAGAAAATGGGACAATGCATAGCTAAACGACTAATGCAAAACAAATTCGAACATATAAATAGCTCACCTCTTTCAAGTTGGCCATTCTGAGTGCCACTTCTGAGCCACGACTATGACCAACGAAGACAATATTTCCCTTCGGATCAACCCCATCAAAAATCTGTTCGGCAAATTGGACAGCCTCATCGCCATCATTGCGTAAACGTTCGTCCTCTTAAAGACGTTTCACATTATTTTTCGGAGAACATGCATGCCCTTATGAAATGCATTAGCTTGCTTCATTTTGTGCCTTCAAGATTACAAATCAGCATGTGAGGCCTATCAGGAACCTTCCTCGCACATGGTTCTATGTCATTCTTCTCCGAGTTCAACTCTACTTGGCATCTTTGATAAACTGAATATAGCCTCCAACAATGCGTAATAAAAGCCCTCTTCAAAACCACTACTGAATTTGAAATGAAATAAACTAAAGTGTACTATACTTAACACAAAAATATATATTATATTTCTGCCAATAAGTGAGATAATTAAGAGTACTGTAAAAATACAATCATGCAACAGTGCAGTTCTATGTCCAAATTGCGAAGCACTATCTCTGCTGCTTTTACTTAGCGAAGTCTCTGCCCAATACTTGAGTATCACTGAATAAGACCTGTCGTTCCCCTTTTAGCCAATTATGAGAATATATATACGTATATATATATATATATATATATACATATATATATATATATATATATATATATATATAAGGCTCGTGCCGTAGTACGTTCGCTAAGAATGTGTGTACGTCATTGTGGGTATATATTCGAGTTCTATATTATTTGCTGGCAATCTATGATACCGGCTTGCATGATACTGCAGCAAAATACTGTGAGAATGGTTGCAAAAACGCCTGCCGTTGCAGCTCATCTAATGCCGCTTGACATATCTTCAGCAAAAAAAAAATTTGCTTCTCAAAGATTTTGTGGTGTATTCACTAACGAGGTGTATAACCGAATCCCGGAAAATCGGTGACGATGAGGCGAACCCCTCTCGCTTGTAAATAAGGAAGTAGAGCCTTGAAATCATGGTGCGATCCTGGAGCACCATGAAAAGCGACAACGGTACCAACATCGGAACCAACCGGAAGAGTATCCTATAAAAGTCCTTTTGCTACTTCGAGAACAGTCGATTGCAATATTTTAGATCACAAATAATTCGATCGCTTTCGGTTGCACAACTATAGGGCACTCATTACCGCCTAATTCCTCTTTCCTAATTATGCGTGCTAAGCTTTTATAGAATTTGGAATATATTCCTATAAATGAGTGCTATCCCACGGTTAATTCAAATGAATGTGCCGATTTATCACTGCACCTTCTTTCGTGATCGATCAACGATGACATAACTGCTAACGTTATATAGATGCTGTTCGGCTTAATTTTAAACTTTCAGATTGTTCATTCATAAGATCTGATCAGAGGAACATCAGCCGAAAGTGCACAAGTAGGTGCACCGGTTTCTTTCTTATCCATGTTATGAAAAGCTATCCTTTAAATTCGCTTGCTGGAAGACAGCGTCGAGCTTCTATGTCGCATCCTTCAATCTGAGACAATTTGACAGTGGCACTTTTCAAGGCAACTGGGTGAATTTTTGAAGCAATGATCGAAGTGCTTGACCGTGGTCAGAGTGAAGACCTCGGTGAGGAGGAGAGACCGAAAAAAATAGGTGTTGAGAGGAGAGCAGACGAGCCACAAAGGACGAAGGATGTAGAATTTTACAGCGCGAGGAATCTAAGTAATTTCGAACTTATCTAGAAACTTAAGGTTCAAGGTGGTTTCAGTCAACCATTCCTGTCTACATCAACGATTATTGTGCAAAATCACCTGTTAAATCTTCCTCGGCTCTCGTGTGCACAAGGTAGAAAACAGGTGGTGACCGATAGGCAAACGCACGTTAGTGGAACATGAATAACGAGCATCTTACATTTTCGCACGCCATAAAAATGTTGTCTAAATAGCAATTATTGCCTAAGCATTTCATCTACTGTCATCGTTCATGATGTAGTTTTCACCGCGCGCTGCCAACACTGAACGTAAGTTTATCAAAAACAATAAGCTTTCCTATCCGCGTATTACGAATAAATGAATAATGAAGGCTCAGTTTCAGAAGCATCAATAAATTGCAAAACATACTTGAATCGTAGCATTCAAATCAACCATAGCCCCAGCCATTGTCCTCAGATTCACTCTAACTGTCTGTAGACAATCCTCCATTGCTGTCACTGAAAATGATAATTCATCGTTTGTTTCATCATGCCGGTGGATGAATCTATTATTACGTTGACACAAGTCAACGAAGTGTTTTCCTCTTCATGAAATCAAAAACATCAACAGGAATCAATAATTCATAATAAAAAAGCCTGATAAGATGAGCATAGCCAATATTAGTACCAGAATTCGCATTGCTCATCTTCAATATCCTATATAACAGAGACCTGGGCATATACTGCCTGTTTCTTTTACAACGCAAACAACGAGTTGCTTGATCTAGCGACTCGCTGTTTGCGTTCGATTAGCTATTTATTTAATTGGCGAGTATTTTATTCGTTTTCATCACTTCTTTGCTTCTTTTATTTGTTTATTAGTCGATAAAAATTCAGCAACAAAATTCCTTGCATAAGAGTCATAATGGATAAGTAGTGATGTTTTGAGGAAATGTCGGCGTCGCATTTTTAACCGATATAATACCACAGCAAATGAAGACTCGTGAGAGAGATAGACTTGTTTGGAAACCTACTTTGACGATGTCCCTGATCGGATCAATCAGGACTACGAGTTGTGGACTATGAACACAACATGGAAAATGCACTCATATCTTAACTCAACCAGTCACATATGCATATCTTCTGTAAGGGAATCGTTTTTTGCGCTCATTTCGCGATCAGAACAGTTTTAAAAGATCTTTCCTCATGGGACTGTTAGGCAGTTTCAAACGTCTAATGTCTCTTTCGATATTAATGAATCAACCGGAAATGTAGTATAATGAGTCATCCTTAGGTGGAGAATAAAACTACCAAAACATACACACATAATACATTTGCATATAAAAAAGCACGAAAGTATGTGAAAAAGCTGTCACCATTTTATTCTAATGCAAATGTTTTAAAACACCGTCATATCTTTAATTGCTACCTAATTGTTCTCAATAATCCCGATCGTATCCATCAAAAAGGCTGAAATAGCGGTTTGTTTTCGAATCCATGAAATTTAAAATAATTTGCTCGAATCTAGCGGAAACTACACGAAGCAAAGTCTCTTTTAACGCAATTTCAGACACTTAGTGTCACTGAAGCGGAACGAAAGAGCATTGGAGGAAATCTGTTGCAGAACGCCGCACGATGTTCCGTCATACGCTGCCACTAGAAGGCGACAGATTCTCTTATCGTCTGCGGGGACCATCGCTTGTGGGATGCTCATGCGCTGTTTTGCAGCATTGTAAAAATAATAAAGTGACATTAAACGACTGCCTTTACAAGAACCGGGCCTGCCTATTCACGAACACTTCAACACAATCAGTATTGCACTCTTACGAAATTCTATCAACTATATTGCGGTATTTTTCGTATAACAGCCACAAAGCTCGCAATGCAATAACTGCATTTTCGACGCATTTTAGTGCTACAGGTGTTAATAATGGTGGCTAGCTCATGCTTCAGTTAGTCTTAAATGTTGAAAGCTTCCCATGCCACCGATGTTTTAAAGGGCCTTTCGATGGTTCTTTTTAGGGGGTCCTCATCAACCACAGTGCACAACTTTTCAACCATATTTTTTCACGAGCTAGGGCAAAATGTGCCAACTCTAAGAGCGGATCAAATGACTGCCATCCCACGCTATCACAGTCATCATTTGCTTCAAAAAATTCCACTGTACTTAACTATAGTACTGAATGGGTAAAAACCGATATTCTCAATCACCAAGTGGGAAAGTTGGGCTGGCAATATCCAACATTTGAAACGGTTATATTTTTAACCAATATGGTAGTTATAGGAAGAACATCATCGAAAGTCGGCTGGAACGGTGAAAAGTGTTTCAGTCACCTCTCCGATCATACATCTTTGGCCGTACTTAGCATAAAACTAACAGCAAAACTTCAGTTATTCACAGTGAGCGATAGGAACAAGCAAAACCAGCAAATGCCGCTTAAAACCTCTTTAAAAGGTTTGATATGTTCTGTGAGAGTAAGATGGAGATTTTTGGGGGTGTTTGTTGACTTTCTCTGTACACCTGATAGCTGGTTGTTCAGGCTCAGGACACAAAGGTGTATATTGTGTCGGCTCCTCTGGCACACCTTGCGACGTCTTCTTCAGTTTCTGGACCAGCGAAATATAATGAATGCTTTGGTTGCCAAGCTTGTGGTTAAAAATGTTGAACGCGAACCTTTGTGGTTGGTTCACTGCGTATAGTACAGCACATATACATTACCACAACGTCCGATGGAAGCGTTAAAAGTCCGCTTACAGTACGAATCGTGAAGAAACAAAGACAATTATGTTAACCACTACATCTTTTATGTCGATTTGCATAGACATCCACGTTAACAACGTGGAAATGCATTACTTTCATATCGGTTGGATGTTTTTGAGTTGTGAGCCAACTGAAGTCCGGCTCAGACTGAGAATGAACTGACGGGAGTTCATAACACGAGGTTGATGAGTGGTGAAAACGTCTGCGGTAGCTCACTTGTAGGGCACTCGCTCGGCAAGCGAGAGGTCGGGGGTTCGTCCCCGCCTGCGGACAACTTTCCATTGGTCATCAAAAACACCCACTTTCATATCGATTTGACGATGGTTTGCAAAATTCCCTCATAATGAAACGTGTACCATTGCAGTAGAGATCCATTGGTACTACGGTAAGAAATATTGATGATTGACCTTTGCACACACATTAAGCGCCAGATAAGTTGCAACACTACAGCGCTCTTTGCGAATTTTGTGCGGTACATGAATAATACCTAGTATTTAGTGTAACTCGCAAATAATTCAATGCAAAGGCTGTCAAAAAGAATGTTAGACAATATCTCTTTTTTTGCACAGGTGTATCAATACCGAAACTTGCTAGTGACATCCGAAGGTTTCATAGTTAGTCTCTGAGCACACTGCTCGATGCATCCAAGGACGTCACAGCCCGATGAGCTGCAGAAAATTTATTACTTGTCATACAATTATGTTGGTTAAATTTCACTTCTTAAGTAAACTCCTTATAAGCCACATTCCCATTGCAAATGACTAATGGGATGCATTCTGCTTGCTTTTTACAGCATCAGTGGCGTTCCCATTCGTTTCCTTGTCCATGCTCTTCATCTTTTTCCTGTAAATAAGGATTGTTTCGCTCGTTAAACTACACAGAAATTTTATTTCCGAAAAGCGGAGCCCCTTGGGAACTTTAATTCGGTATTATATGATTCCTTTAAAGGTGTTACTCTAGATGCATTATCTTGAAGCGAATACTTTGTGATACATTATTTCACAAATTCTCTTCAATACTGCCAACACTTAATTCAACACTCAACTGAGATTTTCGAGGATCATTGCTCAGATCACTATATTTCTAAGCAGTTTACATTTCTGCCTTTTTCTGTGTCGAATAAAATAGCTGGATAATAACATCAACGATTCAAGCTGATAACAACTTCGTACTGCCTCACTTGAATATACGGGGATAAAGGAGTAAAGAAGCAAGAAGATTGGTTAAGTAAGAAGCTAGGAATTAAATGCATTCATTAGAAATATTATAACATAATATTCGTTTTTCTGAAATTTCCAATACTTTCTCCTTTATTTTGCTGTTGCTAATGATCTGTATCTCTATGAAATTCACATTATTATTGGGATCATTCATATTCGCTCACATCGATCTTCCACCATATCCAACTCTACACATTTATCTTCTATGTAGCAATATATCTCGAAACGTTTTGAGAATGACAATATTTGTGAGTCGCAGTAATAGCAATGTGACTTACTCTTTAGTTACACGTTCACGGATCTGACGTATACGCCCAAGTTCTTCCATTAGTTCTTCATCTCTCTTCACCTCAACTTCCCCTGTCTCATCATTACCTAAATTGAACCAAAAATACAGACACAGCGAATTCTTCATGTGGAAGGAAATCCATTGTTTCCATTTGCCATGAACCGGTTAGAAATCTGTAGTATTACATTCTACACAGTACATTTACCTGCTATCAAACCCCAGTTAGTACTGCAAAAATTGGCGTCCCCGTCCAATAACTATCGCCCCACAAACTTGCACTCAGCCTGCTGCTCCTTGAATCCTAATGGAACGCGTCTTATTTGTCTTATTCAATTTGGAGGAAAAAAATTTTCATCCATAATTCTGTAAGTAGGGAGCTTTCTGATAATGTATCACGATGGTCACGCCATTCTTGAATTTTTGTATGCCTCACCCAGTCCGCAATCAGCTTTACCGAACTAAAAGGCATGCCTCGCCACCCATAATCCGCTTCCGCAAATTAAAATTAGCAAAGAGCATTATAGCGATGTCGGTTTGCACATTTATGCGACCATGTCCATCAAAATGCCTGGACCTCCACCCAGTGGTTTCAGCTCGAGAACAACTGAACCTCAGAGTCACGAAATTTGATAGGTGGAACACATCCCATACCATGATGCCAGTTGTTTCGAGTGGCAAACCAACATTGAAAAGAGCCAAAGGCACTCTAGGGTGACTAAGAATTTTTATGCATTTGCAACCGTTGGATTTTTATTTCACAATCATAGGGAAAAAACGAACAGGTAAGCACGCTTGAGAAGGCTGCGAAGTGTTTTTACAGTTTCACCCGTAACACGACCAGCCAGGTTTCTGACCCGTCAATGACTAATAGAACGTATGTAATAATGTATTCATATCTTAACTGGCCTTACCCTTCAAAGAAATCTAGAAAAGAGTTACTTTCTGCAAATCAACCACTGCAAATGAAAGCTCCATTGGTAGAAGACGAATGCAACTTTTTAGACACCTTTAAAACACCTTAACTTCGTTTGAAGCAGCTAGAGCAACTTCACTCCCACATAGACGGTCATCATCTAGCATACGATGTACCCATCAAATTTTTTAGCTGAAGCTTCTGTAACTTCAGCTGTGAAACTACAAGACATATAAACACACACGAACATATTCACATGCATTTCGTCATCTTGCTCATGAAAACTTTCAGCGTGCACAACCAGGGAATTTCTTTAGACTTGCATATGCCACAAGGTCACTGACTGGTCACACGGCCAGTCAGAACCTGAACACAGCATTGTATACAGCTTCCTGGCAATTTATGAAAACAATTCGCTTGGTGAGCGGATTGCCCTTCCTCTGGCGCGTTTCATTTATTTCACGATGAGTTCAGCTCGAAACACAAATTAAGGCTTGAGGAAATATGACCAACCTATTACTTGATATATCCGCATCCCCGCTGATGAGCAGAAGCAAAATCTTATAGAAACCAAACCAGGCGATCGTTAGAGAAAAGCCCAAACTGAACGGTGTCACCACTGAGGCGCACGAAAGAAAAAGAAATTTGCACACAGAAATTCACCTTGAGGTATACGAATATGCTCATAACTATGTCTTTACTTAAAAGCGAATGATTTTGCCTTTTTTCATATGTTACAGGCGTAGGGAAATTTTGAAAGAAAATAAGCATCCATGCAAGCTGAAAATGTGCACATTAGTGGTATTGACTCGAAGGGCGACCAATATCACACCTAAAACACTTCCCTCGAAATTTGTTGTTGCCTAGGCTACAAACAATAAGCAGGAATTACCCCCAGTACATTATCAGCAAAATGAAATGATAAAACACCGCCGTGAGGGGCAAAAAATAGACAAATTCTTGCGTTTATTCATAATGACATAGAACTCTTAACAATAAGCAATCTAATGTAACACATTATCGCGACACCAATAAAAACGCTGAATGAAAACTTTCAATATTGAAAAGAAGCTGAATAATTCGTTATTCTCAGATCTAAAATTTCTTTCTAAGCAATTCTAAAACAACAGAAAGAACACTCATGTTAACGAACGCAGTAGTATATTCGGATGCAAGACACAAAAAAAATTGCAAATTCTTCGGAATAGTTAAGACGGCATTTAAATATATAATACCGAACAAGCTAATACTGCAGACGATATAAAACGGCTATAAATGCGGACGTTTAAAATGCTTTTATATTTTACTATTAAAATAATGACGTCATTAACCGAAAATTCTAATACTCAAAAACCGCGCTGATCGTCGATGTTGAAATTCTTCATCGCAAATGAGTTCTTCATTACTCTTCGCTTTGTCTTCCACTTAAATTTTTATTTTATAAAAAAATTGAGGTTTTCTCTATTCTTTAAAATATTGCAAAGTCACTAAAGAATAATAGAAAAGAAAGCAGTTCGATAAACCTGTAAGTTCATAACGTCAAAATATAATACCAAAGATGAGCACAAATGAATTTCCTGCATAAGCAAATTGGATGCACTGTTTGTTGCACGATTCACTATAAATCCGATCGATTATTGAGTAATTCTCTGATATCGTTTTCGATGTCGATTGGTTGTGTTGTTGGTGCATATCGTTGAACCTTTAAAACACAGATTACATTACGGCTGTAAATTAGAGATTGCTTAATGCCACCAAATCAAAAAAGGATCTCGAAACACATCATAAAACGTCGTTGAACACTCATTCAAAACAAGCTCACGGCTTAGTTACCGATATTACTATCTGATATGGGCAAACGGTCAAATAACTATGGAAATCTTCACAATTTCGCTACTGTGGCCATTTCATCTGATTTCCAGAGAAATCGACGCGAAAGACTTCTGTGAAATAGGAAACGAGGCATAAAATGCGTTATTGCATTCCGCTCATCTCAGCATACGATTTTATATGCTATCAACAGCTTGCAAATAAGTAGTGAACATATGGTATATGTTATAGCCTCTAAACCTCATAACTGCAGTTTCACGGTTGAAACAAAATGAGAGACAAACAGAGAAGCGCAATTATACGCAACGATAGGATACTATCAAAATATGCTAGCAGGCATAAATTTGCAAAGGCGCATG
The DNA here is from genome assembly GCA_037389465.1 of Baylisascaris procyonis. Lineage (NCBI taxonomy): Eukaryota > Metazoa > Nematoda > Chromadorea > Rhabditida > Ascarididae > Baylisascaris > Baylisascaris procyonis. The sequence goes on along the minus strand of JAZARR010000231.1, from coordinate 600,650 downwards.
GAATTTCGGAACTTGGAAATTCATTGATTCTGTGGAAAATTCATATAATCTATGCTGCATTTTTTCCACCACCGGTATTTTTATGAAAGATCACTGTAATCCTATTTTGAGCGTATTTCATCATAGTAATACAATACTTCGGTATCGCTTTGAAATAAGATTTCATGAATACTATTGGCAAATAAAACTCACAACACGTCCATGTCTGTTCACTAAAAATTTCGTGAAATTCCATTTGATAGCGTCGATTATTGTACCGCCTTGCTGATGTTTTAAATATGTAAATAGTGGATGCTCATCCGCACCATTAACATTGATCTTCGCATATAAATCGGGTTCAAAATCGAATGTTTTCTTGATGAAATCCTTTATGTGCATTTCGTCATCCGGTTCCTAAATTGAGGTATTACAATCAAACAGACAGAATAAAATCAAATAAACGGAAATTCGTGAAGGTAAAAATAAAGGAGAAAATACCTAAAAAAGTAGGAGGGCTTAATATTCGTGTGTGACAAATTTTAATGGCTTTCACACTATAAAGAAAGTAGCTCAATGATAGCAGTTCCACTACAAGGTTTGAATATTTTGATCGAATGTACAAGACTGTAATGAAGAAGTAGAGTACAAAAACAAAATAAATCCGCATAATCCGAAATTTGACTTTGTTTATGTATTTTCTAAGACCTTTTAATCTGCGCTTCAGGAATGGTTTACTGAGAAATCGTTAGCGAGGTGCCCGTTGTTAGTGGATTGATGCATATAGTGTTGTAGTATGTTTTGAAATGCTGCTTTATGATGCATTCTCTGACGACGTCTTCCAGATCATGTGCACTTCTCAAAAGGGTAGACTATGCAATTATTGTTGCACATAAAAATTTATTGGTAACAATTATGAACTAGCAACGCTTTAGTGCTAAAAAAAAAACTTTGAAATTTTTATTGAATTATCTTCAAATGCAGACACAATCAAATACGTCTAAATTTTACATTTTAAATGAAAAAAAGGGTTTATATTTATTTCATAATTATTATACTCTTTACCTGACCAGCGAATTGATTACATGGAAAGGCGGCAATCTCGAAACCTTGTGATCTATATTTATCGAGAAGAATTTTCATCTGATGATAATTGGAATTTGTTAAGCCACATTGTGATGCCACGTTAACGATAAGAAGTACTTTTCCCCTGAAACTTTATCGTATTACCTATACGATACAACCTAACACCTTCACACTACGGTAATGTGTTGCAAATTTCTAAGCATACTGCCACACCACTGGATTAGAGCTTCTATGCTGAGGTAATATAAGATGTGAAATAGAGAATATCTTAGCAAGTTTCTGCCTATTCGAACATGTATTTTACAGCTGACCGCAACTGCACAAGAACGGTACATCTTTTCGCGCAAAGTGACATGTGAGAGCAGCAAAGAACGGTCTTCCTCTCACATTCTAACGGTCTTCTTGTTGTAAAAACAGGTGTTCTTGTCCATATACAAATATACATGTTCATATGCTAGTACTTCACATGGCAACGGACCCCGCGGATGGGGTCCCCCGCCATCTGAAATGGTGAGTCGTACGTCGCGGGGACAGGGGTTTTTCGCTCCCGCAAGTCCCTCGCAAGGGAATTTGAGTTTTCGGAATGTCCCGGGGGTCGGGGAGTTCGGGAGACCGGGTCCCCGAGGGGGTGAGGCGGGGGGGGGTTGGAGGGCGGAAGGTTGGAAAAAGCCCAGTTCTGTTACGAGATCTGTATATGGAAATGAGTTTGTTTAATCTATGCTATGAAATGTTGAGAATAGTAACGAAAGCGAGTGTGCTTTTTCCACAGTCTATGTTGAAAGAACGATTTAATTGTCATGAAATTATTACTTATTCTAAACTTTAAACTTGTATTGTTTATCACTCTCCTCATGATATCATCTGAAATTCTAAAGAAATCAAGAGGAAACCTATATTTTTCGAGCGAGATTTCCTTTCCATCGGCATCAAGCATTGTGAACTGATAAACCGGAGCCGAAAAGTCTATAGCCATCACTGCAAGAAATTCGCATGTTGAACAAAGGCAAACAATCGATTCTAACGGCATATTAGTGAACGGATTAGCTAGCTCATGGATCGGTGACATATACTGCATACTTCAAAATTCTATGAGTCAATGATACATCCTCTAGTAAATTAAAGATAATTGAAGCGCAATTCACAGATCTCACCTTGTACGCACATCTGGCTTAGAAACAACAGTGATGCAATCACCATGATATCTGTTGCCCTCATTGCTGCACTAGAATATCGTTTCAACTGAGCACAACGAAGGGCAGAATCCGCGCGGAGATTGCGATCTTAACAAACAATTTTATTGCCGTTGTCACCGCAAAGGTGTTAAATATTTACCGATATTTGTACTGAAAACGAGATCACTGAAAATCATAATATAACGCATCCTTTGCGGGCAAACATTGTCTATAATAAACTTTATTACATTAATACATCGCGTCGTAATAGAAATGACAAAATGCTGGATAAGCATTGCAGACTAGATAACTATGAATGGAAACCTTTAATTAATGCTCAATAATTTTAAAAAACGCAATCAAAACAAATTCAGCGGAATTAGAAAGCTGCAATAATTGCAACGACTATTAGAAAACCAAATAAATTTGACGTTAGGTAACAGCCGGAAATGTGAACATTTAGCAGGCACATGAATTACACTCCAATAGTATAGCGTCTCTGAAAGATGAGAATGCAATAGATTGCGTGCATACGTTATTATTTATTGCATTATATTCAGATAAACAAACCCCAAACCGCATTACACTTTAACACATCCTTCATTTATAACACTAGAAAAGGCAATATAGTGCGTCGAAGCTGAATTTAAACTGGCTATACAATCAAATTACTTCATCAACATGAGTCAGTCACATACCTATCTCCCACATAAATGTTTCAAATTAGAAATTCTATAGTCTCTTAAACTTTTTCAGCTTTTCACTACCAGCGATATAAGTTCGCAATTCTATTCAGTTTATCAATTAGCCATTTTAAATATATGACCGGATATGTCTAAGTTATTCAACGCCTCTAATCTTACAACTAGTGGAATAATACAAACTAATTGCACGGTGAATCGTCCTCGAAAAGAAACTTGTTTTAATCACAGCTAGGAAGTAGTGCGATTCATTCGGCCTCCCCAACCAATGCCGAGACTGGTTCCAATTTTGGAGGTCTCGTTGTCACCTTGCTCGCCACCATTATCGAAGTTCCTTAACAGCAACCCCTGGTGTTCCCCTTTTGTTGACGAAAGAGAATGAAATTCTGCTCACGGAAGTGTGAAGTAATGAATTTCGGAAATCAAAATACTTGCATACTTTTTTCCATTATTTCTTGCAAATTTGAAGGATTTGTAAGGTGAAGCAAGCGAAGCATAGGAAAATTTTCAGATTACAGGTGGCGGTAAGAATTAGCAGTTCTCAGCCTGAAGAGAGTGCACCGATCCCGAAAAAATGCTCCCTTCCCCCCTCTCCCTTTCTTCTCTCAGAGCTCTCAGTATACTCTCTAAAAGTTTTCTTCTAACTAGTGCATGAGTTACGGGCAAATATCCTGAAATAACACATTGGGAGCTGGGACTGCACATAGCGCACAAATCCATGCTGCAAATATCTCAGATCGAGCTGTCCAAAATGCTGACGTTCGTAGGCATTTAGCCACTCACATCAAAGCGCAATTGGGCAAACTGATCATCCTTACATTACTGTCTATAAACTCAAAGCCGTGCTATCAAGGATTCAGAAGCAGCAACATTCAAGTATCATCTGAATGAAGCGATGCAATTTCCAACGTTTCGCCGAAATAGAACAGCAATGAGAACACTCATGCATGTCACTACCTAAACTAACGCAAACGGACAAAACGCCTATTTTGCAGCTTATCTACATCGAATATTCTCTTGTTTCTCGTTAAAGCAAAGGGCATCTACAATGTTACATTACGATGCGCCAATAGCTACCACTTTATGATACCATCCTTTAATAATTTGATCACCTTACGGTCCGATTCCAAATCCTCTTCCCTTCTCTTTAAGTCTCGTTAAATCATTATTGACCTTTTATAGCCTAACAGCATCTTCGAAATGGTTACATACATTAGAGCGCTGAAATATCACAGCCTATCAATGATGAGAGTATCTCGTCCATCACAGAAACAACCATCCGCGATTGCGACTCTTAATGTTACTAGCAACAATAAATAATTAAGTGATGACGCAACATGACAAACCTAAAATATTCAAACAACCATTTAAAATATTTACTTCAATGTATCTTATTTTAGAAGTAATCATCAATAGTGAATTAAAACACAAATCTGTCACAAAAACAAAAATTCAATTCCATTTTACGATGAACGTCAACAAAAACATCGAAAACAATAAAACTCCAGAGAATACAACTCAATTCTTTAAGAATATGATCTATAACACATGGTTGAGGGTGCAACAACAGACTGTCGCATTTGCGAGCACCATAATACTTCATATATATATATATATATATATATATATATATATATATATATATATATATATATATATATATATATATATATATATATATATATATATATATACAACAGCAATTTTTATTCCCGAAAAAACTTTTCAAGACGATGAAACAGTGAAATGAACATCGAATAAACGTTTCATAAAACACATAACTACAAATTCGCATTTCAACTGTTTTTGATTGCAATGCAACCGCAATGAGAATGCCTAAGATCATCATCAAAAAAGAGGGGTCATCACTGATTGCATTAAAAATATTTTAATTCACTGGTGGGGAATTCGCATAAATGGATAACAGACCGATGAAATATCAATCATTGACGCAAACGATTCGAACAGAATATGTATTCATTAAATGGATTACCTTAATGGAAAAGTATGTCATGTTGTTTTTAATGCACAATTGTTCTGCCAAACAAAATATGCGATTGAAATGATATGAGTTAATGCTCGATCTTCCCCAGCGAATGAAAAGGCCAACGCACAGAACAGACTAGTAATATGCAAAGATTAAAAAAAAAAGAGAGAGAGAGAAAAGAAGACAATCACAGAACCACGTAACTAACGGCTCATAATATCGTCTGTTCACCATGCAAACGCAAAAATTCCCTCCAGATTTCCCAAAAAATTGTGAGGAACTTTTGGATATGGCCGACGAGTTTGAAAAACCTTCAGAAGAGATTTGGGTTGATGATCTCTAATCGAGAGCGGTCAAAACAACTCAGTAATCACCGCTAGACAAAAAGAAATGATATACTGCGGTGTGCAAAATCATCGTCTTTGTGCGAGTAATTACAGCTATAAACAATCAACAAATGTATCGACGGCTTCGCCTAAAGACTTGCAGGAGTCTACCTCAAGAAATGGCCTCCTTCGCGAATAGAATATAATATGTTGTATGATTCTGTGCTCTGAAGTGAAGTTTTTTAAAACCCCAATCCCTCAGTCGCATCAACTGATAGTAAAAACGACGACAGTTTTCGTTTTCTTCTCCAATCCACAACCTGAAACAGAGAAAACGAGTTTTAAAATGCTCATTTGAGAGCGTACGACAAACAACTTTGCTGGAATACTGGACCACTTCAATATGACCTCTCTTCAAGTGACTAAACAGAAACAACTCGTTAATCTCACACCGCAAATCAAAAACTATTTCCTTTTGCGACATAGTAACGATATCCACAGTTTTGACCATTGCCACACTTTGAGGGGACATTCATCTGTGTTCTGCCACAGAAAACGGCCCTATCCCGCTTCAGGGCGCCAAAATAAAGCTTTAAAAAATTACTACTTAAGATTATCATACTATTTACTATTACACAATGTATCAGACTGCTACCAGCATTGAAAATTTTCTTTCTTTGGGAACCTTGTTCTTGTCCTACAATGCAAGTTTTAAAATAGCTATCAGTGAAAAATGTGAACTCCACAAGTTTGTTTATTTATCGTCGAGGCATTACATCTACTTCTCCGCTCTTCCCAAGAAATTAATTTCCCATTCCTATCACATTTCGGGTGCGGACCGATGGACTATAAGGCGCCTAGTATTTCCAACACTCTCTCTATTTACTGAGCGCTATCAAACACTATATACACCATTCATGCGCGTCATTTCGCACCCTGCTACTACCTCGCGATAGTAGCCCCGGTGGCCGAAGCCATCGGTAAGGATCAACCGACCCTCAGGTGATCTCCGGCGACAGCCTGGGGTCAGTTTAATCATCATGGACTGGGCCCCACTTCCATATATACACCACACATTTGATAGCTAGACACACTGCACCGGAAATGATCGAACTGTTCTGCACGAAAAGATTTCCTATAAGTCAATGTTCCATATTTTGTCAGGAGCATGGTGCTTTTCGATTTTCGATTAACATATGCAACAAAACTGAGCAAAAACTGACACCTAAAATAGCAGGAGATCTTCGACGCAATGAAAAATGAAGCAGATTAATCTGGTAACAAGCGAAATTAATCTGGTAATGATAAAAAATTCCAATCTCTAAAAGGTCTGTTTTTAAATTTAAAAAAACTTTTAAAAACAGAAGCTACAACAAAGAAGGTACAGTGATGAATTCTTTAGGCGCAGATAACACAGAATGAATGAATTTGAATAAAATGTTTGCAAAAGAGAAGAATGATTGTGAACGCTAGCTGTGTTCACAATCCTCTTTCCAGTCACCAAAACTTTCGCTTAGCATATTTGATCAACGATTAGAAGCTTACCGTAGCCTCATGCTTATCTGTCGAATTTTTTTCAGTTCACCAGGTGAGTTTAAAATTGCATCCAGAATGTTCCATTCGCCTCCATCAAGGTCTAAAAGAAGGGCATCGATATGCTGACGTCCAGTTTTCTCAATAATTTCTGAAAAAGTGAGCAGCTTCCACTGCACATCATGTCGCTCTCCTGGTACCAAAATTGATTCGTTCGCATGGGGAGAAATGCCGTAGTGGAAAATATGTATGGATCGACCTAAGCTGAAACCATATAGCATTGTTAATATTCAAAGTATTTCATTTCAGATGGCACGCCTAACTTTAGAAATGAACAAATTAAACTTCCCCGTTACGGTATATTGGGAAAGCTACCAAACCGGCTTCGTTGCTTTTTTATTGGTTTAAACTTCCGGATGAAAGTGGGCGAATCGCTTTATGGATCACATCCTATCGGGTTTTGTCTCATAATGAAGCGTATTGGGGCGCTCTTTAATTCTAGTGCATTTGTAAGCTTTTTGTTGATGAACAACTTTAGTGATCCCTTTTCAAATTTTTGTGAGTTTCAGTGTGATTTGGATCGCCCAATTCAATAGTCTAACGCTTTTTTAAGACTTTTTTGGAGTCCTTTCCTTTCCGGACTGTCTTAATGTGGATTTCTATTATTGCTTTAACATCGAATATTTTGCTTTCAATAATCGTCTCAAGCATTTCGATCTCGAAAAAATCTAGGCACTTTTGTTTAATTAACGCCGGCTTCTTAATCGTTGTGACCGCTTGCTTCTTTTTTTTTTTGGTCTTATGCTTTGAATGTTTTTAATTTTGCTCGGCGAAAATAAAAACTTCACAGTGTTGTAAATAATCTGGATTGAAGCCTCATGTAACCGCCATCTTGAACCACCCTTTATAAAGTGCCTTTATCTTGAAGAACATATAAAATTATATTACTTACTCAAATATGTAAATCAACAACGCGAATAAACAAATAGAACAGATTTAACTAGAGCAAAAAATATGGAGTAGTAACGTAGCAAGATCGCATAACTTTCCAAGAGTCGAATATTAAGCAAATGAAGGCACTCACCTTGCGTTAAGCAGTGGTGAAAAGAAATACAATTCGCAATCACCAAACGCAGATAACCTGATGAGCGAAGTTAAACTTCGATATCTAAATGTAAGGCAGTTTATATTCTCTTACCTTTTGGCAGTACGATTAGAGGATCGTGAGGACTGTTAGCAGTGAATGGAATATAAAATATGAGAAATAAATAACTACGTAAATGATAAATTTAGCGATGATAGTCCGAATTCCTCAGCTCCCGATTATTGCTACCAAATGTATGCGTGTTGATGAATAGCAAAAAATTTCAATTTTTAAAGCCCAAGAGCAGCTGAGCACAAAGAACACAGCCGAATATAAACTTATCAATCAATGAAGAAACATACGGCCTATCATCTACTCACTCTGCGAGTATGTACGCCTCGAAAAAGCTAGAAAACAGGCTCCAATGACGATAAAATTACAGAACTCACCTCACGTAAATTACGCCGCAATTTTTCGTGCCAGAAATGGTTTCCCTACATAGTATCGGTAGCTCTGAGTGATCGGAATCATGATCTGTGCAGTTACGAAATTTGTCAATACTTTTAAGGTAACGAATAAGTCGATTTCTTTCTTCGAGAGGTGATCCTGAAAAAGATGCCAGTCACTTCTACAGTAAATTTAGAATCTGATCATAAACAGTGAAAACCTTCGAAAATACAGCGGAATTCCGCTTACCGTTCTCATCAATTTTATATCATTCATGTCACAATCTACTCATATAGGCATCCCGTTAAGCCCATCATAAAATAGAAGTGCATAGAAATTGAACAAAATGTATAGCAATATTGCCAAACAAAAGTACTGCCTTAAGCATAAGATTTAATAAGCCAACTAAATAAGTGGTATCCCCTGTGGCATAATAAGGAGATGATTCAATCAATAGCATACAGTTGTGTGAAGGTCGTGGCTGAGAGTGTTTTATGCGGCACTCATCTTGGAATGCTGAGTGCTGAACAACACAAAACAAGACAGCGAAAACGGATCGGGAAAGTTGAAAGGACAGCACTATTGCACTGCGCTATATGCAGTAAAGCAGTAGAAGAAAGCATAGTACCATGAAGACCACCAAAACTTCGACGTTCCACTCTCTAATAACGTAAACATTTTGACTGTGCAATCATATCTTCCTTGCTTAAGTAATATGGATTTACTAATGCAGAAAATATCTTAACTGATGATAAATTTAAATGAGCAAGAACGATTCCAATGAATATAAAATGGGCATAAGCAAAAAAAAAAAAAAAAAAAAACCAACCAAATCCAAATATAGGTGGTTCAGAAGCGTATCCTTCAAAATGTACGAAACTTAAGCGATACGTGCATTTATCCAACATTCGACCACAATTTCCATCAGCTTCTGCTCCTAATAGCGCAAAGTTAAACTCAAAAAATAACCGATAAAAGAGACGATACCATTCCAGAATAATATTTTGTCCGTTCTTTTTTTCGATCTTCACCAACAATTGTAGTTGGTTCGTATTCAGAAACTGAAAGATTAGCGCATATGGTAATCAACGCAATTTTCACAGAAACTACAGATACTTGACTCGATATATTACGAATTTTTGAAACAGCATGCTACCGGAAAGGCAATAGATAAGCAATTTGCATATAACATGCTTTTTAGCTCTAATTCACGAACAAATGAAACTACGGTCATCAAATTAGCTAAATACAAATATATAGTCACGTTCATAATTTTTTTGATTCTATTCTTTTTTCGGAGTTGTGCGCAGTCAGAAGTGCAATGGAGTCTGTAAATCGCATTCCTCTTCTAACATCGACCAGACGAAAAGAAAACCACCTAGCAATTCAGAATTCCTGCAAGCCAACTAAGCTGCAGAAAATCTATCGTAAATTTTGTACCGTCGAGTTTTTGCCGCTCACTCTGCCGAGGCGAAGCAAAAAAAAGCGACAAAGACATCCCTGTCTATATCCTCGAAAGCATAATTGTTTCTCCTTGTCAATTTTTGTTTCAAAATCATTAGTAAGCTTAGTGATAGCCTCATGGCGATGTCTAAAAATAGATGAATCTCTTATACCATCCCCAAAGCAGTTTAATAACCCAAAAGCAACTTCGCTTCGCTGTTACAAGTCGATCAAATACAAGCTTATCTCAAATTCCCCTATCTCGCTCCCTTCTTTATGCCCTCTAAGAATCTTTAGTTAAGGCTAATGTTGCCCATCCGAATTTTTAGATATTCCTCCACAAGCTTGTGCCTTTAACATATGCACCTGCAGATCAAAGATCTTTTGTCACTATTGAGTATGGTAAATACATCAAAAAATTAAGGACATACGTAAGCACAAGTGAAAATCAAATGTTAATCTATAAATCGTAATGAAAAAAAAAAAACTTTCACGATTATTCACCGAAAATCCTGCAGAAACATCTTTGGATTTTCCATGCTACAATTTTCTTACAAATACCCCTATCCGTCAGTGATAAGGCATTTAGATGGATTTTTTTTTTATTAAGAAAAAAGATAATTTCGCTGAAAACTGCATGAAACCGCTAAGACGGCTTCCAGCTTATCAACTATCACTTTATTTGCTCACCTTTTATCGCTGTTTACAGACGGAATGAAGGTACCTCATTAAAGTAAGCGCTAGTAAAGTCACAAGTAATTCATTTTAAGCGATTCAAACAGTGCACAGAACAATAGTTCAATTTCCAATGTTTCCACTCACCGGTAGTAATTTTGCAACAAATTTCGGTGCTTCCAATATTTGATCAAAGCCACCATTTTCTGGTGCGCTAATCAAAGGTGAATAGAAGCTTAAAAATGCGCTATCAAATTGCCTATTAGCAATGCCGTTGATTATATCGTCTATACTCCAATCTTCAGCATACCGTAAACGCATTAGATAATTTACTTCCACATCTAAAAGAATATTTCACATTATAATTGTTTTTTTTTTTCATTATGCAAATGAGGAAAACATCTTTGACTAACACTTTTTAACGTTTCCTAGCAATCAGGCGAAGGATATTTTTTGCATTCCCTATTCAAATTTTTTTCTACTCTTGGTTGGCCTTCAAGAAATGAGAATTTTAGGGAACGAATAACTGAAAGTTTAATCATCTAAGCAAAGTGATTCTGCATTAAGCACACCTGCGCATTACTACACCTGAATTATATGTACTGAATATTGTACAACTATAATAGCTGTGATAGAACGTGACTAGGAAAGCAACGCCCTTGGCTTGGAACATGTAGTCCCGCGAAAAGGAAGACCACAACTAGTAAGATATACTCAAACAATAGCATTCTGCCTTGGACGTTGTGGGAGAATTATGCAATGATATGCAACTGCATTAATTGTTTAACACAGCACCACCTGGGAGTGATCAAATAGAGAAGTGTGGTGGAAAATAATACTAACAAACTTCACCTGAAGATAGCTATCACCCACTTCCTTTCCAATACAATATGAGGTATCGAGACTAAAACATTTTATTCTAATCTATAGATGAAAGATAAAACTGCAAAGTGATAGTTGCGGAAATAACAGCACTTAAGAGGAAATCAAATGATAGATACTTCATCATGTCTGCTTTTGGCACTTTTCACTTCTCTCCAACCCTTATCAGTTATCCTTCCTTCAACATGCTTAAGCGGTCGGTATACGAAGAAATCACCAACCAACATCTCCAAGCTGATCCAGACCGGCATAATTTTCCGGAATGAACATTACCCATCTTCTCGGATTCAATGATTTCAGAAAAGAGAAATCCTCAAATACATCGCCCGTCAAAAGAACAGCTGTTCTGCAAAACGTTTTTCAATAATTTCAATAACGATAAAGATAAAACAAAAATGAATTCGCAAGAGAACAGTGATAAAAGTGATGAATTTATTTAAATTGTCACAAATCTTTCACTAATGTGAAATAATTTTACTACCGATGGTAATAAATTTCATGGAAATGCTAAAGTTTCGATCACTTATTTTTTGTGCCATTGAAAACAACAAGCAATATATCCTTACGTGAACATGTAGTACTTATTAGAACAGGTGAAATTTCGTGCTAATAATTTGAATCATATAATATAAAACAGAAGCTATAAAGTATCCTTATGAAGCAAACAACAACAACTCGCAAAGTTCTAGAAATCTGATCAACAGTTGTCTTGAATTTGGAATCCTAGTGATTTCTCAGTGCAGAAAGACATTAAGTTACCCTACACCACCTCGATCTAATGCCATCCACCTAAAAAAACGTCTCATCTATACTTTCTTAAATTAAATTTAGCACTTCCACTTCTTTCTTCATAACGTTTTACACCTTTGTTTTACATATAATTACTACTGATATTCGCATAATTTAGTATGAGCTCCTTTTCTCATGAAAATTTTAGCAGAAGATGCTCAAGATTCCTATTTACATAGAAACCAAAATGATAAAACACTCTTCACCTTCCTTTAGAACTTTTCGAGAGATGAATTATTACAGGTGGAAATGCAGAAACCGAAGAAACAACACAGAAACCTAATACCGTTGTGAATTTATAGATGTGAGCAAAAGCATCACACTAACGTCATTTAAAGCAGCGTTTTGAGAGGGAACGAAAATCTTTTAGAGAAAGAAATAGGGATGGGAAAAGGCAACTGGAGGAAAGCGGATGATATAATTTTGTGAAGCCATAAAATTATGAAGAAAGAAAGAACAAATAGTAAAACAAATATTTTAGCCATTCTGCGCATGGCAAGCAATATTAAAAGCTCGTTACCCAATAGTTGTATTAGGGCTAACAAAATCGGCATCGTAACATAGAAGAAAGCCGAAATGCTCGCTACCAATTCGAATCGTCTTATCACATTTATATTGAGGTCGAGCTAATAGCTCGTTTATACGAAGCGCTTCCGAGATGGAATCATTGAAACCCGGAGGCGATAACAGATCCACATCATCCCAGCTAAACGCCCGAATCGTTGACGTATTACTGTAAAATGAATGCATTCATTGAATGGCAGTGTATACGAAAATATATGGGTAGAATAGACTAAACTCAATTACTTCCCGTGAAAAAAGTGATCGCTTCTATTAGGAATCTCATAACGGATACTTGAGACATCAGAAGCTATGACTTCAATTATGAGCTTTGATGTTTCTTTAATGGCTTCGACGTCCTTCTAAAACTACACTGCCTAGAAGTCTCACAAAAGGTTTTCATTGTATCCAATCTTGATTGCATTAATACATCCAACCTTGATAACCCCTATAATTACATATCACAGTCATAACTCTTCCTGGAAAACTAATATTTAGAAATTCTCTAGCATTTTCCTTTGCAAAACATTTGAACTTTTGATTTTATGCGACATGAATTTAGATATTGTTCTTATAGGCATCAAAAATTATGCTGATCATTGCTCAGTTTCACATATTTTATAGATTCGCCGATTACGGCCACTCAATTAAATCAAACAATATGCTCAATGACGAATAAAATTCAAATGATAAATTAAAGTTTGTGTGATAAAGACTGCCTCTATATTAAATTTACGCGTTTGGGCATGATAAAGCTTTATTAAATATTAAAAGAAAGGTGGGAAAGCGCACCAGAGGATTTGCACGAAATGCGCTTTTTGCAATTCCAGCAATCACATTGACCGGTACTAAAAATATTCATATGATAAACAGTACAAAAATACGTCGTTGACAAATCCGTTGCCAAAGATCCTAAAGAACAAGTAGACTATGAGGAGGTAAGGGGCAGATGGGTATGGTTGGAAGCAGGATGTATCTATGAGTGATCTCCCAGCTTTTTTGGTGGTCTCTCACAAACTTCACGTACAGACAGCGATCCTCCCTTCACCTTAAGTACTATTAGCCCACCCTTGCCTCCCCCCCCTCCCCCCGGAGATTCGCCGTATGTGAAAAAAAAAGAAAACTGTGTGCAAGAAAAGCAAGGATGCAGTCATTTGATTTCAGTTTATGCCGGTCGTCGATGCATCCTTCTACTGGGTACTTCAGGATGCACACCAAAAACGAAGTTGGAATCACTGAATTTTGATGCCACTACGTGTACGTGATAAAAATTCTGACGAACGTATTGCAGTGGATATTTGAAAAAACAATCAGTTCACATTGATCCCGGGATCAGTGAGCATTTGGGTGAAATAGTAAGCCTCATTGTGCAGAGGCCATTTCAAGACCTTACATGCGGTCGCATCACTACTTTAAGCTCCTCGTTCAATAAGTCACTATTTTTTGACGTCCGACCGCATCTACAGAATTCAACACTTTTGTCGAAAAACGGAGGGATCCGCCAATTTGTATTCAATACTGTTTTTTTTTTGCACTCAACTGCTTCAAAACTCAACACGACTTTCTTGCATGGAGAAACTGAACGTTATTTCCATGCTTCTGAGTTTTGTGAAGGATGTGTTCTATTCAAATGAAGTTCATATAGACATGATATCGCCACACAATACCCTCTCACAATTTTTCCGGAGCCGTCTTGAAAAATGAAGTCCTTAGTGAAACAGATAGACGGTTCTCTATTAGAGGCGAAAATCCCGAATTCCGCCTTGAACCATCTTTACTGTGGGAGTTTTCTGTGGTGTGCACAAGTACTTTGAAAAGTAGCCCCATAATGCGTCGACAATAAATGCATACCTGGACTGTGGAGAATAGAAAGCATGGTAGAAAGGTGTCCATATCGATAGAAGGCATTTCACAAGGAGGTGATAATCCTTCGCAAGCAGAAGTGCTAGGAATACAGTGAGCACACGAAGTACAAGAAGTGAGTTGCAGTATCTCATCCAATCCCCGCAAATGATGCGCAACAATGCTCTTCCAACCTGAACACCATCTCATCACCTATCACATACGACGTTTCGACGTTGGAAAAACTGGTTTCCCCGTTATTTTGAAGTTGTAACAGTGCCGATTTGGAATACTCATAGCAAAGACAGCGACCCAAAAGTCTCGTCTCTAGCAGCGTTATACCCACAACGAAGAACCATCTCGCTTGTTGTCTGTTTTGCAAAAGATCGCTTTTATTCCACTACACCAATTCATTTATACTTATAATTCATGATCACAATTAAAAATATTGAATGATTTAAGTGGTCTCCGAATTTCCCAATCGTTGGGATATTCATTCATAGCACTATGGTGTATTATTGCATCTCCAATTAAATAACTAATTTTGTAATAATTTCGCATATCGTAATATCTCAACGAATCGATATAATGATGAATTTCAACGAACTCACTCGGACAACCGCCTAATAATTCGTTTGTATAAGCGGGTCAACCACAAAGTTACTTACAACGACTCACGTCATCTTTGTCTTTCATCTTTTTTAATGGTAATTTGCTAACACTTAATCCAACTTTCAAGATCATCCTTGCGGCACTCCCCTCTAGAAATATAACTACTCAATGGTGCATATCGTATTGCAGGAATTTCTGCTTTACCTTATAACGGCGACACATTCGAAAATCGAGGAGGAATATGCGACACAGATCAGTGCGTTCAATCGCAAAATTTCCTGACTTTATATCAATGTCTGATATCTTTGATGCGTATAGAATTCAGGCTTGTTCTTTGGAGGGACGAGGGGGATTGGGAAAGGAGGTGATCTAATTAAGGCGCTTAATAAAGATAACTTACCAAAAATGTTAGATTGACAGTTCACTAAGAGCCTAAAGTATCGCAGTATAGACTTGGTGAGTTTTCAGTGGAGCCCTAAATGAGCAACTGCATCGTGATCTAAAGTGTCCAAATTTTTTGTGCAAATTGCCCACCCAAAAGTTAAAGCAACTTCTATCCCGATTACGAATAAAAAGGAAAGAGGCCAATTCACTTCATTTCGCCTAGAGCGGTACTTATTAGCATTGTACTTTTCAAGAGCTTATTTCATGAAATATGTGAAATTATTAGCGCAATCGGCTTTTAATATTAGTCATATATAGGCTATCAATTTATGTCACTGTGAATATTTCTTGTCGATTGCAGCTATTTGCTGGATTAATTCATAATTACACATTATTTTCAAATATACTTATTTCTCCCTTCAGTAATCACAGTTCAATTCTTTGAAGGAAATTGCAAAAAAAAACGAACGCTGTAAAAAAAAACATTGCGGTAATTATTCTTCTTTCCTCATTGCATACACCTCAATGAATCGCCGCCAACGTTAGAGCACGTTTCCCTTTCAATCATTGTGCACTTTGTATCTCTTCTTTGGTATATGAGTTTCTAATTTTGCTACCCACATCTAATCCTATAGCGAACACAACAAAGAACGGGTCTTAATACACTTCTGCCATCCCCTAGCTCACTTTGAAAATTGTTTCTGAAATTCTATTGTTGCTTTCTTTCAAGAGCCTTTATGGCTGTTTCTATATTCCCCAATAGGTACGCCTAAGTATACCGTATTCGCATAAGTTAAAGCCCAGGGACTTATTTTTTCGTTGCCTTCGGATAGAATCTTCTTGTTTAAGAGATCCATGTCTTTTTTTTTTTACTTATTTCACGTTCATTTCGATTTCTGGACGTATGAAAATTGATAAGTTGCTTATAATAGATTAATGAGTTCAAAAGAGGTGATTTTGCTTATTTTTGCGAACTTAAACTTTTTGAGAGGCACTGGCATTTATAACTTTGAAAAGTGGACTTCTGCCAGCACAAATTCTGTCCAGGCTGGGAAATCATTTTTTTTTTTGTCTTTTCTAATACAGGTTCTATTCGCAGGAGTAAAGAGGAGCTTATTTAAAGGATACTATAAGAAGAATACTATTCGGTATCCATTTGAACAATTGCGTTTTTATTTCAATTCCTCAAATTTGTCACCCCGTTTTCCTTTGTTCTTCATCATTTATGAGTTTTAGCTATTACAACGATTGAAATGACCTCTTACTACTCTCGTCTCTCTCACTTTTAGTTCTAGTGGAATTCACCGTTATTGCCTGATAACTGTTTAGAAATAGTTGATATTCAGTTATTGCGTGATAAGGTGATTTAGAGATATGCAATGCAGAAACGGTGTACCCATACTGCACTGTCCTCTTGTATTCCAATTTTTGAACGCAAGAATGTTTGACGTGAAATCGGAGATCAATGTTCACTCGCAGATCCATTAAATTTCTTTTTAAACTTCTTTTTCTTTATTGCGATCACTTGATGTGCAATTACTTCCCTGCTTATGAGTTATTATAAATCGCTCTCTATATATTTTTAAAGATTTAGATGAAACAAAAACAGTATTATGACAACATATCTTCTTAAATCATACAAAGTTATTCTCCGTATTAAGAAAATTATTGAGTGTTGAAAAGTAGAAAAATTCAATTCCTTTTAATTTGCGGTGAAAATATTTGAAAAAATTCAGTGTTTCGAGGAACTTGCAAAAGCAGACTCGATTTTAACGGGAAAGAAAGCTTAAATTGCTTTTTTTAGAACAGCGGTAGAAGCCGAATTCTATCGTTTTATCACTATCATCCTAATAACTACCTTTTTGACTTAGTAAACAGTGGTCAAAGTAAACAATGGTCAACTGCCTGAATGATAAGCGATGAGTCGAAGCAAAATGACCTCTCGCGGTCGTGAAATGTAAGGGGCATTGATGCGTTAATCGACGATCGACGGGTTTTCCGTTGTTGTTGAGATCGTTAACCGATCATATTTTGGAGGCCTCTTGTTTCCTCACTTGCTCACTGCGATGGGCAGCTGTGCGGTGTGTGCAAATGTGCAGCCGTTTTCCTTCATCGAACCCTCAACTCGTTGTCATTTTTTGATGCCATTTGATGCATCGAACGAAAAAATTTCTTTTGTCACATAAAATAATTTCCTAATCAAATTTGGTTTTAAGCGAAATATTTTTCCACTTGAAATGAAGTTAAATTGTTGTTGTTGTTTTTTTTTTAAATCAGGTGCGTGTTTTATTTCCCTCTATTTTTTCTTAATTTCGTCTGATTTCTTTAATCGATAAATCAGATTCTCTCTTTTTAGAAAGTAAACATTTTATTCATACGAAACATCAACGAAAATATTGAAATTTATGTATCGAAATGTTTTATTTACGCACAATATTTGATCTGAGCAACATTCGTTATCAAAAATTGGTTAATTTTGAATTTGTGAAAATATATTTGAAGTGAAATTATTGAAAGAAAAGAATGATTTCTTCCGGTGAAACTTAAGGGTTTTCTTTAATTAGATTCGATTGCAAAAAAAAGAGGCATTTTATATGATTTGAAAACATTGAAATGATGTAAATATTCCATCTCTATTCTATACGTTGTTGAATTTGAATCTAGAATGTTCAATATGATATCATATCTGCACATAATATCGCGCAGTTATACGTTGCTCATTGTAATCCATACATTCATCTACCACTTTCAAATTGTTTTTAACCTTTGAACGGTGGTAAAAAATAAGACAGCTAAAAATTTGCATATTTGAGGGCGTTTTCTAGATTTTATGCGGATCGCTTTTTTTTTAACTTTTCGGATCAGGGTACAAGTGGGGAAGTCTGTCATGATAGCTGGAACGGTATGCGCTTTTAACTACCTCTCGCTCGATATAACAAGGATTAGCATAATCGAAATAATGCTTTTTATTTTAAATAATCCAATCGACAGTGCAAATCTTGCACAAATAATTCGTTTATCTATGATTGGACTGTTGTAAAATGGCAATCTGATCGACGGCTAATGAATTGAAGCAACACGTAGAAGATGGACCAATAATTCATATTATGCCCATCAAATTTTATAATTCTGGCTTTAACAGCTATGATGTTCAGACTAGCGAGCAGAGAGACAAACATATACGCACAGACAGACACATACAGACACGATGTTGCCTTAATGTGGCTGTATAAAACAACTTCGCAACAGCATTGAAGAACTTGTAGCGCATCAATGTGTAGTATCTCCTTGTCTCGAGCTTGTCTTTAACTCGTTTTGACGCTAGTATGAATCAGAATTGTAGAGCAGTAGGCAAACTAGTAAACAACACAATGCACTTGCCCAATTGCGTGTGTGTGTGTGTGTGTGTGTGCGCTCGCTCGTATGGCATAGCAAATGCGGAGCATTCATTGCTTCGCAGCCTCGATCAATTTTTTTTTGCCTTGTTTCTTCTCTCCTCTCGTTATAGGATAGGTATTCCCGTTGTTTGCTTTAGTTCTTGCAAGTCATTTTACGATCGTTGAAGAAGTCATATCAGAACACGATAATAATATACCTTTCTATCATGTGATAATCATTGAATACGGGTTTTCCTATAATTAAAGCCATTTAAACGCATGAGATTATTAGCGCTTGCCCCTGCTTTCGTAGCATATATTTTCATTGACCTTTAGAACGTATGCCTTATGAGTTAATAAACTTGGAAGCTGGAGAAAATTAACTTGAAATGTGTTAATATGAATGAACGAAAAATGAGAAATTCAGAAAATCTTTGAAAGCTGTTATGAGTTTTGTTATGCAATCTTTGAAAATTATTACGGCCATATAGTTGTAGCAATCTTTGTTGTTTATCGTAAAGCTGTCACTGCCAAACGGACCAAGTTAAGTTGATTTATTCGATACATAGCAACACACAAAGTGAAAGCTGTAAATCTTGGCCTATGATATTTTGACGAAAATATTTTCATTTAGAAGTGCCATATCCGGCAACAACAAGCTTAATAAATGACGCTATTGCGGCAAATTGCAGTTATAAAATCGGCATTACGTTTTCTGTTTTCGCAATTATTACCTATCGTTTTGAGTAAAGTAAGTTCTGAATCTGAGATCGACAAAAATTGCTACATTCCACAATTGAAATTAGAATTAAACTTTGGCTAATGTACTATGCCTCAAGATTTTGAATCTCTTTTTTTCGCTATTTCTCATTTTTATGGAATTATGGACGAAGTTTTTTTTACGTAAAAATCTAAAGTTTTAAGATGAATTCCACAATTCATTTCGTTTATTTTCTTAAAATTTTTGTTTCTTCCGTAAGTGTTACTTATTAAGGGTGCTACTTCAGTAATCATGGCTGGCCGTGAATATGGTATCGAAACAGACGCTATGACGCTACAACGTTTCGTTCTAGCTGAACAGAAACGTTTTCCTGGTGCAACAGGTGATCTGACGACTTTATTGACGAGTTTACTCACCGCTATCAAAGCGATCTCATCGGCAACTCAAAAAGCTGGCCTCGCACAACTGTATGCTACTTAATATTCATGCTAATCCTATAACGATTGTCTGACATACATAATGACAATTTTAGTCGAAAATAATGATCGCTTTTATATCTGTCTTGAGAAGAAATAAAACAAGTAGCACAAGCATTACTCTATAGCAACATGAATACTTTAGCCGCTAAGTTGCAGTAGCATTTTCATTTGAAATGTTCTCTTTTTTAGCAATGCAATTAGTTCCCTATGATATTATAATCCTTTATTTTGATTTCCACTTTGTTACTTTATTTGATAGTGGTAGAATATAAAACAGCTATAATACATGCAGATTTTCGTCGTTAAGAAAGAACTTTCTAAAATTATACGTTTGGCAGAGGAGTTCATTTCTTGTCTCTTGAATCTTATAAATTATATTTGGTAAGCCAAGGTTTAGATAGAGTATATTGTAGTGAAAATACAACACTTTACTTTTAATTTTAGATAGAGTATATTGTAGTGAAAATACAACACTTTACTTTTAATTTTAGATAGAGTATATTGTAGTGAAAATACAACACTTTACTTTTAATGTGATTCACTTCACTGAAATATAAGTTAGAGTAAAGTTTCATGAAAAATTAATTACTTCAACTACAGCATTAATTATCACTGAGAAATATATGAGTGAAATGAAAACAAATAATCGTTAAAATTTTATTTTATCTATGAGCATGATTTCATTCAAGTTTAAAGAAGAGGAATATTTGAGTTATATTTGAGGTCATCTTTTAGATCAATTCTAAATTAAGTCAAAAATTAAACCATTCAAATTATACTGATTTCAAAACATCGATTATGTAAATGATCAGTGCATCAAATATCACAGATGTTCGGGCATCAGTGATTTCCTCATAGTACGTGAGAGAGGTTTTTTTCACTGTTAAGCATTGAAACGGAATCGTAAGTAATGAAGGCAGCCATGCAATTACAGTCAGCAATTAAGAGGAAATAAGAGGTAACAATTAAAGGAATCTTCACTGATTTGGCAGAAAACTACTGGCCAGATAATTGAGCTTGTTCTCTTTCGATGGATGACGTCGAAAAGACGTCGTACGAGGTTTCTGAAGCTTTATCTCCGTCAACGTTATGAAAGGAATTCAACTTGTGAAATGCGTATAGCTGAATGAGCATTTCGAAAAATGTTTGCGCAATAAATCCTCTTCTGACGAGAATATATTTAGGATTTAGCAAACGCGTCATTACTAAGATGATAGAATATTGGCAAAATTCAAGGTTTCGATGAGATCGTAGAACGAAGTTGAAAGTCAAAGTCAGTCATGATTTGCGCTGGAATTTTACAAAGAAATATGCAAAAGTGCACAAAAATAGGGTTTATTTAGATCTTTCTGAGAGATATTATTTAGATCTTATTTTGATCTTTTTGGGCAGCTGACTTATTTCAAATATCAAAGAATTAGTTAGTCCATTTTTAATTTATTTTGCGCACTCACTATTTCGTAACTTGCAAAAGCAGTTGGTCAAGTGAGGAAAATACTAAAGCCCATATCGTGCCATCCATTCTGGCATACTTTTATGCTTATTTTGTTTAGAATTTTTCTTTGCAGACAGAATGCTTTTATGCACTGGTTAGGATGTTTAGAAGGCAATCTGATTTTATTTAGGTACGGTATTGCGGGATCGACAAACATACAAGGGGAAGAAGTGAAGAAGTTAGATGTGCTTTCCAACTCACTTATGATCAACATGCTGAAGTCATCATACACGACGTGCCTTCTTGTCTCCGAAGAAAATGATGAACTCGTTCAGGTGGAATTGAACTTTTTTCAATTTTTATAAAGAAAGGGCGTTCGCATATTGCAACATGGATGCTGTCAAAAATTCACTCTCCACATTTTGCATATCGATGTGATTTTTTAAATAGATGGAGTGACCGTCTTGGAGAAGATGCTGTTAAACACATTATAGTTGATGGATTTGTTTGGAGGAATCATGGAATCACATTCGGAGATATACCCTCAATTTATTGGCACCTTATGCAGTACCGTTAATTAAAGAAATATTTGCCCTGTATTAGGCAAACGAAATGATCGGAAATCTTTTCACTTAGGCGAGAGTCGAGGGCACTATGCTCATTTTGCAGCATATTGTTTGAGTGATTTATTTGCTTCTTGTTTGTTTTATTTCATTGTATCACATCTTGTTGATGCTTGAAGTTGGTGAATAACGCGAAATTTGCATTGTTCAACTATCGTCATACCTATTTACACGACATCTATCAATTGAATAAACTTTTCCCTGTGCATTTCGATGTGTCTCATTTCGGGCCGTAATATAACCATTTTTCAAGCCCTCACGTTTTCTGTTTTCCCAACTTTCGAAAGAGAATTTTCCCTCTGTGGAAAATACTGCATATAATTTTCTGCACTTAATTCCTCTTTGTGGCAGGTATTCTTCTTTTTTTTACTTCTAACTCAATTTCATCTTCTTCATTACGGCCTAAAGTTGATCAATTAAAAGGTCGAGAAAAGCCGTCAAGGCAAGTATATCGTCGCATTCGATCCACTCGACGGATCATCGAACATCGACTGTCTCGTCTCCATCGGCACAATCTTTGGCATTTATCGCAAGGTTTGTGCACTTTATTGAGGGAGCCGAATGTGTCGCTGAAATCACTTATCTCTAATATTGCTTACAATTACTTTAATAACGGCAAGAGCTGTTGTGATTGATGCTTGGAACTTTAAACCTTGAGGAGTTTAGAAACTACATTACCATTAATTCTTTAAAAAGAAAATTTGAAACCTAAACAAATTCCGAGAACGGAACCATTTCACCTGCATGGAGGTGTAAGGTGTTGACATTACAACTAATTTGATCTCTCCCATTGTAAAGTTAATGTCAAATGAATACTTTTGTAGACTGAATCTGGATCAAGAGTTTCCAAGGTTCGGTTGAGATAAGGCGATTAGAGTGTGGTGATAAGTAAGAATTTTGTTTATGCAGGAAACTGAAGGTGAACCATGTCTTGATGATGTGCTGCAACCTGGTCGTAAAATGGTGGCTGCTGGTTATGCACTATACGGCTCAGCTACGATGGTTGTGCTCTCAACTGGGGATGGTGTTAATGGTTTCACTCTCGACCCGGTAAGGTGATCGATTTATCGAAATGAGACAAAATAAAGTCAAATTTGTTGCTGATGAATGCGGTATTTTCAAACTAATGAAGGAATCCTCATTTTTAATATTTTTTTTTTTTCAATTTGCTTTATAAAAGTGTGTTATGATAATGTGGTGTCCATACTTAGATATGTGTATTTGTGCACTTGTTTGTCTGTCCGATTGATAGACCAATTTAGGCTGATAGACCACTCAAAGTATATTTACAGAATTCGTTTTTTACATATACCATAGATTGTTTTCGTATAAGCGCTATTCCATTTCAACCCATTGATTCCATTTCAACCTATTGATTTCTCAGGAAATTACATTTATTTAAAGCTGAAAAGAAATTTATTTCTTTCACGTCGGTCAGTTCTTCATTTTACTTCAATCGGATCACAATAGAAGCAAATATTTTGTTGGATTATTTGTATAGGTTGGTAGCCGAATCTTTTGAACATTATTTATGCGAGGTGCTGATTACTTAGAATACAGAGGTATTATTTTATACATGCCACCTTTTTTTGGTAACTAATGAAATTGTCTGGCGAGATGGACGGAACGCAAAGGGACATATTAGGTCAACCTCTCTATTATGCTTCTCTAATTGTTTTCTTCTTTTTTTTTTTCACAAAGAATGGAAGCAGAATTCAATCATTGCGAAAGATTCGATTCTGTTGAAACTCTGTGCAAAAAAATTCAATTTTCCAATTCGTCATTGCTTTTTTGCTTTCATGATCGTCGTTGCATTTTTCGCTATGAAACTCAGTCAAATATTGTATCGCTGTATGGTTGAATTTCGGATATCAAAGAGACATTGCACATGAAACATTTTGTATGTTTACTGCATGCATTTTGCAACTTCATGGTTATATATATATATATATATATATATATATATATATATATTTGTCTGCAATAACGTTAAGTTAAGGGAGGAAGCTATATGTCATTGTACTTTGTGACTGAATTCCAACGAAATCAACTAATGTTGTCATTAAATGAAAGCAATATTATAGATCATACAGCTGCAAAAAATAAGTGGGATAGTGATGAGATCATTTTAAAAACAAATTTCATGAGGAAATAATCGATAATGTCTATTTCTAATGTTTAACATTCTCGTTTATCATATCTCATTTTGATTGAATTTGGGGTCACATTTAATGTGAGATGAATCGATTGCAGTCGGTTGGAGAGTTCATACTGACACATCCCAATATGCGATGCAAACCAAGAGGAACCGTATATAGCATTAATGAAGGATATTCGAAACATTGGACGAAGGGTGTCGCGGAATATATTCGAAGCAGGAAAGATCCGCCGGTAATCTCATCAATTTGGCAGTCACCTTCACATATGCTTTAAAAGTGGCTTTCAACAGCTTATAGTCGCATTAAGGTCCATCGTAAGGACGGAAAATGAGACTTTTCTTACTTATGATGGAATGCGGCCGATATGGAGCTGCATATGAACGATTACAACTTTTTTCAACTCACTTTTTCTAGATGCAGTGATAATAACATTTTCCCGATCGTTTACACTTTTAACTAATGAATTATTAGTATTGGAGCAGTGTTTCAAAAATTTCCTAACACCGTTGGCTAACCAGTCTGTTATTCGGTTTGGTGGTTGGTGGTTCAACAACGTTCTCTATAAACTTCACGGAGAATCTTGTATAGCTTCTCTACACTTATAAATTTTGCACTCTGTCTTACCATACTATGTTTTCCTTCTTACCATCACATATTTAAGTTTCAAGTTTAGCACTGCCATCGAAGGTGTAGTTCAAGAAGGAATCTTCAGATTTTCAGTATGTCTTCATCACAAAATTGAATTGCGTTTCATTTGAGGACGGTAGGAAGGCTTATGCACAACGTTATGTTGGATCGATGGTAGCCGATGTGCATAGAACACTTCTCAACGGAGGAATCTTTCTATATCCGCCAACAGCGAATGCACCAGGCGGAAAGGTGTCACCTTTTTAATCTGAGCTTCAGGCCGATTTCCTTTTCTCATAATCTTTTGCCACCATTCAGTCCTTAAAGGGGTTTATGGTTCCTCGTGTCGCTTCTTGACGAGTGGTCTGTGGTTTGGGCTGCCTCCTTATAGAGTAGCAGTATGAAAAACGATTGAATGAAGTTTTTCCGTTCAAGACGTAATCTCATCAATACACACTTGTTTACTTTGGCCAATGGACGGTTTTCATCAAAAATGAGTGATGATTTTGAATTTTATGCTTCTGTTTTTTCAACGGCTCATGTTTTTCAAAAAATTGTACCAAAAGTGTTGAAAAATTCTTGAGTCCATTCAATGTGAAAGTTATACTTTATTGTCGGTTATTCGTTTTCTTGAAAATTGACTACATAAGAGATATTCCCACAAAGTACCAACCATTGGCTTTGTCGGGAAATATTTTTCCTAAAAAAATTCTCTCCTTCTCAGACATAGAATATTCCTTCCAGTTGTAGCAAACTTGCTTTATCCTGGTCGCGCAGAAACATCCCTCCTGATTAGTTGAAAGGTAATAGGCTATCGCTCCACTGCGCTTCTCGTGCAACATTTCCTAACCGTTCAACCCTCAGTCGGCGAGTAGGGATTGTTTCAAGAATTTTGATGAAAATTTCAGAAAAGCCGAACGCTCTATAATGAACCAAATTAGAAACCTATAAATTAATATAGATTTGAAAACTGCACTTTTGGAAAAGTTGCGTTCCAACTACGGTATATATCTCATTCATCCACAGTAATTGAGATTTTCACCTTTTTTTTGCGCATCATAAAGGCCAAAAGGCAAATTCATTTCCTGTTTTGCAGCCATAATTTCCTCTCTCACCACTATTTCTCAGGTTGGTGGGAAATGTCCTGCTTTCTTCATACTTTCAAATATCCCTAACAAACTATTTCAATTTCCAAGGGAAGCATAAATTTCCGGCATTTGATATTTATAGATTTGTTGGTATAATACATCGATATGGACAAACGCAAGCTTCCAAAGTTTTGACGCCCCACCGGGCGTCAAATTTGTCAATATCTACCTTATCCAACTGATTTTTGAAAAGGTAGTATAATTTAAACAGGTGAATTTACAAAAATGTACCTCCTATTCGCTTCTTGTAACTAAGGCATACGCATACGATTGGGAGTGTTCTATATATGTGTAATCACACGTCTATAGTATGCGACGACGACACTAACGTAGGCTCATATATTGCCCAATGTTGATCGATCGTGCAGTGGGAGTTGACCGAAATACAATTGGGCAACAAAATGATTTTTAATATTCAGTTGCGACTTCTCTATGAATGCTTCCCTATGGCATTCATATTGGAGAATGCAGGAGGAATGGCAACAACCGGCACTAGTCCCATCCTCGACATTCAACCTGAGTCGATCCATCAGCGAGCCCCTATAATTCTTGGCTCTAAGGAGGATGTCCTCGAAGCGATGGAATACATCAAAAAATACGACTCCTAAGAAGTGCATTATATGTACTCTTGTTGTTCTTCATTTTCGTTTATTTTGTTTAATTTTTTGAAATATTGGAAAACTCTTTATAGTGCCTAAATAAAGTTTTTAAACCATCTTACTTCGTACAGTTTTTTATTAAGTTGATACGGTAGAAGCGCTTGTTCTGTTTGTGAGGGCAGCTGGGCGTTTTTCATGCGCAGAATCAGTAAGCCATCCAAATGAATCAGAATGAACTCGCTTTTGGCGAGCGGTTCCTCGGAAGGGTAGGTTTGGACCTTAGCGGTTAGCGGTCGAACCGTGAACTGGCTCGGGCGTGATGAGTGCCCAGTGCTGCTTGCTGCGAAGGTTCGTGCCAAGGCTCCGTCGGAGCGACGACCTCACACTCCCCCAAGCATCGAAAGAGAAAGGATTTACGGATCCTTCAGGGGCAAGTTAAAGGCAAGAGGCAAAAAACGGTGCTCGAAACCCTTACAGGTCATCATCGTGTACAGAATGCATCAACAGTTTTCACAGAGACGATTATGTGGATATTTGTGGCATTGCGTCAATAGGCGATCGTCGCAATATTTTTAATCTGTTTTCTTGTGGCAAATCCTCTCAGTTATCCACACAGCAATTTCCTTAATTAAAGATTAGTTCATTGCTTACGATCTCATCCACTTCTTTTGCGGCGTTTACGTGTGGCGCGTTTCTCATATAAACTATGCTAGCCCTTTCGATTATCGCATGACTTCGTCGCTCTCTTTGGCATAGTTTGTTGGCAAGATGGTTTTTCTTTAAGATGCTTATGTGTACCATATGTGAGGATCAACCAATTCTCACTGTAAAGCCGTTGGCCATTAAAATTTGCCCAAACTGCACCCTTCTAATTGCACTGGCAGCTCTATACATAACAAATACACAATATATTTATATGTTTGTATGTATTCAAAGAGTGTTATCTTCATCTTAATCTGTGCAAAATGCGACGATAATCAAGTTGCATACATCGAGATTCCAAACTTTTCCGTCGTTCATAACTTGCATCCAATTGTGGTTCAGTGTTAGCCCAAATTGGTCACTGTTAACAAAATTGACAGAAGTGGACGCCTGTGTTTTTTCGGATATCACTGAATTACCCAATAGTGCTACGTATCTCGCTCAACGCCGTTATGTTTAATATAGGGTCGCAGAGCGATATTTTCAGCATTCTCCCTTTTATTTCTCATTCCACTACGGTCTGCTTTCCCTCTTTGCAATGGTGAGAGCTCAAGTCTCTCTGCCAGATATCTCTGCGGCCAAGACAGCCGAATTGAAGAAATGGGTGTGCATGTGTGCTCTTGTTTTTGCAATGACTTCTGTGAGGCGTCAAATACATTCCACTAAGAGGCGCTTCATTTCCCAAGTCTACAAGTACACAAGTCTTACGTGACGCAAATTGACGTTCTGCTTGAGGCAAATGTAATTTGTAAAATCCTCGGTGACTATTCTATTCACTGTCGTTTAAACCAACGGCCTTCAGTTTCACACCTTTACAGCGTTTTCTCATCTCTGTCGCGCTGTTTTTTTTTGTTTTTTTTTCTGAAAAAAGAAACAACTTCTAAGAATCGTCTTGAAGCAAGTCATCAACAGCTTAGAGAAACAGTGTCACCTTGTCTAACACTTTTGCAGAGCAGAATTCCTATTGGAAAGGTAAAGAGCTCAGTTTCTCAATTTTGATAGATCTTCGATGCTAATTTCGCATATCCCTTTTTTTAACTCCCTGTTAATTCCATACTCATTACGAGCTCAAAAGACGGTGATTTTTTTATTGATTTCGAAAGCTTTCCCTAAATCAGTGAGTAGAAAGTACCAATACATATTGTATTCTTTTGCTTTTTCCAGAAGTTGATTTAGATAGAAATGATGGTTTGTACTGCCGTAATTTCCATAAAATCCGGTCTTTTCTATCTAATGCTATTCATTTAGAGTAATTTCGGCATATGAACCGCCTCAACAACGAGAACGAAATGCAACAAGTTCTCGTTGTTGATTACCTGATATGCACACCTGAGCCATCCACCTTCACGGACACTTTGAAAAACTGTGAAAAGCGGACGGAAGGAAAAACCGTGCGCCATTTTAAAACAAAGGATGAAGTCAAATTTAGACGGGGATATTCCAGTGACTCCAACTTAAAGATTTTTAGCGTAGTACCGTAATCCACTTGACAGAAACGAGGTAAGTTGTAGCGAACGCAATATGAGTAGAACGGTTTTGGTCATCTGCAAATTGAAAAATATCAGAAACAAAGGAAAGAGAATATCGATGAGTGCGATAGGCAAACAGTACGCATTGAAAGTTTACTGCAATATTAAAGACTCATGTGCCGCAAGGCACAGAGGATTGAAGATCTCTCATAAGTGGGACCGGTAGTTGCTTTAGCTTTTTCAGGTTCTCACTTCTTCTATAATTCACATTTTTAAGTTTCCTCGTAGTTAGTTTGACCTAGAATTGTTGAGAAAGTTGCAAATTCATAGTTTATAAAGAAGCATGGGGTCCATAATATTAGATTTCAAAGAAGTAATAGGCTTCACTAAATTTCATGAATACCATTAGTATTAACATTTCACAAATAGGTGTGGAGATCATCATACGAATCGACCGCTGCGACAATACGACATTCAGACCGGATTTGTAAAGAATGCATGAAAATGAAAGGAAATGGATGTGAATTCGCTTTGCAGAATTTGAATTTGAAAACGTCGCTAAGCACTTACTCGCAAACGCAACTCACATAATAAGCGAATGTCTGACTCGGTGGGCATAAAGAAGCTGACACAACCCAAAGTAGCAGCACCGATCTGCATTGCAGTTGTGCTTGTTGTGATTGGGGCTCTCTTCGCTGTCTACTATATAAGGTAACGTATGTTAATTACTTAAGATTCTATCTTTGTCTAATTTTTTCAAGACTTTATTTATAATTGCGTAACATTCATTGGTAATATCCCATTTCCTGGCAATCATTGCAGTATTTCTATACTGCTAAAGTTAGCTGCACTTCTAGTTTATGCAGTATTATTTTGTAGTGTAATATAACTGATGGAGAAGTCTTTGGCTAAAAAGTACAATGAAGTGCATGTTGAGTCGAAAATTATAGTGCAATCTATGTAAAAACTCAAGCGTAGGGCACATTTTACTTTGAAAATAGACATAAACTATGCTTAAACTATAGACCTTGGAGATCGTGGAAGAGGAAATGACTGACGTTCCACTATCTCAGCTTTATACGACGCTTGTCTTGTGATTGTTAGAACTTCAAAAACGTTCTGCTGTGGCATCCTCCTCTACTAGATCTAGCATTTGCTACGGCTTTCGCCATATCGCGTTCAAGATGATGTGAGCTTGAATGAAATTCAGGAATCTAACTTTTGCATCAGATATATTCGTGGCCGTAACAACGACGCCTTCATCCGACTCGGCGCATATCCACGTCGATCGAAATGGCGCAACCGCTGTAAGCTTTCAGAATGCTTTCTGAAGACTCATTTTGATAAAGAAGACGTTTATGTAGCACATTGATGAGATTATGATGAATTGTTGTGAACGAGCGTAGTCATTGTTCTCGGTGAAATGCAACTAAACAATAGGCTTAAGGTGAAAGCTTCTGAACGAACCCACTGGTATTACCACTTGAATGTTGCTTGAACAATTCATTTTGAAAGCATCGATGTTGAGCTAACGAGCACACAAAAATTGCAAAAATTTGTGCCTTTTATATCAGGTTATGGTTTCGATAAATGGCGTCCTTTTCAAGACAAGCGTCCGCTCATAGGATGCTTTAATTGAACATTTCGACTGCCTCTGCGATAAGTCACTGTTTATTACTGCTGTATTTCGCATAGAGATCAACGAAACACCAGAGCCTCAAGGTGGGAGGTACGGCTTTATCAGCTCCAGCGCTCTACCCCTCTCCTCCCACCGGTAGGGAAAGGGCCATATGGGCGAAAAGATGACCGTTGGTCTTGAATATCCTGAACAGCGAGGGCTTCGGAAGAAGGAATTTAGATCGTATGACTGCGAGTGGCTTTTGAAGCAACATTATCCATTAATGATTATCAATGCCTCATATAACAAAGATACACCCTTTCAGCAGTTGAAAAGCCATGATTACACAAAGGATAATAAAGTCCATTCAAATAATGACCCCTTGATTGTTTGATCGAATTAGTCCTCTAGATCTCTGCTGATGTCACTATGAGAAAAATAGTTACGCTCCTCCGCTATCACCCTTCTTTATCCTTCTTTGCTTTAATTTCAGGTCGATCGTAGTGGTTACTCTCCGCTGACCAGCTCTTCCCGAGCACCCACGCAAGGGAATAAGCCAACTACGACAATGGATGACGATTTGTCACAAAATTCCTCCTCGAATACTTGAAAACTTTTCAGCTGTTGTCAAAGTGTATGAAAATCTTTGAGGACAGCAACTGTATTCCAATATATCCCGCACTAATATCTGTGCATTTATCGCAATTTATTTAGCACTTGAATGTTGAATATTTTTTGCTAGAATGCTCTACATGTTACCGGCACTGAGCAATATTTTTGGATGTGAAGAATTTTACTACATTCTTTTCACATTTGCCAAGTGCGCATAAAACAATCCTCCCAAAAGTAAGTGCGCATATTTGTTGCTTAGGATGCAACAGTGAACTGAATACGTACTTTTTTTTAGAAGGATATATTTTTCTTACACGTTATTTGCAAACAACGAAGGAATTTAAGCATTTTTATTTCATCTTTGATGGATAATAAGAAATTTAATTGCTTCTATTTCATCTTTCACATATAACAAATATTCTATTTTGGATGAGGAAAATGATCATTGCTGAGATAAGCCGATCGAGATTCCTCGTGCTGTTTGTTGTGTCGGAGCTGAATTTGAAACTGAGACTCAGATGAAATATATGAAAATGAATGAAAAATTGCACTTTGAAGAGCGGTTGTAATACTTCACCAATAACGATATTAATCTTCTATTGGTTTATTGTCATTTTGGCGACGCAATTCCTTCACTGCTGCCGCTCTTTGCTTCCCTTCCTCACCTCTCAAGGTCTTAGTATGACTGTTACATCAAGCTGTATGCCTCAAGTTTTTAAGTTCAATTTAATTTCGTCCAACTCCTTCATTACATTTAACTTCCATTCTAATCATCGTTGTCGAATCTAACTTCCATTGCAGCTGCAGTGAGAATTCGCCCCGACTACAACATTGCATTGTATTTGTTGATTCGCTCAACATTACCTTTGATTGACTGTGTTGATTTAAATACATTCAACACTTTATTCGCTGAATTTTTCTAGTTTCGAAAAATAAAATCATAAAACTCGTATTATTCTCAAAATAGGTTACCTTTATTGGGATCAGACAACTTATTGCTAAAGATCGAAATGAAAACATCATTCAACACGTTATCCGAAGGTTAGCGCAAACTTTTCTACTGATGTTGGCGAAAAAAGAATTACGAGGGAACCAAAAAAGAGAAGTGTGAAGAACCAAAATCAGAATCAGAGCTAGAATTCTTGAAAAACTCGAGGCTCCCAAAACCGAAATTTCAGCACACTTAAAATGCAAACAGCTCAACATCCCTGGAGTAAAGCCGGAGCCGTAATCCCAGAAAACGTTGCAATTTATGGATTTCAGAATCATCCTTCTCATTACCATCAACAACTCTCCCATTCTTTATGCGCATTTACAAATATTAATTCACAAAACGGATTACGGCGACATCATACGCTGCCGTGTGGTAATTCGTCAGTGTTTCAACTGAAAACGTAATAAAACAAGAGTTATGAAGTTAGTTGTGCGTAATATACACTGCCGAATGGCCGGTCACGTCTGCATTATCCAAGTTGATCTCTACTCTATGAAAACACTTATTGTCATCGATGTGTGCATATAAAATTGTATGTACTTTCAACTGATTGCATTTTTATTTCGCATCATTTAAATAGCTAAAAAAGATGAACTTTTATAAGGGATTCATGAAAACGATAAGCAGAACTGTGAAAGCGCATATCGTGCCAGATATTCTGATAGACTTTTTCACTTCTTTGCATACATCATATGTGTTCATTTTAAAAGTTTCTAATAGCTAGCTATCAACGTATCGATATCTTATTGGTAGGAATGGCTAATGACTCCACATGAGTGAATATTCCTCATATGAGTGAAAATCTATGCAACTAAGGGAATCATATCATCATCTACCACATCCATTAGAGTGAAGGCCAAGAGCAATACGAGGATATCAATCTTCTTCCACTAGTTCATAGATTCGAAAGCGACAAGGCGGATTCAGTTGCCTTCGAATTTCTTCGAAATTTGCAGCTCATCAAAACTGCAGTCAGTAAATACAATTAGCGAGCAGAGGAACAAAAAATCAGCATATCTGAACAAATATTCAAATATTTATAATGA
The DNA here is from genome assembly GCA_037389465.1 of Baylisascaris procyonis. NCBI lineage: Eukaryota > Metazoa > Nematoda > Chromadorea > Rhabditida > Ascarididae > Baylisascaris > Baylisascaris procyonis. The sequence continues at coordinate 567,541 of JAZARR010000231.1, read as the reverse complement.
AAAAATATGTACGAATAAGTTCAAAAATGTTTAAAAAATTTGCTTATTACTCGGCTTCATATACGATATTCCAATGGATGTAATTATTGTATAATTAATAAGGATGGACAATGGTCGAGGTTGGTTTAGTTTCTTCAGTTTCCATTTTTTGTGAGGAAATCCATTCAAAGTGGTGACTTTTTTTGAGTTGGAGTTGCTGGAATGCATCGTTCGGTATGGGTCCGGAACCGATCGAATCGCTAAGGTGCTTAAGTTGCATGTTCTAGGCTTCTTCAGTGAGAGATCACATAAAATCAAAGAGCGATGCGTCGCGAAACCAAATGGTGTCGTTTGCACATTATGAGCTGACATGTTCGCCCCTTGAACTTGGATTTACCTCTTCGAACGAAACGACAAAATTCTCGCAGATTTTTTAAGTCAATCGATAGTTTCACGATAACGGCGTCAACTTTTATAAGTTGGCAGCAGAAAATTGAAACTGCTGATCCTTTTTACTCGGCGCGTTAATTTTTCGAACAAGTTCGACGCAAAACAACCAAAGTTGTATTGATCAATTATTGCTGCTACCAAAAAAAAAATTTTTCATGCATTAAAGAATTTCTTTTTTCTTCTTTCCTCATTTCAAATCCATTTCTTCAGAATGGAATAAGAGCAGATAGCGCTAAAACGTTTCAGAAAAATATCTTTCATAGGAAATATTACATCAGTAACGAATAAAGGGAAACTCCATGGAACAATTTTGAGAACGAATAAAAAACATTTCTTTTTGATAATAAAAATTTATAAACATTTTAAAATAAGAATGATGAACAAGACGTCTCGCTACAATCTCCTTGCTCGTTTTCATCGGCAGCTGTTATAATTTCAGCCATCCTGTTCTCAGTACTTCATTAACCTTTCAGGGCGACGTAGCGGTGGTAGTCGGCGTCGTCGCCATACACGAAGGATGAAAGGTCAAGAAGAGGATGTTACAGTTGAATGCGAGGATCGACGTGTTAAGGTAATAACGTAGCTAACAGTGTTCGCTATACGCAACACAATCCCTACACCTTAAATTTGAACAATAAGCCTTTAATCAGAAGATGCGCACATTGATATCAAATTTTTCGAGAGCATGAACTAGTGATCTTTAATTACGGAAGTGCAACTTTACTCCTACTCCGAATAGCCTTTCATAAGATTTATTCTCAGAGGACCTCCCAGCGCAGCATTTAAATGACTTTCTGACAAACATTTTAATGCTCTTCCTGAAAAATCATTTGAACTGATAGAGTTTTAAGCTTATTCTGAGAGGTTGATGATTGTAGAAACGAAGACTTGAAAGATGGTTGTTGAATAAAAATAGGTAAACTTAACTGGTTTTCAGAAGCTGTTGATAAATCTAAAGTTCTATAAGTTTGCTAAAATCTATATGGAAATCGCATAGGCAATTCTACATTAGTTGAGCCCAATATCAATGCAAAGTGGCAACATCCATCATTGCAATAAAAGGGGGAAAAAGCTGTATTGCTACTGTAATATCAGTAAAAGTATTATATGGGGAGATGTCTATCACTCAAAATTTATTTCAGCGTGGGCGAACAAAGCGAAAAACGGGACGTGCAATCAGCCAAGAAGTGGCTGGCGCTCTAGAAAATTTTGTTAAGGACGTCAAAGAAATAGGTGAGTAAGATGCACCTCACCAGTATGCACTTCATATTCTATATTGTCCAGTTTGTGCTATTGTTTGTGCCTCGAGGTATCGCAGTAAGATGATGAACAGATGGATTATTGAGTCATACTTTCTATCTCGAATAGGGATACCTGGAAATTTCACTTTAGGGCATGTTTTGAAATTTCCTTGGAATCGGGCATGTTGTAAAAAAAAATCGGATGTTCGCGTCAGGCGGAAAGGCGCCATTGATATAATTTTTGAAATTTCCGGGACACTCGTTGTTCCCAAGATTTTCGCTTAGCTGTCTGAAAAAATTCCAATTGTTCGAGGCGGAAATAGAAATTTTCAAAGAGTCAGAAATCGAAACGATCCCAGCAATCAATGAAATATCATTTAAACTACTAGGATCAAAATTTATTTCTCAATCAAGATTGTCAATTCTTCTTCCAGCCATCTCGTCAAAAATCAGTCCATTTGGAGATCCTAAATGCATCGAGCGATTTCTCATGGGAGGAAAGAGGTCAATTAAACTGCCAAATTTTGCCAATGTCGAAGACGCTAGATTTGATAATTAGCCAACTGTGAAAACGAACTGTTCACGAACACGCCCCTCTTTTCCCCTCTCGCCCTATATAGGCAAGACTGTGATAAACGACTAATGCTTCAAGCAATAATCTTACCGATCGAAGTAGAATGCAATCTACTGAACTCAACTTCATGCTAATAACCAACAAAAGACGCCCAGAAGGATCATTTACAAGAACCTAGGCTTTAATCCTTTTCCCTAGAATTAAAATATTTTGGTGATGGAGTTCGCCTCCAGTGCCTACCATTTTTGCTGCAAAAGTAAACAAAATTCTAAACTAACTTTTCGCCACAGACATAGACTTACAGCACTGTTGAAGGATTAACAAACGACCATTTCGAATGTGGGAAAATGCAGCGAGGATGACTTCCGATTTAACTTTTTGATAGTCTTTTGGCAAACGAGTGGATCGAGAACTAATAAAAATGAGGGAAAATTCGCCTCCATCGTCAGCCCCCGTTCTTTTCAGTGTTTCTTGGGTCCCCTCAGAGGGGTTGCACTCGCATCTCCAAAGTACTCTTCCCCTCTTCCGTACATCAATAAGCAACAACAACTGCACAAATGTTCTTAAACGAAATAGGATGAAAGAACATCACAGTACTTGAATCGACGAAGAACCTTCCGAAAATTCATGTTACAGTTAATTAAAGAAGTTGAATAGATATACTGCGCAATTTCATTCAATTAAGAAAATTGTTGGCAATCTCCACTAAAGAAGAACGATTTTGTTACATTCAAGGGATCTTTGAAACACACGTTCTTTGACCTCAAATGGCTATTCATATCGATGACTCTTCAATTCGCGGTTTCGGCTTTTTTTTTCAGTAATTTTATGTTAATCCCTCTTAAAAACCCCTTCTTTTTCATGGTGTCCTCACTTTAAATGCAGATTTAAATTGAATGGTGTTAAACATGAATTAGAGACGTTCTAAGAAGTATGGGAAAAGTCCGAAGAGGTCTTTTCTAAGCCAGATCCAATTTAAATATTCTGCACGAGCAGCTAGTTCAGGGGAAAAAGTAACTTTTGCGAGAATCTCTCTAAAGATTCACAAATTATATTTCATTCTATTCACTTCCAACTTGTAATATTATGTCATACTTCAGCCATAAATTTACTAAGCCAAGAGCAATGATGTTGCAGGACTCAATGGAATGCGTAAAGAATTCGAGGAACTTCGTTCATACACAGCACCAAACGCTAATCAAATAACTGCATATAAAGCTAATCCAACGAAAAACCGATATCAAGATATACCATGCATTGATGAAACAAGGTATTTTTCGATACCATTATCCATGAAGGCAGATGATTTCTTTCATTGATAGAACTGCTGTCATTATGTGATTTTAAGTGATCAAACTGAAGAGGACTATGATATCAGAGAACTTTTACTGTTCAGCTGCTCCATCTTGTTCGATTCCTACACATGAATTCGGTGGAGTAAAACTGTCGAAAATCTTTAAACTCCTTATTAACTGATAACAATAATCGAATTAATGAAATGCGATAGAGAAATAAAGCAGAAGACTGCGAAACGATTGAGCTATTAGGGCGAATTGTTGAACTGCTATGAAATTGCGATGATTAGAGCCTAGGAAGTTATAAATGGCAAATATTTTTCTGCACTTAGATGCACGCATAAAAAGTATTCTCGAATGATACGAGCTATGTTCCTCGAAATTATTCTTAAATACTACCATAAGCACACATTTCTAGGTTGGTTTTAACACTCAACGTTCCTCCAGAAACAGATTATATACATGCGAATATTGTTAAAATGGATGGCATCGATAAACAATACATTGCCACACAGGTATCTTCGGATTTTTCGTTTCCTTTCTACGATAATTTGCACTTTGCCTTAACAAAGAATCATGGTGGAGAGAGGCAACAAATCATCATTACCCACTTGATCGAGAGAGGCATCAATAAATTTTCTTCCCGAAGAGCGACGACTTTCGATGACGGTCTTATGCTATAATTTCACCGAACAGCAGCATCCATGTTCCGTCTCCTTTCATCTCTAAGGATATAGGTCCTTCTTTCTCGACAGGTGGCAAGCAAAACCTTCCACCACTCCCAAAAGAAACTTCAAATCATCGCCAGGGAATTCCTGCGGCCTATAATTCCAGCTTTAATACCACATAAATTCAATAAAAGTTTGATGATGCAACCGATTCTGGATTTACAGAAAATTTCAACGACGATTATTTATTTCATGAATGAGCATAAAACAATATGGAAATAGGGGAAGGTAAGGCGTATTGTAAGTGCGAATAGCGTGTATTAGCTATACGGGTTATTGTTAACTCAGTGGAATGAGTATTTGCTTGTTTCAGGGTCCTTTAGAGGAAACAATTAGTGATTTTTGGCGAATGATCCATCAAGAATCAATTAATACAATTATTATGTTATGTAAAACATGTGAAGATTCTAAGCAGAAATGCGCTCAATATTGGCCAGAGGTCGGCGGTGAGAATAAAACATACGGAAGCATGTTTGTTATGAATAAGAAGGTATGTTACCTTCATTTTTAAGCCATATTTGCTAGTTTTATTTTTTTTAAGCTAGACGAAATCTTAAATTGTTTCTAATTGGTCACACTTGAGTGAGTCGACATTTCCGCCTGAGATGGAGTTTCAGTCGCCTAGCAGTTCACGAAATCCTCTTATTATGACATGTGGAAAGCTGTATTGTTCAGTTATTCAGCTTTATTCAATCTCTAAGTTTGAATTTAGCGCACTGAATTTATCCTTAATTTTCAGTCCTTACACTCCTACCTGTGAAATGTTTAATGAACTGGATGTAGAGATGCAAACTTTAGTCGATGAGTATGGGACGTTAAAAAATATAGTTTGCCTAAAGTTAAGCAATTAAAAATGCAGATTGTTTTCCACTCCACCACTTCGAAAATCGTTCACTTAGAGTTAACAGTTGAAAATCGTGCTCTCCAATCTGCTTCACGCTGGCCCTTCATTTTTTAAGTGGCACTGACACAACTGGCAGTGTCGTTTTTTGTTGACCTGTTTAAATAATTTAAGCATCGTTTAATCTACAACAGAATGACGGTTATTGCTTGAGTGACTAGAGAACAGAACTGCTTTAGACGGAACATGAAGATAGATTCGAAACATATGTTCTCGAAGTGCTGCCTGAAGGTTGTTCAAACTCGACACTAGTAAAGTTGATTCAAATGACAGACTGGCCGGATCGTGGAGTTCCACAGAGTGGCTTTACAGTTCTACGGCTTCTACGCATGATACCACTGGTTGGCACTTCAAGAGTCATTGTGGCTCCATCCAAAAACACCTTAATCCATATGTAAATCATTAACGAGAACACTAGATCGTAATTAACGCGGAACGTCCCATCTGGCTCATACAAAAGTTATGAGTCAATTGATTACCCGAGGCAGAAAATACTGGTGTAAGGCCACTTAACGGCAATCACAGAAACTGTCTAACTGCAGATCACTATAGTGCAGCTGCTTATAAAGACATGAAGCGTTATTTACAAGCAGATGTAAACATAAGATAGTAAGCAAAAGACAATAGACTGTTAATAACACGGACAGCTCTTATTATACCGCTCTATTCTGATCTGAATCTTCATACATACTTTGTTGCGGGTGATCTTCGAAGAGTAAATTAAAAGTACATCCCTTAATTCAGAAACTCACTCAAACAAACTGAAAACAATGAAAAGCAACTTTTGCATGCAAATATTCGCATTAAGAACACTGTGCTATTCGCTCTGCATAGCTACTAGAAATAACCGATTAGCCGATAGGAATCATTCAATAATTTTTGGAATTATGGTGCCATTTAAGTATTTCGTTTGACCTGTGATGTTTTATATATGCAGCCGATTCTTACGGGCGCTAATTCGGTTGATTTCAACATCTTAAAGTTCAGATTCCACTTCGAGACAGCTATTGCCCTCATTGTCTAATAAGCAAAGAACTTTTATTATGTGATGATAAAAACAGAAAAAAAGACTAAAAAAATTTCTCTTATAGCATCACTTTTCTTCGCATATGAAAGTTCTTGATCGCTTTTTGAAGTCTATCAGCTCTTAACCATCACTTAACAATTATTCTTGATTGATAAGAAATTCGAAAAATGCAGCGATGACCACATCAAATGAATAAAACCTTATTGAGGGCGCAGCTACAGTAATTCACTGCTCAGCAGGGGTCGGTCGTACTGGAACTATTATCGCAATTGATACAATCCTTGCGAGGTTATGGAAGTCACAACGGATAAAAGTGCATTCTTTTTTAAAGTTCATTTTCTTTGCTCCTTTGACTTACCAACTTAATAAAGGGATTTGACTGTCGTGCTGGGCTTAGTAGGAGAACTTACCTCACTTCCACACCTTGCCTGTGCAACGACCGCGACGATAACCATAGCTTCCGGAATAATACGTCCATGTCAATCATACGAGAGCATGTGACCAGCAAAAGGTTTATTAATGAAAGTTGGGTGCCGCTGACTAGACCAGAAATGACTACCCAGCAAGGATTATGGTCGACACTCAATTCACACGGCAGAATAGTGATCTTCATACAGCCGGTATCGTGGAAGTGTTTGGCGACTGCAGGGTCTGTCACGATTTCTTAAGGAAACAGGGATATCGCTATAGTCCCCCCAGCCTTCCTCTGGCACAGACAGGCTGGTCTACGATAAACTAAAATTTGCGCAGACGTCCGCTCTCGTTAAGAGTCCCACAATAGTTTGGACACATGCCGGTGGATAAGTGTGGGATGACTGGAGGAGTGAGTTGGATGGCGATCGTTGTTACGCTCAGATAATAAACTTTGAAAGTTCTGTTGGGAAATAACACAGGGATATAGCTAAAATAAGAAGTAAAAAGAAATAGCTAACATGCTTGACCATACGCACATCTCAGTTTCTCTTAGGCATCCATTCTGCAGGTGCCCGAAATCGTTAAAGAAATGCGTAAACAGCGAGCAATGATGGTGCAAAGCGAAGCGCAATATGTCTTCATATACTGTACCATACTCGATTATATTCAGGTCAGTTTTTTCCTCATTTTAAGGTTTTCATAGCTCATGCAATATCTGGACAAAATTGGCACCTAAGAATGTAAAGAAAAAACAGCCTTTCAAAAACATCCACTAAACTGATGCAGTCATTCAAATCGGACGAGGTAGACAACCTTATGGTGGGCAACTCTAAACATTGCTCATTTTATAAGCCTTTTGGAAAACAACAGAACAGATTTAGGAAAACGCAGCCCGATAAGGTAAGCAAGTTTGCATCTTTGTCTCCCAATCGATTATCCAAATGCTGCAAAAATGCCACAGAGCCTTTATATTGCTTCAACGATTGCGAGGGTGTAAAAGTGAAATATTCGTCAGTTATGCAGAAATCAATGAGTTTTTTCTTTCGGGTTTTACATCTCTGGTTTAAATTACCTGGATTAATTTCGTGATTACAGTATTTTTAGTCGAAGGCAACCTATAAAACATACGGTGCACTGGGGGGCTTTGCATAACGCCCACGCCGCCCCGTCCAAGTAGCGACACTCAGCGGACAAGGCGGCGCGGGCGACATTATTTCGACTGTCCGTCACACCAGCCCCTCCCTCTCTCCGCTTTCCTGTACGGAATCAGCGGTATATACAAATATAAGGGTGGCAGACTGGATCATAGTGGTCGGGCAAGTCCAGTCTGCTCAGAATAGTCACGTCTATTTGATCGAAATTTCGATTGCTAAATATTCCCCTCAGGAGGATCTTTTTTTTTTCAGGCAAAGCAACCAAACAAATATCGTGATTACGTTCATTCATTTCATGAAGAAGTGCGCAATGCAGCAATGATTTAATTCCCATCGGATATATATTAAAATTAATTCTGAGGGTCGTAAAAGTTTTATTCAATTGTAATCTCTAATAAAATAAATGATAAACTCTAATAACGCATAGGAATTTTATTAGCAATTTAATTACTCGTTATAAATCTTTTTCTTAATCGTTCAAATCTAGAAGGATATATGAAGAAAATATAAAATTTCTCAAGTATAAATTTTTTATTTATGTTTTTATTCTGCTTAAAGTAGTAACGAAATATTCATTTCTTTTATTATTTTGTCTATCTTCAAGTTGAATTTCTTTGAACTTTTTATCGCTTCAATATCTCATTTGCATAAAGTGCTTTCTCAGAAAAAATTATTTTTGATAAATCCTAATTAGCAAATTTTGCATTTAATTTAAAGGAAATCTCTTTTAATTCATTTTTCAAAGGAAATTTCCTTCCATTTACTCGCATAAAGATAATCCTTTAAATATTAAATGAACATGGTTTTTAGTTACAACAATAAACACTTCAATATTTTATTGTTTTCATTATTACATTTTACAATCGACTATATCAAAGTAAAATCTACATAAATCGGGATGAAGTATTTGAATTTTTCATTAAGTTGAGATGATTTGTGCACCAGTATAAATGAGCATCGTAAACACTATGAGCTAGTTCAATCGCAGGATCTATGCATAAGTTTACACTGAACAAGGCAATATCCGAAAATAGGAACACCGCCTCAGGCGATTATTAGCAAGAGTTGACAGATATTAAAAACGTCTTTGCTATCCATTTTTTTCACACAAATGGTGGGGCATAGTCATTGCTAGTGTAGTTATAATTAGCAAAAACTATAGCCAAAAGCACTTAATTGGCAGCTGTAAACAACGCACAGTATGTTAATCAGACGCTAATCAATTGCTCGGATCGATGAGGCACAGGAAAAGGTAGGAAGATGAGGGTTTTCGCCCCTTCCCCTCTATGGACAGACAATTTGGAGGACGTCATCAACTTCCTTCGAAGTGGATAGCAATAGAGGACGCAGTTATTAACATCAAGGTAATTCGGCGCGGTGTGCAAGGCTCTATATAGGCTATTGTCGGGGATGATCTGCAACTGCTAGATATCAATAGCTATTTGTAAAATTTGGCCTAGATAAGTTAGATTTCACTCAACTTCATTAATTACGAGTGAACACTCATGTATACATGTAAAAGGTAGAGTGTAAGAGGGACCATTTGAAATATGATCATTTTTATGGAATACGATCATTTCATTACGAAATACAAAGATGGGTGGAAATGACAGGGATTGCGTGGTGGGAACGGCTCAGCGGTTAAAGAGGTTCGTCGGGGTTGCGGGGGCGGGGAGTCGGGTTCGGTTCCTCCTTCCCTTTGGTGTCTTATAGAGGGGAGTAAGGGCAAACCCCCCTCCCCCCTGTATATCAGAGGCTGGAGGGAGTTGTACAGAGGTGTGATATCCATAGCAACAACTGTTGCGTGAACCAAAGCAGGCGGTCAAGAGGGGCAGCAGCCCCCATTTCGATGGCATTGGGTGGCGGAGCAGCCCCTTACCCTAGCATTAGTACTGGAATAAAATCCAGATAGACAGTAGAGGTTCATATCCCCAGTTCTTCCCGTATTCCTCATAGTTTCGTATCCTCCCTTCTTTCTATAGGCTGTGCGTGTTCTTTGTGTGTCTCTTTCTTGGGGTAGTGTTTGCTTTTTATCTACATACCTTGAGGTGCCATTCCCTTAGGGCAGTGTACAAGGGTGTATGTAGCATAGGACGCAACAGTCGGTTACGTTTTGGAGGGAGGGTGAGTATACAGGTGAAGAAGGGGAGGGGGTTCGTTTTCGTGTGGGGTGTTTGTGGTGTGTGGTGGGGGAAGTGTGAATATCCCTGTATCTGTATGTGTGGTGCGTGTGCGTGGTCGTGTGTGGTCTGCTCCAGTTTAGCACGTGTGTGGGAGAGTGTGGTATACTCGTGCGTGTGGGGCGTTGTGTGTGGTCTGTTTCGGTTTGTTTCGGTATAGATTCCGTTTAGCATGTATGTGGGTGGGAAGCTGTGGTACATGTGACGTGTGTGTGTGTGTGGGGGGAGGGGGGGGGGAGGCGAGAGGGGAGTGCGTGCGCGTTATGTGTGTATATATGTGTCATGTGTGTAGCAGGGGGGGGGGGTTGTGGTATGTGGTGAGCGGGGTATGTGTCATGTGTGTGGGTTGTGTGCCCTGTTAATGGTTTATTAGGTATATCTCAGTTTATTCTGTTTTATCGTATAAGGAATTAGCAGTATTAAAGAAAAGTGTGGTTCTATATCTCTTTTACTGCTATTATTTCATTCCCGTCTATTATGCAAAAGAGAAAAATGTTAAAAAATATTGAAAAAAAAATTTTTATTTTTCGCTACGCGGTTAATTCTGTCCTTTAAAAAAAAACTTCAAAATATATACAGCCTCACAATGATGATAAGCTGTGTACTTCCGAAATGCCTTTTTGTGGAGATTATTTCTGCTTCCTACTTCGCGGAACATAAACGCAGAAAAATTCTTTTTGTGAATTCCAAAAGATAGTAAGTGAAAACTCCCAGAGTTCATCTCTTGATCCCGTCCCCTCTCAAATTCGTTCAGAAAAACTTCCAGAAAATCTTGTCTTTGATGATCACAGGATTCTACGTTGATAACATATTAAAAAATGTTCGACTCCGACGATCGCTGCAATAATGCATAGTATTGCCCCTGGTTATCGACAAAACATCTCTCATTCGGTTTGGCTGGAACCGTCTAAACAATTACGCCTTATCAATGTCAATCTCGTTGATGTCTCTTCATTAGTGAATGCCTTAGGTGTTGAAATCACATAAACCATTTCTCTTTTTTTTTTCATTTTTCGGATCTTAGGAGACGCTTTATACTTCTTAAGGATATCTTCATGAACAGGATCCCTCAGTTATACCTCATCAGCCAATGAGCTCCATCGTTTGCATTCTTATTTTAACATAACATATAGTATTGTGCGTAAACAAATACACCTTGTCTTCCAATACATTAGCATTTACTGATTACATTCGTTCTATTGACGCTTATTGATTTTCGGTTGAGAGATGGCGACTAAATAAATTCACAGAATTTTTTTTTTCAAGAAGGGTTATAAGGACAGTCAATTCTTTACGAGAAGAATTCGTCGATACATCATCAATGGCTGCTTTTCAAAGAAAGCAATTATTTTTCATTTCAACAGAATCACTCGCTTCCACAGCACTGATATTTCGGTAGCAAATGAAAGCCTCATTCATCTTATCAGGTTATTCAAACGTAAATATTTTATTGGTTGATTGTCGGGTCTATGCAAGTCAACTGTCATCACAACATTCTTTTATTACTGTATTTCCTCATTGCTTTTCTCCTCGTCAGCATTTCTTTGATGAAGTATTATTGAGCAACGCTTAGAACATTTCTATATTCTAACCCACTCCGTTGCCTTGTATGCAAATATTAATTGAGAAAATAAAACAAATCGGCGCAGATTTTGCAACGATGCGGTCTTGTTGCGTAGTGATTTGTTCGCATTCTTTTACAGTTCGCACTTCCGATACGTGGATGCTCGCCAATCGTCGAGTTGCTTTATCTGAATACATAACCCGCTTGCTGGATTCGAAAGTGCTTACCTGTGCTGTAATTAGCGGTGTAACCTGAAGGATGAGTGAGTTCGTCGAGGAGAGTCTCGAGCAATTATTACCGGTTTATGAACTCTTACATACGGTGCAATTATTGACAACAAAGGAAGTGAATGAGTTCATCAAACGATGCAGAAACTATGAATATCGACTTCAAAAACCGGTAATCTTTTAATATTATGTTCACTAAATTTTATTGATATATATGCAGTTCCAAGTCTTAAATTTTTTTTAAGACGTAAATAGCGGTCAAAGAACAGTGCAATTTTTGGAAAAAGATCATCGGAAAATTAGATGATTTGGAAAAAAAAAATTAGAACCCTATTGAAACCTCACAAAAGTCCTCTTCTATTGTATTTCGAATTGTACCACATAATGAGCACATTGCTGTTTCTTGATTCGGATGATTCATAATTTTCTATACGTTTTGTTCTTCCACATTCACATCTTCTATGTCATTTTCCGTCGTAATTTTTTAGATATGGACGAGAGTAGCTTTATACAATGTTTTCTGAGTTTTAACTGCATCCTCTATCTTAGGTACTGCATCATTTTAAGAATGTTATTTATTTCCAAAAGGTTGGCTATGGTTTTATTGATGCTTCTGATGGAAATATGGCATGCTGAACGTTGTCTTGAGTAAATTAATATTTAGAAATTTAATAGTTAGAAATTAATAGTAGTAGTGATAATATTGGTAGTTGTAGTAGTAATAATACGTAAGCAATGAGACTAACAGTCGACTGCGATCTACTTTAAAATAAAGGATAATATGTGCAAGGGTGATGGCTAGTGGAAACGCCCGAGGTAGCTCAATGGTACATCATCGTCCGGCAGGCGAGTAGTCGAAGGTTTGTCCCCGTCACCAAGCAAGATTCCCATAAGTCGTCAAAAAATATAGTAGTAAGTTTACTGCTGTATTGGAAAGCCATCTCAAAGACGGAGTAGTGTATGGGAGTTTTTTTCGCCTTCACTTTCAGCGAAGTATTTGATGTTTAAATAGGCCTATCAATCATACTTCTTTCTAATCCGGCACGTTCTTCTGAAATTTTCGCATAGTCATTGATTGTTTTCTGACAGATGAAAGATCCGAATGACTTTATGCTTTATGCGGACTATCTGCGAGGTGCACTTCGGTTGATTCGTATACGAAGGAGGCGGCTGAAATATTTTTTCAAACACAACCAAATAGATGGCGCTATCAAAGGCAAGATTGCAGACCTTTATCGTCGATGTACTGAGCGGTTTCAGGTACGCAAGGAGGTTTTTCATTTGCTCGATGGATTGTTGTCCAGAAAGTTTTTAAGGGTACTGGCTAAGTATTCATTAATTAAAGGGTTAAACTCTGAGTTCTGCGTTAAATGCGGTTTTGGTTGATTGCTTTTACAACGAATCATCCGAATTCCGTTTGGACGAGTGGTTCTCATTATACGGGTCACTGATTTGTAGCTTATAGAGTTCAGAATATATGGCATCTCGTTCGCTTCAACCTTTCGCTCAACCACAGTGTGAATTAGAGAGTTAATAAATATAAATATCGCAGCGCACAATTCAGCAAGTATAGTGATATTACTTAACTAACTTTGCCGGATCCGATGCAAATAGTTTCTCTTTTTCCTGTATCACGTCGGCAAAAGGTTAAGGTTGGTTGGCATAGGTTGAAATGTCCCATCTTTTGCCCACATATATTGCAATGGTTCAGCTTTCTTCGGTTATCTCCTTCATCGGTTATCATCCTCACTGACCGATTATTGATTCTTGCATCTCGGAGAATTAAGAATTTAGGCTAGTATTTTGCAACTTTTTTTAAATGAAGGGAATATGAATTGAGCGTTGTTATTGTGTTCTCAGGGACGCGCTGATATATGGAGGAAACGACTGAATTATTTAAAGAAGGAGAATATGCTCGTCAGATGCAGCAAAGCATTCTTTCGTGCACTTCAGGTCACCTATTTCCTATTTGTGATGTCATTCAATGAACCATATTATTATAACACTGGATTTCGTCGATTCTGCCTCCCTCCCCCCCCCCTTCCTCAATATACTAATAAACTCAGTATTATATTCTCATAATCGCATTGTTCTACTGGAGGAAATTCCTCCACCTATCCTCGTTTTCTGGAAAGTCCCTCGAGAAAGTATCTAACCATAGTCGGGTTTTCGCTTTAGAAGCTCTCCTTATTAATTTGCTTGTCGCAGCGTTTTATTTGTAATCAAATCGTTATAGTTTTTTCGAAGCTATATATGGGTTTTTGGAGAGAAGGGTGATCAGGGAAGAATCGTATTGCAAGGTAAAGGAAGCAAATATCTTAATAGCAATCTAAGTTAAGCTATTGAATCTTTACCCCTGGGATTCTCTAATTCGTTTTGCAACGTTTTCTCCTAGAAGGAGGGAATCCCTGAGATTGCCTTCTTCTCCTGTCCTCTCATCTGCGAAGATCTGAACAAGTTGCCTAAAAGAGCCTCAGAAGTGGTTGCTTCAGTCATTAATATAGTAATCAGTGCCATTAGAAAGTGTGTAATGCTTAAGTGAAGCCCATGTGTGTAGAACTGTGGAGCCATTGTAATACATTCTTGGATTTTTTCGTGAGAATTAGTCCTTCTCCATTTTGAGTTGTGCTTAGAGAACCAAAGTGAATTTTGAGACTAAATTTTTTAGCCACTTAACGTTTAAAAGATAACTGATACGTACTTGAATCCCTTTGTTCTCGAATCACTTCTGAAAAGGGTACTGCGATCGTCATCCCAATTAAATAGTTTTTTAAGGTGCTAGGAAGGGATGTGAACCTTCGAGCGGAAGCGGCATGTTGGGAATTTGAAAAAAACAAAAGCATCGACAACGCACGCCTTCATTTACAGTTTGGCCTGCGCTCATTCCCGGAATCTCATCTCTTATGGATTACTTTCTTTCGTATTGAAATTCTTAACGTCGATAGGTATGGTGTTACAATTCTCTTGTTTTATTTATTCGTTGATAGGCAAAATTTTACTTTGATTTATTTTAAGTCGCATAAATATCAGCCCTATTGAACTGTTCGCTGAAGAAGTTGAATGAGTTTCTTCTTTGGACATGTACTGCTTCTTATGGTAAGATCTGAAAGAGCTTTTCTGAAGAGGCTTTTAAGTGCTCAACTCCGCAAACCTTCTGTGAGTTATAAAGCACTTTAATTTGTGAGGAAGTTTAGTGAAGCTAAGGTTTTTGTTGTGGATGAGTGGAAGGACTGGAGGAAGAAACACCGGCATTGTGCTGGGAGGTAAGAGGTTGGGGAGGGGAAGAAGTGTAGTAATGAACAGAGGGTGAACATGACGTATGCTTTATCTCGAAGCCGATCATATCTGAAACAAAGATGATTACTTTGTTAGCTCAACTGTTGTTTATTTAATGGCTACAAATTTGATATTAAGCTTTTTATCTAAAAGAATTCTATGAAAGAATTTTGCCGCTTATGCAACACTTTCGTTACTTACGTTTTTTTCATTGTTAATTAAGGTTGCGGCCGTTGCTTTCGAACAACGTAAAGATTCAAGTCGCATCACCTCTCACGGCTGATATTTCCATAAGCGAACTTGCGTTTTAGATATGAATAAGTTTCCATAAGTGGCTAACCTTGAATGATAGTGTCTCCAGGAGATAGTCAGAAAAAACTTTCGCAATGGTGATACAGATAATTTTGTGTCCTAAGTATCGCCTGAAATATCACCCACCTTAATTCCATTCTTGTAGTTTTTCGTTTTTCCTTTTTCTTTCCAACTTTTCGGCGTTGATTGAAGTCGCAGTTTAGATTATTAAAGCGAAGAAGAGTATTGATGGGAAAGGATATAAGTGGAAATGATGAAGCGCAAAGGAATAATGAATCTGGAGAGGAAGTACCTGCAGAGCCCCTTACCGATGAAAATATGCATTCGGACGCCGTTCTTAATCTGAAGTTGGCGGAAGTCGTTGCCGAACAAGCGCTAAGCTGTCCTAAGGTTGCAGATAAAAACGGTGCGCATATGCTTTCTTCCTTCAAATTTGTTTCTCGTTAAAAAATATTTCAAGCATGTCCATATATCGCAGTTTGTTGAAATCCTTTGCCTGTTAAAAAAGGTGGATTTGGCAATCTCTGTCGGAAAAGAAATGCATACCTTGAATCGGCCTGCGGATTGCTTCCTGAAAAACGACCGTTGAGGCTTTTGTGCTGTAATTATCGTTCATCGGCGTCGACGGTCCTTATCACAGGTGTGTTGTCCGCTGATTAGGCAAACAGAGTATTGTCAGTTATATTTATCAAGCATCTAGACTGCTACCAAGTATTATGGAACAGCCATTCTTATGGAAAGTACCTTAGAATGGAACCTTCTAACCTCGCTAAGTATGCTAAATTTGAGTAGGTTGCCAGATCAACACGGTCGGAGAACACTGTGGATTTTTCCCTGGTTCTGCTTCTATGTGACCTTAGTTTTCCTGTTTTCTGTGAAATTATTTTAAGGCTTTAGGAAGTTCGTATCAAAGATCACAGGGGTTTGCCAAGCGTGCGGTTGGTTTCGATTCTGAGCTTTTTGATACCGGAGACTTCTGTGTGAGCCGTTGCAGCTTGCTGCCTGTTAGTCATGCTGTAGTGAAACATTTGCTTGCTTGTTTTTTTTTCAGCGTTAACCTGTCGATGTAGTTATAGAGAGAGTCCGAAACTCAGAAAGGAATCCTTTTGAGATTGGTTGATACTCAGAGCTTGGCCTTTTTTAATGTGGACAATGTGGACTGATCCTACCAAGCTAAGCTTTCTTTTTCTCACCATCTCTTCATATCAAGTCAAAATTCAGTTCTAATTTCTTTAAAAACTTGCTGACGCTGAATATATTGAAAGCCGACGAATGCATGAAAATTTTAATTACATAAATCAAACAAATCGAACAATAGGTTAGAAAACTATATCACTGAATATGGAACTCATCATTTTGCGTGGGGGTAATGAAGTAGGCAACAACGGTAATGAAATCATGCAATAATATAAGAGAAACGTTGTGAAGGTTTATGCATTTGTTGTTATCCGCGCTGTGTGTCGTCTATATGTGTCACAAGTGAATTGAGGAAACTCTCAGATAAAAAGTTTACTTCATTAATTGCTATTATTTAGAGCTTTTATATTATCTTTGGCGAACGTCGAAGGATTGTGGAGAGGTTGCAAACCGTTTGGAAAATATTCTATATGCAAAATTATGGGAAAAGGAGAATATATGTGAGGAAAGTTTCATTGCAAAGTATGAAAGAGATATTGAGAAGGTAAACTCAGATTGTTGTTCATCATCATTAACGCCAGAAATTCGTGAGACCTTCCGCATTTTTCTATCAGTCTAGTGAATCACTGTTTGAGCAAAATTTTCGATTTATCGTTTTATTTCTGTGGCCATTGGTCTTAGCAAAATCTCTTGTCAGCGTAGCTAAAATTTGCAGTCTTTTGATCGGTAAGTCTCCAGAATTCTTTTTTTTCCACGACGAAATTAGAATTTGAGCGCATGTGGGATGAAGCACTAGGATGGTTGCTTGTTGATGAAGCGCAGGTAAGGCTTTAATGATCCGTCGACTCGATAGGAAAGGAGGTCTTACTTTCTCGTTTTAATGCTCTCAAAATTTGATCCTCGCAATATTTGCAATTTTTTCTCCATTTATTGATCGATGTTGGACTGTAAGAAAGCACGTTTAAGTGTACTTATAGGAAAATTAGCGAGCATTTCGTGAACATCTGAATAAAGAAAGTGGAATGAAGATCACGCTAGGAACGTCTTCTAACAGGATGATTGGGGTGCAGTTTATTGGTCAGTGAAGAAATTTTTACGAAAAGAAGCTATATATTTCGCTGAACATGGCGTTAATTTTATCCCTAGATGATTATTTCTTTTCTTAGATGATCTGAAATATTGGAGAATTGATAGTGAATAGCAGTTGTTCGTTTTTGTTTAAATAAAGGGACGGAGGGAGGTTATTTAATATGTGGACAAAATTTATGACGGCTTTTGTCGAATTAGAATGAGGATGGGGAACGAGTAATGATGCTGAGGAGCGGCCATCTGGACGAAATCGTTCTTTGCCATCGAGTCTTCCTCTCATCAATTTTGGGTGTGTTGAATTACAGGCAGATATATACGAAATATATGATGAGGCGATCGTTCAATTTCCAACACTTAAAATGTTTCGCCACTATATTGGAGCATGTGAAAAGCGTATTACTCTTAATGGTTTCTATTGTTTTTTTTTTTGTTTTCATATTTATGATTCGTTGTTAAAATGCGTTACATTATGTTACGAATCAACCCTCTTCCCCCTCGGAATGGTTTTTTTTTTTTGGTTTTCTCTCAACAAAAACTTCTGCGTCGTTGATCGAAACAGGATAGCTTACATTAAAATCTTGCACCAAATTACTTTCTGTAGTGTTTTTCGGTGGTATTACTTTGCTTAGCCAGTGCTTTCAACTAATATCGGGCTCTAGGTAGCATTCTTTTATTTTTTTTTTTACTCATCCTTCTATTTTTCCCTTTTTATGAGTGATTCAGTTTTCAAAATTGTAAAATGAGGAGAAAATTGTTTATGTTTGATACGTTTATGAAAAGTATGATCTGTGAGGTTTATTACTTACCTTTGAAGTAAAGCCTCATTTGTGGTTCATGTCCGTAGATCGTGTGAATGCTGAGTTGGTCTTTTTTTAATGCATCACTTTTAACCATCTCACTGGGAAATACGGCGGCTGTTGTTCATGATCGGGTTCTTCGTTGCCTGGCTTTTCAGTCAATCGCTAACGAGAACTCGGCTACCTTTGCATACCTGCTAGAAGACCTTATTGATGAGTATTGGAAGTGTGTTACTGAGTTATTACTGTTCTTGTTTTCCGAAAAGAAGTATTTCAGTAAACCCGTTTGATCCGATAGAGTGTCATTAATGGCAAATCATATTAATGACTCTTTAACAAGTTGTTGGTTAACCTTTTGGAATGGCCACTGAGACTAAGATTACGCAGAGAGTAATTGTAGATTCGAATCCTGCAAGTTAAATTGGACATAAATCAAGTGAAAATCCGTGGCCCGTTTTCAAAACGTCAGCATAATTCTTAGGTGTTGTTATAGTGCCCAGAAAACTAAGGACCACAAAAGAAATTCGCCAATTAATTCCAATTCATTGCTATAATTGCAGATGTATTTGCGGGAAACAAACTGCGCAATCTCTATAGGCAAATCGACGAATTGAATCTAGCTACTTTGGACGACTATAAAAAACTTTTGGAATTCGAGAGCGATAACTCCCGAAAAGAACAAATAATCCAAAGGGCATTGTTGCATTTTCCTTCATCAGATTTTCTGTGGAGCCGTCTGTTAAGGTTGAAAATGGATGATGATAATACGAATGGAAAGGAGGTCCAGAAATTATTTAATGATGCTGAATGTGCGGTAAGTTGTTCCAGTTGGAACTTTTTAAATGTATTAATTAAGAAATCTGCTGATGTTGGACAAATTTTGGTTCGAAAAAAGTAAGAGATGATTCTTTGCTCTAGTAGTAAGTTTTGGCAGTTTTGTTTTTGAAAAGTTCAGTCTCGATCATAGTGACGATATTTACCACCGATTTTAT
The DNA here is from genome assembly GCA_037389465.1 of Baylisascaris procyonis. Taxonomy (NCBI): domain Eukaryota; kingdom Metazoa; phylum Nematoda; class Chromadorea; order Rhabditida; family Ascarididae; genus Baylisascaris; species Baylisascaris procyonis. The sequence continues at coordinate 548,204 of JAZARR010000231.1, read as the reverse complement.
TTTAGCGTCTTGACGAGAGCAACCGTCCAATATCACATCACTATATGTATAGATAGCAATGTCTGGATTGTGTTTTCTCGCTATTGTACTCAACGGTAGCAGTATTTTTGCAGTATAAAAAACAGTTATGAGCAATAATCTACTGGTCCTTCATTTATTATTGGATTCAACTCGGCTGATTGTCCATTCTTTTAGGTGCTGAGGTATCGCTGATTGAACATTCCCAAGAAAAGTGAGCATTTTTAGGTGTATTAGAGGTTGAAATATTTGAGAGAAGCATCTTTAAATTCTCAAGTCAGATGCGAGAGTTCAGTAAGTTCTAGAGCATGTTGTTGCTGTTAAGGTAAAGAGCGAGGACATGCTGGAAATATATCAGCTCGCTATTGATTGGGCAATATCGAATTCGCCATCGACGGTTGATGCTATCTTCCAAAGAGCTATTATGCTCACTCCACCTGATGTTTCCTCTGCAATCAAATGCATTCAACTGAGGTTTACTTTTTTTATACCTGTTTAAAATATTCCATAATGTGCTTAATAAGACGGGCGGAAGGAGGGTGAACAATGGACGTTAAGGTGCCAGTTGTTCTAACAGAATTTCTCACTGACTTTCAAATTTTGGCTGGGAAGAGAGAGGAGGGATGTCATTTTAGCAAATCTCTGATCTTATTTAGCCCATTTAGTTTGTGAACCAAGCCTTGTTTTTATTTCATCGTATTGCAGCGCAGTTGAAAATATAGTGTGCTTGTCAATGCTGCAGTTTTTTGAACAATTGCCAATATTCTGGGATGAAATTTACGGCGATCCAATGTGATGAGTTTGTACATGTATTACCCTTAAGACAGTCATTTCCTTGACTTGTGCCGTTTGATATTGCTGACGTTGTTTCTTATTTTCCAGTGCGACAGTTGCCGATTGTTTGCCTTGCTGCAGCATATTGCTGTTTGGAGGGAAGTTGGTCTAGAATCTTTCTGTAATATTTAGTCACCTATATGAGTAATGTCTCCAGGCGTTAAAAAGGCATCAAGGACCCTTCATACTCGATCCTTCCCTTCTTTAAACTGCTTCAGCGCTATTCAGCATGGAGTATCCACCAAAGTTGTCTGGTAGGTTCTTCTCAGAAAGACTGGTGTCAAAAGGAGTTTGTCTGTGCCTATTTTCATCCGCAGTCGTGGATGTTCACCTCTGTCATTGAAACGAAATGTGACAACAAAGCAGATCAATCAGGAATAGTTTTTTTCCTTACGTTTGGTGCTGCAGAACTTGCTTAAGAAAGAGTGTATGAAGGTGGTCTGTTTAGTGAGTTCAGCTTTCACGGAAACCTGCTTTTTTTGTTCTGAAAACTTTTAGTTTCATTTCGCCGTCGCTTTTTGAGGAACTTTTGAGAGGCTTCATGATGAGTTCACTTTTGTCTTTTATTTTCCGGGCAGTGGTTCAGGTCGTTTGTATTAGAATACTATCAACGGATTTTGACTGTTGTCGTCTTTTAGTTCCACATATCTGTTGGACTGCTACTTTTCAGGTATTTAAAAGCATCCAATCCGAAAGACCCAAGCGTATACAGAAATGCCTATTCAAAGATGTGCACTTCACCACCAAACGCGTAAGCTTCTTCGTTTGCATTCCCGACTGCTATTTTTTTTTCACTCTTGAAGTTTTCCTTCTTTTGTTTTTTGCTTGTTTTTTTTTCATGTGCTTTTGCAGGTTTTCGAAAGAAGCATTATTATCATCGCCGCGCTTGAGATGTACATGTGTGTGTATATGTGTCTATCTGTCTGTCTAAATTTTTTTGTGGTTCACAATTTTCTTTATGATTTATTGTCACTAAAAGCGTCACAATAATTTCTGATTGATTTGTGATATATTCTGTTGAATATTTCACAAAACATAATCTTTTAATCCGATAATTTATGCAAACGGTCGATTTCGTCCGAAACCGAATTATTAGATGAATTCGATTGACATGAGAAAATCCCTTTGTGTGGAAGTTTGACCAGTGCAGCGCCTCCTTAACGTTCACTTATTTTTTTATGTTCTAGGGTTGCAAGCTTAATTTATTCACTCTTTCAGGATGAGTGTACATAAGACATTTATCACTCTAGAAGAGCGCCTGAAGGCGCCAGATCATAAGCTGATCGTTCGCGCATTGGAGAATTGTGTAGCTGATTTTGGTTATAAGGACTATAAGTGCTGGACTGACTATGCAAGGTATTTATTGCAGCACGATCCAACTGCACTTGCTTCACTTCATGAGGTAATCGTTCTCCATTTTTGTGCTCAATAATAACGAGTATCGACTCGATTCTTGTTATTTGTCCAATTATAACGTCCAATTATTTTGCTACGAGCTTAAATTTCGTGGTATGTGTCATCACACCTACCTTGCAGGTTTCACATCGCAGTAACGCTCTAAAGCGCACATCACTCTCTCTTGACTATAGACAGGTGTAAGCCAACACATAGTCTCCCCTGTCAGATATCAGTGCAATCAAGCCATTCCTGGTGTACACATTATCAACGCGCAAAATTCAGTGGGCAGCAGCGCGAGCTGCAGTTCCGTTTTTGATAATGCAAAGTTGAGGATGGGAAATGAATGAGCTTATTTCGTAGCTCCACGCGAGCGACACTCAAGAAAGGCTGTGCTGTTGTTTCATGGCTTGGCATGTTAAGTTGTGTCATGTGCAAGATTTGGTTGTTTCTCTTTTTTCGCCTTCCAGGTCTACCAAAATTTTCTATGCAATGGAAAGTCTTCTGCATGGAGTCTGATTGCTCTATCTGCCATTTAATTTTTGATAAGAGTTCAGATAAAATTTATTATTTAATGGTTTCGTAAGATTAAGGGAGTTATTGGAAAAAAACTATTTAGAGTTTGCCAAAGCTCAATCTTAATGTAACTTTCCGGTCATGTGGAAATTAGGTTTAGAGGTATTTGGTAAGAAATGAGAAGATTGTTAGGATACAAAGGGAATGGTTATCTCCTCAAAAACTTTGAGGGAGGGTTTACTTGAGAGGACAGTTTTATTCGTAGTTTCGTGGTACGCATTTTGCATCCTCGACATCGAAAAACAGGTTTTTTCTGATAGTGATTTTAACATCTGGAATTCAAAAAAGTAGTGTGCCTTTGTTTTCTTAGCTTATTGGCCTATCGATCGCCGTATATGCGAAAACAGCGACCGAACTCTTAACTATCGGAGCTAACCGACAGATATCCTAGTTTTGTTGTCTTGAAGAAGTCGCGATGAAATTTGACATAGAGGGTCACTTAGGTTGTTGATTATGTTACCGTAGTTTCTGTGATTTTCAAGTCGAAATTGCCGAATGGATAGACGCAAATTTGCATGTGTAGTGCAGATGTGATGTCCCCATAATGCTGTCTTATGAAAGAGGGAAAGAGCTGTTGCGGCTATATATAAAAAAAAAAGCTCTATTATTGAAAAGGAGAATTTACATGACTTTGAGAGGAGGACATCAGATGAAAGAAGTTTCTCTCTAGACAAGCATATGAGGGTGCAATACTAACTGTTCTATGTCCAGACTCGATATTCGATCAGGAAGTTTGTCAGCTTCTATGTAATAAGCGTTGTTATATGAGCAACTCCAAACAACCTATCTTTCCCTTCCGAAATTTAAGCGTTCAGTGATATCAGTTAATCAAATGTTTTCAGCGTGCAACAGTGTGTGTTCCGAACGAGCAATCCGATGCGTTTATTACCGAATGGACGCAAATAATGCAAACCACAAGCAAACAGTTGACAAAAAAGAGTGCAATCAAAAAGAAAAAGAAGAAAATAATAGAGAAGGGCGCAAAGCAACTGGAAATAGTTTCGTAGCGTTTAGTTCATGGCTGAAATGTTTTACAGCTGTTCACTATTAAATCATAATAAGTGGAATAAACCTTTTCTCCGAGGTTTGACCTATGAAAAGAAAAAGTGTTACTGTGGAAAAACTATGAAATCTTCCTCCTTTTGACTCTCTATGTGGAGAAATTTACTAGTTTAGAAAATCTCTGCGGGGAAAGTGGGTATGAATCCAAGAAAAACTCTAATTCGAAAGGTTGTTTTAAGATGTAGGTTTTTTTTTTGTTTTCATGGAAAAGACACAATTCCTATCTCGTACCACAATTGGGTAACACATTACTCTTGAATAGAGTTGTTTTTTTTTAATGCGTTGAATAAAGCTGCTTTTTAAGAACGCCGAAGGTGGAGTGCTTTCAACGATGCATTAATATCGGATGTTTATTTTACGCAGTTCATCATCCATCTGTGAGATAGTGAAGTAGAGACTTTTTAGAGGCCAAGATTCCTTAATCGTATGAAAATCCTATAGGTTAATCAGGGAGAGTATTTTGATTGTGAAGTAGATAAACCTTCAAGCACTATGACCATTATTATAATTTTGTTGAGATCTATGGTGTTGTTGGAAATTGCTCGTTGTTAATGCTTCAGATGTTCTATTGCTTTTATTATATGGACGCTCGAATTTACATAATAAACAACATTTGAAAAAAAAGCAAGTTGCGAGTGATTTCCGGTTTGCCTTTTTTCAACCTATGCTATCGCTAAATTCATCTTTCCCATGATTTACTAAGCTGTGCCACGCACTAATACGACTTCCCAACTCTAAAATATTCCTCACCATATTGCACATATTCTAATAGCCTAATACGCAGTGCACAAACACGGTTGATCGCCTAGGAGCCATTACTGAGGATTGGAATAAAGAAGGATTCATTTCTATCGAGCAACAAAGTAAAAATAGGCAAGGGATTAGATCGAGCTGCAGTATTGTAACCGGCATCAAAATTTAAGAACCTTTCTGAAACGTTTGCTCAGCTATATAACAAAATGCCTTCATGGTTTTGGATTAATGCTATCAGATTCAGTAAGTTGAGCATTGCTTATTGGATTGAGATAGGCAAGCAAATGACCAATGAATGCATTACTATGAAAAACTTTCAATGAATATAGGAAAGCTATATGATCATATCGTAAACGCACTTTGAGAAAAGACTTAGAAACGTTAAAAGCAATTTCAGTGACTTTTTTTGGCATGCGTGCACGTTGCGTGCGAGTAGAAATGTTTTTTCCATTTCGATTCGCATTTTTTTTACTTTTATAAAAATTTGTTTCATTAATAAAGGAGTAGCGATCACTTGCGAGCAGTTCACTAATTGGATGTCCTAACAATTTACCTCTTGCTTCGCTTAGCAAAATATGTGAAATAAAAATGGAATAAATGGCATTGACTGTTACTCAAAAATTTCCTAACTTGGTTCTCAAAAAACTTGGGACGTGAAGTGTCGAGTGCTATTTATAAGTGCAACAATAAGTACTGGTTAAAGTGTGGTCCCAATCCACAGCTGTACCTGCAAAAGTGAGTGGGTGCGGGTGTTGTATGTCGCTGCAGTGTTAGACGGTTTGGACATAGCCACATAGGAGGAGGACCGTGAACCTATATAAAGACAGTGTCTGACATTTCGTTTAATGGGGCTAGGGAAAGTAGCTAAGAACCTGTACCGCCCGAAGTCTGCAAACGCTAGCCACCGGTGTCGTTGCAGCACACGATCTTGTGCCCGCGGTATATGTTCATTAGCCTCCAATGCTTTGGCGCTTTAAAATGATCTGAATTTGGGTTAATTAGCTGCCTAAAATCTTGGTATACTGGCTCAAAAATCTTCAGCAGTCCATACCAGATTTCGCTTTTCCGCCTTCCCATTTTATGAGTTCTGCTATGCTTTATTATATATTTTTACAGTAAAAAATTATTATACCCCATCATTTGGCAGGTGCAAGTAAGCTGCGTTGAATTACAAATTGGCAGCCGCTGATATACGCTTCCCTTACACGTAAATGAAACTCATTTGCATTTCCATATAAAAAGAGGAGAACAGAATATATCGAAGCGAAACAGTCGATATTTGGCGGTCTCGCCGTCGATCTCCATCCGAATTGAATTTAACACGGTCCACTAATTTTTCAATTTCGCGGAGTTGCTGCCCGATCTCGATGTATTGCACGCTCTACTTTTTTGCCTTCGAGATATGCTCGCTTTAAAATTAAAGAAGCACAAAAAAATGTGATACACTGCTGCGATCATTTTTGAAAGTGTTTTGACCTTCTGTTGAGTGTGCAGTCGTTGCTTGAAGCGGTCGAATGTTGTTCTACAGGATTCCAAAGGGCTCAGCACTGACAAATGTTAACAAACCCATTAACATATATCGCAACAAATAAACAGTACTTCCCACATGAGCAGTCCACTAAAGCGACGTGGCACTGAACATATTGCAATAGTGGTTGCTAATACCCACGCTGTAATGATTGGTGACCGAAGGCGAATTGTTTTTCGATTGCCCACAATGTCCAATCGTTGTTTTAGTGAACATTATCGCTTAATCATATGCACACTGTTCACATGTCGCCGACATTCGCTTTATTCTCTGTGAGAATTTAATATGGAACAGAATATGATTGCAGGAGGTGTGGATTGCACCTTTAGGCAGTTCCAATTCGATACCAAATATGATGAAACACTTTCTCGTTCAGAGATTATGAGGTTGGCATTTGTTGATCACACCGGCTTCATCATCCGTTCAGGCAAGGTCGATCTGAATTTAAAATTCTTGCCATTATTTTCAATTAGAATTCGAAATAATGTTGTCGCCTAACCTAGTATTGTATTGATTTATGGGTCAGAGCGTTTTCATTGCAATAACTTCCAGTAGCACAAGCCAGTAGATTGCCAAACGACTGATCCGTCATTTTATCTATAGCATTGTTTCGAATGAGTGCAAGAGAGGCCTTTTTATGGGAACTAAGGGAGGTCAATTCGAGAAAGAAGCACCTTACGGACTCCTATGCTATTCGGATTGAATCTCGAAATCTGTAGGGGTGGCCTGGAACATCTGTGCCACTTATAGAGGTGAATACCCGATTGCACTGTCCGAGAATACCTTTCGCTAGCCAAAAAGAGTCTTTGATATTTGAATTTCGGTCAGCGATATTTCAGCACATGTATTCAATAGAGAAAGCCCAATGGTAGGATCCTTGACACCGTACGTTTCGAAGCATACAAAATCAATTAAAGTATTCTTCCTTTTATGACTGCTCTCATGTCCGTCGTTGCCATGCCACTTGCGCTCATTGCCTCTTCTTGAACCCGCCGCTCTGAGGCGACACAGGTATTACGTGAAGAAGAGTGGAATATATGTACTAATCCTTGGCCCTTGCAGGCCTTAATCTCTGTTGAATCCGAAAAGTAGAAGAAATCCAAAAACGTCTTCTTTATCGACGTAGCATTCATTCAAATGATACTCTAAATCTTTGCTTGAAGTAATCATGTTCGGATAAACTTGTTTTAACGAGTCTTTCTAAATTTGGATCGGTCTGTTGCAATTCACCTTCTTATGGAACTCGAGTAGTTATTGATGTCTCTTGAAATTCATAGATTAGTTGTCATAGAATAATTGATTGAAATGAGTCAAATGTGAAGATTAAAAGACCTGAAGTATTGAAATAATACCGTCAGTAGTGCAACTTACATAACCACTGCGTGTTCCAGTGCAACCGAAGCTCTCTAAACCGTTTTCATGAATATACCATGCGAATACACCAAAAAGTGTGAGCATACAGCAGCCAACAAATGAGATTAGCAACGCTAGCAGCACGTCGGTGAGCATTCATCCATAAAACATCGTTTGCTTCAAACAATAGACTCGTTTACTCCAATCAACGCAGCGATTATTACTCGAAAAATACAACTGCAACTACATTGGCAAATTAAATTACATGTGGGAAAAATTTTTTTATAGATACTTCTATCATGGCCTTCTGAGAAATTTTCGATTCTGACGGTAACTAATGAGACAGTATTTTTCTGGAGGTATTCATGTTAGGCATCTGCAAGTAAGTTTTTTTGCTGCTCAGTTGAACTTCAGCAATTAATTTCTCAAGCATAAATAATAAAAAACTTGCGCACAAGCGTATTTAAATTTGCCAAAAAGTTGTGAATGGATAAAGCGTCATTGTTTTCATAGAAAAAGATTATGTTCGTTTTTTTATTTCCTATCAATTTTGTTGCAGAAATTTCGTCGAACAGGTTTCGAAGAAAGCGTATAAAAGTTTCCCTTTTTTTTCAGATCTTTATCTCCTAAATGATAGAAATTTCCAACATGTTATCGCTCTATGCGGTTGTTTCAGATGTTAAAGTTGTGATGAGATTATTAGATGCTATGAATTTTATATGAAAGCCAAAGCATTTATTAAAATGCTTCTAGTAGCAAGATACTGACTGATTGTGAAGTAACAATAAAGTAATGCTATAGTGATGACGAATCGCTTTTTTTTATCTACTTAAACGGCATTTTATTATTTTATCTGCTTTGCGGTCTGCGTCGATGGATAGCTAAATGCGTACATCGCACTTCCTTTATTTGTAAAAATAAATGATTTCATTCCATTTCAAATATTTGCTTGACATCATCATATATTATAGCCCAATTATTTCACTTCCACTCAGTTTGAATGATAATAATGAAATTATTTAGCGCGTAAAAAAAACTTTTATTCATTTCATTTCATTTTGGCCTATGTACAAATGGTCTCCTCATTAAGCAATCATTTAATTTTTTTTTTTTCAGTCAGTAAACCGCATACTGCACAATGGGGAGATAATTCATAATTCTTTAACGATCTTCAATGGGAGGATCGTTTAAAAATTAGTGGGAAATAATTAAGTACAATATGACGAATTGCAATATTTAGCGTCGCTTGATGAGATCCGAGTACGAAACATAGAAGCAAACAGAAGAGCAATGTTCTATTTCTAGTGGACTGAAACTCAATACAGTTGTAACAGGACAACTGAGGGGGGGGGGGTAGGGGGGATTGCAACAGGACCCATTAATGCCATATTTGTGAAATCAGTCATTTCAGCGTATTATTAGTGAACATTTATTCATGAAGAAATAATTCTGTGATTGAACCTTCTTGTTGAGTGTAAATGCGATTTGAATTCAAGGAGAAGAAGCGCAGAAAGCGTTGGCATTTGCGAAGGTCAGAGGGATATGATATTGAAAAACTGCTCTAGTAGCAGAAAAATTAAGGAACAATAAAGGAATAATAATTTGTGACACAAATACTGCAATAATATTTCCTTTACTGCTATTCAGCGTAACAATAAAGCTATCCACATGAACATATCAATAACAAATTGCTTTCCTAAACTTCATCACTATCGCATTGTTTTTGTCAGAGTTGAGATTATTTCAATTAATAGGGAATTAATCGAATCTCAAACTTTCGAGCAGATGGAAACAAGCAAAACTCCTTTCATAATAATAATAATTATTCCATTTTTGGCATGATAATCCACTACTGTTGATAGATTCTGTCATTATACTGCTGTAAATAAGAGTAATAATTGATTATATTCATAGTTAATCGCACTAGTGAGAAAGCTCTAACAGGTTGTGAATAAGTTTCTAAAAGGAAAAGAGATAAAACGCATTCGTTTCGCAAGTTTTTTTTTTTTTTTTTTATTATCATTGTGTTCGCACTAAGCAATCCCATATTCTTTCCTATTTCAGCGTTCCAGAAATCGGACTTCTCTATATTTTTTGCTCTTCTTCTCTTTTCTATCTTTCAATTATTCTCTTCTATTCCCATCGGAATAAGCGTAAGGCAGAAAAATTGACGGAAATGCTGACAGCGTTAGTACTATGCATAACTTCATCCCCTTCGTCTAAAATAAATTTCTTTTCCGAATTGTAGATATTATATACATTGCATAACGTATATCGTAAAAGAGGTTATGTTGTGAAAAAATATATGGTGGAAAAATATGCACAATAATCTATAGTACGATTGGTGATGCTATAAATTATTGAATGAGCTCCCGCAGAGCTCTTCGCAATTCTTTACGTGTATAAAGCAATTTTTGAATGGCGTGCATTGTTGAGGTATTCAAGCCTTGGAAAACACTTATAACTAGGATGAAAGATAAAGAAAAGAATTTGTAGCGACGAATGATCGGTCGAACAAAAGAATGGCGGAGTTGAAGAGACTGCTATTTCGAGACGCTTGCTTGCACGGTTAGTCGATAGCGACTGGGCGACGATTAGTGCCAGGCGTGACTGAATTCAGAAACAAATAGAAATGCCCATTAAGCACACTAAACGTTCTCAACACTATCCGCTCTTCAACGATATTGTGAGATGACCTCTCAGGGGATTCTCTACAGGTGTCGAACGTAGGTGGAATCTCAAATGGTTTCGATATGTAGTGGTGCTTTTATTTTATTTTCGCTCCCCATTTGTATGAAATCTCATGAAGAAGAAAGCATTAGATTATATAGGCGGAAAGTTGCGCTAGAAGATGAATGATTTAGTATATGTAAAGGGCGATAAGAGCGTCCATTTCGTACTCAGAGAATTAATGCAGATTCCTAGTTACTTTTTATGCATCTGAACCAGAAGCAAATTAAGATTGATAACGAAGATTTTTGAGGAATGAAATAAAAGACGTGTTTTTAGGAGTGATATTTTCGAGGGGAAGTTATGTATATCCCTCTGAAGAAAAAAGGTCGCTGCAGAGAGCAGCAGATTACATTTTTGAGCAAATACGGTGCTCATAATACATAATTCATATAATGAGAAAGGTGAACATGTATGCAAATCTCAAGATGAAACACCCGGAAGTTACGTAAGGAAATCATCAAAAGAGAACGAAAATAGATTACAGGAAAGTTGAAGTTATCGTAAGAGAACGAAAGCTATAAATAGCATTATCTTAAAACCCGTGAATAGCTCGCTAATGCACAACTGTTGCAAGTACTATCGCGTCTTGTTATGAACTCGTTATAGTTTCGTGCGTGGCTGCATCCTCGCTATTTTTATGAGAGTTTGGTGCTAAAGAGTAAAACTGGAGTGTTCATATAGCGTAATCCTTCCGCTCTTTCTTTCAAGTCCCTTTCGATCTATCGCTATTTCCTCTCCCTCTTTCAACCTCTAATTCAGCAACAAAAGGTTCTGAAATCATTAGTCCTTCATATCAGCAAGAGTGACGAACAGCTGCGTCCAGATGAAATCCATTTCCGTGTGAGGTGAGTGCCTCCTTCTGCATCGCTCAAAAAACTGTCGTACAATTCGCAAATAATAAAAAGATATCAAAATATGCGGGCACTAAGCACACCGCTGACAGTTCGGTACGTCACTATGAAGCCTAGTCAAGGAAATGCAACACTGTGGCACAAAACTTGGTCAATTCGTTAACTATTCCAGCATTTGATCTCTTTGACCTATTTCTGGCAAGCATAGCCAATTACTGGTCATCTTCGTCAAATCTTGTTGACCGTCCTGATCATTTTTGCGAGTTTTTCACCCTCCTATTGTCGCGCTGTCTGCCGAGTTCCAAAATTCCTTATGTGTTCTGCGCTTAAAACGTGCACTTGGCGACGTAGTTTAAATATGATGACGTAAAACCAACTTCCACTGGTCCTCGTCAATTTTCGGTCATCTCGGCCAAATTACGCACTAGCTATTGCTTCTCGACCAGCAGCCATTTGGGTCTGTTCATTGCCTTCGAGCATAATGGATGACTGTTTCGTCATTACTTCTTATTGAAGAGGTAACCTCATGTCATATGAAATGCTCTGGATTGCAATTATTGCTTTCTATGTGAAAATTGATAGTTTACTATAGATTTCACGTTCATTTCAAAATCTATTTCGGTCGAGTGTGTTAATCGGCGCAATAAGCCATTGCGTTGCTTTTTTGAAAAGCGCATTTCATTCATTTAATGCTCCATATTAGGTGCTCCTGAAGAATTTTGATAATTCTCTAAAGTTCAATGACACTATTTCTTCCCTATATGGAACTACTAACTAATATTGAAGAACGTCAATCGATTTTCTTCGCCATGAAAATACCCAAAGAGGTGCAACTTTTTTTTTTTTCAGTTTTTGCGTCAAAAATATTCGTCACAGATTCACACTAACAATTTAACGAAGGGATCTACAGCAGTCTAAAAAATTTGCGATTGGCTAAAGGAAACACATATCGCCCACTTTTCTAATAGTTCGAAGATATTATCGGAACACCCCCTGAACGACTGACTGGATGAGTACGAAGTGTGTACTTGACCATCTGTGATCAAGTCTCCTAACTGTCTCCGTTTTGTTGCCCCAGACAACTAAGAACGGCCGTTTATACTAATGGCATAATTGAGTGAGTCGGTGAATCGATTGGAGTGGAGGATGGAGGAGGAGATGAGGATGGCGAGGAAATGACGAGAGGGATGCCAACTATTCAAAAATTTAGCCCACGGTACTGAACTGCTCATCAGTTTTGTTCCTCCTTTCCCTCCTATAAAATTACAGACATAGAAGTTGTGAGACGTGCCTCTATTATTTAGCGCTTGCATAAGCCGTTGGTTCAAGATACTAATATTTGAACAATCCTATCGAGTTAGCCTCAAACTTGTATAATTAAACTTGGTTATAGTAACAATTGTTTGAAAAACATATCATTTAATTCGATGTCAAAAGTGAAATGGTGATTGGTGATTTTACTTACAAAGGCATCAACGGTAAAAGCACAGGACTCCTGCATATCCTATAAGAGAGATTTTTCAAATTGCACTCTGTTTAAGATAATCTTCTCGCTTTTCCTTGTAATTTTATAAAGGAACAATCTCGAAATGCATCGGTTTGTCAAAAATTTTGAACAAATGAAAAAACAGCAGGAAAAATTTTCAGCTACAAAATACAAATCGCGGCACAGCATAGCTGTATACGAAGAATGTCAAGTTTCATAATTGTTCAGCAGCTGAAATCTTCTGCAAGCAATTAGAAATTTGTCAGTCATTCAAAAAATCACAAATATTGCTGTCAATCTTAATTTAAAAAATCTGAGTTTTACAATCTGCAATAAGCTCATTTGATCACGAGTCTTCAAAATCGTTCCAAAAGGTAATTTGCAGAAGAAAATGCAAGAGTTCTGCTACCCCCCCCCCCCAAAAAAAAAAAAAATCTTATCGTTCGAAATGAATTCTGAGGAAATGATTTCAATTCCTAAAAGAAGGTTGCATCTTTTATAGTCAGTCATTTGCGCCGATGAAGTTTCTGTGACGCAAAAATTTCTAACTCAGGAGTATAGTCATTTCCGCCGCTGGCTAACTGTCTATTGGTGCAACTGAGCCCGAAGAGGTATAACGTTGGGGAACGAAATTGAAATGTGAAAGCATATTTCAACAATATCCACTATGACATAAAATTCCGAAGCGAGAGCGGAACGATGGCATGAGATCGTCTTCAACGTATACGTTAATCCATCCAAAGCCTTCGAGTTTCGCCTTTCTCTCTCTTGCCGGCACCCATATCCCTCCTGCCTGCTTCCACGTTTTCACTAGCCACTCCTTTTGATCACATTCTTTACCTTCAACCTGAACATATTAGATGAAAGGTTCACTCTTCAGCATTTTTATGCTCTCAATTAAAATTTAAACAGACGAACAATGCTTTCGCTCTACGTGCGCTAATGAATTCATGGAATATTCTTTTGCTTGTAGCATTGCAATCAGACTATATCATGATTATGCGTTAGAAATTCCACACTGACAAACTCAATAGCCATTTCGACCAGACAGTTGTGATCTGCTTAGAAAGTGCGGTATTTCTATCAGACTCAACAGCGATGGCCTTATGCAGCAACTTCCTCCACGCCTTCTCACTTACTCTATAAAAGAGAAGCAAGCATCGCAACTCGCTTAGACCGATCAGCAACCCGACACAATTGTGACATCGGCAGCAACAAGTACAGATCAATTTTGAACAAATACTGGAGTAGTTCCGTCATTTATAATCTAGGGGAAGGAGGAAAGTGGAATAAGAAAAGAGGGTAGGAACGGGAGAGGCTGAAACGTGGATGTTTTGGAAAAGAATATAATCCTAAGAAAGCGCGTACTTCTGAAAACGTGTGCTGAACTATTCTGCAACATCACAAAAATTAAAAAACTTCGTTTGAAAATGTTGTAATTTTATAAATTTCAACAAAAGCAAGAGTGAACAAAAATTTGAGCGAAATGATTGTAAAGTTTCCTCCGTTTTTTTATAATTTCAATCTTGCTTATATTATCAGCTAAACAGAAATTTCTCATCGTGCAAATGTTACAATCTTCAAGTACAATAATAATAGTGTCAGCAACAATAAATGTGATGCGACAATTGAAATTGATTTGAAATGAAAATTTCACTCACAGAAATGACTCGATTATCATCCTTTCGATTGAAAGTGATTCGTTCAGTTTTCATTTTTAATCCCGGCACGAATATCTGAAGTTGAAATGGTGTCGATGTTTTCGAGTACACTTTTACTTCAATTTTACACGCATCGCATACTATTGCAACGATAATTGCGATGCATAGTATGTGAATTGTCGATTTATGCAACATTCTGCAAAATTATACATAATACTAATCGTTTTGTTGCATTAATGAGTTACTCATACGAAGAGTTGCACCATTTTTTAGGTGATAAAATTTGATAAATGATAATGCTGAATTATTTGAAATTATTTGTAATGTTCGAATATGAAAAATGAACAAACAAACGAATAGACAAATCATAGAGCAACGATTAAATATACCAACGATAAGAAACGTTACACCACACGATAATTGCAACATGAGAAGCTCATGTCATAAACATAATAGACCTTATCTAACTCTGATTATTGCATTATTGCTGTAACGTATTCCCATCATGAAAATGGTTATGAGGCAAGCTTAATATTGGAGATGCCCCATGGTGCATACAATTTCTGATGGAAAAACCTCGTAGTATAAAATGGTGAATACTCGAATAACTCATAGTGCAAGCGAGCGAACAGATAAGAGCCTCGCCATAGAAAGTATGTTAGAGCTTGATGTTGAATCGCTTTTAAAATTGAAAAGATGGAAATTGGGTTACAGATCAACGTCGACGTTTTTTTTTTCCATTGCCAAATGGCAATGACCAAATTGATGAATGAGCAAATGATCGACATTGTTTAATTGCTTCACTTTTTGCTTCAATTGTCCTACAAAATTTAATAAATGAGTTTTGAAGAATTGTTCTTCGGTTGAGAAGTTTGTAGAGAAAAATTGACGTTAGATGGCACAGATGGCTCATTAAATCAATATGACCTTGAAAGAAATTGTTTTTCAGATTATATAGATTCACCTAAAAAGGCCATCTAGATAATATTTAACGAAGCTGTAATGGAAACGGCGTATGTATAATAGCGCAAATTTAAGAATTGGAGAAGCGTAGTGAAGAAGTTTCTGCATTACGCTTATTTCACTAACCACTTATAAATTAAGTGGCTCTTTCACTTCCATAAACCTCCTAAAAAGGTTCGTTTTTATTGTCAAACGATCGATCCAACCTGTAAACTAACACGTTTAAGGTGCATGCAAATATTGTTTCGTCCTTAAATGTCTGCAGCTGTTTTCAGCTGGTGAATCGAATTGAACAACTATAGAGATCTCACTATGTGTACATTATATTAGTAGAAATTACCAGGTAGATAATAGACAGATAGACAGACTTACACCAGCAAACACGTATTGCAAAGAACTTTGCAGAGGCGCAGAAAAAAATGCATGCTAAGTGGCGTATAATGAATAGTAGTAAAACATGAGGCATCCGTGCGCAAATAACTGTTTGCGTTTAGCCGCTTGTGAATACTTTAACGTCAGTTTCCAAGTCAAAAAAAAACTTATGAAATATTTAGTTAAGTCATTTTTAATTCGTCATGAAGTAATGCGTAATAAATAGGAGCGAAATAATTAGCTGATTTTTTTTTTTTTAATTTTAATGATTGATCATACACATAGTAAAACATGTAGCGAGCCATTTCTTTTCTGTTTGGTGATTTGGTGATTTCAGCTCCCTTTATTAGTGAGATCTATGATCCCTTCCACCTCCCAGCGGTCTTTCAATTTTTATAATAATCATTCCTTTGCGATCGTAGCAACTACCACTAAATTTTGGGTGTTTTCAATTTGGGAGTTAAAATTTTACAGACATTTGCCGTTTTTCTGCCATTATCGGTCCATCTGATAGTTCCTCTATTTCATCACAGCCCTCTTGACAAGTTTGAATGCGCTATTTTATTAGATCTTATTTTATTAAACTCGTTTAGTGTAGATTCGCAAATAATAACTTTCCAATTTACTCGCAACTATAGATTTATATTGGATAAGCCGGCTACCGCAGATGGATGAATATGTAAGCCTTCGAGTTGAAAATTGAGATGGTACTATGTTGAGCTGAAGTTCAACTTCGCTCACTCACTCAACGATGCCGTGCATGAGATGATTTAACATCCTTTTATGTGATGTTCGATCTTCCATAAATAAACAGTAAAGCAATCTCTATATCGAAATTATCTTGGTGGATTTTGTTCGTGGGGAAACGAGTTGCTTCTTTCAAAAGATAATTAGCAGGATCTGTAGACAGCCACCTCATAAAGGGATAGGATTGGGGTCTCAAACACATTCTTTCCATTCATTACTATTTCAGTACTTGCATCTCTCTCCTCTATCTCAATCTGTACTTTTTAAATTATTAAAGTTCATATCAGAAATTTTTCGAAAAATTCGCTCAAAAAATCACTTCCGAACTGAATATGACACAAAGTTTATATACTCTCTAAGCTTATTACTATGACGACTTGAATGGTTCGCGGCGAAATGCAAAACGACGAAATCAAGAAAGTTTTTGTTGAAAAAAATTCACATTTTTTTACAAAGCTATGAGAGAATGTGTATGGAGGTAAATGGATATTATATTGCTTAATAGAAATGGCAATATCACATCAGCGGATAGGCGTTTAATATCTTCAATAAAATATTCATGAAATGAATGTTTGTTAAAAATATAATTTCCTTAATCAAACAATTAAACAGTGAAGATTAAAGTAGCACTCTTCATATTTGCCAATTATTTATCCAATACAAATTGAAATTAATGAAGAATGGGAAAAATTATTGAAAATAAACACTTCGACGATATTTATGTTTGATTAAAGGGAAAGCACATCCCCAGGAATCGATTTCATGCGATATGTGACAGGATTCAAATATTTCACTCGAAGACGAATGATATCGTGAAAGGGAATGAAGCATTTTGAATTTACCTTCAATGACAAATGCATCATTGTTCATGCAGTGCTATGATATATGAGCGAATCGGGGAAAAAAATGGAAATATGAAAATATTCATGCGCTTTTCAAGGATAGAATGCAGGTCCCTTAGTCCTCATTTTTTCTGCTCAAGCAAAGTCTCTCATCCACTTCCTTCTTGTATCGAAAATTATTATCATGTGCATCTTAAAAAATCGCCATGCAAATAATCCATCATCCACGCATCAATGATGCAATGATATGTCGCTTAGTGTGGTATAATTTGCACTCTTTCCGATTGTCGCAGTGAAAGTTCGCTCAATGGTTAAGTGTAGAGCCTAGCTTGCAATATCGTAATCCCGTTATCTATTTTTAGTTGCTACCTTTCCTCTACATGTTCATTAAAAATATTGTAGATATTTCAAATGAAATTCGATGAACCCTAAGAGCAGAGTCCTTCAGAGCAAAAAATATTGAATCGATTTTGCAATGATGGCATATATTCGTTATCAATAAACACATCAATCCATCCATCGCCCTCAAGTTTCATCTTCTTTTCTTTTGCGGGTATCCAATCGTTACCAACAAGTTTCCACGTTTTGAATGACCACCGATATTTGTTGCATTGCTCACCTTCGATCTGAATAATCCACATATAAAGTGATCCTAACGCACAACGCACACAATATGCGATCTTACTAAAATCGTCAACGATCATGTTGAAATATTCTCGACTTCCTCCTTACTATACTGTGAGCTATTCATTTAATCGTTGCAACTTTGACGTATTTCTGAGGATATTTGCAAAAATTTCTTCGAAATGAGATATTTCATAATTGCAATACATTCGCCTTGCCCAGCTTTCCATTCGATTTCCTTCGTCTACAAGCTATTGTGACTAATACAAAGAGTTTAGTGACACAATCTTGAAGTTTTCTTCTACATAGTGAATCTGTTTCGCCTTCGTCAATCAAATGGATTCAAAAAAACTGACCATAACCAATCACTGTTCACCTTTATAAGTGAATGTCAAACGTTCGGTTCTTGCACGAATGGCAGGAACGAACACTTCGATTTGAAATGGATTCCATGTTTGCGAGAATATCTTTAAATAAATTTTGCACCCATCACATGTAATCATCATGCTGAATGCGTATATTGTTAAAAAGAGAAGACAATCACCTCGCATTTAAAACACACTGAAATGTTTGCTGCATTTTTGCGTTATCTCATATGGATACAATTGAGGTCGCTTTCATTTATTGCAATAAAAGAAGACGCTAACATCAATGTTATTATGTGACTAAGGCATTAAGATGTGCAGTTTCCGATCTTGGAAATGCACATCGCTGAACGATGTTGATTTGATGTCTATTGCACTCTTTTCGTGTAGAGTGCTGGATTTAAAGATTTGGAAAATATTCGCTTTCACAAAAATAAAAGAAAAATTTCCATTATCATTCCTTCAAAACTGGCAAAAAATATTCATCAGCAAATGTCAAGCTAAGAAATTAAACTTTAAAATCGAATATCTTCATAAATATTCCTCTGAAACGGATAAAAATAAACTGATGAGTAGAGCAGAGACGATCGGAAAATCGAAGTGTTTCAAATGCAATTTAAGTGCATCATTAGCGAAGAGAGTTGGTCGAAATGGGTCAGTTGTCTGATTGCATTTGTGAAACAAATTACCAACGCTTCCATCTACATTGCTATTCGTTCATTTGGTTGCCCACTTTTAAACACTGAATTCTTCTAGCAGTTTTCACGAATTCATGACTGTTGGTATTACACCATGGCGATCATACAAAATTGCACATTATTGCTGTGAAACACATCACTTTCTATTTCCACCAACGATTACTGTTTCACAATAAGCGTTATGCTCACCACACCCATTCCTTTATATGCAGATTCTTTGGTACTGTTATAAATCATCACCATAGGATCATCCATCAGTAATCACATGCCTCCATCACTTACGTTGCATTCATCTCATTGAAGGACTCGGGAGTCCAGATTGATCGCTTCAAAACACACACCACCTCATCGCTTAGTATTGAAACATGCGAATAATTACGAATCACTTCGATGTAATGGCCAGCTCCGCTTGGTTCGTCTAACAGTCCAGATCTCCCTGAGGGTCTGCACCCCCTGTCAAGCTGCGGTCGAGCAAATTGCGAGACATATAAGTATAAGGGGCGAACAGTTTATCACACTTACACAGTTATGTGACAAATACGAAGGGACAGTAGGATAGCTTGAATCGCCAGCAGGACCCTGCAGTCGAACTCTTTGCTGCTCTCCAGTGGCCATACATACGCCCACTCGGCTCTTAGACCAGTCTAGAAGCTGGAATGAATACATGTGCACATCGCTTCCTTTTATAGCCTCCCGATTCCGCCTCACATAGCCCACGACACATGCTGGGTAGCCATTTGATCTGCCTGTATGCTTTTGACCCTCTTTGAGTTACTTTGCAAGGCGTACTATTCCTGCTTGATCTATAGCTGACTGGTCTAGCTTACTTACATCAATTCGTTCGATGAAGTTAAACAACTTTTCCTCGAGGAAATCTATCGATGCACAAGACAGTCAGCACCAGTTTATGATCTCCATCACACTGCTCCACGTAGTACTCACCATATAAGATTTTTCTGCCGATTAACGACGCAAGTATTTCCACTCGTCGTTCATGCAGTCAAATTGTTCATCAAGGAGTTCATAACCATGAACTAGTTGCAGACACCATTTAAAACGCAATTCCATAATAATGCATAAAACTTGAGGATATGCTTCCCATGAATATTATAAAGCTAAAAGATAACGAACACAAAAGAGAAGGTAAACGATTCGTCAATTCAGTCAAAATTGTCACCAAATGAATAGTGAAAAACCTCGACCTCAGAGCTTAAATGCAAGAGTCAAACTGTTCATCGAAAGGATATGTAAACTTAATAAAATCGACGTGGAAAATTTGATAACGATCATCTCATGCAACTACTGTATTCTACGCTGTTCCATCTTACCTCCCAGCCAAAAAAAAAGTTATTCCTTCCACCTATTTGATCAAATATCTAACCAAACAAGTGGAAAAGTGGATCGAAGTGGCTTGGATGATGAGCACTTTCCTAACTCCGCTTATCGAAGCAATAAGCTTTATAAGCAGGGAACAACTAACAGAAAAAAAAAGGAAAAAAAATAAATTCACTTTTTGGGTGAATCTCACTCAAAAAATATGTTGTAGACTCGAAGTGATACAAAAAACTAAATGTGCATGAACGTTAAGGTATATTTGAGTGGCTATAATTGACATATGAAAAAGTTCTACAACAGAGATTTCACAGCTAGCTAAGCTGTTTCACCAGCTGGCGGACACACTTACAGATATGTAGACTTCGATAAAACGCGACCCAATAAGCTTTGCCAGTGAAAATTTGTAGAGCTGAATATAGAAATTGAATGATGGTAAGACAAATTCATCTAAGCAAGAAGTACGAAGAGTTTATTTGACTCGTTGCACTTATTTGGAATCTCACAGAGATGGAGCAAAACGCAGTAATACGACAGGACATAACAAAGCAAAGGCACAGTAGAAAAAAGCGCCAAGGGAATCCGTCAAGTATAATTTCCCAGGGTGAAAATCAGTACCAATGAAGCTAAACCCTCAAACTATGAGTATATCTGCAAAAGCTAATCAATGCAGTAGTGTTTCAAAACTTTATTATCAAGATTTACATTTGTATATCACTTAGAAAAATTTTCCAAAGGAGTCATGATAAATGGCGCGTTATAATTCCGCGTTTCTCGTCTAAGCAAATTGAGCAATATCAACAATTGAAATATGTGAATTCTTTTATTTACAGTGGGATTTTTCAATGGAAACTTCAACATCTTTGTAAATGGAATTTTGAAACGGCACCCACCAAATATTTAAAAGAATTTAACATGAGGAGTGCTCCAAGAATTCCTCTTAGGCATTTTTTTGCGTGAAATTCTATCCCTAACATTTGCACTCTTAATCAACGGAAGAAACGAAACATTCGAACCATTCTGAAAATAATCCACCAGTTTTCACCCACATGAGTGTTAACTGTTGGTGGTTAAAACTTTTGAGATGAAAACTTTGGTCCTCCAAGATTACAGATCGTGGTTCCTATCTATTTCATGGACAAGATCTCCCAACAATCCAAGTGTCTGGCTGGTTATTATGGACAATTTCCAATATGCAAAAAGTTACGAAAATTTCGAGATCAAAAACGTCGTAAGAGGTCCTTGACGCTCGGAAATCACTAAGCGGACCTGACGAATGAATAAATCTGTATAACCGCTCCACCTTTAACTATTCACTGCTCTTGAGGATTAACCTAGCAATACCCAAATCGCCAGTGTAATCTGGACCATCACCAATTGGTTAGAGCACATGTAATACGAAGCTTGGATTCGGAAGTAGTTTACAAGATTCAATGGTAATACCACCGCTAAAAGAAAGGCACTAGTATGAAATTGGTGAAAAAGCGTCAAAAGCACCTGTTAATTCTATCAGAGGCTTAGCCATTTTCAAAAGAAAAGCCCAAGACAACAAACATTTCACAAACAACGTTAATAACCAAGCCACATGCCGACCACCTACTCATTCCACCTGTTTGTCTAAATGAATTAAAATTTATGCTAAAAACCTCATAGACTTGAAAAGGATTATCAATCTCTTCTGCTAAGATCATTCCTTCGACAGATTTCTTAATCACATTTTAAATTGATCCACCTATTCGATCCACTGATGCGAATCCCGCAATAGCCCACCTGAATCATGCAAACGTCCCTTTTGCCCTTTTCCATTATTATAGATTATTTTGTTTTGTTATGGATATTATGAAGAGTGGAATATGTTATTCCTCAGGAACAGTTGATATTCCAGTAGATTTTTCATAAATTTCACGCTCCGATGGCTTGATGATGCCCCATTTGACAGCCGCATCGAGTGCTCTTTGTGCTTCTTTTTGTGCTCCTGCACGCTCCTTGTTCTTCAATTTTGTTACAGCAACCAGTACTCGGAAGATGTCACTCTAAAAGAGAATTCTTTCATTTATATTTTTGAAATTTTCAAAAAAAAACTTTCAAAATTCTAACAGAGTAACCATCTAAATAGAGGAGGAAAAATGTAACGAATGATCGGCTCTCAGCAAGGATTCTAGTGGCCATTTTCGTATCGAATATTTTATTGTAAACTAAGTTATGCTAAGAGACAGGAATTCCACGGAAATGAATGAAATAAAGAAATGGGGCAAAAAGTAGTTGCTGAACAAATGATTTTCAGATAAGAAAGAGATAAATGATGCCTCTGCTCGTTAAAGCCGAATGATGGAATGCAAAAAGCGCTTTTTAAATATCAATCTTAAATTTTTTTATTTTTTAAGACTATTTACCAATAAATGTCAGCGTAATTGCCAAAATTATTCATAGAAAAATACTAAGCGGAATTTCTTGCATTTCTGAAGTTGGCATTAATATTCACCTCAAAACAAAATTGACCTCTCTCGTCTAATCTTTCCTTCAAATATATAGCGCGGTTTCCGAAACTGCAGCATAATAAAATTTAATGCACAAAAAATTTGACGAACTATATCCAAGAACACTCCGATTTTGAATAGTTTTTCAACAAATACTGCATTTATATTGAGCATGATATTGCTGTCTTATGTGGTCACATTTTTAGCGCGGAACAGTCCGGTTCCCACTTTTGTATATCTTGCAATATTAGAAAAAATAGGATAGAAATGGCCTAATTATTAAAAAAATTTCATTCAAGAATTAAATGTAATAATTTCAATGCACCTCTGACATAGCAAAGAAATATCAGTTGTGTTGCATAAAGGAGATATTCCCCTATCTTATAACTGAATAACAGTGTTATAGTGTGAAAACAGAGGATCGTTTGTGCACTTTAAAAATCAATGTTAATCATTCATCTAAAATGGTAAAGGCAATGTGCGTGATCCCCTTCGAACAGATCAACTACAACTATGGATGCACTTTTTCTTAGCAACTGTCCTCCACCACATCACAAAGAACATCTCTGACAAGTGGAAGTGTAGACTAATTCTGGCGCGAAATACACTCCCAACCAAACAAAGCAAACACGACCACTAATGAAGATAAATCGTTGGCTGTAATATTTCCATAAGAATTTGTTATATTCAATACAAGCTCCTATTCAAACATACTGCGCTAGCGTCCCTTTCCAAATTATTGAATACAGGCCATAAATTCCATGGTATATATAAATCTGCCCGAAATGGGAAATTTCAACAATAGCTCAACGGCTATGATCTGTTGTGGGAACGTGGAGTCTCAAATAGAGTGTGCTTTCCACTACTCTTCGAAACGAAAAATTCACCGCCAGCTCGATGACCTACACTTAATGCAATTTTGTCCAGCTTTCCTTCAGAAAAATGGCAATTGAAAAAACTTACCGCGATAATTTCGCATGCGACCTTCTCACACGACTCAACCATATTAGCG
This sequence comes from Baylisascaris procyonis, assembly GCA_037389465.1. Classification (NCBI taxonomy): domain Eukaryota; kingdom Metazoa; phylum Nematoda; class Chromadorea; order Rhabditida; family Ascarididae; genus Baylisascaris; species Baylisascaris procyonis. Next base: position 524,522 of record JAZARR010000231.1, on the reverse strand, counting down.
ACCCCCATAAGTCCTCTTCTCTGTATTTCGCTATTCTCGGCCATACATATCTCCTTGATAACCTCAGGCCAGCTCTTAATCTCGTCAATGATCCTTCGACATGCTTGTTCGTCTCCAGCAAGTATAGCAAAGCCAGCCGATGATGCCATCGCTAACCGTTCATCCTCCTCTGCCGCATATAGTACCCACAACTTTAATTTATCTGTTCCCGGCTGTAATCAACACTTCCCTCTATTACTGATTACTTCAATAAGGACAAATACATAATGCACTTCCATGAGCTAGCACCCAGAATAAATAATCTACGGAGGATCCACTCAATCTCACCAAGAATTCAAACCTAAGAGAACGGAGAAACATCGAGAACAAAAGTGCTCGTATCAAATCGACAGCTAAAATATTCATCTTTTGCATGAGTTATCACTGACAAAATCTTGTAAATCTTATGAAGATTTATTATGATGGAACGGCAAGTTGAAATGAGATGGGCACGGTGTATGTTTGGAAAATGTCTTAAGGGAACACAGTTGAGAAATGTACCAACACGACAAAAAAGGGCACAGGAAGGTCACAACAGAGGATGGTCAAATGCGATAAATGGGATCAAATGGGACTCTCCTTTCTTACTATATATTCATGCGAGGATCCATCACGATCAACAGGGTCTCGCTGATCGTTATTCTTTTCAGCTTCCTCTCCTAGAGAAACAAATTCTTTCTTGTCTTCGCTGGATGTCATCGATAATTATCACGCATTTCGACAGGGCAATGTATCCTCCCTTTTCAAATACCTCATATTACAGACATGCTGTTGGGAAAGCTTCCTTTTCTTACCAATGTAAAGAGAATTACGTTCCAAATGATTGATCTTGTGGGGATTATCTCTCTATTTGCAAAAATGTTGAAATATTCTACTATATCTATTACTACTACTACCAATGTAATGTTGTACTATATCTACTAGTACCTACTACTACTAATAATAATAATGTAATCAAAATACTGAAATAATACTCAAAAATATCAAGCACAGTGTATTCAGAGGTTGTTGCGACGAATGCAACTTCATCAGTAAATAATATATAAAAGATGAAAGAGCGAAATAAAATGCCACGTAGCCTTTTACTACGGTAAAATGGAACATCAGTTCAGCCTACTGTAGCCTCTATTGCTTGAGCCAAGCGAACATAACTATATTACGTCTTCACTAAAAGAATGAAAAAAATGCAAAATAGTGGGCAATTTGAGAAAATATTCACCTCAATGGTATGCTTGAAAAATTCCTCACAAAATAACAAATTTAGAAAGAGTTCAGCGGCAGCAGCACGAAGATGCTTATGATCAGTCATAAACCAATATTCTTCTGCTTTTGGAACGACTTTCTCCTTTATGATACGACGTCTAATTGAATCGCTTACACTTGCCTGCAAATAAACGTTTGAAATTTTAGAGACATGTTTGTTAACGCAAATAAATGAAAACAATTTGCATAAAATTTGAGCAAATATTCAAAAATTATTTTAATTTGAGAGAAAACCAGGAACAAAAAAATTTAGCGTGTGGTTTAAGCCCAATAAAAAGAATACGAACGAGATTGGTGAGAGTGAGAAGAGCGTCATAGTTCGGTCTTCCTTCGATATCTGGATGCAGCAATTCGGCGAGTGGTTTCACCACTTCATATGCACGCTGGCCTGGGAAAGCTATCGTTGGGTCTGCCTGGAATTAGCCTTCAATAGAAGACTAGATGGTAGAAACATAAACACATACCATTGAACGTTTATAAGCATTAACAGGGAAAGCTGATTGGGATGAGTGTTCCCAACTGGGCCCTGCTTTCTAATATCAGCAACACTATTCTCCTTCCAGCCTTTTTCGAAAGAAACTTCTCTACACGACGCTGGCGAAAGATTCCAATAGCCTGAAATCATGAAGTTGAACCGATTGTCGAAGCATAAAAGCTTGGAAGCGTAGAAGAGAGCGACGATGATTTCCTTCTCTGTCCAGGGTTGAATGGTGTGGCTTTTATAGTGTCGCTTGATCCGTCGTTCCCACCCGCATCCACGATTATCTTGATGGGGATATTGCTAGTTAACGACTATCGAAGTTTGTTGTAGGAGCGTTCGAAGCCTTAGTTATACTGTACTTTGCAGTTCTTGTGAAATTTGCGATCGAAGTTTGCTTCGACACTCCCCCGCTGACATTTGTTGCTCGAAGATAAATCGTTTGTCGCATAACATTATCGAATAGAAAAAAAAGAAAATCAATAAAACAACAATAAACATTTTCAAATAAAAGGATGAGCTGCAGAAGTAAAGAATATAAAATAAAATATGCAACGTTTCACCTCCGATCCAAGCCGCGCGATGGCATGTGCCGCTTTGATTTTCCCTTCAGGTGTCGCCTCTTTCGTCAAGCGAAGGAGTAACTGCAAATATACTGAGAATAAGCGTGAAAGTCTTGCATGATACACAACAGATTTCCGAATTTCGTTATTCGCATCAAATAGTTACGCAAGAACAACATAGTTCCTTACACTGCAATTGTTCTCGCCATCTCAGTTGGTCACATGAACCTGTCACCAAGAATTTGCTTCTGATCAAATGCACAGTTTATATAATTCAAAAAACCTGAGATGCACCTTAATGGCACTTACCGATATTCATAGCTCATTGGAATTCAGGTGGCCTTAGGTGGCTAAAATGCAACCTGAAGACAATCTTACCTATCAAATCCACAGAGATGACCAACTGCACAGACAGACATAGATACAAAGGCACAGCTCGACGTACGGCTATAGAGATTAGCATAGAACAAAGCATAAACGAGTTGCATTACCTTTGCACCTCCTTCACTCAGTATCTGCCCTCTGAGATCCTTGAATTCGGTGAATGCAAGCATTGCCCTTGCTAACAGTTCCAGTGCATTCTTGCTTTCGGTCTTTGAAACGGCAACACACGCAGCCGTTGCACCGTCCTTCACCAGTAAGCGTACTCGTCGCTCCACACAATCGTCTGTGTCTTTAGGATGCGTCTCCGGCACATGGTGCTTTGCAAACTAAAATGGTTTCATTCCCGTAATCTATGTGTAAAACGATAAAATTTCATGATAAGGTCAATTCGAAAGAAATAATAGGACCAAAAACAGTAGTTAGATGCTCGTCGTGGCTCAGTCGGTTAAATGTTTACTTAGAAATCAGAAGTTCCCCAGTACAGATCTCAGCAGACATAACTGCACTCGCCAATGAAGCTTAGTGCTTCATTAGCGCGTAAAGGTCCTAGCAGACGTACATTCGCTAATGCCACCCGTGAAGCTGAAGGAAGTCTCGACCTTTCTAATCGGAGTGCGTGCCAGCGCCATATTCACATATCCACAATATACTGCTGTTGTTCCACAACGGATGATTTGTATAAATATGAACCGATGCTAGGCTGCGCCCAGCACTCCCTACAACCGTTTAACTCTGCAACCTAAATCGGGTCCCTAAACCCCAAGCAATGGGACCTGAGTAAATATATTCCTCCCTACCCTATACCGTGCACCTTTCATATTCAGATAATCTAACCGTCTAAAACAAAAAAAAAACGAATAAATCAAGGAATGAAAACCTGAGCCAGCTTCACCAGTTCTTCGTCGATTTTTGGTTTCTCATATGAATTCGTCAAATTCACATAGATACTCGCTAAGGTGTACACACAGAGCGATCCTGCCGTCTGGAAAAAAAACACGTAAAAAATAAATGCTATTCAAGCAACGTAAAATTTCCAGATATGTGCCGCACAGTAGCGACCTCAATCGCAATATTGCGATGGGTCAACGGCACATACAAGACGGATGAAATATAATTTACTGCCTTTAAACTTCTTTTCCAATGCTCACTTTCGCTTACTCGAATCAACAAGGCATCCATTACGAATAAATGTCTCTTCCTATCGCTTCCAGTAGTCCCGATTCACCGTTTCAGTTGTTTGTTTTGCCCGTTCAAGATGGTCACTACGCATCGGCCTCTACTTCTTTTACCAACCTCTGAGGTCCGTTCTATAATTCTTCCGCCCGACTCGCCATGTTTCACTGCGGGTATTTTCCCGCCCATCTATACTTCGATGTTATCACCTCAGTTGCGCAGCCCTCCACTTTCGTTGTTCCTTGGAGCTACTTAATGACCTTTCTGTTGACCGGTTACGCTCCTGCTTTGACTTTTGCCATCCTCTCTGTCATTGTTAATAGCATGCGTACTTTCTTGACCGTCACCCAAGTCTCTGAATCACAGGCAACCTAGCATCGCCCTTTTATCAAAAACCCTCCTTTTTAAGCTTATCGGCACTTTCTTCTCACGGAACGGTTCCTTATTCTTGAAGAATGCTTTCCAACTTTCATTAATTCCTCGACGTACTACACTGTCACTATGCCTAACTCTTATAAGAACTGGCGACTTTAACTTTCGATTAATCACCATCTTCTTTTTTAAGGTGTTTATCCACAAGCCTACTGCGCGCATTTAGCGGCATGTTTAAGGAGGATTTTCTTCGGTTACCTACATGGGGTATCAGGACGTTATTCGCGAGCCTCAAATATGATAGTCTTTTCCCACCGACTTTCATGCCCTCATTCTGCAAATCTAATTCATCGAGCATGAACTGCAAGCTTGTGTTGAATAGCAGTGAGGAAATACGATACTCTGTCGAATTCCTCTCTTGACCTCCATTTCCTTTCTGCGTGTGAAAATTGTAGACATCGATCTACGTTGGATTTCCTGAAGGACGGAGATTTCTGAGTGTTGTGCTGTAGCGCTTTTCACAGATTCCAAAGCGTGGCGTACTCGACAGAATAGAAAGGTTTTTCATAACATCCTTGTGACCTTTAACGTTTTCACATTTTTCATGTGCTGGATTGAGTTTCTATTTTTGAATCGATGATTTGTAGAAAAGACCCACTGCTTCTTAATATAACAAAAGTGAGATCATTCCTAGTATTGCGAGGTTTCGTATGAAACTCTTGAATCATACCAACAACTTTTCGCGTTCCTGCCTCCTTTTGTAAACTCGAGATTTAGAAACAAAATCTCAACCAACGATCCCCTCAGCTCTTTTAGTATCCCGATGGCTGCAGTTTGCTTTGTTTTGTTGAGATATTTGTGGTGACGGTTATCGCATTTCTGCTATTTGAGCAAGTATCTTAATTCAAAGAATTTTCACCCCGTTCCATCTTTTTTCTTCTTCCACGCGATTCCTCTGTTTCCTTTTGAAGCGATGACGTTTTCGGCCTTCTTGTCTTCGCAATTTGTGCCGCTTGAATGGCATGGATCGGCTTATTTCCTAGTACCTGTGATTACTGCGACATATATCGGCATAAACCCATATAGGATAACTTTTCGGGTGCTTTATTTTTGTGTGTCTCTCACTTAAATTTTCTTTTAAACAGACGACGTTAGCTGCCTGTTTAAAAATGGTTCAATACATCCGTTTATGACGATTACTTCCTTGTTCACGAAGATCTAGTCTAATTCGTTGTCTGCCTCTCCGCTGGAACTTCATTTAGTCCATTTTTTGAGTGCCTTTTTTGAAAAATAAGTGGCTAATTTAGTATCATTATGCTCGCAGAAATCAATCATTTCTTGTCCACACAAAATCCATATTCCCGATCCAAATTTTCCAAACGATTCATTCTGTGGCATACGCGTTCCAGTTGTAGCGTTTAAAGTTACCCATCATATAACTGTGAACATTCGGTCTTCTTCGTTGACCACATCAATCAGCTCATCAAAAATTCTTCTTTCGATGGTGACCACGTGGGGCATGTATTTGAATTAATCGCATGCATTAATCTAATCTGTGTAACTGTGGAAAGTGAAAAGAGAATGACGCTATCTCAGCTTTCCATTCTTTCAAAACAAAATCCGACTCCATCTCGCCATGTCTGATCCTCTCGTCGGCAATATCAGTGGTTACAGTTCAGGCAGTTGATGACCTCTTCACATTTTCTCCCTACTTCTGTCAGGCCGAACATATTGAATTTGATTTTTTGACGTCTATTCTACCAATTCCTTTAGCCGATTATTTGATAGCAGCGTTCTCGCGTTATATGTACGTAAGTTCAATAAGGTAGCGTGAAGATCAGAGCTTAAGCATGTTCCCTGCCGTTACATTACAGTCGAATCACCGTTCCTTCCTCAGAATGGCGTCGAAACTCAGCCGCTCTAATCCGATAAGAGTGCTGATGGAGCGGCTTAGTAATATGATCGAAGCGCACTTAGCAATAAGCAGTACAAAATGACGAATGTCTCTTCGAACACCTCACTGTGTTTACTTCTCCTCTAGTGATTTGATTTGTAAAGCCCTCATGAGGAGGCACTTAACAAAGCTTCTGAACAACGGGGGAAAATTGTAACGAAATAATCGACTTGAACGCTGACTAAGGATGCTAATCTATAGAAAATAAAAATATATCAGTTGCCAGATGAACTGATTACCAAAAATTAGTACTCGCAAATAAAGGAAGGGGAGCGGGTCTGTCCATGACCACTTTTGCCAAATGTGAATCGTAAAAGACGATCATTTTCAGTCTCAGTATTAGAAAGAAAAAAACATCCTGCTTAACGTCGAAAGGGTTACATTACCTCTTTGAGTGTTAAGTAGGCCTTTGCGCAGTTCTAAGGCCGAATATGCAAATGTCTTATGGCAAGCTGAACAATAACCTTAGCCCGACTGCTTACATGTATGCTTCATCTTTCAGAGCATAAGCACTCTGAAGTGTTTATGCCTCAGCAAGATGGAGTTTAAAGCAATGAAATATTTTAGCATATAAGATGCACTAGAATACCGATTAGGTAACATTTCTAAAGGTCGAAGAATATAAAGGAAATCATCGACGTAGTAATAAAAACAACCTTAGCAAGCGATAGCAAAGCTTGCAACAAAAGTGGATCTTCAGCGATCCATTCCTTCACATCCGCATCGAGTGATAGATATGAGAGTCCTTCGCATGCAAATCTGTAATTTTAAATATCCCATCGTCTTTGTCACCAAAAGGAATGCTGCTAACGATTAAATAAAATTCAGTGTATGTCAAACATCAAACATCCTTCTTTTTTGAATATGAAATCATCACGTTTCGCTAATTATTGCAGAACCATTTTCACAAAAAAGTTATACGAAAATAAAGTTCAGTAATGCAATTCTCGATAAAACTCATGGTGAAGTTATTTGAAGACGACTATACACAACAGAACAGCATGGACGATTGGATTTGGATGAAAAATGGTCATGAACAATCACATTGCAAGCTGAGAGTCAAGCAAATTCAATCGGGAGTGAAACAATGTATAGCTAACTTAATGAACGATTTTCGACCGGACTTAAGGTTGAATAAAAACTTCCCAAAATTATCAATCTTATTCTACCTTCTGACATCGACCGAATATCGATTGATATCAAGGAGGAACTTCTTGCATGTTTGCGCCAATTTCAATGTGCTTCCTTCTTGCATCGTCTGACGACTTGCATCGTCACCGCCCGCCGATGCACATTTGCACAGACCCATCAACGCACGCACCTTCACGTTATCATCCTCTGAGCTATAGAGTTTGCGTAGAATGGGAACTCCCACCTTGAAATAGCAATATGTTATTGCAACTGAAGTAGCAGGTGCAAGATAATGCAGTGGAGTTAATAGGGTAGGACCAAGTGCGTACGAAGATCCTCTGTAACTGCCATCGATACGCTGAAGTGATCTCATATCTTTTTCCACAATTCGAATCATCCTTGTTAGCGCCTTTCACCCTTGTAGATAGGACCGATTGCTCAAGGAAAGCTGGCGGAACGTTTTCGACAAGATGAATATACAGCCTCAGAAATTCAATAAGTTCTCTTCGAAACAGGGTTTTATATACAGGTTTACTGGAATTAAATATCTCACATTTTTACCAATATTAATCTAATAATAGACCGACTAAAATCCTAGCTTTGCTTTAGCAAACGAGAAGTCGGAACTTTCCGCTACTGCCTTGCTTCACTTTTTAAATCGTCAAGCTCGAATGAGGATGGACATCAGAAGCAGAAAATGAAAGGATGAAAGCATTCATGGGCCATTGATACGTTAACCAGAGAGGGAAACAAACAACTGGACAAAGTTGATAAAATACCTTAAGCATGGTGGTGGCACGTTCATGTTTGCTCACAGTCTGTACAATCAATTCGGCAGAGATACTCTGATGCAATCTATCCTCACTTGCAGCCATCTCGAGCATCATTGCTGTTATTCGATCGTTCGTCACCAGATTTATGCCCACATCAAATGGTCCCTTTAATACAGTATCGATTTTAAACAGTGATCACTATAGTTCGAACAGCACTTCTATGAACTGTTCATTTATTTCCTATTCTGTACATTTTGTAAAAAAAGTCTACTGCATATTCCATAACGCAATGAGAACCACCTATTTCCTCACGTTACATATTCTACAACGCCATAAGAATTGCTTATTTCGTAATGCAATGATAGGGAAATTGCATATTCCATAGTGTAATAAGAGAATGTAGCCAAGAAGTTTTATTAAGTAGAACTATACATACATCTTGTGGCGTCCGATAAAAATTCAATCGTCCAAAGAAGTATATTTTGAACTTTTAAACTTTGTGTTTTAAATGTGACAATATAGACACCTTGTTGAAAGTGTTCTGTGAAAAGAAATATGCAACTCGATAGTCGGAAAACCTTCGTCTATTTCCTGTATAGGGTTTTTTTATACCTTCATCAGACGCTGAAATGAGAACGCAACAGTTCCTCCTTGCAACCGGTTGTCTCTTAATAGCTTTCCTGTCCATAAAACTGGAATTACGCTTCCATACTATCATTTACAACAGAGTAATTTAAATGAAGGTGAAACGTACGCAAATGAAAAATCGAGATTTTCTTTCGAATTCAAATAAACGTGCCATCAATGATACTAAAACATCCAACCAAAGAAAAAATACTTCGAAAATAAAAAAAGAAATTTACCTGAAGTAAAGTGATTAAAAGTGATGCCATTTTTACTTTCGCTTTCGGATCGTCAAGTTTTTCCATCAAACTACTGAAAATAAGAAACTCTACTGAATGCTTTTCCTCTCAAACAATATCTCTCTACCTATAGCGTATCTCTGCTTTTCCTTTATACATTCTCTAAACAATTTGAAATGATTTTACATAAAGACGTCTATGGATATGTTAAGTGAGCAGGTTTATTACAATCCAGTGATCACTCAATGAAAAGAGTAGCTAACTGCTTTTACGTGATAAAACGACTTTTTAGTAGCAATTATGCAGCCAAATAAAATATCAAATATGCAGCTAAATAAAATCAAATGTGAAACGCTCAATGAAAACACACAATGGCTTTCCACAATGCTCCTACATCCAAATCAAAAAATTTTCATTAACAAAACATATTCGACAATAGCTGCAATAAAGATCTTTCGTAAAATGTGTTGGAAGTAGATAATGTCTTACTGGTATTAATTTAGTTCCTTGGAACTCTTTTCAAACAATTCCTCAAAAGAAACCTAACTGTAATTACTATTTCAAAGGAAACGAACAAACAATAAAATCAATGAAATTTGTGGTCGTCTCAGATTGGATAAGCTGATTGAACAGTGGACGAAAAATTTTAAAAATTCCTAAAGTAGTTTATAAAATGATGATAAAACAGACTTAAAGAAAGCGTCGACCCTCTCCTTATAAATAGCTCTTCTATTATCAAATACCATATCATCGCTGAGACGTGATAGACATATCGCTAAGTGCTGACGCGTTTCCGCTGATACTGGGTATTCACATTGCTCAGGTATTTGAGTGGCCACATGCAACAACTTCAGCAAACCTTAAACGTTCTGCTTTAGTGGGATAACCACACGGATAAGAACTTCAACCCACTATGCATAAATTCTTTCCATCAGCAAATAGCAAGAACTGCAAAGAGAGTGGGGAAGTAGGGTAGGCTAAGCATCTCTATGAAACAAGTGTTCTTCTTCTGATGCAAAGGGTACTCAGACTAGTACAGCAAGCATTATTGTCCTCTTCCCCCCTCCCGTCCCACTCCAATCCCCAAACAATAGGAAACTATGTAATGTAGTGGTTGAGCGCCATAAGTCACAAATAACTGCGTGAAAAACGTCTTACTCACCTTAACTATGTTTCGCCTTTGACAAGAAAATATTTTGTCAAGTTATCAACGAACAAGTTTGGGGAAACACTTTGTGCAAAATATGTCAGTGCCTAATTGTGCCACGCAAAAACGACAACTACCCAATACAAAAGATTCGATTTGACAGTCAATCTATTTCGAGCAGTATGTTAGAGCTATTTCATTCCATCTTGCCACCGATACCAAACCGCATTGTTGCGATTTGCAAATTTATAAACCTCAGAAATTGTCACTTAGTAAGTTTGCATATTTTTAAAACAAACTGCAGGAAGTTAGTACGTGGAAATTCAACCCTTGGGCATGTCAGCAATGTGAAAACAACTATACATTCGCACATTCTATATCAAAAAATCATATTGAAGCCATTTCAATGGGGTGGCAGTAAGAATTTTTCAACCAGAAGGCAATATTTAAAAATCAAATCCTGGGGTTTCAAAACACAAATTTTGCCACTCACCTCGATCTTCCACAAATCTCCAACTCCAACCACGCGGAAGACCGCCGTCCATATGCATCAAATTTTTCAGCAGTAAATCAATAACCGTTTCACGCACTGTACTGCTTAAACTCGCATCAGTAAGCATCTCTTCCAGTTCAAGAAGCAAACGAATTATTGGAACCTTATTCGCTAAAAAAAAATCACAAATTATTGACCTATTTAAACAAAACGCATCAAAGTTTCAGAAATCCTAACCATAGTGACGAACGAAAATTATTTAGTTGTTTTTAAAGATAACATTTTTTAAACCAAGAGCGTCAAAAAGCAACGCTCAAATTCGAACTATTCAAGTTGAGTCCATTTGCAACGCCCTGTCTGCATGAAAACCCGGCATTCCTTTGATTAAAACATTTGAAAGCAATTTGATTTAAACGTAGTTTCAGTAACGCTCTAGAATAGAGTTAACATATAAAACCCGAAAACGTCCTAAATAGGCTGCATAAGCCAGCATCATTTCTCATATTATATCAACACTAGTTTAGTATGAAGGATTGAGGGGGTGGGGGTGACAAGTGGAAAAAATCTTATGGAGAGACTAGAGGATCTCAGAAGCTAATTTCCCACCGTCCAATCTATATTGCCACTAAGATATTCGCTACACTTATTCAGCCCCCCCCCCCCGGCTTATTCAGCCAACAAAAAAACCCACTTCGCTTCAATCGTACAAGCACAAAAACATATTGGAAACTTAACAATGACCTTATTTTCACAATGCCGTACGATGTCCTTAAAGCTTGGTTATCAATTTTTTTTATTCCCACTCTTCCTCCTCCCTGCACTGAAAAAAAAATGCTGTACACAAGGTTGCGTCCATTGTATTCTTAGGGAAACATTCAAAGTATTTTACATAAGTGTTGAACGAAACTACGAGAAAATTTCAAAGAAAACAACCACATTTTCCGAAAGGACACATTTTCAAGTCTGTTCGGTCATGCGGGAAGAATAAATCAGATACCACTTTGATGTTCAGTGGTTAAGAAAGTAAACGTGGCTATATTATTTAGGGTCAATGCCAAGGCCTTGCCAGGATATCCCTTTATACTTTTGGACAGAGATATCCCTAAATGGAAAGAAAGTGAACTGCAAGAAATATCCTGAAAGTGTTCTTCAGATATGATACCTGCAATTATACTGTAGGTCCAAACCGTTAGTTAGAAAACTGAGAACAACTTTACCATTATGCATATTCCACTTGATCCTCATCATATGTACTTGTCACTATGCAGTAGATATCAGGTATCTGAATTTAAGATTAGATTTAAGAAAAAAAAAACAAATGAAAAGACCTTCTGCAACTTCCGGATCGGGTTTCAGTTCTTTCTGCCGATCCATTCTGGCTAAAGCATTGAACACTCGCTGCAATATAACTCCAGTTGCATCGATATATGCCTTGTCTTCACGTAGTGTTAATAATCTTGTCAGTTTTGGCATCCCCAATTTATCAACGAGTACCATAGCCTGAAATTATTCTAGAGATGATGTGGAATGTTCTCTGATATCGCAAAGGATGCTGTAATTGATGATTGGGGCTATGTCAATGTTAAAGCGATTGTCAAAGATCAAAACACTTGAGAATCGTATCGTCTAGAAATCAACGTAAATCCTATCCTGGTCGCCATGAAAGATATCCGTTTTTGCAGATTCTTCACGGGAAAACTTCAGCTAGAAAGGAGTCAGTCTAACCATTATCTTACTCCTTAAATCCACAAAAACTCGAAAATGAGAACATTTCGTTTAACAAGTGACGAAATATAAGGCTGCTTGAAATTGAAACAACCATAGAAAGATTGAATGAAAAGCTCCTCAAATAGCAATTTTATATCCATTCTTTCGGAATGGAATTAAGACGTTGAAATTGACTTAAAAGAGAGTAAATGAATTCACAGAGCAAGACAGATGCCCAACAAATCAAACGGGACCTTTAATAAGAAAACTGATATTGCCCAAGTTACAATTAACGAATACCTGAAAGAATATGCGAACTGTGTGTATCGACTAATAAAACGACTATGGTCAGTGAAATGTGCTAGGCAATTAAGAATGAATGGACATTTAAAAATGAACTAGACATTTACTGACTCGAATGCTATCTCAGTTCAGAAAACGATGCTATAAAACTCATAAGTGACATCATATTTCACAATTTCGATCACTCGAGAAAATCAATGCAAATTCATTCGAAAGATTCTCTTCAAGAGGTTCTCTCTTCCTCTCTGAAAATTATCCGGAAATCTTTTCGATATTTCTGGATGAGGCAATTGTCAAATATTCGAACACATTGCGCGCAAGATGGTTAACTCAGTTGATGATGGGCACATTTGCGATTTTATTTGTGCCCACTTACGATAACCCACTTCATCAACCGATAACGAGCAATACGCAAACGAGCGATTTGTGACAGGCACGACTGTCCCCTAACGGCAATTGCCCGTTGCATTTGAATATTATGACAACTTGATGACGGCTCTTTTATTCAACGATTGATATGGGTTTATGAAAGAGATGTCGACAGACATACACGCAAATATACAGACAGACAGATAGACATGTGAGATGGAAGGAGAGTGCCACTTCAGTGGAAGTATTCACTCATTTCATGATACGATAACAAACGCGCAATTTGGGATGATTGTTGGCGATGAATGCAAATCGCGTCTAGGTTTACACCGTAAACGCTTTTGATTTATGCATTCCGTCAACAATGGACGCAGCTCACAAACCGGAAGCTAATCGCATGAATGCACCACAAAATATAAAACCCAAAAATCACCCTGTAGAGTAAGCAAAGTCAATCGGAGTGGTGAGACAGTCAACGTTGCGCACAGGATCTAGGTTCAATCTCATCCCGAAGCATACACTTTGGCATGCGTTATTACCTCAAGTAATCACTGGGTTACAAATAAATCTACTATGATTTCACACACAGATTATTCGAGGTGTACCGTTTAATTGCAAGGGTTAGAGCTACTTCTTTAAAACATTAGCAGTGTACCGCAACAGCCTATATAACGTCTAGGCTGTATGAGAAGGAAGCATTTTTTCAAAGCTTAGTGACGGAAAAATATGGCAATTAACTTCTAGGAATAGGGCGGATGACTCAAAAGGTGAGAGGGTTCAACCGAAATAGTACGGCAAACTATTTGTAAAAATACGTTACGGTAAAGTAACTTGAATGATTTGGTGGTAGTGAGGTAACTTCAACGGTGAGATTGTTTTTCAGCTTTAGTTCTAATAAGAGATCAACGCGGCTTGCAAATATAGATTGCATTCGTGAAAGGTAACATGCGGAAACATTCCTTTTCAAATCAATCTCTCAACTGGCAAAATCGCTTACCCAAAAATTTATCCAAACATACCCAAAGACAACCACATCTCAGTCAAGCATTTTCCGAGTTCCAATTGAGCAGCTTCACATTATCACTGATGGATCAAATTTGCATTCATATTAACCGTTTTACGCTTCACCTATTTGCACTTTATAGCTCCTAACACTATTTCTGCTTGCTCGTAATTTTCTTATTTTATAGATGAGTGCTTCCTTAGTTCGTTTATGTTCACGTGTTTGGATGTATCAAATGCTCTTCCTTCTTTTTTTCAGTCGACTATAGAATTTCAGGCCATTGGTTTAAATAATCTTGAAAGTAAAATGCCTTAGTACGGATAATCACGATGAGTGTTCGGATGAGAAATTTGATAAGAGTAGCAAAACATTAAAGAAGATATTGGGGATGGTTTGTGAATTTGTAATCTGTTCAACAAAATAATGGGAGATAAGTTTGTGAGTTTCAATAAAACAATGAATTCTTTAATTAATTCCTAGCAATAACGAAACCAAAGCAGATGAAACAATGAAAAGAAATTTCTGAATTTTTGTTTTTAAGCGATTTATAAATATTTACTCATCTTTTAAAGCCAAAAAGACAAAAAAAAAAAACATGCAGATCGAGTTTAGAGGGAAGCAATCATTCCATATCATCTCCATCCTCTGACCAGGCAACAATGACAGCCACCATCAAATCTCATATCCTTGGCACAAAAAATGGAAAAGCACGCCAGCTGAATTAACCCGCGACATACAATTTTTGAAATATTGCGCATAAGCTAGAACACACATGGCGCGTATGTATTATGCTCAATAGGCGACGTTTCATTTAGTCACACAATAGGAGACATGGTCTTCAGCAGATGCGCCTTTGTTTACGTTATACATGAGTGTGCGACCGTTTGATGACGCACTTAATTAGCGGTACAAAGAACGCTATTTGGCCCTTTTTAGGATTCCTTTGTGCTTCGATTTCAATTTCAATTCCTTTCAATTACTTCATCAACAACTGTTCAGTTGCTTGATTTTACAGTGATATAAAACTTTAAAGCAATGTAACTGTATTAATCTTACATTTTTGAAATGATGAGTTACACTTTCACGTGAAGGTTTTTATTGTGTAAATAATTGAATCTCTAATCTCGCCGGAAAAGTGCTTAGTGAAAAAGTGCCGACGCCTTTGGCAGAATCCAATGTAATATTACGAAGCTATGATGGCTGTTAAATGCGCTTCACAGGTCTGTTTTCTTTGGTTGCACTATAGGGGCAAGTCAAAGTATATAATAGGTCATTTGCAGCTAGCAGCACTAAAGGTCGACATCGTTCCTTTCTTTTGGCCATTCTTTTGAAGATAACGAAGCTTGCGACCTACAATTAGTCGCCATCGTTACGTCACCAAACCAGACTGCAATGTTAGTTGCATATGTTCCCGATATCACAACTTACTTAAGGTTCCAGGTTTCCTACAATTTAAATTCAAAACATACCTCACTTTATTTTGCGTAGTAGGGAGGAAAACGGAATTTTTTAATAATTGTTGCAATAATGCAGAGAGTGGACCTAACCGATATTCTTCGGCTCCCACTCAGACTTTTTGAGGATGCCTTCAGAATCAAAATATGCAGAGAGCGTCCTTGTTTCGTTAAATTCAATAAAACATGACATACTCCTCGAATAAAATGATAAAGATTCTTATAAAGAAGGCTCTATCATGACATCACCCTCCTCGTTTACCCCAAACAGAAGCATCGGACATAGGCTGGCAATACGTAAACATTTAGGGGTAGGAAAGATGCAGATTGCAAGCTGCTCATAACTGTCAAATGAAGAGATGCAGCTGACCCTTTTGCCGTTCTTGACGACCTCATCAAGCACCCTCACAGCACCCAACACGATTTGGTCATCAGCTTGTTTGTCCTCAATAAGGCCCATCACAGTGTCGATGATCTTGCCCTCATTCCAAACTTGAGATGCACCCGTCTCCGAATCGCGGGCAAGCACCAACAAATTATTCATTGCCTGCAGATACTTACACTTATTATCGCACAAGTAGCATTTTCCATCGATTTCTAGAACAGCGCTGATTGTCACTGACTACTATAGCATTCGTCCGAATAAACTTTCCCGCAGCAACAACTTCCTCCCCTTCCCTCCCTTCCCCCTTCTTCGAAATAACATTGATCTACTCAAGCTGATACATTGCAAATAACACAACAATCAACCAGTATTTATGTAGTATATTTAAATTTACATTTTAAACATTTCTTGCATCAAGCTGAACAATCGAACAACTAGCCCGCACAGTTCACTGTCTTTTGCGTTGCAAAGCACTTTGTCTAAGATGATCCTCTGACTAATATGCCCATTGAAACTTTAAAACTGCAAAAAATGTTATTGTTGAATTAACAACATTAGTTAACATTATCTTATATCTAATCATCAAGTGTTTTATATCTAATCATCGAACGCGTTATATCTAATCATCGAATTGCTCTTCACTGATAACTTATCAATCACTCTTGCATATCACATCAATAGATTGCAGCGCATATACATTCGTGTTTTCTATGCTCTAGATTTACATATTTCTGTTTACTAATAAAAGAGTTTATCCTACACGAGCGGATATTTGAGGAAAACCAAAAATTGGCTACCTTGATTCGTTGTTCCACATCACCAACATTAAACGCAAGTTTGTTCATATCGTTTGCACGATTCTCTAGACTCAATGCTGCTTTCTGCTTCTCCGTATTTAATTTCACCAAACGTTGCAATAAATCCACAATGCTTCTGCAAATCTATTTTAATGAATTGTTATTCTTTATTATTGTTTTTTAAGATCTATATAACCTTTCTACTATCCTGACTTTGAATAAAAATTTGATAATGAAAAAAAAAAGAAAAAGTACGCCAGTAGAAAACATCCTAAGACTGAGCTAGAAAGAAAATTCCATATTTTAAGGACTACTACTTCAATAAAACTATCATCCTTTTCGTTTCTTATCAACAACTGTGCAAATATTATTAGGCGTTAATTTGCGCAGGTGAAGGTTTACATTACATAAGTGATGCAGATGAAAAAGGATGCTTTATGGCGTTTGGCGATACATATGTGTGACTATAATTTGCAAACGTAATTTCTATACAAGTGAAGGGCAGAACTATAGATATTAGTAAAGAGATAAAAACAATGAAATCAACGACACTAAATCTATAGAAAAAATAGCACTGATCAATTAGAATAAAAGCGGTTTACCTATCCTTTGGTTGCAATCGAAGTGCTTCTTTTGCGTCTGTGATTCCACCTGCACAATTCTCCAATTTCTCTCTGGCCAACGCCCTTCGAAAAAGTGCTTTTGCATCGGCTCTATTGAATTCCAAAGCTGTAATAGTTATTTGTTAATTTAATCTGTGGCAAATACTTAATTCAAGCAAAGTTATGCTGGAATACGAAAAAAATTAACTAATTCAATCTCCGCGTTTCCTTTCCCCATTTGCATTCCCTGAAAATTGAAAGATCCCTTTTGATGCTCACTATGTTCCCGCACTATAAATGGCTGGAGAAGAAAAAGAGGAATGACAGGGCGGGCGGAGAGGTGGGAATAGAAGGATTCGTCACCAGCCTATATTTCCTCATAGAAAATGATACTTCATCTTTAGGGAAATCTCATCAACGATGACTGCAATCATGTACCACGAAGCTTGACATGGTCTGCAAATCTAAATAATTCCACGCCACTCATTCCTATTCTGAATAACGAATTGCGGTCTTTTTGCATCCCAAAAGATAAAAAATTACATAGTGAGTCTCGAAGAAGATATACATGATAAATTGAAGCCTTTAAAAATCGGGCAAAAAAGGGATCGCATTGAATACTGTGTTTTAGGTAAGATAAGGATTACTAAAAAAGACGGGAACGCACGATAAGCGACTTTAATTGCTTTTTTGCTGGAATTTTGACTGCTTTCTGGTGCTTACTAAATTCCGGTCTTGGTTTTGACAAATTCTATTCTCATGCAACACTAATACTCTTTGATCGGATCTAGTCGTGCCTTTAACGATATTTTTTGAAAAGTATACTACATGAATAAAAACTGAAGCACCATAATCAGAATATGCACTTTATAGTTTATAAATCGTTTTTATTCATCCCCATAAAAAGACGGCTACGTAAGTAAAAGGATTTGCCGTTATTGGGTACAAATAACGCCGAAGGCGATGGACCACGATCGGTGCAATTAATAAGCACTTATGCAATGCTAAACCGATGAGAGATTGCTTATAACAAATTGCCACATAATTATTCACGTTTTATCGCTTATGCCGTCTTCGGTTCGCATATCCCCTCTGCTAATTTATCAATGATTCCTATTTCTTGAATTCTCTAACATCTTTACTCATATTGGCACATTTGCATGAATTTAATCTATGCATCATTCATGAACGTATAGTATGATGCCATTCATGAGGAAATATGCTATCGTATCCTTATGAAGAGAATACCATAACGTTACATTTCTCTCAAGAAAACGATCACCCACATAATCGAGAGAGTTTAGTCAAGAAAACATTGTGAACTAGCAACTGCTAGAAGCATTTTTTGCTAAACAACGATAATATCTATAAATAATAATAAAGTAAATAAATATATAGGCGACAAATAATTCAAGCGATTTAGTCTGAAAGCATCGTCCAAGCACATATACGCACCCAATTGAGTCACGCATAGCGAAACTGCTACTATTATCGATGCCCAGTTGTAAGGAAGAATGAGAGTGATATATATTGCCTGCAGTTAAATAATCTGTCATTAGACCACTGAAATTTCCCAAGCAAAAAACTAAATATAGGTACTGAAAAACGCGAAATATTTTGCATAGAAAGAAATTAATGAGAGATAGAAATTCACGGAAAGAACATAGCATTAGCAAGAAATAATTCCATGAATACCACCGTTGAAAAATTGTAAAGAGGACATGGAAACCGCTTAAGTAAGCTCGAAAATAAATTTCGACACAAGAATTCATGAAATCCCTTGAGTGCTCGATTTATCGCATTGTCAGCAATTTGACACAAAACGCGATACGATTCCCCATAGGGAAATATGACCATCAAAAGTAAGTGACATTGACGATTCACTTAGACCGCAAATAATAAGAGCCGGTTATAGAGATGATCATTGATTGCATCACATATCAAATTCACTCATTTATGTTATGCTTCGAAGATTCTAAATGAGTTTTGCAAGGTGAGAAATTATCTTTCCTAAACGACATATTGGCTTCTTTTCCCCTCTTTCCTGTTCAGGAGGACGATGTGTGAGTGGTCTAGACGAACCAACAGACACAGACAAACATGAGTCTACCCTCTTTCATATCCCGAGCACTTTTTGGGGTAACACACACCTAACACTATGAATGCCATTATTTAGCCATAAGAAATATAATCTCCGGCCTAGCGACAGTTAGCTTTATTCGCAACAATGCTAAAAAACTCATAGTTTGTTCTTATATACGAACATTAAGTGCATGAACAACTCCACATTACCGATATTTCTTATTTGCATAAAAAGCCGCATAACACTGAATTCAATGATGGAAGGAAATTATGTACGATAGATAGCATCGTCGAATTGCTTCCTCAGCTGTTTTTTAACGACACAACGAAGTCTTTTTAAAATATTATCGCAAAAATTCATTCCACTGATAAAGAGCTACTCTTAAGAGCCCTTAGTGAAGCGTGAAATCAAACGATTCGCCCGAGGAAGAAAATCATTGAATAAGCTATGGATCGTTGACAACTCCACCGAGACGCGCTGATCGCCCTGATTAACGTTTGCTGTGTTATGGTTGTGGTGATGGTTATATGCCATTATTGCTCTTTACACGGAAAATACAAATTAACAGACAAAATTTGCTTGTCCGCCTCTATAAAGAATTAAATGATCGAATCCCAAATGAATGAAAGCGTTTTTGACGTGCAAAATTGACAGCTGATCGTAACGTTCAACGATGGTTCAGCTAGTTAAAACGCCATACCGTTAACTTAGAGAGGTAACTGGAATCCTACATATACTTAACGACAAACCATTTGTTGCATCTGATTCGCATCCTTCTGCATCATCCATTTTCAGCCTTACTAACGCTCTATTACGATAGATCGTTGCTCGAAGCTGTGGCTCAGGATCGAGTTGTAAAGCAGCCGTATATTGACTTACGGCCTCCTCCCAATTCCCCTCCTTCACAGCCGCATTACCCGCATCTTTCAGATCCTCAGCTGAACGTATCGTGCCTGACTCCGGCAAACGCGTCATATTACCCTGTAAAATAGCACTAAAAAAATTTGACTGCGCCATCTGTTATCATATAAGAGCGTAGAAGATATTGCAGTATGTGAAAATGTGTTGCAGCAATAATAAAAGAATTTGTTACGAATTAAAATGTAGCAATAAGAATTTGCTTTAGCGCATGAAAATATTTAAAGCGTCGATTGATAACTATAAGTGAACGATTGGCGAAAAAACTACGAAATATTGAATAGTTTAGCTGAAAATGTCAACACTTTTATTGAGCGAAACAAAGAAACAAAAATGCATCCTAAATTTATACTTTCTTAGTAATGAGTGGTAATCATTAAAAGAGTTGTGCTCATGAATAAAGTATCTTACAGCATACTTAATTATCTTAATTTCAAAAACAAAACCTTTCATAGTTTAGATAATAAAAAAAATTCTCAAATATCTCTGATTTTTTCAACAACTCTCATTAATGAAGCGCATATTTGTATCCCTTAAAGTCCATTGTGCTTTGCTAGGGATAACAACCTTGCACCATTTGATAAAGCTATTTACAAAAAAAGAGTGGAACCAAATCTTTTTTTGTCCACAATAAAAGAATTTTTGAAAACCAAAATTTAAGGATAATATTCACGCATTAGTATTTCAAATTCAGAGTAGAATTCATCAACAAGATGCAGATTGTTGTTGTGAAGCAGCCGATAAATGTTTAATTCGTTAAAAAATCGATAAATTTAGTGCCCTCTTATATAGTGCAATAAAACGCCTAGAACAGATCCAAAATTGCTAAATGGACAATTCTTCCCATGCAAAGGGGATTGAAAGAAGTGATCATATGCGAAAACGAAAGTCACAAAGTGCAAACGATTCCCCAAACAGATGACCTATAAAGGAAATTCTAATAATTCGGAACTCTAGACCTCCTCACGATAAAATGCTAAAATATTCAAATAAGTGTCTCATGATGCAGGAAGGAATAGAGAGAAAGGAGACGCGAAGCGGGAGGAAAGGTAGCTTGACATAAATATATCTCCTTTCTAAGCAATAACCACGTACCGAAAACCCCTAAGCTTTATAATCACATCTACTGAAGTTTTGATTGGGAAGAGAAAGAAAGTGGATAGGATTATAGGCCTAGGCTCGCTAAAAAGATTCTCCTGAATTTGTTTTCACCGGCTATATTCAGCTACCTTCTGCGCCCACTCCCCCTTCCCCCCTCACATCCTTTATCTTATATAGTCTGAATTCGAAGACGGCAGGAGCATAAATTAATGAAAATCCATTCGTATTCGTCTAAAAATCTTCAGCATTTAATCTTACAGCGAGCGTTACACAATCGCATCAAAAAGGCCGTCCGATTTGTTTGCAAGAATGTTATATGTGGTTCAAATCTTCAAAAATTCAATATTATAAGGTGTAGTCGATCATATTCCTCTCTAAGTCAACAGGTGGGCACAATGTCACGTGGGAATGAAATATTCCATAAAGGGTAAATAAGGGAGAGTAATAAGTGGCACATAAGCACGAGAAGGATGTTTGAAGAGGCATAATGCAGAGTGGAGAAATTTTGACTGCAACGCACACAGCACAGAGGCACTTCAATGCGGTGAGCATAGCCTTTCTCATTACACACAGCTTGCCCAAGCAGTTGCATCCCCATCCCACCTTTAACAAACATCTTTCAATCCTCATTCACCTCTCTTCTATTGTATTTCGTCAAATATAATCAGAAAGAATAGGTTAACGTATTGATAATAAAGAATTGCAATAATTGTTACTGCGAAATTGGAATAAAAATAGAAAAAAAAAACAAAGTTAATTTAAATGGTGCTTTGCAATTAATATTTCCGGAAAGGAATAAATAAAAGCTAAAGGAATATTTGTTCCATTAGCAGAACTGCTGTGGCAAAACTATAATTTTGAATGTTTTTGCGTTACTGCAATAAATCTCTTATTGTTTGAATTGTATGATTTCAAAACATAAAAATGGCTGAATAAATAGTCATTATTTGAGATTTTTCTCAATTACTGAGATTGCTAATAACAACAGCCTCATCAACGTGAAGGACTTAACCAATCAGAAACAAAAACGGGCGAAGATACAATAAACATTGGAGGATTTTCGAAGACTTTTGAAGAATATGAAACTCAACATCGAAGTCAACAATTGCCATTTTATGTCCTCAACTTTCTGTATAAATAAACCAACAAACGGTATGTGACTAGTCTTATGTCTATAACTACAGCAATTGTTTTATATTTTTTAAGAGGCCTCTTAACATCTCTTGTGCTTCGATTTCCTCGAGTGTTCTTCACTCAATTCTAGATAACCGCTCGTTATAAACGAAACAAAACTACAACAATTTTACTATGCAATCATTTCTAAACAAAGCGCAACGCCGCACAATTATTCCATCATCTTCAGTACTGAGTGATGTACTATTTTCGTACCAGTTTGGACACCCAACATTTAGAAAGGATTGCGTTCACTGCAATTTGTATAGCCTTCCCCAGTTACTCCCCTCTCCCTTCCCCTTGATCCTACACCACTTATTCCTCAATCTTGATCCTACACCACTTATTCCTCAATCCACTGCGATCCATCATGCAAATATATTTGTAAGCTCTCCTTAAAAGATGTCACCCCCCATATCTCTACATTGGAACCATTTCTTCCTTTGATGTCGACACAATTTTATGTGGCCTTCTTAATGCATCCCTCATCAATGCGAAATGTTATAACTGAATTGCACCGTTCATTTGCAATCCTCACCTATACGACTCGACCATATTTGACGAGCAATGTACAACACCTCCGACCAACAACTCTATCAACGTGAAAGTTAGCGCAGATTTACGCCCCCCTAATAAACTTGGTTCGCTTGCAATTAGTAATATCGTTTCCGTTGAATAGCCTTTCGCTAGTAGAGGGGCACTGCCAGCCACGTCACACATCTCGTAAGTGCCCGTTTAATTAGCCATACCAAGCAAACGGCGTCCATTTATGGCGCGGCGAAAACAAATTGCACCTCTACCGACTGTGTGCACACAACAGTACCTCGGCCGATTACTCGACGACTCAACAACCCCCACCTTCATTTAGCAGTCAATTGCGCAAAATGGCACGCGAAATATTCTCAACGGTTGTCAATAAAGATCTCAACGATCGTACTAAAGGTGTCACGTTCAATGCTACCTGCGGCGTTTTCCGCAAACACTGCTATGTATAATACGGTACTGTCACGCAATTATGAATCTGTAGGGTAATTGCTGCTCTCTAAGACATGCTATGACGACCACGATGCATCGCTAAATCTTACATCAGCATGACCTCGAAGAAAACATTCTTAGCATCACCTTTCGCTTTTATTTTACGTTAACTAACCTATGGAACATCTGCCCTTTATCCCTCCCTCCCATCTCTCCCCCCCCCCCCTCGCTGTTCTTCGTCAACTAATTGGTTCGGGCAAGTGTAACCTTCACAGGGTGAAAACGACAAGAAACAAAAGAAATATTTGTTCGAACGCCGAAACAGTTGGAAAATAAGTGCAAAGAAAAAGGAGAACTTTGTTGAAGAAGCGTATATATACTCGATTATCGCCTATGCAGCGTAACAATATATAACGGATGATAAATCCCCGCGAAACAATGAAACGTATTCAAATCAAATAGCAGCATCTCAAACAAAAATAGCAACCTTCCTCAAATAACGGACGCAGTAACATTTATCGGTACAGGCACTAACAAGAGAGAGAGAGGGAGAGAGAAGGAGAAAAGAATGCAAAACATACAGGCAGGTCAATAAATGGTGTCAAGAAAGAAGCAATTTATTCTAAGGAGAAACGCCAGCTTTAAATGGACCATAGCTGCCATCGGAAGAGATGTTCACAAGCACTAAAACTAAATATTATTCACCTGAGACAATCTTCTCCTCCCCGCGCTCCAGTAGTCCACACCTCCAGAATTATCCCGAAATAAAACCTCCCATACAAAAACCATCCTGCAATATAATCTTCAACAACAAACAAAAAACTTGAGAATAAGAAAAATGGCGTTTTCTTACATTTAATATAATAGAAACGCGACGAAATCAATCGCCCATAGCTGTCAGCATATAAACAGATGCAAAACAATCGAGCATTAAGAAGAGAAATGATTACATCGATATATTTAAAAATACACTTCAACAAAATTATATACTACTTATCGACAATTCAACGTGACGCGAATAAATTCAATCACATTTGCAATGCGAACGAAATTATAAGGAGAGAAGAGAAATCATTTCGTTATCGATTCACTGCAAAGAGAATTTGATGAAATATCTTTTAAAATAGGGAATTTATTGAAAGCCGTGTTAGGAATCTTCGGTATGTGACCGTATTCGATAATTAATGCAGTAGTTTTCCGTTCGCTCATGAAACCACTAAGCCACCGCTCTCAACAATCTACTTCGCTGGATTCTTGCATTGCAGAAATATTGTATTTACAAAAAAAGGGAACTAACTAGGCTTTTTTCTTCATTCCAAAGAAAAAAACAGCTTTAAAATTTCATTTAAAAATTCTAAATGAGGCAATTTTTAGCGATCGCATTCAATGAATCGCAGTCCCACCGAATATCCCGAAAAATAGCAATCGCTCGCTGCATTAAGCATCAATGATGTAAACTTTGAAAAACGGTGATCCTCAAAAATTTACCAACAATCTACGACTTCAATAATCCCGCAAAACCTCTCTCCTTCCAGAAATACTACAACATTAAAAAATATAACAAAGAGAACTTCCAATATCAACTTCGTGATTGCAATGCGTATATTAATGAAGAGGAAGTTATGAGAAATAATCGAGATAACAATAAGAGACTCTTCAATATTCACATGCTGATGAAGGCAGTGTAAAAATTCAACATCCATCAACAATTGCAGCAGCGACACTTCTTTGAAACAATGAATCGAGAAAAAAGGAAGAATGTCTGATTAAATATAATTTAATTAGCTTTAGCCCAGTTTGATTTCCTCCCTCTTTTCACTTCAAAACAACTTTTATCTTCGTCCTTATGAAGGTGTGCGCTAAAATTCTCAACGAAGCAAAAAATCCAACAAGAATTGCATTCTCTCTTAAACTATCGCTCCTCAACCTTAAATAACATTTATAAGTTGATCCTCACTGAAGTTAGTCACCAAATACTTATCCATAAAGACAATACAAACAATACATCGAGTATCTAGTGCTAAATTTCTGAACCTTCAAAGATTTGTAATCATTTCAGTGAGTTTCTAAGCCTCGAGACCGATCCGTATAAGATAGAAGTTGGATGAAAATATAGAACAGCAGTACTGCTGAGCACATTTGGTATCGCCCCATCGCTCGACTGGTATCAGACCAATTATTTACAAGCAGATATATTTGCAAAATCGCTGGCAGCTCACACAGCGATGCAATAGCACTATGAATCCGGTGAGAGAAGTGAGAAATATAGAGGCAATCAATGAGATGAAGTGATCAAATGAGCCAATTTACAGCGCATTTGCCTCCCCTCATTGAACCCTTTTTTAGAAGACGAAAAGAGTGTGAGGGGATGACCAAGAGAAGGCTATGCATAAAATTCCTTGGTAGGTGCCTTCTGATATGCATATGAATAGTGTGGCGGTTGTTTCGGTTCGTCGAGTGCATAGCTACCCTCATCCTTCTTGCGCATTCGATAAACAACGAACATCACCAGAAGAATCGCCGCAAGAATGCCAACCACCACGCCACCGATAACAGCTGAAAATTCAATTATTTCTTAGCACTTGCATGCAATTTTCTGGACCCTTTGTCAACAAATCTCAATTCGAATCAAATAAAAATGTTGTCCGCTCACGATTTATCACTTCAATGCCAAGAACAAATCATTAAATATTCTCGCATTCCTTTATGATTAGACACACAAACAATAGTTTCAATACGAACGTTATCGTCAAGCCGTCTCACCTCCTCCCCTACAACAAACGTTCATAACAACAGATTGGGGATTTTCAAATTTAAGGACATACTTATGTGCAAAGCAGTGAACGCCTGATGGCCATTAAGTTCACATTAAACAGAGCAAAGAGAATGCAGTGTTAATTCATGACTCAAGATCGAGATTTATGAATTACTTAGCCCATTCTTCTCCACTATAACATTTGGTTGCTCGAGATCAATTTGCTGATGTAAAATGACCTCGACAACCAAACCGCTCACAAACACTATAATCCCTCTCTCTCCCCCTAGATCCGCCCTCAATGGCAGTGAAAACGAGGAAGCCTGTAATCGAAACCGCTGAGAAAGTGAGCTCTTATCGGATAATGACGTTGTATAGGGACAACGTAAGCGCGTAGCTAATTTGAAAATGTGCCACTGGCCATAAATAGGAGCATAAGAAATGCGATCAACCATCTGCACCTCTCAAAGGATCCCTTAGCTCTTAGGGCTACAAAATAAACGACCCGAATTGAGAACAACACACCCTTGACCAGAGGGACTCTATTAAACGACTTATTGTTATGATTACCAAACAGTAGCAGAACAAGAGGTTGATTCACAAACGTAATGTCGGCTCACGACGCTCCCTCAGTAAGCGCCTCTTTCAATAACAATCAAAATGAAGCAAGAGCATGCCCAAAAAACCCTCTCCCTACTCATTTCTAGTGAAAAACACAGCACAATTTCTACTTTAAAAAACATATCACAATAGCCCACAAGTTTTATCGACAATCAAATCAACGCAGCCATCTGTGGAAAATAAGATAAAAACCTCATTAAGTCATTATCAGTTCCATACTACAATGATACTACGTGAATGGCTAGCAATCAGAACGATTCACAACTTGAAACACCCAAACCGAATTTAAGGATGTTGCGTTTTATGAGTACTCTCCCTAGCCATTTCGACATTCATTCCCCACAAATGACAGACGCCGAAAATGATGCAGAAATATTGCTCTTTTGATGGGAAAAAATCTACACATCGCAGAATCGGAGCTCGAGCTACAGCATTGAAAACCTTGGTAAGATCTTGCACGATTGTTGAATCTTTCAAATTCACAAAAAGGTGAAAAAAAAACCACTCAAAATCTGAGTATTATAAGTTTCTGGAGTTTTTAAATTTGGATAGATTGATTAAGAGGGAATGTCGCCACCGATCTGCAACTACAGCCAAAAACCTAAATTGTGACCAAATGTTGTCAGAACTTGCAAATCCTACCTTACTATGCTGAAAAACCCAACGACTTAAAATTTCAGTTAAAAACATTAACTAATGACAAGTTTTATAAAACTGAGCAACTAGTACTACAAACAGAGCAAAGTAAGCCCAACAGTGATTCGATAATCTCTAATAAAATATGCAGGATAATGGATTCAAATTTCTGATAACTCGATCGTCTATACAAAAGTCCGTCTTCCATAAAAGCTGGTCCTTCTTCGATACAAGCGATGCAAAATGAAAATGGGATCAGTGCAAAATGCATCCAAAATTTTGCGCCCTTAAGTATTTATAGCTTATTTCAATTTGGTGGATCAACGTGAAAAACGGTGTAGAGAGTAATCTTTGATGCGTAACATATCTATCGAATTCCCTAATTCTAGCTTCAGTATTTACTAAGTGGAAATTACCAGCGCAGAGACAAAAACAGATAGAGGCAGACAAACACAACAAATGCATAGACGATGACACCCCTCAAAACCTATTTTTTCCAAGGAAACGTGCAAAAGTGCATAACAAGAGGCATTTTGAAGGACGCAAATGCGACTAGATTTTAGTAAGTAAACAATTGCTAAATTATACATCACCTTGCGGTGCGCATAAAGAAGCTCATACTCGAAACGCTATCCTTCCATATGAGAGCGAATATCTCTCTGTGACTCTCACTTATTTTGTATGTCTTTTCAACACGGGGAATGGTGATGTGCAAAGCCGAAAGGAGCAAATGAATTACAAACGCAATAAAGCGTCGAAATGAAAATCGTTAACGCATAAATACTTTGATATAAAACCACCACTCGACGTATCCCAACGCTGAAATAATAGTGCCGACACTAGCAGACTTTTCAAAACGAGTGAAAAGTAGTCGACTTTGTTGAGTCGAAGAACGGGAGAAGTTTTAACTT
Source organism: Baylisascaris procyonis (assembly GCA_037389465.1). Lineage (NCBI taxonomy): Eukaryota > Metazoa > Nematoda > Chromadorea > Rhabditida > Ascarididae > Baylisascaris > Baylisascaris procyonis. The sequence continues at coordinate 496,096 of JAZARR010000231.1, read as the reverse complement.
GAAATTTAATTTAAAAAAATAAAGTGAAACATCCACAATAAAACCACAATTTAAAGGAAAAAAAATTCACAACTGCATTTGGACTTCAGCAATTTCTTTCTAGAAGAAAAAATAAACCACAGGGAAAATGCAATGAAATTCAAAAAAAATCCCTTTCAGCCAGACAGGAGAAAAAAATGTAACACAGTTGGTATTCCATCCCTTTCACGCTTCTGTTTCACTTACACATACCAAATACCAACGGGTCTCTTCATTCATCACATTAATGCCAAGGCTTAAGACCTTTATCAAAAACTTTATGCCTACCGCACTATCTATATTCTTGAATGTCACATTTGTTATGGAGCTTCATCGAACGAGACGGTGTACACTTTGTCCTTTCCTTTCCTCTTCAGGTGTGAAGACACGAAAAATGTTTATCGCGCAAGTATATAAGACTATCTCCCTGCACAAGCGTTCGATAAAGGTATGAATCGAGGTAACAGGTAGCAGCAAGAGCGGAAGGCGGTTGTACTCATTGAGAAAATGGCAGATTAGTTTTTTTAAATATGTTCATTGCTTTGCAATGCGTATTCCCATTAACCATGCGCGTCAAAGCATGAACCGTTTACTGCCCACAGCTTACTCTGCTGCAGATTAGCATATATAAATATCACCAAAACTCAACGGCTCATCTCTTATTCATTTAATGTGGACTTTTCTACCTGAACTCGTACATCCTGACATCAAAAACACCTCCCTTGTAGTAACAGTGATAAAGAGAGTCATTACATCTCATACGACAAGCTGACGTTTGCATCTTTTGAGAACCTACTTTCACATCTGCAGCGATATGATCCTAAGTCATAAAATTAGCACACGAAACGGTAATCAATCCCTTTTCTTTTAGATGGTACTCTCATTCACATCTCATATTACAAAAACTGAACACATCTTCCAATCCTCTCAACGCCGATGAATTTTCTGATAAAACCGATTGTCACCTCATTCACCGTCAACAAGCCTCTTTATGCAAATCGCAACGTCTGTTCAACAAAACATACGATACATGAGGAATGATTAAATGAAAGATGGGCCGACGATTAATTATGTCTGCCTGCTGGGTCATTCGACGCCATTCTCCAATACCGAATCGATCCGGAAGAGAGGAAATTAGGTTGTGATTGTATAAACATCAGCAAGAAGCTCAAAACGATACCAAAGGATTGCAGTTTAGATGATGCGAAGTACCATTAGTGCATAAAATGCCTCAAGAATGATCCATAATGTATTTCAATAAGCGAATGAGCACCAACAATTCGTTTAGTTAAAAGTATCTCATAGAGCACAATGAAATCGAATATCTCGACTAAGCCTTATTTCCTTTCCCATTCTTACGACTTATTTGATGACTTTGCTTCCAAGCTTTCTTTGAACAGCAAACTCTATACGTGTAAATCCTGCAGTGTTTTTGGGGAGTGAGTGACGAGTCGCTTAATCATTTCCAACAACTTATTCCTCACCTTCGTCCCACATAAATTCAAAACGTTTGATATATAAATATCTTATATCAAACGTCATTAATTGGGTGATCCCAATCAAAGCGAATCTCTTCACCCGTTCCTTTGAAGATCAAAGAACTTAGGTGGAAAAAAAGTTAAAAAAAACAAACAGGAAAGCATCGGAATCATTCGCACATGTAAATTAATCACCTAACAGACGATCGCTAGAACTATTGCCTCTTAACTGCAAGAATCAATTAAGATCGCCTTTAAAATGCAGATCTCACAAAGATTCCCTTCTGATTTCTCCAATAAAATTACTGCCAAAATCCCTAATAAGCACTTAGTTGTTATGCAAAACTTCATAATATTAGTCAATTCATTGTCCCCTTTCATTAGCCGACTAACCTAATCCCCACTTAATAACCAATGAATTCGATGCTGATAACGATGGCGTCTAATGGACGTGTTGTAATCCAAGGAGTCAACGAATGGTGAGCGTTCTTTCGGCGAGTTACGTTGTTCGAAGGGCTGCTGTTTTGGTGCCCATTCATCAAATCCAATGTCAAAAGCAATGACGATGACAGCATCGCTCTTTCCCTCCTCACCGCTCCGTACCTTAGATATTTTTCTTGCTCGATCTAACTCCTTCAGTGCACTGATTCAAAACGATGATCTGACACTTATCAGAAGCAGCAGTGTCCACCACAATTAGTACGAATGTATTAGAGAATTGTGTATGACAAGAGGATATCTGCAAGTCAACCAAGCAAGCGGTCAGACGCGAATCGATGACCCCCCGTGCTGATGTGCTCGAATGTCGCCGCCTCAACGGTCTGTCCCTGGTCGCTGTACCCCCCAACGTATGCATCTCTCTCTCGCTCTCCACCATCTCCTTCCTTTCTCCAATTCTGCGGTTAGCTTGCATGTTCGCAATTGTTCTTCCGCCTCACTTCCTTGAATTCAATTCACTAAAGCATGCTAATCAAGTCGGATACCCTCTGCCTTAACAACTATGCTACGATGCACGACAAGAATGCGTAAAAACAAGTGATCTATGCTTCACAATGCCTCCTCAACAGCAAACACTAAAGACTCATTCAAAAAAGGCGTTTAGCCGGAAAATTCCCAAAACAGAAGTTAAACTACTGGTAAACAACACCCCATCACTGCCCAGCGAACATGATTGCACAACCGATGAATAAAAAAAGGCTTTCGAAAACAAAATAAACTGTCACAAAAATCTCCTCAAATGACTCGAAAAGTAACAACGGGATTCATTCCCGGAGAGAATCGAAAGTCGATTCTTCGATATTTGCATTTTTCAAAAAGTTTCCAGTGGGAAAATTTTGAAAGTGCCGAACAGGTGACTCAGGCGCAAGCAAAAACAGCGCAAGGCAACGCGGCCTCGATCTACGACCTTTCAGTATCCAGATAAAGTTTATCTATAAATCTACTATTGGCCTTTCACATTCGCCCAAATTGTTTCACATCAGCAAATGGGAAATGTGAGCAACTTTCAGCACACCAAACATGAAAGCGAAATAAGGCAAAACTTGAGAAATGTTGCAAGCTCTTTGAAGTTTCGCATCAAAAAAACTGCCACATTTGGCAGCATACAATCGTAAATATTCAGCTGAAAGCTTCGGATAACTTTTACTCAAACCTGCCAAAAATGCACTCTTTAAAAGGATCCTCGAAACAAGTCACACCTTGACCTAATATCATATGTTTTACACACGCTCTCTGCATCACAATGTGTTCGATACTATTCAAAACAGATAAGTATTTTAACAAGCTACTTCAACGACTATGAAAGTATTGTGTTCGCATCGCTTTCTTATGAAACTATTTTTCGTATGTACCACTCGCAATTCACTCATAATACTCGAAGAAGTTATTTCTTGGGCGATATGCACCTCAAATTCTATAATAAAAGATGAGGTCGGTCCATTTTAGTGTTTAACAACGTCGAGTCGCTGTCAGCGCGGTGAGGACTTAAAGGTAAAGAGATGCAGGACGCGACCCACCCGCCCTTAGTACACTCACTGGATTGCCTTCGCAGATGTTTGTAGAAGATAAGAAAGATGGCAGAAGATGCCGGTCGCCACCATTGCAAACATATAAATGTGCGCCGACGATACATTCCAAGCACTAAGACAACGCAAGAAGCACCTTGGCGCCTTAAGACCCTAAGTCCCCCTAATGTACATCATAAGCACATAACCATTTTCTCTCCTAAGAAACGCCCCGCTGAAACAAAAACATGCAGCTGGAAAATGAATATGAAGCCAAAAGACCACCTCCGTGCCATGAGACATCAAGTAAACTGCTGCTAAAGGCAATGGAGTCAGGTAGGAAAAAGAACTTCTAGAGGGATAGGTAGAGAGGATGGGAAGTTGTGGACCATGCTAAGTTGCTATCAAAGGCCAGACAAGAAAGTAATCACGGTAGCAGATAACAATGTCCTACATGTCTGCACATATTCATCAAAAGGCAAACTGACACTCCACTCCTTTCTCGCCGCCCCCCCTCCCCCCACATCCTTAAATCCACTTTAAGGTCAAGCCAACCTCACTCCCGACAGGTTTTAATAAAGGCAAGTCGCTCGCTCAATCAAAAGGAATGCCGACGAGCAAGAATGTTGGCCGATCTATGTCAGCGACTCCAACAACGGCTAATTGCCATTGCCCCCTTGTTCAACGTTAATGTAGAGAGATGCACCTTCATTCAATCCACACAACGCAAACTTTTGCTGTAATCCATCGCACATTCCTTACAAATGCAATACGTCTTAAAAATCACTTTACAACCATCCATTTTTAATGCAACGCCATCCATCTTTCACTTCCGCTGGAAAATTGCTCCCAAAAATATGCAAATAATTTCATGGAAGTTGATGAGAATAGCATAAAATTTCGATTAAAAACCCCATTCTCCATTCAAATCAGCAAGAAACCAATCTTTTCAGATAACCACTTGAAGGTTGGACAATCAAATTGCCGAACCCCTTAGCGATAATCATATCATAGGTTCACCTATATGTAATTCACAAACTATTGCGCAAAGAGACAAAGAGAAAGAGCGAACAGTGAACACTAGTGGAGCAGGTAAACGGCTTAAGCGATGATTGCACGATCGCGACACAACTAAGGTGCAAGTAGAGAATGTTGCCCTTTTGCTGAATCTAAACAACAGGTAGGTGACCCCCTCCACGGCTCTAAAAAAAAGAATCCATGAGAGCAAAAAACATCAAAGAGTTCACTCTGACTTATCTATTTTCAATGTCATAGGAAGCAACTGCTCGACACTTGCCCAACAACAACGGAAACACCAAAAAATGACCTGAGGATTCTGAAAAAACCTAGAAGATCACTACTCCCAGCCCTTCCCTCCCCTTACCCCTCCCTCTTTTAAATACCACCAACGAATACTTCATTTGCAAATAATAACAAATCGGAAATCGAGTACATTCTTCATCACAATAAAGGAATGTTTTTTCTCGTCTATTGCATGATTATGCAGAATAATTTCTCATCTTCTTCCCGTATCGCATTGCGTTTCCCCTAGGACGAGTAAAAAAGAGAGAATCGAATGCGCTAGTCTCTTCCGTCATAGCATGAGTGGCATAGAGGCAAACAACTGCATTCAAAATGATGCATTTTCTTGAATCCATTAAAAGAACGCACAAAGTTCTATTTGCCCATTCCCACTTGAAATTAGATTTTCTATGTATGTAACGACTTCCACAAAAAATTCTCTACTTATGCAAAATTGCTTTTCCAAATGCCATAGAGCGCCGCCTAAGTTTAAAATGCACACCATTGTAAACTTTCGATATTGTGAAGCGATTCTGTGATCGCGTATTAGAGACCGTATTTGGCGCCGCCAGAAGGTTTAAACGGGCGCTTCACAACAAGAAATCTTGCACTCTAGAAAAGCGACAACTCTATGAATCAAAATGTTCAGTCTATATAGAACGTATACAGAACTGACGACTTTCGGCAATTATTACTAATGAAAGCGGACATAAAACGATCATCCCCTTCCCCTTTGAGTTATCAAATCTGCGATCTTTCCATCACCACTTTGGAAGAAGTGAGTCCTTCACATATCGACATATGGAGAACGGCTGCGCCAAAAAAAGGAAAAAAAAAATTGCGTGCTGTTAATATTTCATCTTTTCTCCATGAAAAACTGTAAGCAAAGAAAGCTCTCTATTTATAAACAATTATATCGAATCAGAAGACATCTGAGAAACAATTAAACAAGAGTGCCAGAGGAGCTAATTGCATATACGTTTTTTGAAGTTGCGCCCACACCAACCAACCCCATTAATTGCCAACTTGCTTGCAACAATTCACCTGCAATTCACGATCCAACTGTTTTCACAAGCTTTTTAGAAACGAGCTTTTCGCTGCGACCGATTAGCGTAATATGAAAACCTAACTAGCCGGATATGCATGAAATTTTTTTTGCACCATTAAATATCTAGACTTAGTTTAAAATTTGGTGGAGAGAGATTGCATTGTCGGTGTAGGAGGTCATTCTACAGTTTGCATTATACCTTCAAATTTCGCAAGTCGATATTCAGTGTTTCATGAATTCTCCAAATTGGACAGATACAGAGGGACACATGCATGCAAACGCCCAGGCACAACATCGCCAGGATGCGTTTTGCAACTGAAAACTGCAGACGCGCCAGTCTGCAAGCGCGCACAAAACAGGGACTCCAGTCTCGTCTTACCCCTCAAGAATCGTGTATATAAAATATGCCACAACACGACATCAATAGCTTTAATGTGATCGCTATCGTACAGGCAGTTGCATAAGCACACTTAATTTCGTGCCCACTTCCACTTTTTACAAAACTGTGCACACAGCAATCCACTCACTGCTAAAGTGTTGCATATTTCCATTCCCATAAACGCACCAACCGCAGCAGAAGGCAACCCACCTTCGCATCGTTGTGTCATTTACAATGCACCCCCTATTCCTCTTTACAACCAACAATATATTAATTACAGCTCTGTGCACTCCATCGTTTGCACTACGAAAAGACCGCTTCCAGCTCTCAAATAATATCAAAGGCTAGTCGCAGACAGAATCCCGTCGACGAAAATGCAGATATATGCTGAGGAAGAATATGAGGAACATAAGAAGTGAACATAGCAAGAGAGAGAAAGAGAGAGAGAGAAGAACAAAAAGAAACTAGACAGGGTCGAAATTGTACGGAAACGCGAAGAACTATGGAGATCAACGTAATGGAATAGTGGGTGATGAAGACAAGAGAAGATAGGGGGACGAAAAGAACGATGAAAGTGATCTGTTGCTAGCCTTTCCCGTTCGTTGCGACTCAACGATGAGAGTAGCAGATGCGGACGACACATCGTTGAAACAAGATGCACCCTAGCGTGCTCATTCGTCACCCCTCAAGCCCATAAACGTAAAGAGACACAACGAATCCAATTATCTGTTTTTCTATTCGAAGCTTATTACCACAAAAATTATCCATGCAGATGAAGATCGAGTGATGTAAATGCATAAGAAAGAGGAGAGGATTATGAAATGAAAGGATGAAAGATGCAGAAAAGGAAATATCTCCTTCCAATCATCTCCTTTAACTTTTTAAATCAAAAAAAGAAGACCTGAACCAACCAACCATCACTGCTCTTCAAAAGCCTTTTTATGTTGCCAATGAGGGCTGAGTAAGACAAAAAGTGATTTTCAACAAACTTCCAAAAAAAAAGACACAAAGAACAGAGAAGAAGAACCCAGCACAAATGTGATTAAGTGTGGGAAATGATGCCACGTAACACCAAAGTGAAAACAAATTGTACCACAACGGTCGAATTCTTAGTCGACACAGCACTCTGGTGAGAAAAAAGCACAATAGGAACTGCTCAAAAATGAATACAAAGAGGTTAGATAATCGTTCATCGCTCCTCGAACACATTTCAGTAATTCATGACATAAAGGAATAGCAACTGACCAGCAAGAATACCGGGTTTGAGCAAAACGTCGATTGGGGCATGTCGATCCTCTTCAAATATTGTGGGGGGAGGGGTACGTGCGGTCGTCATCTCCGGTAACGATTCCCTTGATGGCGTTGTCCTTGTTGTTGTTGGTTCTTCTTCTATCCGCACGTCCTCCTCCACCGGCCTTCGTTCGATTTCATGAACATTTTCCTACAATATAGTACAATATCCGCATAAATTTATAAGAATCTGCGGTCTTTTAAACCAAGTATTCAAGCAGCAAAACAGTTGGTTATCATCTCTCAAAAATGATCTTAACTTATCCAAAGTCCAACGTATTTCAACACCTAATCAGCCCCAAACACCGATTGCCTATGGGTGTTGCAAATAAATATTCGGAAGAAACGTGAACAAAACGATCCAAAATAGCTATAAAACAACGCAACATGCCAAAGAACTTTGCTGCATTCCCATACGATCACTTAAACAAAATGACCATCTCAATTTCTCTCTCCCCTCTCTCTTCAAAAAAAGCAGTTGCCACCTTCATAGAACTCTATAAAGATCACTCGAACAGACAAGATAGAGAGAGTTTACATGTAAAAAAATACTACCTATTCAACAAGAAACCAGACAGACGAAGCTACCAGTAATGGATGCTGATATTGCTTCATTGATATCAAAGTTTTTTCGCTCAAAGGAATTAGGGAAATTGCCCACATAACAGGTGCTGCCATACGTGAAAACAACTAAGACGTCTATTTCACTTCCTTATGCCGTTCTGTAGCGCTCAGTTAAATGTAATAATTAATAACACACATCACTAAAGAAGCGGAGAATTCTAAATCCTCATATGTCCACAAACCAAGAAAGAGCTGTACAAAGAGTTTAGATAGGATGAGCAGAAAATTGGCTAGATAAAGGGAACGTGACTGCGGGTGGGCATGTAATGTAATCAGCGAAGAGTGCAGCACAACGGCGCAATCAGACTGATGCGGACTTGATGCGAATGCAGATGTATCCCCACTGAGAGCACCTTAAATTAACGAATACATTCGACTCCTATACAAGTCCCCAAACCATCTTCAAACACCTCCCATCAGCATAGAATCCCCAACAATGTCGCCAATCACGCATAGTGCACTCTCTTTCGCCCTCATCCCTCCATAAGATCCTAATAAAATACCGAAAAATCTTTTCTTTTATATCCTTCTTGTGAATCGAAGCATTCATTCAAAATACCTCTTTAATATAGAACAAATTAACAGACTCCAAACAGTCAAGGAAATTGGACATGATGACAATCTAGTATCATGCCAACGTCATCACACCTAAAAGATATCATCGAGAATGAGAACACTCTAAAAGGAAATGCCAATTACAACATCCTCCCTTCGATCTGTTTTAAAAGAGATGCACTGATTTTAACAATGTCTCACAGCAAACTGCATTCAAATAACCAAAAAATGGGAGCAGCAATACGATGAAGTATAAGCACATACATAGTGTGTGCGTGTAGCACTCGTAGTTTGTTGCGTTACCACAGGAGGCACGTTGATCGGCGGAACTGCGCCTGAACCAGCCACTTCATCTGCATACATTCATTAATAAGCAAGAACTAGCTAATGATTAAATAAAGCTCCGCGGAATGCTGTTCGCGACAACAATGCTGAGAAAGACAGGGTAGTAAGGGTCATAAAGATGTATAATGCTGCATGTTATCAAGTATCATAAACGAACTGTTATCATTCAACGGTATATTCGAATTCCACTCGGAATCTTCTAAATGATATGAAAATCACAAAATCACTTTAGAATAATGCTTGCAAGTTGATATGTTTCAGTCGAGATGAATTTAGGAGGGATAAAAGTCGAAAAAACTGATTTATAAACGTATAAAATTTTCCCATTCCTCAGCCATAAAATTAGAAGAAAACTTCGGAATGCAAATGGAAGCCATTTGCAAGATGAAGAAATCGAAAAGTACCATCGGGTGAGCCGGACCCTTCAACAACATCGCCGTCCTCATCGTCTGGTCCTATGCCAGATGCCTCCCATTCAATATCAGCAGCAGCGAGATTTGTCTTCTTTCCATCGGAAGGAGGAGTGCCACTACCCTCCACCTCCTTAAATCACATCAATATTATGATTTAATTAAGGCAATATGCTCATTACATCAACTGCTACGTCATATTCTACTCTATTTAAATTTGTGTCACAAGATCTTTAAACTTGCAACAACTTAATGAACTGAAGCATTCGGAAAATTTTATTCAAATTCTTTTTTACTTTCTGCTGTTATTCCCCCTTTCCTTTTCTTCCCTCTCATTCTCTTCATGAGAGCGCGCAAAACTTTTCGATGTTTCGAATACTTTCCTCTTTGTTTGGGGAAATTTTTTTTTCCAATGATTTGTAGCTTTCATTTGCTTCCTTTCTGAGCTTTCAAATTCGCTATTCGATAGCAGCATCTCATCTTAACAAAAAACAACAGCGAAATAACCTATCAATTTATCAAACTTCTAATTTCGAAGCAGAATTATTCATTAGAGAGATGTCAGAATCTTGCAAGCTTCATGCGATCTCGATTATTAGCAGACGGGGATGCGCTAGAAGGTCCCCAATTAGGCGGCAGTGAAGTGGGACACACCGGCCACATTGCCGACGACATTCGTTTGTGCGCCGTCCGTTAGATGACCTTATAAATGGATTATCGCTGACTGCTGGTGCTGCGCTACAGAAAGCGGCGCAAATGGATTATCGCTGACTTGCCGTATACTACAGAAAGCGGCGCACACTATCCCACCGAAGCATAGTGCCCATTCCACCTCTCTTAATGGGGACATTTGATAGTGCCATGTTTACCCATAATACACGTATTACACTTCCCATGAAGGGTATTTACACCTTATAGACGTACTCATGAAAGAGCGATTCACTTTTCATAATTTCAGTAGCACGCTGAATACGCACGAATAAAAAATCGAATATCGCAGCTATGTTAGTGGACGAGACGCAAATTTAGACTGAGACCGAGTGAAGAGAAGGGGAGAAAGACGAGGGAGGCAACGGAAAGATGAAGAAGGCAGAAAACTGATCAAAAAGTTAACAAAAGATAAACGATTCTCTATGAAACGACAATATAAAACCTATCAGTAATATTCAAGACGAATGAAAGAAAGAAACGAAAATTTCATTTAGTAATCTCTTTCAAAGTTTCACCTATTTGATATTATTTATCTTTTTCTCTAAACTGTAACACATATCACAAACCATAAACCACCGGCAACAATAAACAAATAAACAATATCCTAATTTTTCAGATATTAGCCAAGTTAAACCTGATAAGCGCGCTCATCCCTCAAATATGCACATTCTAATCATCAAATTACGTACAATTTGTTGATTCGTACAAAATACATTTCGGTAAATGGCAGCGGGCGAAAGACGAACACAAAGTATTCAACGAGGTGCCGCAATATTGGCAAAGCCGAATAAGATGAATAATAGAGGTATAATTACAGATAGTTTTCCCATCGGGAAGCGGGCATTAATATTGAGGAATAATACCTTTGAAGAGAATATGATCGAAAATGGCTTTTTGTTTCTATGACTAATCCAGTCTAGCCGACGAAATGATTTTATACTCCATAAAATACAGCTCAGCAGAGAGTGGTTTCAGCAATGTAATTCAATCCCATCACTTGCCGCATGCGGCAATTACAATTCAATCGCAGATTCGTTATGTTGTGTTATGTTGTGCCTCAAACTATGCTACATTCGATAGAACTCATAACGAACATGTGAAAATGAAAGAAAAAAGAGAAAGAACCGAAATCAAAAGATGTGTAAGCATCTTAACCACCCAACAATTCATCTCCTCTCTTCTCATTAACTGTGTTCGAAAATCCCAATTCAACAGTGCCTCATCTCAACCATTCAAGCGACCCTGATTCAACAATGCTTCCCATTTTCACATACGTCTGTGTGCTGGGCATTCCTCTTCAATGTGTACAGTTGATGCAACGTCATAAAGCCAATATAACGTAATAGCACCCATAAAAGAGGCATTCAAATGACGGTAAACGAAATGCACTGCGAAAGGCAATCCTCTGTTTGCTTTGTTGCTGAGAGAAGCAAGTTGCCGGCTCTTGCTCTTCTCATATCAACAAACTACACTGAATTTATGAATAAGAAATTAATGCATGTTTACATAGGACTCCGAAAGTGGCAGCTTCAAAATACCGAATAAGCACTCTACCAGCTCCACTAGAATTAGAAATGATCATCAAATACCACAAGGAAGTTTTTGTGCGGATATTAGAGTTTACAAATTCGTTTTCCAATATGTTAAACGTCTCGAATTCTTTCGCCTCATTATTACAAGCAATAACAATGAATTTTTTCCCCAGGCCTCAACACAAGCAAGCACTGACGAATATTGTTTGCAAAAGAAAGGTATATTTCTTTTGCTTTTGCAAAACTCTACTTATGACCTAAGAACCAAAATACTTCAGCAACAGCACCTCCGAAGCAAACCTCTGCTTCAATCTTCTAACCCCTCCCCTCTTTGTACCGGAAACGAGAGAAAAAATTCGCAGAGGAGAAGATAAAGCAGCAGGGTTATTAGAAACCTCTGAATACCTACACTACTGCCACCAATTAGTGTCCGTCGCTTTAATCATGTATATGAGTCGCATAACGCAACTACAGATAAGTGTTAGCTCTTATCACCTAACACAACCCTTTAAGCTTCATGCCCATTGCGTGGATCTGTGCGAGTGAAATTAGTGACAGATGGTGATGAGGGAGTAGAGAAAGAACTGAGAAAAAAATGAAGATGACAGCAGCATATGGGGAGAGAGATACAACTGCATGTGTTACAGGTCATCTATTATAGTGCCATCGAAGATAACCTGTCAAGTATGATATCTTCCTTCGAGATCGAGGAAGATGTTTTAAACAAAATTAATAGCTCGGTGAACTAATATTTGATTATGTGCATAGATCAGTTCTGCACAGCACAATTATCTACTCCCAAAAGATATGCATAATAAATCCTTATTCTACCCATAACTTCCATTACTATAACGTCTTAGATATCACTGCACAAAGATCGTTAAACAGTGACTTTTAAACGAACGAAATAATTCGTCACATACATCAGCACGCTTAGCATTTGCGTTATACTCGGTGATCGCTCGCTTGTCGACCGGTTTCTCGACCGTATTCAACCCCTGAAAAACACTATCATCTTTCACATCATTATTCATTTCTTCAGCTCCAAAACACACTTTGTGGAGGCAAATTCTGCAGAACGGTGCACAAATTCAAACATCATTAAACCGAAGTAATTCCTAAGCACTGGCCATAACTCTGATCTAAATGTGTCTCAACAAACAACGGTGCCAACGACCTCCAAGTTCACACTATCAACAGCAAGCTCAAAGAACCGTATAACTGACACGGAATAGAAAACATGCTCATAGAACAATCGCCCTTATTTACAATGACAGACTATATCGTCGCGAATTGCGAAAAAACATTTTTTAAACTACAGTAACATCTTCGAACAGACGTGGTGGTGGGAGAGGAGGAGGGGGGGGAGGTATATGTAGAAGGATGCTGCTGGAGCTAGAGACCTAATCAGCGGTGGGGAAAGCGAAATGACGAGAAATGCACCATTTAAAATCATAATAAAAAATAAGTCAAACTGACAAACGCAAATTCAATAAAACTTTGCACCCTCTTCAAGAAGCAGTATAGTGTCCAACATTAATTTTAATGAAGGCGCGTAGATGTAGCGTAGAGTAAAGAATGGGCCTTAAAAACTACACATGGATCTTAACAAGAAGTGCTTTATCGAAGGTGCCCGTCTGGAAGTATTTTCGAGGGTAGAGGAAAGGCAACTTCACTAGAAAAGTCAGACAGACACAACGTGGATTGCACCATAAAAGAAACGCTGTTAATAGCTAAAGGAGTGACTCCGCATATGATAGAACGCTTGGGGGCTATAACATAATCAACTCCTTCCTTACAAGACACTCGTTTGGCCCGAAAACAGATCGACAAAATCGCATCAAATTTAAAGGTAAATATGTGGTACGCCTATACTTCCTCCCACCACAGGGGGACAGGAGGACGGGGGGTTGGGGATTAATGGGGGATTCCATCCACCATAAAAAGAGCTATGAGCTGAAAAAGTTGCTATCAAAAGTTGGGCTCGTTAGCGAGCGGCATTAAACATCACCCCCAACACGTGGTAGCCGGTTGTCAACATCAATCCACTCTCGCATATGCACATTCCATAATCGCTTCAAACAAAACAATTCCAAAAACCGCCAATTAATGTTAAGACAACAACGACTGACATGAGTAATGAAATGCGATTCTATAGGTGATAACTGAGTGACACCTTAATTATATACCTAACATACTGAGGAAAAAAGTGGAAGTTTGGTTTTACCGTTGTCCTAAAATAAACCGCAATCAAGGTGAACTTGATGGTGCCTAAAAGTTTATTACTAAAAGATGCCAAATTTTGTGAATTTCGAAAACAGTGAAGGGTTTTAGAGTAAAGCTGCCCTATCAACTTGGCGTCAGAACTGTCAGTGAAAGGCGAAGTTAAGATGGACGGCTGCATATTTATTGACACTTGCAATGGACATGCTTGTGTGACAACTCGTACATCCAACGATGGGCAAATGAAGGATATAGCAACTTCCCTACCCTATTCTTTATTGACCACTAACTTAAACTCACTAATGATAGCCAACTGTTAGAATATTAGAATATTAGCCTCAAATAAAAAAGTTCTCAACTGCTCACAGTTGCCTTTATAATAGATCACCTCATTTAGGAATCAAATGCTTGCCAACCTTCCTTCCCCGCAAAAAAACCCACCAGCAACAGTAAAAAAAGTCAACATCCACTACGAGTCACAGAGGAAATATTTGCCGCTAATACATCACATCAATGCCGCTCAGTCGAAATACGAAATTATTTATTGAACTCGAACAGGATGAAATAGCCAGCATACTGCATGAAAAATTCTGACCGCTAAAATGTTCGAATTTCTACGGAAGACAAGACAACACGAGACCAAAGGATTGCACAATACCTATGGTTCAAAGCATTCAAGGTTAATCTATTGCTCATAATTTAGCAACCCCTATTTCTTCAAAAATAAAATTAAGCAACAAAGTTAGCGCTGAAAACGCTTTTGAATTGTTTACTAATTACTGCAAAAGCAATCATTCGCTAACTTCACTATTAGCATTCTAATTAACTTTCAGGGGAATTGGTTACCGCGGTTACTACGCATAACATTTTTAACTTAATATCGCTCACTTTTCAGACAAATATGAAGTGGTGATATCACTAGACAGATAAAAATTGAAGAGGAGCAGTTTGTAAGTGAACAACGAAACACAAACAATTACTACTGCATAAAGTAATCTCAACCCGATTGTCATTGCAGATCACACTTTCCACAGAAAGCCTCACTGACCTAATTAAACATCACTGAAATATTCTCCATAGGTTTTCAAAAGAGGATGGGAATTGTTCGATCTATCTTAATCAACAGCTAAATAAAACTGTCAGGGAAACATGTGAGCAGAATGTCTCCATTAAAAAACATATCTAAAATAAAGATGCAGTAAACTTCTTTCCTATCGAATTTCTCGAATTCCACGATCGAAATTAAGTGCACTCTTCTCGAACATCATCTTTCTAGTGTATTATTTGACGACTCAAAATCGTTTAGTGACTTAATTTATGGCTCACAACGAAACTTTGAATGTCGCATTCTCTGCCTCATCATAAACAGCCAAATATTCACATGTCACCAAAACGTTGATGTTGGTTAACCTTTACCAATTACCACCAACTGTCTCTTTCAATTACATTAATAGTGTAAAATTGATAAGCCAATATCCTAATGCTACTCCCTTAGCGCTTGCAGGAAATAAATGCTCAATTATATCTCATCCATGTTTACAAGCTCTCAGCGACGAGCAGTGCTTGCAATATTTGTATGAGAAACGTAGTTGCAATGCAAAACAATTTTTAGAGCCAATAAAAATGAGTGCTATACCGCTTAGAGTAATGAACAGCATTGTGCTTGGAAAACAACGGAAGAGAAAGCACAAGAATTACATTACTGAAGCATCAATATTTCGAAAAGAACATCTCAGATTTGGGATCAAACTCCCATCGAGACGTTTTTCGCATTACTGGTAGTATGACACTCGACGTTTCGGACACATAAAGCAGTAAAAAAGTAGCGTAAAATTTGGACAACTGCAGTCAAACTTCACAACTCGGACACGAGAACATAATAGGTGAGAGACCTTCATAGAACGTAGTTTGGTATAGCTTAGGAGAATGCATCCGAATGTAACAAAAAGCTTATATTCATTCCCTGCTGGTTATGAATCACTGCAGCCGACTGACTGTTAATTAAAAAATGCCGCGATGATAGATTCATATGGTGAATTCAATAAATGGCGCTCGGTTACAATAGACAACGTATAAGCAGGTTAGATAAATGGAGGCAGTAGGACGAATGCTTCTAACGTCTTGAATAAAGATTTCCCTTCCCTCTTCGCCACATCGAGACTATTACGCAAACACCATGAAGGTCGATCAAGTGGCATCACGACTTCCTATACTAACAAATCGAAGAAATATAATGAAATGTTTGCTAACCTGCGCAGCCGCTAGTGAACAGCAGAGGAGAAATAGCAGCCTTAACTCCATAACAGTGCTCAAAAGTTGTGCCCTCAACCCGGTATCATCTCGCGATTGGATTCATCCAAAATAAACAAGCCTGAAATATGGAACAATGTGACATTCTTCGCATATAACTGGACACAAAACAAGTTTGTCGAATTAACGCATGAATAACTACACTTCGTTAGTGATATAAAAACGAGCTGCATTTCGTTGGGACGTATGATGAACAATCCGCCTCATAGACCTCATAAACGAGATAACGCGTTTCATTCCTCTACAACTTGTAAATGTCATATTTCGATGTATTTCCATACTGTATTAACACGTTATTCTATGTTCTGCATCCTCTATGGATATACTGATAGGGTTACACAATAAAGCGATTGTAGATTAACTCTTTTTCTACGAATTATCGTTCTCAGCAAACTTTATCGCATCGATGTCATCTCATAGGAACTGGGAGATTTAGCGAGGTGAACGTTTCCGTTATATACTGCTGACGCAAAACAAAAAAAAAGTAGTACGAGTCATAACAACATAAAAAATATAAGTGATGAAGAAATAACACATATAAACCAAAATGATTCATCTAAACATATGAAAGACACGATTTTATCCCAAAGAGAGCAAATAAAAGAGTGAAACTATGAGAGAAGTTCGCAAACCCGTACGATCAGATTAACTGATAGTGGGAAACAAAGAAGGAAATGAGAACGAAAATAGGACGGAAAAGAACCAAAATACGAGAAAAGAAAGCTGGCACTAAGCAGCCAGCTGGAAAAATGCTGCAACGCCAAATCATTTTATATTCGAAAAACATGGAAAAACTAATTAATAAATCTTCAATTATTATCATGGATATCTCTTCAAATTAAATTTTATCTAAAACAATAGCGATAAGCTGATAACAGATAAAAAAAGAGGTAGAAAAATGATGTAATGTGAAATGAAATGAGACAGCATCCAAGAAAAAAAAACCTTTGAAGAACCTATACGAAATTGCCCAACTAGTAGAAGCAATGTTTATGACTCAATGCGGATATCAATGCGCATGAGTGCTTAAACTATGAAACAAATTGATGTGTTATAAATCAACATATGTAAACATTACTAACATTCCACTATCGCATAACAATCATAAATCTCAACAATTCTATAGCACAATGTCTTTTACGGCAATTAGGAGCGTTCTATAACGTATAACATAGAGCATCGATACGACGTAAATTGCCCCATTTGTGATGACACTATGCACAACTCGACAATCGTTATCAATTGGCCGTGTTTACCGCAAAACTGCATCGCTCCAATACACCCACTACTCGTTGTGGCAACGACAAAAAGTGTAACGCATACTACGATGTTATACGCTTTGCCAATCTTATAATGCAAAATAGAGAACAAGAACCATAATAACCTGAAATTATGGTGAATAATAGTTGCACAATCATCGAAAATCTTCCTTCCATTCCACATCTCTATCTCTTCTAAGGATCATTTATATGCAATAAAGGTGATTTTAAATGAATTTATGAACGTTTACGATCCAAAGGAAACTTTTGCATGTCACTTTCGTTGACGTTAATAAACATTTCAATCAATCAAACGATAAATAAATCCATCAAATTAGCAATTAATGCCTACTTAAGATTCAGTAAGAAAATACATTTGTTCTCTCTGTTAAATACCAATGTTATACGGGAATATTCATCGTCCACTTGCTGCCACCTTCTAAATTTGACCGATCAAACAGGTTTGCTATTCGTTGATGCCATTTCTGCTCGTTAAATTTGATCAACGGCCGATAGATGATCAAACTATTCTTTGATGGAATTTCTGACCACCACTCATCGATCATTCACATAGAGAATCAATCGGTGAATGGAAACACAACGCGATCAACTCCATCTAAGCGATTGAAGTTCATAGGATGCCGTGCCATTCCATCCAACATTCCACCTGCGACAGTTGTGATATTCTTATCACTTATCACATAGGAAAATGATAACGATAACTGTCTTCGAAGCTGTGCCACTCACATTAAATGCCACATTCATGTCATTTTTTTTTTTTTTTGCATCTTTAACTGTCAACATTTAAGCTGAGTGAATTCTTTCCGCGAAAATATGTCGCAATGTTGACATACCTCGAAGTGAATTCTTTTCTCTATGCGTACATTACCGGTAAAATTGCATAGTGCTCTTACACAGCGCAACAACATCGAGCAAACATTATTTAAGTGGTATTTATGCACTGTGTTGAATATGACTGCTATGCGATGCAACTGAAATTGCTGCAATATTTTTGCTGTTTTTCAATTCAAAAGCATTCTCTTTCACAAAGGTTTTATCGCTACGCCACATTACTGCCCCTCTCCCACCCTCACACTGCAAAAAAGGCAGTGAATATAATCGTTGTAGGGTCAACCTGCATGGCGATATGTTTGTTGCACGATGATGCAACATTGCAGTGATCAACTATGCTCACTTATAAGTACTATCAGCAGCTGATTACATCATGTTATATACCTTTTACAAAAACCTCTCCCCATCGCTGCTTACATATTCGCACATCAAAATTTATTCGGTGGAAAACGAGCCAGTGAGAATGGTCACGACATACATTTTTGTATTTCACTTTATCAGGTCAACTAATGTGCCTGTTTTGATAAGAAGGATGATAAGGTAATCTCCTATTAAACCAAACGTTTGCGCACATCATTAGCCGGAAAAAAAAAAAACTATTTTTAGGCCACATTCAACCGATCGCAATATAAAGCAGACATGGAAGTAAACGAAAAAAGTCCTCAGAAAGGGGTTCACTGAGACCAAAATCGAAAAGCGTGGGGATGGATGAGTAGGGGGTGGGGGTATTTGATAACATAGATTATATACAAAAAAAGCCTTTTAGTTGTAGCCTTTGTAGCAGGCGATTGTAAATAATGTATGGATGGATACAGATATGCATGCAAACCAACAAACGAGACGTCAACAAAATGTGTTTTATGAAAAGTTGTAAAAGCGCAACAAGAAAAAATAAAACCCTAACATCAAAGTATTTAATTCCAACTCCCTTGCAACATTCAGCCTAATCTTCTATACAAATATCAAATACGTTATGCTTAATGCCAACGTTGATACCGATAAAACATCTATGAAAATATACACTGAAATTGTGTTTGTGACAGATAGCTGGACGATCGTCGAGGAAATACTACTTCACAGCTGAATTATAGAACAACGTCTAATATATACACAGAGGCATTAATTTTTCAAGTCATCAAATTGCAAAAGCTAATTATCAATATGCAAGAGTCTGTTCTCCAACCCCAACTTTCGAACTATTTCTTTGCCTTTTTCAACTTTGCTGGCAACTGTAAAGTTATGATTTATGCCCCCCCCCCCCTCCCCCTCCAACCTTTCACCTTGACTTAGATGACACTCATTACTCTATTTAATTTTTAGAATCGAGCTTTTTTTTTCAGTTTCTCAGTGATGAACGTGTACTTTTCTAATCTCTAATCGACTATTTATGGTGGAAAAGACTGAAAATAGAAATCAAACATATTTGGAAAAATAAAAAAATAAACCGAACATAGAATGAAGCAGAAAATTGCCACGCCACCTATTTCAATCTGCATTTGTGATGTTGCTGTTGTTCAACCACAAATAAACAAACCTGAAGCATTCGTTAGGGTGCAATTTAGCGCACCTGTTAGAGCAATGCCATTCAACTATACGTAAATTTTGTTTGTATTCCTATATCACTCTTTAAAAAACCTTAATGGCTTTTTATAAAATTGCAGTCACATTTAATTTTTTTTTTTTTTTCCGATTTAGACATATTTTTTCATCATTGGCTCCTATAGCTATAATCGCAGTATGTGACACGGGAATCTCGCATCATTCTACAAATATTGACATCGGTAGATATTTAACACTGCACAAAATAGTCATGAATTTTGCGCAAACATGCGAAGCAATAAACGATTTGTACGTCAAATAAAACGTGCGAAAACTTTTTGCAATCGAAAATTCCGAGAACATGGATGGAAAATTTAATGATATTAATCTATGAAAACGAATACTTATTCCTATCTTCTCTATTCACCCCCCCCCCCCTCAAAATCAAAAAAAAAGCCAAAAAAATTGATGCGGAACTTGACCGATGAAAAGTAGCTCGTGCTCACGACGAAAGGTAAATTTTTTGCGATGTATGAACGGTGAACTCGGTTGTATCAATAAGTATAGGCACATCTTGGCAAACAGACCAAATGTTTACTCAAAAATCCATCATTACGCACTTCTCCCTGTTCATTTACTGCCGAAAAAATGAAGATACTTTACATTATACGATTTTTTTCTATATAGATTTTCCTATTTATATAATAATAATATTTGAACATATATTACAATACTAATATAGAGTATCGTTTATGCAAATTTTAGATAGATAATGGGACTATAACGGTCAGCGTACTCATTTAAGCGCATAAAGCTGTGGGATATGCGAAACATGAAGGTGGGCTTTATTTCTGATTGCAAGTGCTTGCAGCATAAGCCACCCGTAGTGTGAATTGAAGCTTTGCGCTGGACAGGGCTTTAAATAAGAAATAGGTGAGGATTAGCTGCAGTTTGATTTGCACCTATCCTGAACCTTGTTTCTTTCTCACCCACCGAGCTCTTTACGAATATTACTTGTTAAAATGACAGTCTTACAAACAACTTCGATTTAAAAATGCATTTTATTTATGTGCGTATGTCTGGAATTTACCGCCACTTCCCCCCCCCTTCTTCCCTCTAAAACAATGTTTGACGAAAAGCTGACACCAAATATGTGCGTTCGTTGAGAAACTCTGATGATGGCAGAGCCATCCAAACCATACAAACGTTAGAAGAAATTAATTAGGCGATAAATAAACAGTCAATAAATCGCAATGAAACTCATAATTTCACGGCGAAATAGTAATGCAAATTGAAAATAGCACTCTCAATTGACAGCATGCTTGACTAAACACCTAATTTCGTGAATGAAAACAGGAAGTCAATGTGCAACAGTGGGAAAATCTGCCATCAACTTTCCAGCATGAACAGACATGACAACAACAAATAATATTGGAGGAACAGCAGCCTCATTTGAACGGTGACAGGAAATGACCTGCAATCAAGGAAAAGATAAGCTGTAAGAAGGGCTAATCGACGAAATCCGTCGAGAAAGTGGATGAATAATCGTGTAAGGTTACGACACAACGTGGAGTAAAACTGACAAAGATGAGATTATAACAGTAATAGCACAAAGATGGGATTATAACAGCAATAGCACAAAAGGAGGTGTGAAGGGGGAGGGGGCACTATCATCGAACCATTCAGCTTAACGAATCATTCCCCATCCTTAACAAGGATATATATGCACGCACAACAACCACAGCTGCAGATTCAACTCCAGCTATAACCTCATGACACAGTGATAATGACGAAAATATGCAAATAGACAAGAGATTTGTGAAATACGTCATCATTCAGGTATAAAACCAACAGCATCACAACAAGAGGACTCGATTTTGCATCGTGGTGCGCGTTTGATAGTCGAAGGGCGGCCAACTAACGCACCCACCATCAGACACAAAAACGCAACGCACACAACACATACGCTTATCTTACTCTCGTTGTCTGGAAGCTCTTTCTCTCTTTATTTGCAACTCCGCCCCCCCCTTTAACATCCTCTCGCTAGAGGATAGTTCGTACGCGTTCGGATTATATTCATCTGTTGCAGCGCTATATACTTCATCTCAATAAAAAGCATGTTGAGGTTAGAAGTTATAATTCAAGCATAGTGTTGGCATTACTCTTGCATCTTCTTTTTGGAACGGATAGATACCTATGCTGCAGTAATCGCTATCTGATAGTCTATCGCAAAAAAGCTTCAGATGCGAATATTACTAAACGAATTCAAAATTGTGCGGTTTCTCTCAGTGTTTCTCTTATTGTTAAGGCACAATAATACTTGTACCATATATGGACTGGAAGGAAAATTTAAGCACTTCATCGACTCCTGACAAATTTTATAGGTTGGTTTCAATTGTATGGGAAAAATATTTGGCCAGGATATAATCAAATAATAAAATTGTGGATAAGGAAGTGAATATCTCTGGAGAAAATGTATTGGTTGTCACTAACAAATTGGGTAGAAAAATTTTAACAACTGGGATGAGGTTTTTGCATTCAGTACTTCCTGTTTTATATGCCTCCATAGACAATATCAACTGAAGCGCTGAATTTAATTGGAGCGCTGGACAAAGAAGCATGGATTCACAGCGACACGGCTGTCTGATACAATCAAGTGGCTTCTTTGAGTCTGAAATTTATATTGCGACTTTCTGCCTTGCAAAAACGAGTCGACTCTTGTCGTCCTTGACTCCGGAAGAAAAAAACAGCACTCAATTCCTTGTCTCCAAATTGCTTCTAGAGCATGAACTTGGGGGAAGTTATCTTTGCAACCAAAGATGGTGACACCGAGAGTTAATCTCTGCGAATCATCTCTTGGAGTCACTTATCTCTGGTTGTGAGGTCGCTGCAATGATTTTTCAAACGAATTTTTTGCAGCCTGTCATCTATTCGAAAAATGACCAAATTTATACCAATAGGCACACTTTACTGCTTCAAATGTCATTCCACTTGGTCTAATGAAAATCTTCAGTGGAACACAATTAAGATTGCGATGTTAAGTATCATGATAGTTGGGCGATCGTTTACTTGCCGAATATACTTCTCAATAACAAGCCATACTCCCATGTGCAACGGAATGTTGCATCAACAAAGCGCGACATACCTTCTCCGTCCATCTGCTAATTTCACCTGGAGAATCGCTAAACGATAAAGTTAGAGGCAAAGATCCGACCTTCCGTAACCAAACTTAGTTGTTCGATCAGTTTCGAGAGAAGCCAGATTCATTTAAATGTGTTGAAAAATTTGCTCGCGTTTACGGCGATCGGATTTCTAGTTCCCCATCAATCGAATAGCAAAAAAAAAAAAATTATTTCCTGAAGATTCATATCAGTAGCCGGATCATTAAAAATATGTAGATATTACTGCGTGCATTTTATCATTTATTGGCGAACCATTGAACCTGTTGATCAGAGGAAAATATGCAGAGATGCCCATCGTACCAGCCATTCTCGCATGCTTCACTTATTCTAGGCATTTTTTTATGTGAATGATACAAATATGGATGGGTAGAAATTAAGGTCGATGCCAAATGAAAACTAAAAGCATGAATGATGAAGACACGTCATTACATTCCATCGCTTGCTCTGCTTCTTGAGTCGACAAAGTTGGCAAACAAACTCAAGTGATAGCCATAAAACGAAGCTAAAATTAAACCTAACTATGACTAATTATTGATTGTAAAATTATTCGGAAATTATGTACTGCATAAATGCTCAAATATATTTCAGAAAATGTTCTACGTGGGGAAAAATTTGCCCCACAAGCACTCGCTCTGCTACGTTTATTTGATAGTTGATGTTGATGTTTGGTCGACCATTCTACTTGCATGATAAAATGCTGACCATAATCATATCAAAAGAAATGCCGTTTTAAGTTGTAAGTAAACAAGAGTAACGAATTTCTATTGTCGTTATGAATATGTTTCCGAGCTATTGTCACGTTTTATAGGGATGCATATTCTACTTTATAAGGTATGATAAGATTACAAGGTACTTTATAAGGTTGTTCGAAAATGAGAGTACAGCAGGAAAGTTTTTGCTTGCATAAGGATCCTAAAATATTTGCGAATATAGTTCCTGTCTATGATGAAATATCGAAAATTGAGTTATGAAAACCTTGCATCTATGAAGTGTATGCAAATATCCTTCTATTTATCTAATGAATCTAGCTATAAGAATCTGTTCTACTATTTTATATGCTCTATTAAAACTCTCTCTCTCTCTCTCCCTCTCTCTCTCTCTCTCTCTCTCTATATATATATATATATATATATATATATATATACTCATATGGTTCCATCTATGCGTTTAAGAATTCTATGTTTATATTTATAAGTAATGAATCTCTAAGAATTCCAGTATATTTATGCGCATACTCATATAGTTTACATGTGAACGTGTTTCTTGTCATTTGTTTCAATTTCAAAACTATGGAAGTCATAGCGAAAATACTCAGCGAAAATAATCAAACATTCAGAATTGATTTTATTTCCTCAATTCTTTTTCTAAGTGGTTATCTTCTATACAAATCATTATTGGCACTTAAAGATGGCATAAAATTTTAAAGTTCATTCCGTTTTGCACTCAGCAGAAAGCATATAGCATTGATTTGTTCTCTTTATTTCTTTCTATGCGAAATGAGATTATTAGACGTTTGTTTTGTGTATTTGAACAACGGATCAGCTTGATAGGCTGAAATGCAAAAGTGTATATTGCACCGACGTTATCGCTATTCATATTGCCGTATGAATGTTTTCAAATGAGGGGTTTGATGGGGAATTTCCGTGTAGTTTATATATCGATTAAACACCATAGAAGTAATAAAGTTGTTTCAGTTCGATTTTCGACATCATAGCCAATCTCATAATCGGCTTTTTCGTTTATGACGAGCAGCAATTCCATTGTTCATGAATATATTTCACCGTTACAATGTTTTCTTTTTTGCACGCAGTAATCAAGAAAAAGAAGCGACAAAGATTTTCAAGACTACTATTTTAGAATTTAAATATTTTCTTTCGCAAACACATAAAGCTTGTTTCCTTTTCAAGATTTGATTTAGTGGTCTTAAATGTGGCATCCACACATCCTTCAGGAGAAATGTTTTCTTGTTCTTATCGCCCTCAACCATCGGCGGCTTTTTTAATTTAGAGAGATTACTGTATAAATTGCTGATCCGTTAGAAATATTCATAGATATTCCGCATATGAAATAACACCCATCATGCTTTGCAACATAATTATCGTAAAGCATTTAATGTGTTTGATAGGCGCATTCTCAGCGTTTACCTGCACGTGTGGTCTCTAGCTTCCGTGCTGATTTCAAGTTTTACTGAAGAACTGTGACAGTATTGAAAGGATCGCATGAATGTTGCAGTACGTTACCGTCACCGTTAAGCAGCCGTTGAGTTCCGCATTTATACCTCTAGATGATGTTTTTTCCCGTAGGTGCACCTATGTAACGGTGTCCAAGGACTGTCGAAAAGGTAGACCAGAAATTGTGTTTGTCATGCCAACCCCTAGGAGTCTCTCCATTTTCGACTTCTCCATACTCACTATAAAGTCTCTTACAACGCAACCTTTGCTATTTGGCCGGTTAAAGATGTTCAACTCATACGTTCGAATTTCGTGTGCTAAATAAAACGACCCAAATTTAGATTATTTTATCATCGCTACAAGTAAAGCTCGATAGTTGCCAAGTGAATATGCAGATTATAATCGAAATTTGGCCTAATTTATTCAACGCACGAAATTCAAAGATTGAAGTCGATCAGTCGAATGGATAGGATCGATTGAACAATACATATCAATTTCGTAGGAACAACGGGTTCGACGGGCTTCCAAATTCAACTTGATCATCAAATTATATATAAGGTTTTTCGTATAACGCCTCTAGAATGTCGTCAGGTCAGATTTGATGTTATATTCCACTAGATGATCTGCAAGCACTTTGCACGAATCCCATTTGAAGATTCTTTTTAGCTTAAACTCTTCTTCTGCATGTAATCACATATTTGCATGTTATTTATTCTGGAGCATGCCGTCCTGTGCGTCGTCTTTCAGTGTTCATTCATGATTGTTGCTATTGATATGGTCTTCTTCTGAACATTTTCTTCAATTTAGAAATAAGACTACATTCTCTCTATGTTTATACGATATGTGCTATTTACTGCATAGACTACCATAAGGCCTGTGGAAATTACGTAACTTAAGTATGGAAAACTGTGTCTCATATAAAAAAGATAAAGGAAAAAAGCAGCGGTCAATCAGTTGCACTTCATCTGAATCATCATATGCAGCATTATGGGCGAATAGCAGCCCGGCATGAGCTAAGTGGACTTAAAGCGGCGGAGGTGATCATATAAGGGTCCGAGAGATGGTTGTGAACTTGTATGCGTGGTGCTTCTCCGCCGGCTTTTATCTCGCATTTTCTGCGAGGCTGCAAGGGCTATTGGACTGCATTGCAACTGCTATGGGGATGTTTTAAGACTCGATTGGGGACCTGTCGAATCGCTGATGCTAGTTGCGTGTGTACTTTCAGAAGAAATGCAGGCGATAGGGCGCTGAATATGAAAGGAAGTGCTTCATTTTAGATGCTTTAGAAATAATGTTTCATCTTTCCAATTGTTAGACAGCAATACTTTCTTCCAAGGCAACAAACACATTGTTGATTTTCTTTCCCCACTTATTCATAGCAACAGCAACGTTCGCTAACGACAACAGCCTTGCGGGCAAGGGATTGGTTAATACACCTTTACCATAATGGATTTTCAACATGGATGGTCATATTACTGATCATTTTCATAATAGAAACTTGTTTGTGCACAACGAGGCAATTGCAATTAGATTGAAAGTTTTTACTTTGGAAAATGAAGACACATAAGGAGGAGATACGAATGGAAAAATGTGATCTGAAATGAAAAGAGGTACAACAAGAAAAAAACCAATTCAAAGCAAAAAATAGGAGGCGTCCTGAACCAGATTTGAAAGAGTAACATTTATCGACTGTTAGACTAAAATTTAATTGCAAAATATTAAGATTAACAAGTTTTATTGCTAACAAAATGTTGAGGTTTATATTTATGCTAGTTATAGTATTAAAAAAAAGTGAAATTGCCATTGGAAATCGAAATTCATAATTGGTCTTCATTCAACGATTGAAAAAAAAGTTGAATTCAGAAATACTATGAAAATTTGGAAATTTGAAAATACTTTTGAAAGCTTTTCATCTCGAAGTTTTCGACACTCTAGCCTTCGGTATAAATGTATTGTTACAAAAGAAGTATAAAAATCACTACAATAAACTGAACTGACTTTAATAAATTACGACAGCTATAAGAAGCTACAAATTTGCGCATAAAGTATATGAAATATTAGGAAAGTTTTATCAAAAAGGAAAATAAAGGAAGATAAGAAAAACAAATTGAAAAACTGAAATCGAAGATTTGGAAAAGATAACTGAAAAAGGAGTATGTGAAAATAAAGAAGGCAATTTATCCAAGTCCAACATTATACCGTTAAAAACGGTGGCATTCCGGCTATTCTCCTTTCATTTCAAGTTAGAGTGATATTCGGGCCATCATTACAAATGAAGTCTTTTAACATAGTAGTAGGTTTAAATGAAGGAATATTTACGATGCGGAATTTTTGAATTTAAAAAGATGAAAGAGAATTTATGAACGTTAGCAGGAAAGAAAGTTCTTGAAGAAATAATCAAGTAAATTAAGAGGGAAATTCAGAAAAAACTTGAGAGAAACAGCAGTAGTGAGTGATATCTATGCTGCAGCAGAAATTCTTCTTGCTGACCTAATGTATCGTAGGGTAGTGCAAGTTGTTAGTGCTCATACGTAAATCCACACGGCTTTTTCTCGCATGACCGTCAAAGATGTTCACACCGGTGAAGTTCCCCTCGTAACGACAAGAGACTTCATCTGCAACGATGAAAACCTTCATGTAAATGCACAACTTACAAATGTTCCTTCAACAGATTCAGGCATCTTCGTTTCACTTTATTTTCGTGCTGCACTGATAATGCTTGCACGGTTGCTTTTATGTAGAACATAGTTTCACTCTTCCGCGGAAATGTGTGCACGTCTTACCCGTTGCTAATAGCATCTGTCTGCGTAAACAAGTGAAGAAACGTGCCAAAGTACCTGGCACGACATGCGCTTTTCTGTTTCTTGCTCTGACCAGTTTCATAAATTAGAACAAAAAGTGAAGGAATGATGACTTCACATTGAGGAAAGATACATTTCCTATGGCTGCACTGGTGGAAAATGCATTCATTTTTCTATGCTTTAAAATGTTGAGAGCTTTTGTCGAGGATGACAGATCATTTAAAAAAAAATGGAACATGAGATCAAACTTCTTATGGTGATCAGCCGATGGATTTTTTTTTTTCATTTTTGTTTATATTAACATTTCTACTGTCATATTACCAATGTAAGTGATTGCACTTCATTTTTGCCGTTTCCATCATGGTAAAATTCATTGTTTATTTTTGTTGTAAATATTGATTAATGAAATTTCGATTATTGGATGCTTTTCAACTCGTTTTCCAATTCTTTTAATTTCTTTTCTTTTGTTGTACTGTTGAACAACCCTATTTTCACACATGATCTGTGAAGATATCACGGGGCTTCATGAATGTTATCCACCCCGTTCTTCTTTCCATGCCTAATTCCACGCCGAGATTGTTGTCGGGATAGAACGGAATGATATAAAACGAAATGAAGTTGCTTAGACAAACAATTCTTCCTTAATCTCTCATGTGTATGTTTCCGCATTGCTATATGCCAACCAATACTCAGTTGTTATAGCTCATTTGCACATTCCCGGTAACTTTCTATTTCCCTCAAGCACCACTGCGTTTAGTTTCTATGATAATAATTTCAACACTGTCGAATTTTAGTTCCTTCCTCTAATAAACATTAAATGGGTGCTAATTTTCAACTCTCTAAGCAGTACTAACGGTGAGTTAAAACAGAAATGCTGTTCTGTTGTCGCGTGAGAGAATTTTGCGAATATTTTCTCAGCAAAAACTGTATTAAAGTTGCGGTCTTTTGCTCATCCACCAGTGATTCAATTTATGAACGTAACGACAAAAAGATAAAAGTGTTTTTCGAATCTTTTTCTGCTCTGTTTATTGAAATTGCCTTGTTTTTCGAATCTTTTTCTGCTCTGTTTATTGAAATTGCCTATCGTACAATTACACATTCTCTTTGAAAACGTTACAAATGTAGTTCATTTGTACCTGTAACGTTGAATCCGATATTGCAGGTGCATTTGAATTAATGTTCAAAAAAAGTACTAAGTTGATTCAAAATCCTTCCGGAAATCCTTACATTCCGTGGCTAGACTAGCAATTTTCCGGATTTAGGAAGATGCAGTCATCGTCCTTATTCATGAGAACATTCTTAAAGATATCGTATATGAATCGATTAGCCTACAGGATCCTCCAGCGTTTTGTCCATTTTTTGAATAATTGTCAAAGCATAAAGTTTTATGCGAAAAAGCAACATCGGTATCGGTTAGACAACTATGATTCTGCGAGCTAAAAACCGACTATCGTGGCCGTTTGTCTTGATTTGCAATATGCCTTGGAGATTACTTGCTAAATCGAGCACAATACATCGTTATCAGCGAAGTGCTTTTTCTAGTTAAACGATGATTCTGAGATGTCTCAAAGTTTTGCTTTAGTATTGTTGTTTTTTAATATTTTTATCGATGGTATTTAAACCATCGTGAATTATATTCGTTTATAGTTATTTGCTGATGAATGAGAAATCTTTCTATCCCCTTTCGTGGAAGACCGATCGATATAGAATTACGACCACATTTCCAGAGTCTTCTTAACCAGCGCGACAAACTGCAGCCTAACCTTCGTTATTGCGGTGTCACATGCTGACAATACCATGAGCCAAACTATACTGAACTCATTGTTAAAACCTATATATTAAAGAAAATCATTGAGAATAGAGAGATAGATATTCTTGTCTGCGAGTAATGTACTACTAACGCTCACTTCCTCATCAGAATTCACTGAATTTTCCTTCTTGCTCAACTGGATTACTCATCGGTTATATATGATCACAAAACTACAGTATGGAAAGAGTGAGAGGGTTGTTTGAACTTAGCTTTACTAAAACGCCTTTAATGAGCAATATAGATTCACTATAGCATATCAGATTGCTTCGTTTTGGTTTAAAATTCCTGAGAGGAGCGATTAAAACAGCACTCATTTCTCTTCTTTGGAAAATTATTTACGGTTTTTACAGATGTTGGTTTCTCTAATCTCTTTAAATTCTCTTCTGAAATGTCGACCTGCACAAATGGCTAAAAGTTTTTTCTTATGACAATCTAGAACTAATGAAACGAAGAATTTCTTAGCGGTCAGCGTTATACCGGTTTTGAATGACCTCTCATCCAGTGTAATCACTTCGTGCTCCGTTGAATAGCACAAAACGTCATTTAAGTGCTCTAAAATTATCAATGCTCCTACTAAACACTTGAAATATACCTAAAAGTATATTAAGCTCAGGTTATGAAACATCAAATATTGGATCTTACAACCTCATCGATGTTACTCCAGCTATTTCATTCCTTCCGAATTTCTGTTCTTTCTTTCGTTTCCCCTCTTCTGCGTGCATTTTATGTGCGTTCGGCCTTCGCTTTAGCTAGGTTATACGGGTTATACAGCATATACTTACTTATTAAACTCGCTGTTTCGTTTGTGTTGGGTATGGCGCCGAAGAGCCAACCCAAGATATCCGATTGTGATGAAATATCGCAGTACTCGTTTTGCGCTTCTTTGTGTGTGACGTTGGGGATGCACCGAAGAGCCAACCCAAGATATCCGACTACTACAATGTTTCATCACAATCGGATATCTTGGGTTGGCTCTTCGGTGCCATACGGGTTGAAAACGGTGGCTGGATCGAGGCTTTTCTTGACGGACTGGTCGGTGGAAGTGATCCGTCGGACGTTGTCGCATAGCGTGGCCAAATTCCATAGGTCCAACTTGTCGATGAAGTCAAGGCCCAATAAGTTGCGCGCGTTGTTGCCGTAGCCAACGAGGATGAGTCCTGCTGCCGTTCGTCCGTTTATCTCGAGCGTTCTGGTCGTCTGTCCAGAGAAACGGATTGGATTGTTCGATGCGTCGAGGGCTTCCTCCGTGGCTGGTTGTAGACGAGGGGATCCGATTCGCTTCCATGACGCCTTTGACATGACGGTGATGTCCGATCCTGTGTCCACTTGGAATCGAACTGAGTGTCCGTCGATGAGCGCGGTGACGAACTTTCGCCGTTGTCGCGCGTTCATCGTCGTCTTGACGCTTTGAATACTGTCTGATTGATAGCTCCGGCGTCGTTCGTTGGTCCTCTGCTTGTACTGTCTCCGACTGCACGCACAGTAACCTTCCTTGTGTCCTGTGTTTCCGCACTGAGCGCACTTGTGGTAGGAGAATCGGCATTCCTTGACGAAGTGCATGCCGCCGCATTGCCAGCACGGTGTTCTTGGTGTTGCTGCTCTGTCGTTTCCCGTCGAACGCTTGGATCGATCCTTTGATAATGGCGTTTTTGGTGCCGCTGCCTTGTCGCATTGCGTCTGATGCTTGGCTCGCTTCTTTGGCGCCTTCCGTTTGAAGCGTTTCGGCTTGCTCAGAACTGTCGCAACGTTGACCGTCGGGATCGCGCTCGAATCTTCGACCATTCTGTTGTCGTGCTTGAGATTGTCGAGCCGTCTCCATTCTGCGATGAGATCCTTGAGCGTTGCGTTGGCGTTCGCATTGATCCTGTTGAGCAAGTGGAGTCGATACTCGGCATCTGCTGGCGATTGAAGTCCGCATACGAAGATGAGGCACTTGAACTGCTCTGGGTTGAATTCGCCTAGACGAAACTTCTCGCATTCCCGGTTGACGATGCTGCCATATGTCGTGATGTGGTCTCGCGAGTTCCTGGCAAGCTTCAGACAGTGATAACGCTGGTTGAGTAGCGATATCTTGGGTCCGAAGATGTCCTTGAGGATGTTGATTCTTTCGTCGAATTTGAGTCGCGTGGCTGCCTCGGGATAATGTAGTTTGCGTACTTCTCGTCGGTTGTTGCGTCGAGTTTCCGCAACAGGAAGCGCACACGTCCTGCGTCGTCGAGCTTCTGAGCGCCGACGTTGAAGTTGTCCTCGTAGCGTTTGAACCACGTTTCAAACGTGACGTTTTCGTCCGGAACGTACGTGAAGGTTGCAATCGCGTTGTCGAGAGTCGGATCCACCGTTGAGGTTGCTGTCGTTTGCGTCGTGCCGACTGAGAGAGCCATCATCTGTTGCATCAGCGCCTGCTGCTCTTGTTGACGTTGGAGCAGCAGAACCAGCGAGTCGGGTAGGCATTCCATCTGTCGCGAATCCGAAATTTGATCGCCACTTGTTGTATCTGTGTCCAAGTTTGTTGTGTCGGCTGCGACGTTGGTTGGAGGTAGGTCGTGTGGCACGCGGAGCTAGTAGAAATAGTTTATTCGACGAATATAAACTGGCTTCCAGGTGAAGCAGAGGAAGAGCAAGGCTGAGACGATTCGAAGCAACACGGATGAGCGAGCGTGACGTACACCATAGGAGGACTGAATCTGACGGGCTGCGAGCCGCCTTTTGTAGGCCTCAGGTACCGTCAAAGGCACAAAGACAGACAATAGTATTATGTACGGCCACTCAACAAGTGCGTGTGAAACTATGATGATTCGCCACTTCAAAAGTGCAAAACGAGTACTGCGATGTTTCATCACAATCGGATATCTTGGGTTGGCTCTTCGGCGCCATACCCAATAGTTTGCCAACTCCTTCACACAGATTTTAGAAAATATTTTTGGCGCACTTATGAAAAACTGTGTATACTAATCGCCAGTGAGCTGTGTGAATAGTTCTTATTTTAACTTAATAGGTGGAGAAGTGTTTTAAAGTAATTCAAATAAGGTATGCTTTTCAGGTTGCGCTAATCGGATCAGCTCGTTTAATCCGAGCACATCTACTCATTTAATAAGCCGTTATCAACCTTGTTCAAGATAGCATCTCGAGCTTCATCAGCGCTCTGGAATCCATGAAAATCAAATTTCTGCTCATCGAAACGATGACGAGAGTGACCGGCGAACAGCGGAATCACCTTATTCATTAGACATTGTCCTAATTATTTCTTCTCAAGCATTTCTTCGAGCGCTTGCAATCGGAACTCTCCAAGCCTCAGAATTTGCTGTCGGAGCCTACTGAAAGTCTCTTCACTCCCGTGGACTCTTTTGACATCAACCCTGATATCCGCGGTATTTTTCGCAATAACGCTGATAATTTTTATCGTGAGTTTGCCTGTACCTCATCGCAGTAAACGAGAGTTCACCTCATGAATCTTTCCGGATAGCAGGGCATAATATAGAAGAGTTAAAAACTTTTTAAACATTGTAGATGACACAGTCTAACACTCGAAAGTTTCGATTCGACGAAGTATATTAGTGCCTAATTGATTATAATGGAACTTTTGGTGGCTTATAGTATTATAACTTAAGAAGCTCTTTGCAGTCAGCTTAAAAAACTTTCGAGATGCTAAAGTATATTAAACTTTCGAGGAGAGCAAAGTATATTAAAGTAGTTGAAATTATGGTGAATTCGCAGAATTGGTTCGTTAAATTTCTACTTATTGCTCTTTTTGCAATATTGGTTCTCTTGTTGTTTCTTGTTGCTTTCAACTCATAGAATTGAAAACAACTTGCATATCTTCGCGTAAACAACTACTCCACCATTCGCTCGAGGCAAGAAAAATGAAGAGCTATCGGAGGGAGCGAGAAGGCGATGAAAACGTACATTTTTCGAATACACTGTCTCACGTGGTTTCTCCATGTTCCAATCGCTCTCTCTGTGGCGAGTTTTTTTAAGTTCGCAAAGGCAAAATAATCCTTCACAGAGATAGCGCAACTCACATATACTTCCATGTCTTGTGCACTGTTCTTTGTTTCAACAAATCCACCGCGAGAACTGGTGATTTTTTGTGCACGAGAGGTCCCAGTTGTTCACAAATAATGAATCATTTTTATGCGGAAGCTCCGACTGAAGCGATAACGAAGAGTTTGGAACATTATCAAGCAAAATGCGTCTATGTT
This sequence comes from Baylisascaris procyonis, assembly GCA_037389465.1. Classification (NCBI taxonomy): domain Eukaryota; kingdom Metazoa; phylum Nematoda; class Chromadorea; order Rhabditida; family Ascarididae; genus Baylisascaris; species Baylisascaris procyonis. Next base: position 462,055 of record JAZARR010000231.1, on the reverse strand, counting down.
GTCGGAAAATCTCTTCGAAGTCTCATATAACACTTAATAAAATAAATCAAACTCCATAAGGCATTGAATTTATATGGCTAAGAGTTGTCGAGTGATTTCATGAGTGCAATTAAAAGATATCATTCACTAATAGAAATACTAATATCTTCATTCCCAAGGAATCAAGAAAATTACCAATTCATAGGTTAGCCAAAGAGACGAATATTCATTTGAGCATTGAGAGATATCCGATTGCCGTCTTACTGCACACTTCACCTGCAAAGAAAGAATGATGTAAGAGGCGAAAGTGGTTACTGATGGGAAAAATCGAAGGCGTCTTAATAAATCAAATCTCACAAAATATAAACATCAAGGGCAGTCAGTGATAAATCGAATGAGCGTTTTAAACCATCATTTGCAATGAAATTTTGCCAACTACTATAGCTAGACCTTACCGTTCACCAAATGCGGTTACAATAATAGGTTTACTCAAGGCTCTTGATATCTACTCTCCTCTTCTAACTTCTTTTTTGCATTCAAACAGTTGAACGATGCTTTTTGCCTGCATATTTTCATCTTTCTTTTAAATCAGAGTTCTCATATGGTTGAACGTATCTAATACAGAAAAACACTTGAAATGAAATATGTGTTTATCACGCGTATCGAATTTCATCGTCGCAGCTTACTTGCTCATAATTTGTATCCATCTAATGGACAGATATTCACGAACAGACAGATATACATGGGTATGCATGGCGGTTTCATGATGCAATTTTGGAATATTAAAAAAAACGCATAATAAGCTGGATAAAATTGCGCCGCATTCCTGTGTGCTGATGATCGTACCCTTCTGGCAAGAGTCTGAAAAGATTGAGGGCATTTCTTGCTTATTCTGGGGGACGTTTGAAGGTAAATAATGTTCGATGTCATTCGACCTCCTTGCTCCATCAGTCAATTCGTAGTTCTTTGCACTCCTTCAAATGGTGGGAGGGAAAAACATTGAGGGATGACAATCGATTTTAATAGTGACTCCATTTCGCGATTTTTTTTTCATCCGCTTTGTGAATGAGACTCTAGTGGCTGATTAATTGTTCCGTCAGCCCTGGTCTGATAAAATTTACACTCTCAAAAAGCTATCAAATTGATTTAAGTTAAGGCATTTCAAAGTAGCGTTTGTTCCATTCAGGCCAAAAATGAACTCCGATTTCTTCTGACCAGCCCATAAAGATCCGAATTTTCTTTATGCAGTAAGAAGAGGAAATTTTCGTGAAACTCAATTCTTTCTGAATCGAGGATCCCAGTTCTGAACTGCGACAAATAAAGAAGCTCATAACTAACAGAGGACGATCCCTCGGGAGTTGGTTAACATAGATGAAAAGCATTTTACATTTATGCATAGACGATAGTTGCTGCTTGTACCAGTCCTTTATCGACAATTCACGCCTGCAGCAGTGAGCAAAACAAAGATAATTCATTTCAAATATGTCACAGTGTCGGGCAGACAAATATGCCACAGCACAAATGATAAAATTCACAAAGCAGCTTGATATTTCTAAAGGGCTAATAAAACATAGAATCTGAACATAAAATGTCAACAGTATGAACTATTAGTGCATTTACTAAGAATTTAAGTAAGCTGTTCGTCAGTGCAACTGAATTGCACAAATTGTGGTTTATTCCCCACTTCAACCCGTTTTGCTTTTCTTCTTCGTTTTTTTCAGCGATGTCATTCGTAGGCATCACCACAGGCACTTCTTGAATGCGTCGACTTTTCATGCCATCGCTTCCAATCAGCTATTCTTTCTTAAATTTTTCTGAAATTCATTCGTTCTCCTCATATAAAGCGCTGTAAGTACGTTATGCTTGACAGTGTTCTGTCCCATTTTCAATGAAGAGTTCATCATTTTATTTAGTGATATAAGTTTTTCGCCATCAGCGCATTCATTGAGGAAGCAAGTAATCACTGCTTATGTATGGTTGAAGTTGTTTTACGGTATTTTTCAGCTTATTGCGCGCAATATGCAGATCAAATACTTTTGCCAAATTGCATTTCCCAAAAGCATTATGCGAATTTTTGCCTCTACTTATGCGTATCTGCGTGTGCTCGTGTCTACGTCTTTTCTCTTGTTCAGCAGTTCCAACTCAACAGCAGCTGAAGCTACCGTTAAAAAAAAATTTAATGATTATAAGATATATCATTTATTGATCTCCTGTACCGTATTCGCACTAACTTCGCAAGATTTTCATTCCATTTTTCGCATTAGAATTTAAATAAAAATTTCTTTTGACTTTCACTTTAGACTGATCGAGTTTATGAAAAGTGAATTTCTTGCAGAGGAGTTGTACGAACGAGATACTACTTCGTTATTTGGTTGTTTATAGGTGATTTGTTGACTCAGTGGAATGCAAACGCACACGTCGCTCCAGCTTCTTTGGCATACTTCTCCATCTATTGCCCTTAAGAAAATAAAGGTTACAAATGTTCACGTTCATAAATACTAAATTAATATAATCGATTATTTCGAGCTGATTCTGAAACTTTCAAATAGTAAACTGATGAAGTGATATTCGCAGCTATTTTTCTGATCACTCGGGAGAACTTCTACATTTCTTTATCATCCACTCACTTTGGCAAATTTGCTTTGCAAATGCGCGTTATGAGAACGTCGTGTCTGTACGTTTATACAAGTGTGTTTATGTGTGTGTCTGTGTATGTCCGCCTATCTTAACGGTGATTTTAATTCAGCAGCTGTGAAGATAGAGTTAAGAAATTTGCTCGAATGGAACCCCGCTGTAGAGAGTGTCCCTTTGCATCGAGTTTCATCTTCACCCGTTATTAACGTGGAAAGGTGCTTTAGATGTGCAAGTATGCAGAGATATTTGCATGCGTCTTACATCGTTCGAATTTTCATGACATGGTGCCAAATTTCCACAATGATTGAAAAGCGTGCCATAGAAGCGACACATTATCATTCCACCTACCCGATAAGCTGCCAACCAAAGGTGAATGCTCAGAATTAAGATTTCGTATTTTACTTGATCCGACGATCAAAATCTAGCCGGTGAAAATATATGCTAATTTTTTGCATATTTTATTGCTCATAACTTCTTTAGAAAAGGAGGGATCTATGTAAAATAAGGCATTGAGGATCAAACTGTATTGTGCATTAGATCCAATGAATTTCACTAGTTTCTAGTTGAGTTATGCGGAGTGGTGCAACATTAAAACCAATCTTATTGCCTCTCCTGTTGAAATTGTTGAAAAGAGTAAAACTGTAGAGCAAAATTATAAAGCAAGCTTATAAAAGCGCATGAAAGCAATTACTTGCCGGCCATTTGTACAAACGATCTGATCATTCAAAAACATTAAAACGCTAATAACATACTGTCTTATTTTTTACTGGCAATTTATGCACCGCTTGGAAAGATGAGCGAAAAACGAAAGCGCATATCGCGTTTTCTTTTCTTGGCAAATATTTCAATTTTTAAAAACTTTACCAACAGAAGTTAAAGCGATATATGATTTCGCTTACCGTTCATCTCTATGTTCATAATTCATAGATTGGTTCAAGTCATGCAAGAGATCGATGTACTCATCAGAAAATAATATCGTCTAACTCGTATCATAGTCGAGCGATTACGCACATTATTATCTCAGGATAAGGTAGACCTTTTACATAAGATCCAGGTCAGAGAACAACCAAAATATCGTTTTAGTCAGTTCTGAGCTCAAAGGTTACGCCAAATTGGCATTAATAACCTTCAATTGATACCCTAGAAGATGGACTACTGCTAGACATCGTTTCGGAATCGTGCAGTTCGATGCATTCCGTCAACTGTTTCGCGTTGCGTCGTTCACAAATACTTCTCGCTTATCACATTGAGTAAAGAAAAAGAAAATATAAATTTTTTGACCCTATGGGAGCCATGCATTAGCACAATCACCGAACCTTGTTCCAGCCGTTTAGTATTTGACAGTCTGCGCAGCAACGAAATGTACCTACGAATATTTCTCCACGAAATCTCATTTCTTATAAGTATTTCGAGCCTTTCGATTGAACTATGGATTCCGGCTTCTTTCACTTTAAATGGCCCATCTGTTCGAAAGGGGTAATATTCGAAGTAGTGTTGTCTTTTGAGCAAGTATTCACGAAGTGGCCGGTTCCATACTGTCACGCTCAAATGTCTCATTCGTTTCTTGTCAGCGAATAGTCTCGTCACCTGAATGAACAACTCTCGATTCAAAAAGACCAAGCGTTGTGGTGAAAAATTCCCTGCCGCATCTGAAACATCACAATAAGTGGGACTGTCTGAAGTCTGGAAGTTCGAGAACGCATCAGACAGCAGCAATACAACAGCGGCCTTCCGAAACTGTCTCTGACAGAAATACATACTGTTGACCTTTCCTGAAAAGAGAATAAACATAAATCGCTATAGAGAATGGAAGCAAGCGGTTCAGGTAAAACCTGTGGGTTTGCTAAGGAAAACTAGCAGTATTTGATGGCAGCATAACTTGTCCTAATTCACATATTCCAAATCACTGATTCATGAGGCTCTTGCCTTAGAACATTTCAGCTCACCTCTTACAGGTTTGGGCTAGTCTTCCACTCGCCTTATAAACTTCGAAATAATCTTGCGCATCGCTCCTTTTTCGTTCGCCTGTTTTAATCAGAACAAGGTAGTCGTATCTTTCTGTTTCACCTCTTTCGGAATTTGTATTGCCGTTGAGCGACCAGTCTTCTTCTGGAGCTGGGCCACTTTGAACTGACGCTTTTCCTGCCAATTTTTCCTGCTGGCGTATCTGCGGTATCATTCCTATACATTTTTTCTTCTACGATCTCAATCTGATGGAGGGAATTAGATTCCATGCAGATCGCAGACGCATTTAGGGCATCATTTTGGACTCGGATCGGTCTGGACTGCTTGTGTTTAAGCGAGGTAAACTACTGAAAGAACTGAATATAGGAGCATATTGACGAGAAAAATGCACTAAGAAAAATTCGGCTGAGCTAGACTTCAGTGGAAAACGTACGTTAATAAATGATGGCTGTTTCAGTATTAGAATTTGATGAAAAAAAAAAACTCGAAGAAGGATGTTTTTTAACAGCAAAGTGATCAATCTTCTCCGATCTCAACATGAAAAGAATATACCACACGAACTGTTGAAGAGATCGGATGCACTTTTGCCAACGGGATGAAGTGGTTTCCTTAAAAAAATCGTTACATTTTTTCGGTGAATGAAAATGTGAAGCAAAATGAAACATTATTTAATATTTGTGATTCTCATCATGAATTACAAAAAGTCGAATCATCACGCTTTCCATCCTCCACCTTCATCAAACAACAATCTTCGATAAATGCAATAGGAAATGCGACTCATCGTTAATGATAGAAAAAACATTGCACAAAATTGCAGTGGTCAAAACGAGAGGCTTCAACATACGCGCGATGTGGAAAAAAATGTAACAGTTGAAATGTCACGCACTGATATGCACAACAACAAGAAATCATCGTCTTTTTCACACTAGAAGCAATTGAAATATAAATATAACGTGAGGAAAGTTAAGAGAACCTAATAAGTAATGAAAGTGTGAAAAGAATTTGAGAGCCTACAAAAATGCAAATCACATTGGCCAAACACGCAATTCCCACTGCAAACAACTTCGTGATTTCTCACTGCAATCTGAAAACGAATATTTCATTAACTCATTCGGGTGGCGTGAATGGGTTTATAATGTGGTGCAACCGAAACTTCGTTTCTGCAAGATGCCTTCGATTGCTGACAAACAGATACCTTGGAAATCTATTCGATTTCAAACGCTTCAACAGTTATCGTCCGCCATCTTTTCAGCACGTATTCGCGCACTCACAATGACGCCACCTTTCCCCCTCCAATGAGATTCACTCGTTCCCCTTCACCCTACCGAAACACCGGTCGCTCCCTTCCCCTAAGCTCAGGCTCATAATCGAATCTTTAACACCTAAAGTTCCCTTCAACACCCTGAACATATCGCCCCTATTTCCACTAGTGAAAAAATTGTTTTCAGATAGTTTTTTTTCAATTTTCCAGCATTGCAACACGGCTTGTCTTCGGGCGGTCACAGCGCCGCGGTGAAGAAATTTGGCGCACGCGCGATTTTTGACATTTGACGCTTCACTAAGAAATCCTGCTGCGATGGAATGACGATAGTTGGTAACGAGCTGAGCGCATTCGATTACAACCAAATTCGGTTGAAACTGAATAGATTTCAAAGGGAAGGCATCCGGTAGAAATCAAGTAAGCTACGATTGCAACCCAAAAAGCGATGGATGTGAAAAATCGAAAAGCCGGAGGAAAGTGAAAAGGAACCGAAATTTCCGAACGAAAAATTGGTTTCTGGATGTAGACGATTGGTTACCATGAGTAATTATGAGACCAAATACTATAGATTTGGCGATTCTTGGCCCTAAACATCCAAGCAAGAGGGTCCTGAACGTATATGCATGTATACACCAACAGGTGGCACTGTAAGCCGGTTTGAAAAGGTCGCCAAAACATAACTTAAGGTGCCCCTTTGAACCAGTTTAGCGGAACTCGCCAAAAAATATCATTAAGTTTCCGAGATTACAGCGTGAAGTGACTGCACAGAAAAAGAATTCGGCTGCGTAAGAAGTCAAAGTTTAAGCGACGTCAGAGCACAAAATTTAATTCATCGCTTGGATGAATTGTCAACTGAGGGCGTTCATGGTAAAGAGTTTCTATCGTTATTCACATTCTCAACAACGGTGCTGAGGTTGCGAGTGTCATATCATTTATTTTAAATGTTCTTTCTCACGTTTTTCTTGTTTGCGCTGCTTAATCTAAAATAATCTCGGATAAAAGAGTTTGAATCATTTTACCAATTCTAAACCTGCAAAAAGCATATCGTTTCTGTTGATCACATTTCTTTTGAGTTCTGCAAACGATCACATTTGTCAGGGAGCTGTGCTCCTTCTCATCTCACAAAGATCACCGCTTTTTTTTTCAAAATCATTCTTGTTTCCTTATGTCAGAATTCTTGAGCAAATCTCTGTTCTCCGGGTCAGCTTGTAAAGTCGAATTTTTCCTTTCTTGTTGATGTTTCCTTATGTCAGAAGGATCCACAGGATTCTTCAGATAGTGGCGATAATTAACCAGGTACGTCGAAGGTTTGAACGATAAACGAGAGATTATATCTCATTTGCATTTATTCTGCTAAACGGACTTTTGCAGTGAATGCACTCTTGCAAGAGATTGCACTCGTTTCATACATCCCGATTCACCTCAAAATACGTAGAAATTTTTTCGTTCACTCTTAATACCTCCAGCTAATAATTTTGGCATTGGTGTTTCAAGTTGTTGGTACACGAGGGAGGGGCATCCTTTGTGGTAAATTGCATCTGATTAACTTCGCCTTCAGTGGTTCTTAGTTGAAGCTACTGAACAAACAAACAAGTATGAGCACACAAATACCAAAAACATTTTGCGGTATTCATTTTTTGATATCCACCTGTGTATGAGCATCGTCTCTTCGCTCTATAATAGATGGCATTTGTATATTTTTACCAATTAGCTACCTCATAATTGCAGTTTGCATCCAACACTTACATAAGTTATTCCGCCGTACAGTTTCTATAGAGCTGAGAAGAGAAAAAAAAACCTTGACCAATCCAAATTCTAAAGTTCGAAAAGCAGTGGTGAAAAAAGAACACATTAGCTGCAATGGTTACTAGCGTTTGTGCTCTATTCTAAGGATATAGATGTCAATAGCATGATAAGCAACACAATGTATAAATGTGAATGAGACAAAGGTTCTTCAACTGACAAATATTCTCTGAATTCAATTCTTGGCTATGATTCGTTCAGAGGTGAGAACGATTCAATGGTTTGCGATGCGGTGATGATTTTCCAGGTTTATAGGGCACGTACCTGCCTCTGTGAAAATTCTTCTTAAAATCACCCACTCTACTTCCTTCTGCTTTCGGTGAGGAGAACCACTTCCAATCCCCCGTTTTCTCTCTTTAGGGATCTTCCACTCTCTGAAACCTCTCACTACAACAGCTATGTTTGAAATGACATAGATTAGCGCTATTTTGGCCTCTGCCTCGATTTCACAGAGGACGCATATATTTACAGAAACGTACTTCGGCCTGACTGAGCCATTTCTGTATCTTGGTCAGGGGGTACTTTTTCTATTGGCGCCATTTTGTTTTCTTGATGGCATTTGCTGAATTCTGTCGAGGAGAATATGTTCAATATCCTTTAGAGAACATAAGTTTCAATTAAATAAATATGTATTTGTGAGAATTTTTTGAATTCATTGTAGTGAGGAGAGAATTTAACGTTGTGAATTCGAATCAGTAACAAAAGAAAGAGGAGCTCTTTCTAAATTATTTAATCTTCAGCACTCACCCTACTTCGAATTTCTATCGTGCAAAACTCTCTTCATTTCTCGATGCGTTTATCACGGTGACTAGACTTTCATCGGTTTGCCGATTATTTTATGCACTTAGTAAGTTGACTTGATAGTACAATATGGATCGTCAAGGGCATCGGTGGTGCGCAATCTGATAGAAAAGACATGCCATAGGCCAAAATGAATTGACACCTTTTTCAAGAAAATTCATTTTATCTTATTCGATATAAATGGGGAAATTATTTTTGTATGATAATGAATAAAATGAAATCATAATTGTTCATGCTGATGCAGAAATAGATAGCGGGTCGAAATGTGCTATGATAAGCGCACTCCATCCTCCCCTTCCACTCTCCCGGCACCCCCACCTCCTCGCTAGATGGCTTTCTGAAGTTTACAAGGCTTATATTTTTAGGCACTCGACTCAAAGTGTCTAACTATGTGCCAGTTATCACTTTCATCTTCCCCACTGAACTAGAATGTACAAGATTTATTATTGCAGGAATATGAACTCCCAACAGTTCATTTCTAGATTGTTGCACTTCTACGCTGTCATATGAAAGAAATGTGAAGTGAACGTCTCGCTGATTTCAAATCCATAATGAATCTTATAGAGATAGATCACACGATGAACATTCGCTATTACAACAAATGTCGTTTTCTTATAGTCTTCTATCGGTTTCCTTGTTCCGAGTCTTCTATGAAACAAAATCTCTTTTATGACTTTCCCTTCTAGTTCCTCTAACTATATAGCTGCCGCCGAAAATTATCATTGCTGATTACTCAAAAACATAGTATTGTTGTTGTAGTGCAGCTGTGCTTCCTAAAAACCATTTCTAACGCTCCTGAATTCGGCCGGCATCATTTCAGATTTCGATTCCGCCCCGACAGCTTTTTCATTCATCTTCTTCACTTCACCTTGCTTTCACTTTAGCTTATATGTGACAATGAATGGGAAGAGCTTTTTCCGTTTAACGAAAAAGTCTATTTTGAACAAAAAATTGATTGAAATAGCAAAATAAGAATGCCTTTCTTGCTGATTAACCCGTTGGTTTCTTAGGGAGAAATTTTGATGCTTGCTTAACTGACTGAGCAACTTCATACTTGGAGAGAGCAAGTTTTTTAATTTCTTAAATAAAACTTTGGAAATAACACCATCAACAATGAATAGTTCATGTTAAAATTTTGGAACTTATTCTAAACCACATTAATATTCATTCATGATTTGTCTATTGATTTTAATTCACTCAATTTAGCAAGGACTCACTCATCATTCTCTTTCGAAGGGTAACGGAAGATTCTAGTAGTTGGATCACAGCTCCAACACCTAGTGATAATTAATGGCTATATAGAAGTAAATGGCTACAATCTGTTTAGGAAAGTATCATAATATGTGCTTCGTATCAGCTTTATGTCTACTCTGCCACAACATTTTTTTTTTGGAAACGATATCCATATATGAGTCAAAAGAAGAACAAATTAATAGCCTAGAGAATATTCATTAACCGGGAGCATATGCATCAAGGAACCTTAATCCTCTCTCTGGAATCATGGCATTAATTGTATAAGGAGTTGCACAGAAAATGCAGCAGAAATTATAGTTTTTTTAAAATATGTCCATATGTCCATTTATAGGGAGCAACTATGTAAACTTCTGAATGCCCAAAAAATTTGGGGAGAAAAGAAATATCTTAACTTTTACACCGCTGAATGAAAATTTCGTTTTCTAAGGAAAATACTGTTGAGGCTTATTATTGATTGTCTCTAGTGAACATTCTTTTATGAGGCTGTTGATCCATATGTTCAAATAGGATATTGTTGAAGTTCAACGAGAGTGGGATCGGAAGAAACAGTATGTCCAAGTAAACATCATCAATATACGATGTGGAAGCGACCGGAGAAACCTTCATAGTACTAGTCAGCATCTCAGGATAGAAAAAAATTGACTGAAAAAATCACACAATATAAATAGTGCAGCATCTTTTAGTACGAAAGTACATAAACATCTTCAATAAACTAAAATGTGGCAATATTTATGAGGAAAACCCTTCAGCTTCATTCGGTTTATTGCTCATCAGCCATTATTTGCCTGTTGCATCGCGTCTAATACATCAGATGCATTTTAGACGCTCTTTTCAGATTACTGTTCAACGACGTCTTTTGATGCACTCATGTGCCCTCGTCTCGTTGTTTCTGTTCGGTGTCCGAATTCTAAAGGTCAGAAGAGCGTGTGCCGCTCACATATGAGTGCATCGTCACTTCTAACCACAATATTGATCTCTAAAGAATACTTCTTCCTCTACTGCTTTTCTATGCGATTTTTTAAGCTATTGATGACAGTATTTTATTTGCTTTTAATGAAGACTATAGGTATAATGCGTGTAATGTTCATCTTTAGCAACTGTACATATTATCGTATTTTGGTGTTTTTTCTGTTTTGTTTTATTCGCTTATTATTTATGTATATGAGTTTAGTTATATGATGCCACTATCATTGCTTTACTTTAATCTCTGAGCATCTAAACATTTTATGTGTTATAGACGGCACAAAATCTCTAATTTGAATATAAAAAATTGCATAAGATCACAGAGGTTATCATTACAAAGCAAACAATTAGTTTATAGAATTCTAGCATGAGAAATGATTCTTTAAAGGTTTCGCTGTCTCATTCCATGTGTATAGTCGATGAATATATAGGATAATTGAGGCGATTGTTGAATGGAAATTTTGAAGCATCATACAGAGATACGATTTGTGCATTGAGGGGCATCTGCGAAAATAAGGGCATGCTTGTCGACAATGTCTAGTGCACTCAGCGCGATGTTTTTGCGGACGAATGACCTTCACATATGTTGATTCATTTTGCAAATTTTCATCGAATTTGAGGAGGAAGTGTATGGCACGTATCTCTCGTTCTCAACTCTTCTATAGTACAATTGGCACACTTCTACATGTATTCTTCGTTGCAATACCGAAAGATATATGGAGATGGAGACATATGAGACAAAAGAATGTACGTGGTAAGACAATCGTTATAACAGGAGCCGCATCTGGACTTGGCAAAGCGATGGCTGAAATATTTGCACTCGAACATGGCGCTAAGGTTGCTATTATAGATATCAACTCGGTAAGCAGCAAACTTATTATATCGGATTCTTTTTTTATAAGTTTTGCAAACTTTTGCAATATGCTTCATTATATTTATGCGTATGCAATCATCTATTTTTGTGGCACTCTGTTCTATGGAATCACTTGACAAGCTAGAGAAGATTGTGGTGATAGTTGTGAGGTATATTCTTTGATATACCGTATCGTTATGATTAGTATGTTCTGCATGAGTTATTGATACTAAGAGAAGCGAGAAAATTTGTGCACCATTTTTGATTTATAATAGATCTGTTTCAACTAAAAAATGGCTTTCATCCAAGGATCTGTCAATTGATCCATTTTATATGAAAAATAGTAGTAAAGGTTTTTTAATAGGATACTGAGTGGCTGATTGACTTGTAAGGCAGAAATGTGATGCCACTTCAGCTGTTGACTTGACTGTTCGATTCCTAAATAGATGTGTCAACGGAACGAATAGTTTTCCACAGTTCTGGCCTAATGTGCTACTTTAATGAAGCGTGCAAAGCGAAGATGTTGCACACTCAAGTGCTGAATGCGTATAAACAGGGAGGTTTTAGAGGAAGAGAACATCAAATACTTAGGATGAATGTGTATACTTGATGTATGATGCCGATCATTTCCACCAAACTTCGAGGTTTTCACTCATGATGTGCACCACGAATATCGTACACGCTTGATGTTTCAGCAGTGTTTTTCAGCAAGCTAAGAAAGTGCAAAACAAGAAACCAGTTTATGCGCAACATTTAAACTAGCAAGAGAAAACGAAGACAGAGTTTTTTTTGGAAATTTCAATTATCATAATTGAGCAAGACACGTAATAAATAAGGACGGAAATCTCCAGAAGAATGACGCCACTTTTAGTTAACGTCAAGACTAATTTTTTCATAGAATCTTAGAAATGTTTGATTTGCTTTCACGACTTACGTATCTGATTTCCGACGTAGGACGAGGAGGATGAGTACAGAAATTTATAGCCCAAGATGAGAAAACAAGATCAAAAGTTTTAATTCTTCTATAGTGTAGCTCTGTGTAGAGCTGTTCCCAGAAGCATTGCACAAGATGGACAATTAGCTCCATTCTGAGTCCCGACATGATTCCAAAATTATTACTAGAAAATTCATCTCTCCCAAGTGCCAAAAAAAATGAAAATACGATAGTGGAGACAAGTTTTTTCTTTCGTAAAATGTATTTTTCTTATGAGTAGGCATGAATATTATTATTATTCTTTCAAAAAGTGATATTTTTCTTCTCGAGTAAACATTTACAATGAATAATGTTGACATTTTTGGTTCTGAAAGTGTCCACTTATGAGGCGTATATATTCAATCTGATATTCACCTCCATTGAAAATAATCATTATCGATAATGTTGCCTTTTGTTAATAGTGACCAAAGAAATTGTATTCAGAACGCACAATTTCTCCCATCACATACAAATCAATTATTCGCGATTGTTCATTCATGTTTTGCCTGATAGACATTCGATCTATTTTGGCAATAAACGGAAATGTTTTCCTTATTCCGTTTGTTTACTATGTTTCAACTTAGTCCAGCAATGCGTGGTGTCTAGCGTGTTCTGCACTGTAGTTGAGAATTTGTGTGTTTATTTACAATCTTCCAAGACGCAGGGAAATATTATTCACTGATATGGGATGATGCATTTTTTGCATAAAAATTTCTATATTTTGTTCATTAAATGGAAATTTTTTTTTTCTTGCAATAGGCATACATCTTCATGTAATCACCATCAGTGCGTATCGCTGCATATGATGATTAAGAGTTTTGGTTCTTCGTTTCTTAAATACGAATAATTTGCGGCCTCAACTTTTCTGCTTTCACAAATATATGTTTTCTGAGCGGAACCCATGAGCGCTTTCGAAGTTACGACTCAATAAGTTCGTTGAAATGAATTCTGAAAAAGAGTCATTTGCCAATAGGAGCGTACTGTTGAAAGTGCAAAACTCAATACATCATTTGCTATGAAACGGTGCACTTCTAATGCCATTCTACTGCAATGGAAATGGCATATATCGTTCAATTTGCCGATCCATCGCAATTCCACTGAAGTGTCTTAGCTAAGTTTCGGAACAACGAATTTCAATTGTCGATTTCCTATTAGTATGCTTCCGTTTCCCTGATATCGAAAAATTTTCTCAGCAGATGCAGCGAAGGCGCAACTTTTTGCTCGTTTCTTATTGAGAATTTAAAATTGAAACATTTTACAGATTGCGGCATATTTATGCAGTTTTGAAAATTTTTAAGAGAACTATTGACAGCTCAAGAAGTAAGTGGAAAATGATTATTTTTGCTCCTAAAATCCTGTTAAATTACAATACCAATGCACGACATTTCAATTCCATGAAAACAAATCATTTTTATTTGCTCTTGATGGAAAAAAGAGATATTATAAAGAAGTTTTTTGGGTATTCAAGGTATTAATTTTTGTTGTGGCGCCTTTTGCTTACTTCAATCAGTGAAACATTCGTTATGAATAAACGCCTTTTCATCTCCCTTCCACTTCGGCTCAGGTGAAGCTGCAATATCGTATGAAGGTTGAGGCTTAGCCTTGTTTCTTTCCCACTGGACGCTAACGAGTCGATTCCGCTTGAAAGCGTTCTTCCGCTCTAAGAGGACAGTCCGACTTGCTCCGCCGTCCTCGTCTCGATTAGGGTACAGAGGGATGACTCAGTAGGAAGAATCCAAGCAGTCTTTTCCAAGCCGTGCCCCTTTCTATGTTACTAAAGTTGCATTTGGAGCATCACAGTAATTAGCTCAATCAAGTTCTTCACAATAACGGCCCTGCTAGAAGTTATGACTGTCGCAAGACATTTCGCGTAGGGCGCTCTATTTAAAAGGCATTTTTTAAAACTCTACTTCTCGTTTAATAAAATCAGTTCACGCAATTTCTAAAGATTTCGACTTGTAGTTAAGTATTATCTGCATAAAATTATTGCAACCTCATTAAAACATAAGGAATTCATAGCGTCAGCCCCATGTAAATTCTCTCTTTATCCCTGTCGCTGTATATATATATATATATATATATATATATATATATATATATATATATATATATATATATATATATATATATATATATATATATATATATATATATATATATATATATATATATATATATATATATATATGAGAGAGAAAGAGAGAGAAGCATCGTACGTAAATCCGCACACAAAATCCATTAATTAGCACACGTAAATCCATGTACAGGCTTGTGTTAATTACAGGATGATGCGTTAGAGACAGTCAATCAAATCAATGAACGAAAGGGTGTTGCACGTTCATGGACCTGTGATATAAGCAATGCGGAACAAATGGAAATTTGCGCCAATGAAATTCGTTCGGAATTTGGTTCGGTTGATTTGCATTTTCGATTTATTATGTGTCAAGAAATCTGAATTATAATGTAGGCACGGAATGTAATATTATGCAGATATGAACTGCGTTCTAAAAACAACTGAATAGTTGAAATGTGGCTGCTTCCTTTCGCTTTGTACTTGTTGTTGTAGAACGAGCTCACATGGCGGATTTTTAAAGCCCCTTTCTTCGTCAATTAGACTGACTGCCACTTGTTTGCAAAGCTTAGGACGCATTGTCAGCTGCGATTCATGTCTTGGTTCCATTGCAAGTAATATTAGTTGAGATCAGGGTTTTGACGCTTATCGAGCCAAATGTCATGATGCACGGAGTTGTTCGTTTCGACACACTGTTTCCGCCCATTAAATCATCAACAGATTATTCGAGAGCAAGAAGTAGGTGTATAAGTCCGGTGGACGCTATTGCTTTAGTTTTGACTATTTTAATGAGAGCCATGTGATGAGAAACCAGATGGGACGTTAATATACGTATGTCTGTTGAGACTGATGATTATGAGAGCAGCATGTATTTGAATAAAGTAACAATGAGCTGAAGATGTCAAGATGCCAATATTATTGTAGGTTGATCTACTGATAGCCGCTTGTGGATGTCTAGAAGGATTCATTTTTATGCCTTCGGTGGGGTATAGCAATGGCAACAACACCTCTTTCACTTCGTCACATAAAGTGAAACTTGTTTAAGTGAAGCTCGTTTTTTTTGCTTGTTTAAGAAACAAATTAGCTGTGCTGCTCATCGGTGTGCAGCAATCACAAAGAACGGAGAAGGAAAATGGAACGTTCGAAACAAATAACAGAAAAAAGAGGAAGGTGGTGATGCTCCATTGCCATCAATGTTACCGGTTTTAGATTTTTTTGGCACTATAAACGACAAGATGAATTTTTGCTGATACTATTTTATTCTTGCCGCTCCCAGCTTGTAAATAACGGGAAAATGTTTCAAAAAATCCTCTGGCCTTCTATATAGGTTGGTTCTGACTATAAAACAAAAAAAATATTTCAGTGCAATCTGCAATCATTTTCAACGATCCCTAGATTCTCACGAAAATTGCACTTCCATTAAGTGCCAAAAAAGTCACAATTAAAACCCCGATTTGCTCTCCTTTTTTTGGAGGAGAGAGAAAACAACAGATTTGTTTGAAATTCATAGAAGGAATTGCTTTTAATAGTGAGTTGATCAATGGTGTGCACTCGTATAAATCGCTGCTTTGAGGGCCGAATCGAGAAATCGCTTACGAGTAGAATAGTAATGAAGTGTATAGAATTGACTAGAAATAAAGCATGGTTTATATAAGATTCTGGAAATTGACTGGTAGTCTAGATGCTTTTGTTCAATTTTTGAATTTATTGAAGAGGAAATTTGAAAATTGAGAATAATTGCGTTAATATTTCGAGAGGTCCATATTATTAAGGATGCATTAGCAATGGCCGTTGAACATTGCTCGGTAGTATGACGGAGATTCCTCTGATATAAATGAATATGTTCATTTGAGGTTATTTTGATGACAAGAATATTTGCAGTTGTTAAAGAAATGAGTGGCTAGCGAAAAGTGGAATTTAGAAAGGTCTTCTGTGTGCAGCGAGGAAAAAGGCAGAATGGGGCAACGGAAACAGCAATCGCCTTCCTCTCCGTTTTCCCTCCCCACCTCCCACTCCTGCCACTTCATCGGATAGAATCAACTTTTTAAATGCAGGGCTAAATCGTTCAAAGATGACAATTTTCTTCTTCAGAGTTTTCAGAATTGTTCGATACAACTTCCTTTGGAACGCTCAGAATCAGTCATTTTTCCTACTGCAATATATTAGGAGCCTCCATGGAATATTAATAAAATGGAGATATGAACGTTAATAAAATGGAGATTAAAGCCGAAGAGTGAAAGATTGAGCATTAAAAAATTCATTTGCATGTTTAACTTACGATTCATTGATCCTCTTTGAAGTGAACAATGAAAAGTTATGCGTGAGGTGCTGATGTGATATGCATCTTTGTAATGCAGCTGATTAGACTAATCGGTTTAACGAAATTGGCAGCACAAAATTAAATATTGCACTTCAATCCTTTAGCATTTTAACTGAATTAATCATATGCACAAGACTGATCCTTTTCCGGTACAACTCAGTCGGTCTGAAAAGTAGCTCAATAAACTGTTAAATATATGCAGATTTTCAGGCGCATATGACTGTCTATAAGTTTTTTGAATAGATGACAGATGAATTCCGAAACCGACGGATGGCGGCGTTTGAATTGAGTTATGTTTGATAAATTTTGCGGCTCTAGTTCCAACAATTTTCGCGTTGAAATTGGTGAACACATAGACATGCACACATGCGCGCGAGTAAAGACACCTCATCGGCTCAAGGATGTACACAAAACATGACTAAGTTGCATGTGACACTCTAACTTTGGGGACTATGAATATGATGCCTTTTAATTTCCTTTGGCGGGTGATGTGATTATTCGATAATCTCATTATAAAAACCGGTAAAAATTCGTACTGTTCAAAGTCATTGGTTAAATATATCAAAGAATTTAAAGTGAGAAGGCGGATGACAAATTAGGTGAATGGGGGAGCTACTCATTGCTCGGTATAGCCTCAGTGAGTGCATTTTTTTTTTTTTTTTTGAAATCCTCAGCGATATTGACCTCAGTTCCACTAAAAATGGAGTAGGTCGTTTTCTTGTACTATTCCACCCGTACATTTTCTGCTTCCGGTTTCACTTCACACAATTCAACTCTACATTTTATCTTTCTTTAAGTTTTTTGCGGAACTAAATCTGTAATCTTCGAGTGCAGCCACCGACGGCATTTTTTTGCATTCAATATATTGCTGTGCTGCGAATGAATTTTTTTGAGGATGGAAGTTTTCGGTTGCTGACTATTTTCCAAAATACGCTTACCCGTTCGTTGCCTGATAGTTCTTAATTTGTTCTCAACTAATTTTTTCCTCTCCCAAATTGTGCTCTAAACTATAGTTTTGCTTATCGATTTATGCTGCTATTTAGAAAAGGTTAACGCAGTAGGATTTACTCAGAAATGAAAAATTTCGGAAAATTTTTAGAGAGGACGGAGATCTTTCCATTGGTAGAGCCCAAATAGACAGTGATCTTAACCCTGCGATATTTAACTGTTTGGCAAATCAATGTTTTGGATGGGTTGAAGCTAAGTAGTCTGTATATTCTGAACAAGTTTTGCCGAATGCCATCGCAGGTTGAAATACCGAGGTGTCCAAGTTTAAAATGCGGATTTAATGTACGGCAAACGCTTCCTTGAGTGCTCAATTTTACGAATGTGTAACATTTGATCTTTGTCGAGAATGATACATTAACGATTACGCATTATGAAAGCGGTTTTGAATTTAGGCCAGGTGGACATTGTGATTTGCAACGCGGCGATACTCTTCTTCGGGCATGCACTTCAATTTAGCGCATCAGATTTGCAGAAATCACTCAACGTCAATATTATGGGAACAATCAATGTATGCTTGAGGTTCCACTTCACTTTTAAGACAATCTTGAAAAGTGTAGCGAATTTTTCAACAATTCCCTTCGATGTTTCGCCCAATTTGCTCACCTTTCAGCCATGAAATAGATGAAAGTTTTTGAGAAGCAGTAGTTGAGCTAAAAAATTGATTACATAGGATCTAATTCATCCACATAGAACGTTAGGATCGAAGTGAAGTGGGAAACAAAGTTTTCAGCTATGAGGACACTGAAACACTTCAGCAGAGCCATCGATCGCTTAATTTTAACCTGTGTGGAGGGGGAATTTCGTAAGGGAGGGGGGGAGGAAGGGGAGGGGCGGGGGGAGGAAGGGGAGGGGGCGGGGGGGGGGCGAATACAACTCTGTGCTCTCAAACAGGAACGATCGAAGTCAGAACTTCAGTCGTAAAAGCCAAAACCGAAACTTTCCGTGGAAGCCCAGTTTCAACCCGTTAACCGCTTTAGGCGCTCCCAAAATTCCGCTGTCCGATAAATTCCGCGAGCATTTCATATCGAAGTTAATAATTCATAGCCTGGTACATAATTTTCGTTTTCTAAGGTCCACTGGTAAGGCGCAGGAATAAAATTAAGGGTTAAGGAATATAAATTATGTAACATACGCTAAAGAAATATTCAAGATGTTGTTATAGCTATATATTCCTAGACAATACGAGCGTTTTTACGACCAATGGAAGAACGCAATGAGGGTCATATCGTTGCCATATCCTCAATCGCTGGCTACTGTGGTGAAACATATGGCCTTGCTTACTGGTTAGTATTCGTAATACCTCGTAGGATTTTCTTTTCTAAACATCTTGGCAAGCCTATGGCGCATGCGCTGAAATATATGGGGATTTTTGAGAGAAAACTGTAAATAGGAGCAAATATCTTGTTCATGTCACGTCGAGTGGCAAGATCACATTTAAGGAATTCATGAGAGAGTTAACATGTTAAATCTAGGCGTGAAAATGGTGTCAGTGTTAAAGACAGTTTTCACGTTTCTTCTTCGGAGCCATAAGGAACTTTCGGTAACTTCATAATGTGCAAAGATTTTCTCACACAATTGTTCCTGGATACGCTGAATAATGAGTAGGCAGCTTTCCACTTTGACTGCAGAAGTTTATTGAAGCAGAAGATGAAAGCATAGAATTGAAAGAACCACGATCTGGCATATAGTAACAAAGAATCAGTGGGAAGAACCATCACAACGAAGCCTATAACAATAATATTGCAATCAGCAGCATCGTAGGAAGTTTTCACTTGCAAAAGTGGATTCCACATTATAATAACTATTGGAATGCACAGCATATAGCGACGACTGGCGACCTTTGAAGCATGAAAATTTGCTCTGTGATGCTGACCAACTGCGCAGTTCATTTCTAAACTGCATTTAACAGTTCATGCGATGTGGATAATTTGCGCTAATCAGTAAGATAGAGGCTGACCAATAAATTACGGACAGGTGTACATGGTACGATGTAGATTGCATTCAAGAAAATCGTTACCATGGCTTTAATGGCTAGCGATTGAACGAATGAACTGATATGCACACGCACAGAAGTACAAGTTTGGCCAACACAATATGCTTATCTAAAATTTGCGGAAACGTATAGGACAAGAAAGAAAGCAGTTTTACCTTTGAGACTGACATCCAGTGAGATGTAATCGGAATTGTCAGCAGCCAGTGAAACATCTGAAAATCTCCCGGAGCAGTTGACCCGATCCTTTTTGCATCTCACTCACCGGATCATTATCAATAGGTACGAAATGCCTATTGATAATATGCTGTTCTCATTAATCTATCTATATTTCGACCAGTTCGTCCATCTATCTATTGAAGATTCTGTTTTCTCATCCCGATCGATATAACATTAGAATTTGACGAGTTGCTTCCACACGTAAATTTTCGATAATCTTTAAATGCTTGTAATCTCTTTCGGAAATAATGGATTTGATTGTTGATATCAGATCATCCTTCACCGTGGGTGTGCATTACACCCACCTTATTCCATCACCAAAGATGCCTCCTCCAGTTGCAAGTTGAGGAAATAGGAACAGTTAAATTCACAAATCTGTGCGCATACGCGGCAATGTCAGGATGTCTTCAAAATGCAAATTTGCAAAATGACACAATAAGTAACATGTGAGTTTTTCTGATTCGTTGAGGATTAATGGTGGCCATTCTGTTGAATCAATATCTCTAAAAGTTTTAGTCCAACAAAGTTTGCGATCCGTGGAGTGATGGAGTGTCTTGAAATGGAGATGAGGGATCGCGGCTTGTTTGGAATCAACTTCACCACTCTTTGCCCCTATTTTGCGAGGACTCCTATGATAATTAATATGGGAATGCGACCAACGTCACCGTTCGTTTTTTCTTTGTTCTTTTCTTTTCTCACTCCAGACACCTTAGTTTCATTTTTATATTTCACAAGCAATTCTGAGCTACTGGAGACGCTTTTCTTCAATTGAAGAAAGCAGCAAGCATGCATATTGCCGCTTTATTTGCTTATGACCTTGAAAATAGTTGCCCTGAATCTGGAAGCGATCTTAGCTAAGAACAAAAGGAGACCAAGAAACGCACCATCATTTGCTTTCTGGGTTGCCCATGGACAAATTATGACTCGACGGTACGAATGAACTCATAAGCACACTTGAATATTTTTTAAAGTTTTCCTCCCGAAATGCCTGCAAGGTTATTGCGTGCACAAACAACTGAGATCAGTTAATATCGAGGCGCAGTATTTTGATATCCAGACTCGGGAAGCATATATTTTGCGTTATCATGCAATAAGCTAATTAAGTGACACGACACAAATGACCAATTGATCACCCCTAATACGAGCGACTATTTTATTGTGTGTTGCTCAAGCATCTTTGTTCTTCCAGCTCTTAGATTCAAATTAATGTAAATTCATCACAAATGAAATGCTCGAAGAGAAGTGCAAATATACTTGTTGCAAAAGTATCCATCCACACGTTAAAATTAAAAACAAAAAAAATAACACCATAAACTGATTGAAATGGTAAAACAAGACGATTGATTAGCGGCAAGAGGACGAATTAAACCGAAAATATGAA
The DNA here is from genome assembly GCA_037389465.1 of Baylisascaris procyonis. Classification (NCBI taxonomy): domain Eukaryota; kingdom Metazoa; phylum Nematoda; class Chromadorea; order Rhabditida; family Ascarididae; genus Baylisascaris; species Baylisascaris procyonis. Next base: position 440,580 of record JAZARR010000231.1, on the reverse strand, counting down.
TATGATCGACTGTTTAAGTGCTTATTTATCGGTACAAGAATACATGAAAAAAATAAGCAAAAAAATTCAACAATGATCAAATTTTCGCCGATTCATCGAACGTTATTCGTGGAAGGCAATCAAATTGTTTGCTTGTTGATTCAACGCTATTATTTTATAAATGCATTTTTCTTTTGCAGATTTTTTCCATTCATGTCCACTGCTCGTTGCTCAAGGGAGATGGTCGATGCGATTTTGAAAGAGAAAGTCATTGCCTTTATTCCTGGCAATTTAAGTATTATTACCGCTTTCAAAAAGTAACTCGATTTGTTAGCTTTTATTAATCATATGTATGGAGGAATTTCATGCCTTGAAACCTTTTTAAAGGTTCCAAATAGAGATAAAATTTGAAAGACTTTGAGTTAGAATTTCTTCGTAGTTACACTTTTTTTTTCAGATTTTTTTTGCTCCTTATTAATTGAGTGCTAATTAGTGCTTCATAAATTGGATGTCGATTTCATAGTCAACCACCCTCTGAGAAATTTTTTCACGAATTTTCCAGATGCCTACATAAATTAATATTACTCCTCTCTCTAAAGCGCTTTGGAGGACCGGGAATAAAAACAAATTATATTCGTTTGCCAAGCTATCGCCACCATTGTCTGATGAAGGGCACTAATGCAATCCAGTCTACCCTGGTAGGCGAACGATACTTAGCAACAAAATGTCCTTTTGCCATCACTCGAATTTAGGGAAAACTCTCTTAGCAAATATGAGATATCGGAAGCATATATTTTAGTAACTATTTTAGCCTTGTATCGAATAGCGTACGAATGGCAGTAAGGGAATATCTGAGCTTTCGATATGCACCAGTGGGAAAGCCAGAAATGGGCAGGAATGAATTAATCGATCTCTCGAAAAATAACGATTATTTTTACTCACCGGATATCTTTTGGAAAATGCTATCGCCAGCAACTGTTATCGTAATAACGGTTTGTTGCACATAAATGCTTATTTGTTATATAGGAAATTTTGAAGCTATATGAATGAAGGAAGGTGTGTCATCAATAGACAAAAAATTAAAATCAATCAGAGAGGATATGCACGAGAATGATTGATGAGACATGCATTATCGCATAGGGAACTGCACAAGCTATTATGGATAAATGTACGCCGGAAATCGCCCTTGAAATAATCCCTTAGCAAATGCATTGCATATTTCAGGTCGATTACAGGTCTGAACTAAAATAATGTTCACATTGAAAGTCGTGGAATTATATGTAGTACCATAATAGTACCATATTAGTCACACATAGCCCCAGAGTGAGGTAGCGATTAGCGACAAACCCACTTAATTGATGAGATTAATCTTTGTCATTTCTTCATTATAACGAAGAAATAAACCATCTAATTGTTGAATTGAATTGTTGAAGGTGTTGAGCATATGTTAGGATTAGCAAAGAAATTTGCATAATTCAGCATAATTTTCTATCTTTTATATGCTCATAGAAAACAACGAAGTGAAATATTTAATAAGAGGGTGTTGTCGCTGAATTTTCTTTCCTTCAGTAGTGAATGCTTGTCGCATAAGAATTTGTAAGCAATAGCTAGTCTTATTCGATGCAAACTAGCATAATCAATGAAAAAAATCAGTAAGTATAATGTTTCTAAGAGGAAATTCTTGCAGGTATGGTGGCTAGCGAGCCAATTATCACTGAAAGCGTTCATTGGGCTAATTCTGTTGGCTTTATTATCGCGTGTATTAGAGTCGATCTATTCAGTGGTTTTATGTGATCAGCTGAAGTTCTCTTATGCATGCACATGCAAGTGGTTCACACAAACTATGCTTTTTGGAATGCCATCACTTATGCTTCTTTTACATTATAAAAGCAAAACCTCATGACTTTTTTATTAATGCTGCACCATTGTTGTCACTGCTTGGATAGTTAAGGTAGAGGAGGTCGAAATACGGTCCAGTACTAGGCTCGGGTGATGGGAAATTGTAAGATTCGGTGCACCTTTACAAGGAGCTGTTTTTTGTTCTCAAAAAAATGTGAGGCAGATACCCTTGATCATAAAATCCTACTTTTATGAGTGATTTACTTTTCTTCCTCTTGAAATTCAACGAAAAAAATCGTTGGGTTTTGACATCTAGGATTAATAATCCTTTCGAAAAGCGATGCTACATCAGTGCTTTGAACCGTTATCTCTGTTCCCTATTCAGTGCCAGATCACTCAGTGAAATTTCGTGCTCTGTGGTCACAAGGATGAACTAAAATTAGAAGGTAATGTTGAAGAGATTAGCTCATTGACTGATCGAGCTGTTTAATCGAAAGAATAAAGATTATCGGAAATAGCTGTGAAACATATACATGAACAACTGAGCAAGCAAAGAAATGATGAGCAACACATACGCCAGAAGATTCGATAAAAATTGTAGGAAATCGACAGCACAGGTGAAATTTACTTTATAGGTCTGGGTCAGATTTTAACTGGATATCCTTGCTTTATTGCGAAAATACTTTCTTTTTTTTTTCACTTATGCTAGTCTTCTCAAAAAACCAATTATCGCAAAGGCAACTTCGAACAGTTTGAAATAAGATCTAAAAAACACCTCCACAAATAAAAAGAGAGGTGCTTCCATCGAGGTTAATATAAAATACGCAAAAGTGTCCCCAATAGATGAAGGGCTTCATTCGGTGAGCACTTACTGAAGGCCATTGATTTCACTACCGAGTTGCTTGGGAATCGGCACGAAAGTGAATCCATCAAATCAACAATTTCCTCTGCCGTCGATAATCTCTTTCGTTCTTTCGAGTATTCGAGGCTTTATCACTCCACTGTATGTCTTATACTACTTTGCAAGGGTTAATATTTCGATATTGTAGAATAAGAGGTGAGCTTTTATGAAAGCATTGACTTATGCAAACTGAGCTTGCGAGGAGTTATCTGCAAGCAGTGAAAGAAGGTAGATCAAGTGAACGGTGTACGAGTTGCAAATTCGCCAAATGTTATTCGTTGGCCAAGATTTTGTTGTTAAGACGAGGCATTAACATCGGCTAATCGCATCTTCACCTTTCCAAGGATCGCTGTATAAATGTACATTCAGAAGCTAGAAAGCTGTGTTACGTGTCGTGTAGAAACCATACGTCCTGTTGGAAAAATTTACATGTTTGTCTACTGAATTCAATACATTACTATCACCCATGGAAATGAAGTGATAAGGTGCGTGATGAGCGAAAAAGATTCTCATTCGCATGAATTGCAGTTACAAGAAAGTTTATTGACGTTGTATGTTTTCAGAAAAAGGTTGAAATCTCGGCTCTATTGGTCGGGTGTTCCTTTTTCTATTTCTCAGAAAGGTCTATTTCACTAAAGATAAATTTTTCAATGGTGGTTCTTATTTCAAAGGCGCCATATTTCCGCCGACTGTTTACGCTTGAACGCAACTTTGCAAATTGCAGTCTCTTTGTGCCCTTTTCCAATTCCGTATTTCTTTTTTTTTGACTTTTCAAGGTTTTATTGATAATTAGGCAAATCCTAGCTGAAGAACAAATAATTTCTGTGCAATAAACCTCAATTTTGCATAAATATTAGGTGCTTATAGGCTCAGGCAGCAATTCATTGCCGATCATTTTATAGTGCGTTGCACTCCGCTGAAGCGACATCAGCCGACCTCAAGTGTTTGCTTTTGTGAATCCATAATAAAATAATTTACGGGCTATTATTGAACTACTGATACGCTGAAAATCCCCATCTTCGTCTCGCCACTAAACTGCCAGCAAATTATAGAGTTTATAAAATTAGAAACTCTAAGTGCGGATAACATCATAAAAAGAGTGGAAAAATTACAGTTTGCATAGAATCTTGAAAAAAAAAATGTTCGCACGAAAAGTGACATCGATTCAAAGAAATATTTTCCTCCATAAATGGCTTCAATATTTGTTACGTTCTTCGCAGAACTGGACGATGAATTCTCTCAATCCAACATAGACGTTATCTTGATTGCGAAAAAGACTATGAAATATCAACGTCGGCGTAGAAGGCCATTTTCATAAATAAAAATAAAGCCAAACGTGTTTTGTGAGGTTTCTTCGACGAGATATTCATCGAGGGTGTACCTTTCGCCAAAAAAAAAAAAACTTTTCGTAGTGAGGTTTCAGTTTTTCCTCAGCATTTCACGTGTTGCACGAGCAGTTCGCGCGTTTGCCGACTATTTAAAGCACTATGACGGCTCTCTCACACCACTTTCTTCCACGTTTAACGACTGCAATAATTTCTGGATCTTTATAAGCCATAAAAATTCCTTCTAAAGTTTTCGGTTTTGATTGTAAGATTTCTTATATCGAACTTCAGGTCGTTTTTTTTGAGTGGGAATGTTGTAAAACTCTCAGGAATTTTCTTAAGAATTCCGCTAATTCCTTGGCTTATGGCTGAAAATATTCTTCAGTTCGTATACTTCATAACCTAGATGTGTTATTCGATCTGTGCGCACTGAACGCAACTGAAAAAATAAAATGAAGTAGGAGCGTACGTGGGATTGAGAATTCGGATTTGAAAGGATTTCGTTGAAGTTTCTGAAACATCGGCGCAATACAAGGACAATCTCCCCATTTCGATGTTGACTTTTGAATCCAAATTGCACAATTTTTAGATTGGGAGTCTACTCAAACATGGATTATTGCGTTCAAAATTTGAAATCTAGTTCGCGTCAACTTGTTCCTCATCATAGTATATCTAAAAAAAATTTGCTAAACGTTGAAGGTTCTCAGGAATGTACGTGTGGAAGGGATATCATTCATTTGATCAAATGAAAAATATGTTTCTATAAGCTTGTAGTTTGTATTTACCGGGCAGAATTTGAGAGGTTTCATGAGCAAAAAAAAAAAATGCTTTTTGTGCTAAAGATGCAATCTCCCATAGCTTCGAATCTTTCACATTTCACGTCTGGAATGTTTTTTGCACTGTTTCATGATCAAAAGACCTTCATATCTTTGAATTCTCTTCTCTTCACATGTTTTTGAAACGCCGTCTCGACCTTGCTATCCCGCCGCTGAGACATTGCGTGTTGCTGCTGTGGCTTTCCAACTATATAGCTCAAAAGCAACCTCCTATTTCAGTGCAATAACAAGGCGGATTTAGGACCAGTCTTGGAATGACACTAGGCACCATCAGCGTCGAATTCTACTTGAATTGTTGATGTACTGCTTTTCAAATTTTCCTCAATAATCTATGACCAATGAATCGTGTAGGTTTTAATTCCGTTCCTTATCTTATTTGGTGGTTCGATTTGCGGCTGCATTTCCACTTAATAGTAACAGGAAATTTTTTGCAAATTTGATATGATAGAAATACGGAATATTTTTGTGCTCAATGCATTTGACATAAACCATCCACACCACTATCTAGATATCAGAACAACAAGGATTATTCTTATTATTTAGTTAATGTGCATGCATTTCTTGTGTTATTTCTATCGCCTTCTGCAAATCGTGAGTATTTATTAGCGAACGTAAACCGGAATTTCGGAGCTATCACACTAGTGATGGATCAGTTATTGCTGGAATCCTTGAAACGTGGGCACCAATAAAGAAAGGTCCAAGTTCGGCGTTTTTGCTCTCTTCCATTCTCTTTGTTGCGAATTATTTTCATATCTTGAAATGCACAGAAGTCTCATGAAACTGCGACCGTCGATTAGCACTTGTAGATACAATTTAATTGCTACGGACAATCGGAATTTCTAAACGCTTTTTTTATATTTATAACTGACGCAAAATTAGAGAAAATTCGATGTAGCTAATACGTTCATAATTCTACTGTACGACAACTAAGTAAATCTACGCTCCATTGATTCATATTTGTTCACGTTTTCGCATTTGTTCAAGTTGGCGTTTTATGTGATTCTTAGTGAAATATGCAAATAAATTTAGATCCAATATTCCAACTCTATAGAGTGGCAAACACAGACATACCCGGCTTTCTGGAAAGGCCTCTATGACTTTCTGTCCTTATTTCTATTAAAACGTTAAGATGGGCAAAAAGATTTGAGGTTTCGTGAAATGGGAAACGTTGAGTGTTCGTAATGCTCGCTTTTAAGCATATTTGTTGATGAATTCTTACTATAAAGAATTTACAGAATTGAAGACGGTCGCACGATCATGACGTCATCGCGAAACGATTCTGATTATTTTCAGCTGGTCAGTGGTCCGACCTTCATAAGCATTGTGGTGTTCATGATATTTGGTTGGGTACGTTTGTAATGAACTCTTCACATATATGCTGTCATAATATTTAAATACTTCGTGAATGCTTTATTTCCGTTTTTCTTGGATGGCGCAAGGATCGATTGAAACCAGCAGTGCGCAATCAACCGAAAAGCGCAATGCGTGTCGAGTGCCAAGTTCATCCTCTCATAATTCATGTCATAGTAACTATCGGTTTACCTATCGCAACTTTCTCTTCTTTTTATGTTAAAACAGCACATTTTACAACCAGTGACCATATTAAGCGATATACATATACATATATATATATATATATATATATATATATATATATATATATATATATATATATATATATATATATATATATATATATATATAAGCTTCAAATATGACAGTCGCTGCTAATTTCAACAAAAAAGTGTTGTAAGGGTAGCACACAAATGCCTGGGCTGGAGATGCGAAAATAAAGGATTGGCAAGAGAAAATGCTTCAAAAAGCATATCTACTACGGAGCAAGGTTGTTATCAATTTATGCCAATGTGTGTTGAATGATGACAATGTGTCGTGCAAATAACGTTGAAGCGAGAGATGTACTCACAAATGCATCTAATTTTTTGCCTTTTGGTGCTATAATTGTTATCAACATCGAAACTGCTTTAATGCGATGACTTTCCTCATAGAACTTATTGACTAATGTAAAAATATAAGGCTTTATTCTTAATCATGCCAATTTACAGCAATCAGCAAATTGTGTGTCTAATGAAGCTCATAGCGTTCAATTGAAATCTCATCCTCTCTGATAAAGCATCTAATCACATTTTCTCATTAAAAGTTGTAAAATTAATTGCGAAATTCAACAACGATTTAATAATGTTGGTAGAGGAATGCTTCCCGGTTATCCAAAACGGAATAGCTTCTATGATATTTTGGAACATTCATTTGCTGAAAAGAGCATGCGTGATGTCAGTTTTGACATATTCTTTGCAGCAGAAGCTAAATTCCCCAATAATATAGAATTAAATAAACTTAGCTTCATTCACAGAAAACTACTTAGCTTCATTCACAGAAAACTATGATAGATAGTAACAGTTCAGTGTTCACAAAATATTTTGTGGACTGAGCATGATTAGGTAAGCGATCGAAGAAATCGTGGTGGCCACATCAGTATTCCTGTAGTAAAGCATGCAAAAAAAAAAAAAAAACAGATAAAAATCTTCTTGCCGGAAATTCTCGATATTCCACACTGCAACATTTTGCAGAATTGGGGATGCCCGGGAACTGTTATCAACTCTTCTTCAATTCTACCCTCCTCTCACCCAAGCCAATCTTCATTCCCCCTATGTAATCTGAAAATTGCTCCGCATTGCCCTAATTCTGAGCACAAAGTTAGTGAAAAGCCTTTTTTTTTAGGTGATGTGGTACGACGTGAACCTACTGCCCACATCATACATGAGCTACCTCGGCTCATTTCTTCATTACCTTGGAACGAACTTCCGTCCACTTCTGCTGTTCCTCAACGCTGGTGGACTTTTCGAGCATGCATGCCTTAGTGCTTATGCGTCATATTGCTGCGGCAAGCTGAACTATTCTTGGGGATGTGCAGTGAAATGGATTGCACAAACGATGCTTCTCGGATATTTCTCACTCTCAATCCTCATTGCACATTCTAAACGTAGCAAGTAATTTCTTTATGCAATATTCTGAGTTAATAAATTACGCCTGACAAGTATTCGATTATCCAGTAACATTTCATATGCTTTATAAATGTTTTTTTTTTTTTTTTTGCATTGCATAAAAGCATAATGGGCTCTGCTCATTCGTTTATTCATGTATGGGGATATTTCAAATTGGAGATCCGTTTTATTTAGGGGCAGTTCTAAAAATCAACTCCATATTACTCAAATAGCCGCTTATGGTTCCTCTAATTTTCTCTATGATTGAAATTGCAATGCTTGAGTTTTACAAAGGGCGACTTCTTGCAAAATTTTTCAAATATCTAAGCTTGAAAATTCCACTTCAACCATGGCTTGTGTGATGAAATCATGTTAAATGCATTTTAATTTGATCAACGGAAATATCTATATCAATTTTACGAGATCATTTTCTATATCAATATATCAGTTTCATATCAATCAATATCAATCAATTTCCAATTTCACGAAAAGGGATTTTGATGTGTGAAAAGCACAAGAGTAATGCCTTTGTTGACCATATCACCGGGGAAGTACTTTGATCTGTCGCAAATTCTTTTCCAGAACTCTATAAATCTAGAATATCAAATTAAACGAAAAAAATTTCCAAGCATATAGAGGAGAGAAATAACGATCTCTAAGGAAGTTGGGAATTTTGCATCATCAGCGGCTAAACATTTTTCGCCCAGAAATGGGTATGCTTTTTTACATACTGCATTGCATTGCGAATAATTTACAATGATTTGTAGGGCATTTCCCAACTTGTTTTTTTAAATAAATACTTCAGCTGCACCTTCCGACCAACATTTTAGAAACTTTGCATGATTTCGAGTTAGCACTGTTGACAGTAATATCATCACCTTTCTTTTCTATTGACGTTTTCCATGTTTGTCACCCTTGCTATCTAAGGATTTGTTTCGGTGAAATGCCAATATTTGGAAAGGAATGCAATAAAATTTGTTGCTTATGAGTCTAGACTCGTTGCAAGTCTTGAAGTGGCTCTACAGACTCCAGATTGCGTCGCTTCCTTGAATCAGTTGCCGCCTTATTCGGTGTTTGATTCATTGATTTCTTCAAAAAACTTCCATTGAAACTATCGGTGTCGAAATATCAAAAAAAAAAAAAAAATGAAACAGAAATAATTAATTTGTTAATGAGAATTGGAATGAATGACTCGATTTATCTAAGCGAATTTTGCAATTAACCCGCTTGAGGTTCTTTTTCCGCAAAACGTTCGTTGTTATCTAATGATAAATGCAGTTCTCAAATAAAATGCCCTATATTGCAAAGTTTTTTTGAGGGGAAGGAAGACGAGGGGTGAGGGAAGCAGAGAGGCGAAGGGATTGAGGAATTCGATTTCATGCAAATTTTATCCATTTCAAAACAATACCCCATTTCCACTTTGTATCGAATAATTTCATTCTTACACACACCTTAAGTGAAATGCAATTTTTGAGCAAAAATATATTTCTGAGAAAAAGAGATGCGATGGTGGCGAATATTTCTGTTGCAGTTGATGAAAAAAAAAAAAAAAAAACATTTCAACAGAAGGGAATCGATATTCAATACATATTGACGAATAGTAAAAGAATGTTGCCTCAATGTGATCATATTCATAAACATTACAAATCACAATACTATTCTCTCATATAGCTTTCAAAAGAACAACGAGAATTTCCTTCACCTTTAATAACCACGTTAAGATCTATTAAATACGAAAGTTACAAAGGTGTATGAATTGATTTGCAATATCTCATAGGTACGAGTAGCTAATCACTTACGAGCACGAGAATAATATTATATTGAAGGAAAGAAGATGTAATAAAGTAAGGTTAACAGAACAATGCGTAGAGAACGTTTCGGAAGGTTGCCACTTTTTCTGCAGGTCTCTATGTGGATCTTATCGGAACGATTTCAAAAACATTTACGATAAAATATGAGTTGCCGATAGCATGAAAATCGAACACCTCGTAGATGGGTAGCACAGTGGGTAATCTATTTCAGTAGTGAACGTGAGGAAGAGAATTGTAAGCGATGAAAAAAACGAGATTATCTAAGATGAAACATTGTCAGAATTGAGACTGCACCAAAGTTTACAAAGACTTTCAATTTTCGGTAATGTTGTTCAACATTTGTATTCCAGATTGGACAATCTTCTGGATGATGCTGTAAAAGGATCTAGATCTCAATGATACTACCTCAAGATAAAAGATATCTGATTTCCAGCTCACACAGTAGGTTAGGAGGTTTCCTTCTCAAAACGGCTAATGCAGGTAGACGAATTGGGAACGAATGCTTGAAGTTTTCAGGAAAAAGTTCTAGAGAAAAGACGGTTACCACCCACGTCTATGAGATGAAAACAGTTGAATCCTCATTTTTTAAACTTTTGGTTGTAATTAAAGATTATGACATATGTTCACAATAATAAGTTTGGTCTGCAGAGGCAAGAACAATCTGAGATGTTGCCTGCAATGCCATGAAGAACGCACTCCGTAAAATTTTGAAATATTTGTTACTCTTTAGGTCTAGGCAAGAAGTAAACAGCGTCGGATATTACTAAAAAGCCACTCATACAGGTTCAGATCATTTGATGAGTAGAAGGCTCTAATGAAGCTTCCACCTATGTCGGAAGTGTCCAATACAAGAAGCATTGTTCCTGCTGAGATTCAAACACGGTAGCTTCAAAAAGTAGACAACGTGAATCTCAAAGCGATGATGTGACGACACTACCTTGATGTTTCCGTGAGGGTGAAAGTGGGTCCAGCCAGTGGTAATCTGAATATCGCTGAGGTTGGAACAGTTGATCTCGAGCTGTAATATATAGACGGAACAAGTGACTGATGGACGCTTTTTTCCTACACAAAGTATGATTTTTTGTCAAGTTGCAAAATAATAAAAACATGTCTGCTTCCATGCAATGACCATGACAGTTCTTCATGAATAACCCTCGCTTCATGAAATGAGTCTTCAAAGATTTGAACCCAATTCTGTTGTTCTAGTAAGTGGAATGTGTTAGGAAAACATCAAATTCAATGCGACTATAATATCAAAAATAATTATATGCTCTACATTTTGTGCTCCATTAGGATGGTGCAAAGTGCAAAGTACCTCGAAACGCAATATCGCTTTCTGTAGTTGCGAATCTAAGTGCAATCAGTTAGTTTTTTCGCCCACGCATTACGTCTCCATATTTCTTTTCGCTATCTCTCTTGTCATCAATGTTCCACTCATTAGAACGTTGAAGGTTGTGCGAAAATACCGTCCTCTGCCATGTAAACTCGTCTTGATCGCATTCATCGATGTGGAGGGAACAGGTACATATTCACTTCTCCTTGTTCTCTCTTGTATGAAGTTACTAAGAGATGAGTTAGGTCGTTTGCATGCTTGCTATGCCGTTTGAGGTGTTCCTGAGAAATGAATTTTCGAGTTGCTAGCCAAGGTGTCTTAAATTTTCTTTCGCATTAGTCTGCATAAATGATGCTTCTAAACCATTTCAGTTACATTGGATAAGATGAGGTTGGTGCCCACTCATTTATTTTGACAATATTTTACGAGTATTTCTTTTCTATGTAAGGAGAAGATGGTTCTATGTAAGAGAGGATTTCGAAGGTTCCAAGAAATGCTGAGAAAATTCTAATAGCAAGGTGCTGAAATAAGGCTGATTTATGAGTAGAAAGATTTTTCAGCTAAGTCATTGAAGTTGAAAGCTTTCACAGAATTTGCAACTTAAGGAAAAACTGGCTGTTTCTTCGGTAGTTAAATGGGAAGGTTTGTGCTTTTGTGAGGTATTCATTTCATAGCATAGCATCGCTGTGGGTTCAGTACTGCTCGGATACACTGCAGTTGTTGCACAGGTTTTGATTAATTGGTGACAAGGTTCTTTGCTTATACATACATATTTAAAATTGCAAACAGACCTGCTCACATCGTAGTGGGCAGTGGTGTACCGTTCGGACATTAGGCATGAGGTGCGTTCATTGCATTAGCGACCACCAAATTGCACCATCCTTCATACTTGGAAAAGTTCTAAAAACGTTCATCTTACTAAATAACCTGATGCGTCTATTAGTTTATTGCTTATGATTTACAGGTACCCTAAACGGTGTGAACTTATAACAAAAAATTCGTGAACGAGAGTGAATTTTTATCTAAATGAAGGACTATTTTCGCTCTCCACATTTCTTATGGTTCATCGTTACTCCAGGTGGATTACTGATCACCTTTGTAAGTCATTCTTCCGTTACTGAATCAACCAAGAAAAAATCTCAACTCAGAAGACACTTAATCGATACCTGAATGTTCATGTTCATTGTTTCTAATCTCAAAAATCCTCTTTCCTCCTTCCCCACTTCCTACCCTCTTTGTCCAAAGACATGATCCTGCAGTGGAACTCTACGCTGGGGCCGATCACCTGGCGCACTCCAGTGGCCATATGAGGCCCCACTTGGCCCTGAGGCCAGTCTGGAGACTGCAGTGAATACATAAGCACATCGACCCTTTTATATCCTCCCGTTTCTGCCTCAGGCTAACCTTACGATACGTGCTGGGTAGTCGTTGAATCTCCCTGATGCTCCTAGCCTTCTTAGACTGACTTATACGGTGCACTATTCCCGCTTGATCTATCATTTCTAATTTATTTTTAGATGACGTGGTATGACGTTGAAAGCTTGCCACTTGCATATATGAGTTATTTGGGTGTACTGGCCCACTATCTTGGAACGAATCATCGGACAATGGTGTTAATTTGGAATATTCTCGCTTGGCTTGCACATGTCGGTGAAGCACTCTACGCAAATAGTCTTTGTACTGATTTAAAGCTGTCACCTATATCGACAACAAAGTGGTTAGCACAGACGTTTCTTCTCGGCTATCCATCGCTTCGACTTTTGATAAAATATGCGAAGCAGTCACAGTGATGCCTTTGACTTGTTGGACGATGCGTCTAATATTATCGACATCGGTCAGACATGTTGGAACACTACATCATCGATAACTGGGGGATATAGCTTGATAGCTAATAGCATGGATGCATTTTAGTCTTAAATGTAGGTAAATTTATGCGGCCTTTTCAAGAAGAGCTGCTGGATGTTCACTTATGTAGTGCATATCTTTTCACGCACATTTCCTTATTTGCATTTATATATAGTTCACTGGCAAGGTTGTGTCTTTGCATATATATGCTGTACGTGTTGGTCTTGATGCTTTTCAAAGAGTTTCAACTGGCGAATCAACAGAATGAAAATTGCAGAATTTGCTGCGCCATGAAATGATTTCTCATGCCAATCTCGAAGTTAATTTCCAATATTCATTTTCATTTGAACTCAATCTGTAATGAAAGTAGGAGGTATTTAATAAAATTGTCAACGATCGGTGTTATACATATTGTTTTTGTTACTTTAAAAGGCATGACGAGGATCGGATATTTATACAAATTCCGATTAGGTTGTGTGGGTGAATGAGGAACGCAGATAGAGGAGTTCATGTTCATTATTTTAGCATCGATTACTTAAGAAGATTGGAATGAGGATTCTGCCAATCACGCAAGATACTGTGATACGGTTTTATTGCCTATGAGATTTTTACATTTATTCTCGGATTTAGGTACAGAGAAAGTGTGCGATTTGCTTTTATTATGCTTCTTATCTCTATGCACTGAATAAATATATCGCTTCGCATTTCAACTGATCTAGTAATACTTTGCAGGTCTCACAATTCACAGTAACGTTCACAGTTCCCATTACTGTATTCGATTCACGTCCTGAGGTGGAAACATTTAAATGCCTGATCTAGCATTGATATTCAGCTCATCACTTAGCCGTATGATGCTTTTTATCGCTGCGATAGTGTATTTGAAGTATTGCTTTGGTGTTTTCACAGAATTGTGGACCTTAACAAAGGAATCCGATAACTCAAACTACACAAAGATTAAAGTGCAAATCGGCAAGAATGATGCGGCAACATCATGGATAGTAAAGAGACTGGAGCTGTAAATGAAATCAAACAGAAAGTGCTTCTTGACCGAAGCAGAATGAGGTATTCGCTAAAGCGTCGCGAACTTGGCCGTGAAGACGTACAGCTGGGAAATGATCAGAAGGAACGCAGGTGAAGAGAACAGTGGGTTGCTGAGGATGAAAATGGAACATATATTTCCCCATAAGACATAAAAAAGCTACAACATTTTAAGTAAACGCCCAATACTTTCTTTACAAAGAATACGTTTGATCTGGGAAACTTAGTCATACGTGACGTCAGTGTATATACGGTGGCAGGGGTGAAAGAATAACGCACAGGTCGTAAGTGTGCATTACTCCAACTTATCCACTGCACATGTATCGATTCCTTTTCACCGGCGAAGATTGCTGAAGCAAAGTGAATTAAGTAGGAGTCTTGAAGTTTTCCATCAGAGACTGTGAAATGTGACATTCATTCCCTAAATCCAACGTCACGAAGGGATATTCCATTTTTGTAGGTAGCGTGGGGGGGGTGTGGAGGGGGTGGGATATATTTTAGGGTGGTACATATTCGACCCTTCCGAGCGCACCTAGCATTTAGAGGCAGATCTTTTTTAATTTGGCCGATTTGCATTTTTCACCAACTTCGAAACATGCCTATTTCCTACTTCGTTGCATTTTTCACCTAATTTGCATGCCTATTTCATCAATTTTTTTTTTTTTTTCAGGGACTAAAGAAATAACAAAGTGGACACCACGGAGTAGCAAAAGAAGTGCAGGCCGACCAACAAAGAGATGGAGTGACCCTCTAAAAAGATCGCAGGAACCAAATGGCTGAGAGAAGCATTGGATCGAGACGAGTGGAAGCGATATGAAGAGACGTTTATTCATGATGAAGCTCTTTTGATTGAAACAAATAAATAAATAAATAAGTTCTCAGGAAGATGGGATGGCTTATGTTTACAATTATTTTTGAGGGAGATTTAGGTTTATCCTTAGCATGAATCCACTCAAAAACACGCGTTATTGCAGTTACTGGTCTTCAGATTAATATCGTTCGTTGCCCATCGTATTCATCCTTCTAAATAGAAAATAGTTCTGCTGACATATCTCATCTATTTAACTTCATGTTTCGATGCTCTAAGGATAGTCAGGGGAATTTTCAGAATGCGCTTCCTCTCATGGGCACATATCCTCAGGCTTACTCATGTGCATATTCTTTTTAGCGTATACTTTTTTTGCATTATAGCAGGTAGTAAGTAATTAATTGCGAAGTATTCTTTCTTGATAGATCGGATCCAGTGGATGGATTGTGTTGCCTTATTTTAGGTGCTTAGATCACTTGGAAAATATGTTGCGGACGAAGTGGTTATGCGATGAGCGAATGCCTTCGTGAGTAACGCATAAGTTGATTGAGTGGGTTTTTTTCCTTGATATGAATTGTTAATGAGTTGCTTTGTTATGATCGAATGAACTTTTCTGAGCTCTGTGGTCGTGTTGCTCTTTATTTTGTATAACAAGTTGTTTTGCTCACACTTGTGTTGATATTGACGTGATCTCTCCCACAATGGATTATGATCTTCTCATGCCTTCGGGGTCGTAAATGAAGATATAAACAGACTGCAGTTTTGTTTGCTAATCAGCTTGTGTGTTTCTTATCGTCTGGTGTTTGTTGTAGCTCGTAGTAAACGAGCTCCGCTACTTCGGTGAGTTTCCCCACACGCTAGAAACTGTCGCAATTGGCGATGCGCATCGACGGCGGCGTTTCGGCTTGGTCCCCGTGGTCGAAACCCAGGAGTTTCGAGCTCGTGAGGAATCGATGGACGCGCCAATTGCGAATGTTTCTAATGTATAGAGAATCTCACCGAAGTAGCGAAGCTCGTTTACTACGAGCCACAACAAACACGAGACGGTTAGAAAACACACCATGATTAGCGAACAAGACCGCAGTCTGCTTATATTTTCATCTACGACCCCGAAGGCATGAGGAGATCATAATCCACATGGGGGAGAGATCACATGAATATCAACACAAGTGTGGGCAAAACAACTTGTTTACAAAGTGGAGATCACCACGATCGCAGAAATCACAGGAGGTCATTTGGTCATAATAGATCGACCATTAATACTAACTAAAATGTAACAAACGTTCCGTGAAACAGGGAGTGATCAACGGAATATCGACTCCCTCTGCATTAATGTTAGTAAATATCATTGTGGGGATTTGAGGGTATAAAAAAATTAGCTCGGCTTTTTGCCAGTAATAGCGAACGGCAAGATCTCTTGGAGGTTGGTGGTTAGAGGAAGAGGAGTCACATATTGGGGGTCAAAATTGCCTTGAAATGTTAAAAAAGTAGTCTGTGAAATTTGTGGATAAAAAATATACTTGGGAGCGAATCTCAAATTTTTAAACATCTCATAGATCAGCCAATAAAATTTGCGTTTCATATACGAGTAGATGACGAAAACAAATGATAAGTGATCAAGTTCTCGTCATATTCCGTCGGCATTCCTTTGAGATGATATGGATCCGCTTGCGAAATGTTCTGCTCCGCTCACAGAAATCAACGGGCAACGAAGCACAGTGAATGGTGTCAGGGTCATCATATGGAGACTACATATTTTGCACGTTCTGATGCATGAACAAATAATCCCATATTTGGGATACGGAGACTGCCTTTATAGGGGTTTACTTAAACTGCAACAAAATATATGTGGTATATTGAAAGGGATGAAAAATAGTCGCGTTGTTGACTCCTTTAGGCGATGCACCATGTGGAATAAAAACATTATAAGGATTGATCTTCTGAATTATCAATCAAATTCTATAATTGAGTTGGTACTGAATTGAGCATCGAGCATAGGATGCCAGCCATCTTTCTGTTCAGCGATTTTCAAGCAGGTTCCTAGGTAAAAGGTCTTAGTATTGTCTCTTTGCAGTTACTTTGCGCAAATTACGATCATATGGACTATTTGATGTGCAGACTAGTTTCAATCAACTTGTTCTCCGATAGATTCCTTCAGTTATATGTTAGAAAACTCCGACTCTAAGGAGCCAAACGGAATCTCTCAGGATAGCGAAGTGGCTTGTCATCTTCCCTTAAGCGATGTTGTGTGCGTCTTACTTTATGCAGCTATGTGGACCATCTTCATGGAAGTAAGGCTTTGAACAGAGAGGGAGGTTAAAACCACATGCTGATATAAATTATATGTATCAGAATTCCCAACTCTAATTTCAGTGGCTTCAGAGTTGATGGTGCATGAGCTAGAGCGCACTAATTGCAGCTCACCTGTTCACTTATTGTATCATTATAATCTGTTTTGCAAATGGGGATTTGCCGAATCTCATAGAAAGGAATTTATGTACACGACGGGCCGATGCATGCATACAATAAATCTTACAGTAACGATTGCATCAAAAGGTATATTACATATATATATATATATATATATATATATATATATATATATATATATATAAAATAAAAGCTAATGAATATTCGATTCCATCCTATAGCAAATTCCTGTGCAGAAACATTTTTCCATCACCACAGCTATAGGCGTCAAGCATCATTTTGTTTGCATTCGACCGAATTTATGGAATTATTGAAGACTGCTTACGGTGTTGGTCTCTCATATACGCATATCTATGCTTAAAAAGTTAATATGATAGGTATTTATTTACGACATCCACCCTATTAAAGCTGCTTCGATATAGCGCATGATGCGATGGCTCATCGCATAATCCACGTCTATTTTGATGATATAATGCTATGCAAAAAGCGAAATCTACTCACTCCATCTCATAACTAATATTACGCAATTTATTGGATCATGATCAATGACAACAAGTGTTTGCATATTTTTTTAGTGCATAATGTCGTTCAATATCTACTCCATTCTTCAATGGGCACATAAAATAGCACTTTTTAGCCACAATTCTACATAGATGGACTGAGCTGATTTCATAGGTCCATGAAAGGTTTGGATCAATACTCAATCAATGCTACTTTCTTATACGTTAACACCTAAGTCCCTCTTTCCTTCGCTCTTTGCAAATTTCCCATTGCTCCTCTTGAATTTGACTGATACGCCCTTTTGGTTCAGTGAGCGTAACTTTGAATTCGTTATCGGCAAGACATTCACGACGCATTAGCATCGCTCCATTAATCCATGTATAACAATTATTCACTTCGACGACCTGCAAACAAAATACCTCACGAAACCTTAGCAACACATAAAATAAATATCTGCACCAGAAGCAGATGTTACGACTAAGCAACGAAAGCGATATCCTCTGAATGACTGAACACAGAGAGCTGTGTTATGGTAGCGCAATTTTCACTGAGATAAAACACATTGGAGACAGAGATGAAGCAGCACCATAGCAAACGGCTAGACAGTTCACTATAGCTCTTTGTGTTGATGTTTTGGCTATTCAGTGTTCATCAACGGCCACTCATCATAAAATTCATCGAGCCTGAAGAAAAATATTACCCAAGCCCTTTTGTATCAATGCTGCTATCGATGGAAATGAGTTTGAATGGCTTTATTAGTTTTTTTTGCTCACAGGAACCTGTAAAAACACCGTAGAAGTCAATTCATAAATCATTGAAATTGAGGAATTTATCGAAATATGAATCATGGATGTCCTTAGACACTATGGCAACATAAAGTAAGTGTTGTTTTCATTACTCTATTTGATAAAATCATTAAGTTGTTTTTGATCGAGACTGTTTACTTCCATTCAAATATTTTTCGCAGTTTTGGCCCCACAAATGAGATCACATGTTCGACGAGAGAGACCTAAGAACAATCAACAAATCTCCTCTCTACTTTGTTGGCTCCTTCTGCATTTTCACTCTTCTCAATCAACGATCGCATTTTAAGCCGATGTTGCTGCATCAGAAATTTCCAGCGAAGCTTTAAACACATTTGTTTGTACCTCACATATTTTATGTAGTTGTTTGCCACTGTCTTCTACCTCAAAGTTTTCTAAAATCCACACACTTCAATAAAATAATGCATTCATTGATTGCATATTGATGCTGACAAGCTAACAAATATTCAAATTCTACTCATAAATTCCACATAAATTTGATTTATGCTAAAAATTTTCTCGTGCTGTTTGTTCATTCTTGAGATCTTTTGATTACACATAAATAAAACAAGAAAATTTAGTTCGAAGACTATGATTTGCTGAGGAAAACTCTTTACCCGTCGGCCACAATCCAAAACAATATCCATACAATTTGGACTTCTATTCTCAATTGGGATATCGAGAGGATCGATCGCCGCTTGTCGTCTTCTTCGATTTTGTATGTTATTCACTGAAGACGTGGATTCCTTTCAAGAACGCATTAAAACAAGTAAGATTTAAGAAAAAAATTCTCCATTATTATAAATAAAACACTTCGATGATTGCTTTTCCTCATCAACTGCATATAATCGTCTCGTTAAGGTGTTATTAATTTCCTGTTCCCTTGCTTGTCCTGTTGTTTAGTTGATAACATTTCCCGCAAATCGTCATTTGTATTATTATTGGGATAAATAAATGAGAATGCTTTCAGTTTGCAAGTTATGCTAAATTTTTGCAGACGGTTATTCAATTGGTAATCGATCATCTGAAAAGTTTTGCATATATAAATGCGCTTATTTCGAATTTACTTATCAGTTGTTATGTTCAATAGTAAATATGTAAATTCGGCGTTAACGCAGAAGATTTTTATTTCTTAAGGCAGAAATGTAAGGGGGCAATGAATTGTGTTATTAAGAGTGATAAAGATCGCTCACCATCGTTTGGTTCTTTAACGAGAAATGTGTGTTGATGTTGACAAAATTTGACTGCATCGATGCCAGCAAATTGTTCAATGAGCGCATCACTCAACTCTTCATTCACCAATTCGAATGTTCGCGGTGCGCTCTGAAATTTACTAATTATTTGCTAATTTCTCTATGGAACTGTAATTGTATGAGTCAGCTGAAGAGGCAATGTGAAATTGCTTTATATCGCTAAATTAATCCAATTTTCGATCAAAATGTTCTTTCAACGAAACTTTTAAGTGTCGTCAATTTTTGCACATTTCTATTAGCAAAGAATATGAAAACATATTTGGGACATGCAGTCATGCAAATGGGGATACAGTTGAAATACTTTTCACATTGAATTTACAATTCAAATAGTAAGAAAGTTGTGTTCCAAGTATTATCTCCTTGCAGAATTGTCCACAGCCTTCCACCAGGAATAGTTCGGAAATGAGCTCGAAACTAGGAGTAGCTCAAAAACGAGTGATTGTATGTCGTATCGCAACTGCACGAAGGCAGTGCACATTAGATTATTAACGATATTTCGGCTCATGTTTCATCTTTCCCTTCAGAATGAATGTCATTTACAGGTCACATTCACTTTCAGCTCATTGCAGAGAAGAATCAATGCTTTCAATCTAGGTTTTCGTAACAGTTGAGAGGGTTACAGTGTTGTTGAAGAATATTGGCTCCTGTCGTTTCGGTATAACTGTTAACTTACACAGCAGTATTTAAAAACGATCATTAATAATCGTGGCTTTGGATTGCTTATTAACAAGAAGTCGTGAAAAATATATAAATGTTTACATTCATGAATAACAATAAAAGTTTCTTACGAGATTTTGATGAAGCGGTGCGATGTAGCATCGGTCCTTACTGTGAAGTCTGATGACGACCACTTTCTAAAATAAAGCACATCTTATGGTGGGGTGAATTTGATGAAATAAACTATAGAAAACAAAAATACTCATTGTATCACTGAAAATTTAAATTGAAAGGTGGCTGACGGTGTTACGTAACCCAGAAAATTTTTTTATTGCGCAAGCTGAATGCAAATGATTTCAGCATCCATGGTGAGCATATGCACTAAACGATATTAATAAAATACTATGGCTCCGGTTTTGGTTGAATCTGACAAAGCGCGCATTCTTGATTGCGCTTAAGCTCGGCAAAATGTCGTGACCAATGGCTGCGCTAAAATTTTACATTGGCTCCTTGCAACACTGCTTGTAAGCGCACAGGTTTAGAGCCATAAAAAGGAATTTTCGTGTCCACAAAATGCAGTATTTCCGTTCAACTTAAGTTAGCGGTAGCATTAGGCTACGAATTTCGGGACTAACCCGTTAATGGAATTTCTTTACTGTTGCTTACTCTTGTCCCTATCAATCTGAACTTATGATATATTACTATATAACGATATATTGGTACTTTCAAGGTCAGAGAGATGAAAAATGAAAATACAAGAGGTTCTTGAGCTTTCTGGAATGGTCCGGAAATCTGGAATGCACACTTGCTTTTTTGGCAAATCAAGAATCTATAACTTCTTTCGATAGCTAACAGGCTATCTTAAACGCTAAAGTAGTAAATGATCATAGAACTCGCATTACGGCAGTTAAATTTCATATTTCTTGCGTCAATGGCTTGCAAATGAAAACGATCGGACAGGTGAACAGACGAATATATGGAAAGCAATGTGATGCTATTTTTGTTTTGTGCCTAAATATACTTGGCTGCTAAATTGCTAAAATTTTGCAGCAAAGCATATTAATCAAAACAAAAAAAAAGTGATGCTGAATTGGTAAACAGACGCATATGTCAACATATATGGAACGATACTAAATAGCAGGCAATAAATATCATTCGATCGATATTGGAATTTAAAAAAATAATGGTACACTCATAGCTTAATCGAAATCTCAGAAGATGATTTGAGGAAGATGAAGGGCAAATGTGATGTGACTTTTTTCGCTAGCTTTTCACCTTTTTTTTGCGGCATCTTCACAAACTATATTCAGATGTGAAAGTTTCTTATAAGATTGATATCATCATCACCCGAATCCATTCGAAAAATTGCTTCCATTTAAGGTGAATTCTGATTTGGTATTCTTTTTACGCATTCTATAAACGGTCTTCAATCACTATGAGTGATGAACTAGCAAACTCATCAACAACAATCATAGATGCCAGCTCAGCAATTTTATATTGTTGTTCGTTGCAGAATTTTTTTGTTTTTTTTCATACGGCAATTCCTTGCTCAAATGAATTCTTTTTCCCACTACGATGTAAAACTTCAAAAGTTTAGGCATTCCTTACTTTCTCGACAAATAATATTGAATGCGTCTCGAATATTATAAATGAGGTTGAAATAAGCAGGTCACGACGAATAGAACGTTCGCGGTGATATCCTTCCCATTTTTCATAAACTCTTCACAAAAAAGAGTGTCCAAAATTGAGTGAATATGAGAGAATGAATGCCTCATAATGTCGCAGATTTCTCTTTTCAATTTTGCAGTCAATTTTGTAGTCAGGGAAGAGCATGACAATTCATAAAATCATAAAACATTCTGACGAACCTTTTCGTCGATCACGATCCGTTCAGATCCGTCCGATACTGGCTGAAAGAAAAACATCGTAAACGTAGATCGTCAGATGCCCCGCCGTTCAATATAAATGACCCTTCTTACTTCAGAATACTCCCTCAGTCGACACTACTTTCGTGCGTTATTGACAAATATTTGTTCAACGCATTGTTTGAGATATGCAATGCAGCTAATCGAAATTTTCAAATAGTAGCTCGTAAGAAGAGCCTAGTGATTCAGTATACTGCCATCACCCCTTACAGGTTGTTGAAGATTTTTTTCTTTTTGCTTTTTGCATAAAATTAAAGCTGAGCTCAAAAAAAGAGAAAATAGCAGGTTTCTGTTAAGATCAAAGTATTTCATGTGAATTAGCATTTCTTTCGACTGGTTACAACTGTTAGCTTGATGATTCATGATGATCTCCTCACTGTGAGTAGAGAAAGCGGATAGAGTGGAGGAAGGAATTGTGAGCATAAAGGAAAAAATAAAGTAGGGCTGGCAAAAGAGGTAAAAAAAAATGTCACATAATCGAAATTGCTGACTTATCGCTACTATATCAGATGGTAATAAAATGCTGCAACCTATATGTTTTTTTCCCCACACATCATTTTTGAATCTGTGTAATTTCCTCAAGTTTTTTCATAGAATACTTCAAAAAAATGGGAAAGAAAAATAAATTTGTGTTGCTGAATGAGAACTGCATTAAGATGATGAGCAAATATTATATCAAAATCCCACGGCACCGTTTACTCGCTGCTAAAACCGATCCTAAATGAGTGTTAGCATAGCGGATACTGAAATTAAGAGAAAACCATAGAAACTTTTCAGCGAAATGATGATTAGAGGAATAAGAATAGATAGAAATATGTTAAGGCAGGTAAAAACTAGTTTATTAATTGTCAATGAGAAGTTCATCCACGATAGATTGCAATAAAATATGAACAGCGAAATGTGCGATCTGATAAGCTAAAACTATTAAAAGGTAAGATTTTGTGAAATCACCTCGCTAGGGTTTGCATCAGGAAATGCCACACGATATTCACCACATGATCTAAATGGAAAGCAGTTGCTTTCGCCCTGCACGACTCTCACTAATTAAAGCAAAACGAGATGCCTGTTGTTTCGTTCTCATTCAGCCATGTAATAATGAAAACGAGAGTGATCCAATTTGCATTGTGACACACTCAGCACTACAGCGGTGATCTAGATATCTTAACGAGCAAGTGTGTACGATCTCCGTATCACATAAGCACAACATTTTATAGCAGATAGGTTTGCTATTTCCCACTTATCAAACAAGTGCCTATTCTCATAAAAGGATCTATAACTACAAATTGAACACGATATAGCCGTTGCATGAGGGTGTCAATGTTTAACGGCCTGATGTCGCCACATGGGATTTGTGGTACAGATAATAACCAGAAGGCGGTCGTCCATTCGTCACAATCTCTGATCGCAATACCCAAATTTTGTCCATTTCAAATATTCAACAAGCAATATCCGCAGTTCTAGAGGTGCAAATAATTCATTGAATGATACTTTAGAACTTTGTACCAAAAAAGTTTTAAAGCGCGATCTTGCGGCAGTAATTTGGGAATTTAAGTACCTTCAGGACAAATTTTCACTGGGCAATTCAACGCCTGCATCTAGCTGCCGAATACTACAGGATGGCTAGATATTCCATGTCCTTGACTTGCGATCTGGTGGTTTCACTTACCCAAACCCCATTTTAAAATGCGATCTCCGTGAGATGAATAGCTACTCCCATCCTCGCTCACAAAATTGTCCGAGTTCTTAAAGTGTGGAAATGATCTTCTCGAGGCGCCCAAGGACAACCGTCACTGGCCTTACGATGTCTAGGCAGCGAAGGAATTGAGGAAAAATCACGCAGATTATAGCTTAAAAGTTGATGTTGTACAACTCGGATTTGTTGAAAGAATCTGAAAAAATTAATCCGTTTGAGTGCTCCGCATTTTTCGATCTAATGGCAGGCAATCCAATGATCTGATAATAAATGTTGTCAATTTTCGAGGAATTCGTTAGCTGTTCAAACGAAGCGCCAACTTCCAGCTATACTTTTCATGTTTACAATGAAATTTGGCTATATTTGGGGCGCCAAATTTGAATAAATCTATTTTATGAACTGATTTTACTTGCCGTATACGCATATATCGAGAGATTGCGTGAGCCATTTCAAGAATGGCCGAGAAGATGAACTTTATGAACGTTCCCAGATAATCCGTGCCCCTTTTTTATGGGTCCATGCCACCCATTTACTGAAAATATCGCGGAGATCGTAAGAGATTAAAATTTTGAAGCGGTCATAGAGGTATAACTCGAAGTTGAAAATATAAAATATGGCGCATAGATGAGGTATGCACTAAATACAAACCTCGCATCATACGTGTAAACCATAGAGCCATACTCATTCGGCTTTTTCTACTTTTCTAGTCACGGTGTATGATAATGTCGAAGATTTTATTATATAAGGATGCTTAGAAGTTAATAAAAATTGTCAAACAGGTTTATCTAATTTGCGTTTTATTTGAATAGGCGGTTGGCATCATAAATTTGCAGTAAGACGAATGCTGAGCTTTTCTATGAGGAGACAATGCATACAGCGGCCGCCTTGTAACCTTGGTAGGCCTCGTCTATGATAAACTGTATTTCGCCAAAGTATGGTATTTTACGCATTTCACTTTTAAAATCAGACATTGGTGGACAAAAATGAAATGTTCATGTTCACGAAACTGAAACAAGTAGATAAGCCCTCAGCTGACCCGCTCTTCTAAGTTGGGTACTTATTAGAGACTCATGAGAAATTGCAGCATGCGATATAACTCTCCCACTATGATGCTCTCTTGTTTTATTCAATATCACAGCCAACAAAAATCCTCCACCAAACAGTCCTATTTGCTGTAGATCCAGGTACTAAAAAAGAAAAACCAATCGCTGTATAATGCTGACGAATTTTTTCCACTCTCTAGTTCCTACAACTTAGCTCAAACTTAATCGACCAACGTAAATTCGAACAGGAGCACATTCCATGCTATTATACACAACGAATTTCGTGGTGCAGTTTTGAGATATTCGCGACTCAAATCTGCCAAACAGATCGGCTTACGCACACACACATACGCGCATAGACGATCCTGCCATATCGCGCCTTTGCAAAATTAAACAGGAATCAAATATGGTCTTATTCTGTCGACCTGCATGCAAAATTTTGTGTGAAAGCCTATGCAAACGGGCCTTCGGAAGCCCTGAAATAAGTGCTTCAATTCGCGCACTCAAATGGTTTCCAGGAGCGACCTTAAATAAATGCAGAAGGGGCAGAATATGCGCATTTGCGTTCAACTCATCTGACCACCCAACAAAGTTACCGACGAATAATAACATAATCTGAGAATGTCTTTCATCTTAATCGGTCCGATCACCAATGCAGATCTTCTAAAAATAAATCCTTTCTTTTAGCGCTTCTACATTTCAGCGTTTACAGATGGTGAAATGGTGAAAAAATTACATGCATTTTATACCACTGAGTCCGTCTGATCACACTGAAAGGATCCTTTGTAGAAGATTTGAGTGAGGAAGGGGGAGGAAGAGAACAGAACGGTTAATAGACGGAGGTATTATTCTGTGTATTTTTTCCCGATAAGTTTGGAGATTGGCTGGACAGTTGAATGAAATGCAAGCGCCCTATCAACTCTTTTGATACATTCGTCGATCTCTTTGTAATTTCAGTGATGTAGCATTAGAACTAAACCATTTAAGGAGTGGACGAAAATTTATTGTCTTTCCAAATATGCATAGTGCATAGTCCTTTCGTATATTTATAAATTATTTCGGCAGATGGTGTTCGTCATATAGTGTTTACATTACTAAGCAAATTTCGTGGCTGCAGATTGGGTGTCGCTGGAGCTGAAACTACAGCACAGACAATCATGCACATACATATACGTGCGCAGACATAGGTCCTTATAGAGCTCTTTGCCCATCTGCATTAGTAAATGTGCATCAAAACGTTCATGGAGAAAATAAGGTGCAGATAGAAGATTTTGCTTCTCTGTAAGGATTTCACCAATACTTATTATAAAGCATAAAACTCTGTCATTTCCTCACTTCAAAACGTGTGAATGAAGTTAGCGACCGAAAGACGAAATGCAAAAAATGGTCAAATAGTTGACGGCAGTTTGTGGAAATTCTACCAAAATGAAGCGTTTTAAAAGCGTTCATAGAAATGAAATATTCATGTTTCATTGACAGCTCAAGATGCAAGTAGTGGATGAGTATTAGCGAGCATGATACGACCCCTGAGAAAAGTTATAGAAAGTTTAGAAGGATCGCTGCTACATGTTGAAAGTTGTTATCGTGAGAATAATTTCGTTCATGGCATCGTGTCATTCATACTTTAGCTGTTGCTGGAAAATATTCCCATAATCTGTCGATCTGTTGTGGTTTATGGAGGTCTAAAGAAACGAAACAAAAAGCCATAAAAGATTGGTTGACCTCATTTGAAAATCCGGTTCGTTTTGCCGAAGAAGTCGAAACATCACATGAAATACCACTATAAAAATATCGTGATAAGAGTAACGTCAACACCGACGAAATGGCAGCGACGAGCAACGCTGCAGCGGTTATGGCACATGTACTTGGCTGCAATGACAATATATTTTATTTAGAATATACCAGTGCAATAACCTAACTCATCACATAAATTTTGCTTATTAAAGCATTCGCTTAGTATAATCATAAGAAACAAGATGGTTCTTAAATGATATGCAACGCACAAGGTAGTGCGTCGTCCTTCCGCCAACGTAACTCAATAAAAATTATCTATATCCTTCAAATTCGATAGCGATGAATAGATGACTGAAGTATAAATAATACATAAATTAATAGAGTGCTAAATGATCTCACTGATAAATGAGTGGGTGAATCATGCCAAATAGTGCATGATTAAGTGCATCAGTTGACTCGAGTTGGTAGTATTGAAAACGATTGAAAAGTCATCTATAATTAATTCCGTTCTACTAGGTCTTCTCCAAAGATAATTAAATAGCAATTAGAAATAAATGATTCTTTTCAAAGTGGGAATGCATACCGATTTCTGCATGAGCGCAACGGCAGATAGAATGGAGCTGTGTGTTCGCGTATACACCACTTATATAGTGATTACATTTTGGGCCGG
This sequence comes from Baylisascaris procyonis, assembly GCA_037389465.1. Lineage (NCBI taxonomy): Eukaryota > Metazoa > Nematoda > Chromadorea > Rhabditida > Ascarididae > Baylisascaris > Baylisascaris procyonis. The sequence goes on along the minus strand of JAZARR010000231.1, from coordinate 413,157 downwards.
TTCATATTGGTGCGTTGTTGTGAGGAGGAGGGTTGGAACGCTACCCGTCGTTGGCTCCTCAAAAGCCACGTTCTGCCGACCTTGTTTTTTGGGCATTTCGAGATTTCACAAAGATGCTTATCACCTTTCCTCGCATTCCTTCAGAGAGAAAAAAAAAATTAGATCAATTGTTCAATGAGGGACGATTGTGATGTGGAATTATTGTATTGCACTGTTGAAACATTCTCTACAATCATTTTTGTGTTCGCCTTCCATCACAATGCACTCATATGCTGATTAATATCTAAAACTCGGTTTCATTGAAGAGAAGACCCAATATAATTCAATCACCTATACAACTACCATGGGTTTCTAAAATATCGTTGCTTTGTAGCGTATTCACGACATCAATTTCTCTGGAGATCACCTGAAATATCATAAATTTGGGATAGATTTGATGGGTAAAAAGCTACAGGTTCTCAGGGTTGATATTTGACAGACAGATAAATAGATAAAGCACGAGCGTTATTTGCACTCTTAAAATTTATGGACTGATTATGATTTATGCGGAATTGGAAAGACAGGTTGCATCAACGTATCCTCAACTCCTGATGAGAATAGCAGAAAAGAAATCAGATGCAGAGTTGGAGAAAATGAGATGTGATAGATCAAGTCAGAATTCAAATGTTGAAGTTCGGTGGTTGTGTGCTCAACAACCCTGTAAACATATTATTCGTTGAGCATGGCGAAACCGAAAAGCGCCTTATGGGGCGTAGACGAGCATAGATGAGCAGTGCTTTAACGATATGATTTCCCTAAGCTTTCGGAGTGCAAGAAAGGAGCTAGTTGTATTTGTTTTTGCGGAGAGATATGAACAAGCAAGAAGTTTCCCTCAATTTCCTCCTCTCTCCTTCTCTATGGACGATTTTCTAAATTTTGTGGCGTATTTTTCTGTTAGTGGAAGTACGCGCAAAATGAATTTTGTGTGAGCTGAACGAAGCAGATTTTTATTTACGTACTTCCTTCGTTGACTCACTGGTAACCTACACTTTTCGGCTTTGATTGAATGCATGCAGAAGAAAACTTTTCGCCGAAAGTTTTCTTGCCATTTTTTTTTTTTGATTTTCTTCTCGAAACCGGCGACCATACAAAAGCATGCTGCAGTTCAGAATGTTTCAGACCCACCTTTAGTCGAAGGGTGGGAAGGAGTAGAAAGAGGAGGAGGAGATAGATTTGTTCCTGGAGTAATTTTGGCTTTTCTTCCGGTTACTCCGGGAGCAATTCTATCTGTCTCAGCAACGTTCGGGCATGTGAATTCTCCGTAGATTTCTTTGGTCAAAGCCGCAAGTGTTATCATTTGTAAAGATGTCAACAGTGAAATGACGGAGACGTTCAAAATTGAAGTGTTTCGTGCTTGACAACCAACAACAGGTACATTGCGAAGCGTGTGATCTATTAACGGATTGCCGTAGGCGATGCAAATCGATGTTCGTTATAGCGATGAAACGTAAAACATCCGGTTCGGTCGCACTTACGAGGCGTTCGCTTGGAACGGAAATTGCTAAACGAAAGGATATTCAAGGAATAACAAGTGAATCTTTGAGCTATTTATGTATTTGCTGAGAGCTGAAAATTCCGGATTCGCGCACGCAGCATTGCAACAGTGCAATGGAAAATAACCAGATGCAATAAGGATCTATGAAAACAAAGACAAGAGGATTTTTCGATGGCTCAAAGAGTTGTCAGTCAGTAGAAATGACGCTCGCTTATCGATGAAATCAAAGTTTCTCTCCTTCATATGAAGGGAATTTCTTTTGCAAACCTGAATGGATTCAGTAGGAATATCGAGCAATTTTCGATCATAATTTGAAAGAACGTTAAAAAGCCGATTTAATCTTTTTCAAACTTGCCCACATACCATCGCCAACAAAAGGGTATAGAAGAATGGCAAAGCCCCTAAGGAAAAGCCTTTGGAAGGTTCGTATGAAATTATACGTAAACTTTTCAAACACGATCTACGCTTTTGTATTCCGCTCATCGCATGAGCACTTTCACAGGCTGCCATTAAAAACCTCTCGGAATAATGCCTTTCTATTTCAATCATCCGACTATTCGTAAAAATCTCCAACAATAAATTTGCTTCCTTGTAATGCGTTCGCTAGAAAATGAAAAATCCGTTCGGTGCAAAATGTGAGTGCAGTGAGGTATTTCACACTTAATGCTCATAATCCTGGCTAAAGTTGGCCAGCAAACATCAGATGTGGTGGTAGAGGTAACTCTGTAGCGTATTTTGAGTTTGGCAGAGTTCGTTCCTGAAATGCCGTAGAACACCTTGAAGCTCTCGATGTGCTCCAAGAATGCGGAGCTGTCGGAGCCTCCGAGAAACTTGAAACTCGCAGCCATCCTGGAAATTGAAAGAGCGTCTGAAATATGGAGCGAATCGAACTTTCAGGAACCGAATTGATCACGGTGACTCCGAGGCAACTATTCCTTGGCTTCAACTTCAGTATTCTCCAAGCTAGAAGTACAAGAGGACCGGACGTGTAGAGAAAAATAAACACCTGCGGGGACGGAGTTTGCACTACTGCCTCCCCCTAAACCATCACTGGCAAAGCACATAAAAACCAATGAACTGGAAGCAAGCAATCTTCGTCCATAGGTATAAGGTGCGTCCACCCATACGAGTCCATGGAACGAGAATTTGGCGGGCATCTCAATATATACTGAAACCTCGTGTGTTTAGAGGATAAAAATAGGGACCGAAATTTTCTGCAATATCCTTTTGTGATGCCAAGGAGGAATTTCTTAAATGATAAGAAGCCATGAGAGGAAAGACCACTCGAGGAATAAATCCATTCAAGAAAAGAAGTTGTGACCTGAAAACGAGCATTTAGACGATGCGCAAACATGATAAGTGGACCTGGTTTGACTGTGTAATTGTATTAGTAAGCGATTACTTCGGCTAGATTCAGCTCACATTAGCTTGTTCCTGCAAGTTGGAATCATTAGTCAGCCACTAGTCGCCAGCTGAATGAGCCAGAAAGAGGATGGATGGAGCGAGTTCATAAGGCAGGCTGTTTAGGACCAGCAAGTTCGGTTTGTGGGATTTTACGGGATGCTCCATTTATTAGGATCGAAGAGAACCTTACGGGATTTTCTCTTTCAAATAGAAATTTGAAACGCTTCAAGGCATGAAAATGTTGCGCGTTTTAGCTTCAACAGAAAGGCAAACGCAGTGGCACATAGGCGTTAATTTAACCGCAAAAAAGCGTGTTTTGATTTGCCGCAAGTCAAACCCGCCTTAACGCTGGGCGATAGGCTAAAGAATTTTAGCGAATGTTTAAACCACTATGGAGTCGAAATATTAGCGAATAACTAGAAAAGTTTGTCAGGACAACTACGTGTGTTTGATGAAACTGGTTGATCGGATGAGCGGGATTCAAGAGCGCATACGGTTCAAAAATCCAGAACGCTTCCACACATCCTTAAAAATTGAATATAACAAGAAAGAAAATCGACTCCAATGAGGTAATTTTAGCCTCGGAAGAAAATTTGTTAAGGAGGATGGCCGGAAATCTCCGAAGGTGGAGAAGCCGGTATCTCACTCATGATTCGAGATTCCCGAAATTCAATTTTTGCTCTTTACTTGGAGAGAAAGTTTCATCCTTTTTCGTAACTCAGCAGAACATCAAAATGATTTAGTGTAGCGGAAGACGTGGCGTAAAAATTCAAGTTCGGCATTCATCGTGATAGTTGATAGGATAGTGCGGTCTCCTCAAATATCGTGCAGTTTGTTAAGAAGATCACGCCAAAAATCGAACCAAATGCAAACTCAAAAAAAACAGGCAAAGATCGGGATATCGTGATGAGGCATTTTGATGCATAGAGATCGCATGCGACATTTTTGACGACACTTACTTGCTTGAAATATGAAAATTTTCTCGGATGAGAGCGCTACAGCACATCGTCTACGCACGTGAAGAGTGCAAAGTACTCTCATGATAAATAAGTTCCGATTGTACAATGGCCCGTAAATGAATGCAGCTTAAATACTAAACGATTTTCATTCGTCCGCATATGTCGCAAATTTACTCTTCGAAAAATTGCTGCACTGGTGAGACCTTTTGCAGAGATTAGTTGGTGGTGACGTCCCATTTCCATTCCCTTCACCTTTTCTTTCTTCTAATAATGGAGGCATTATTCATCTATCGCCAGTCGATTTTGGAGCGCTTCTTTCTGTTCGAAAATCCTAAAATATTCTGCTGCCTTATGCCTTCTGCTCCTTTCCCTTCCAGTATCCTATATGTGTGAGCAAATAGACGTCATGCATGTTTCACTCCTCTTTGAGACAACGGTGAGTCTTTGGATTCTTATTTTTGATAATATTCATAAGCACCAATGAGGTGTTTCATGTAGGGAATTGCCAACGTTAAGTTACAATCTGGCTAAGGCAATGAAGTAGAAGCAGAGAATGTGTAATTTGCATGTTGGAAGTCAGTGCTTCTTCAAGTGAGGGTTTAGAACATCGCCACACCAACTCTTAGGTGCATAAAGATAATGTAACGAAGCGCTGCTGTGCAAAAAGCCACTTTCCTTAGTGAGGAAGATTTGAGTTGAGCGGATAACTTGAGCGGGATGGTTCACACCCTTACCCTCTTCCTAATCCTAATTTTTCCGCTTCCATGGAAATTCAGCGTTAGATCGCAGTTTCACTGATAATTATTGGGTTGGATTTATCGACGAAATGAAGTGAAAACGCGGCTTATCCTTGAAATATGTCACTAGCTTCAAGTATCGCATTTCGATATTCCTTATCCTTCAGCATTTGAAGTGACTGCCTTATTGCTTTCTAAAGTCACATTCTTATGCAGTAGTATGAGCCCTGTTTGCTGTTTATTCGCCCTAGGTTACTCTTCAAGAAAACCGCTCAGTGTCCTCTCTTAACCGCTAGCTCTTTCTCACGAGTTACACTACCAACTTGCACTGCCCATGAATCTTTTTAACGTCAGGCAGTCATAGTTTATTGCCTGAAATATATTATTTGTTCCATGGATAGTTTATTGCTAGAGTGTTTTCTTTGAGTATCCGAATTTATTTAAATTAACATGAAGTGATCAGATGTTTTCATGCAATTAGCCATATGTTTGCTGGCGAAGAAGCAGATGATGTGTGACTAAACAAGATCAAAATTTTATTCGCCTCAATAAATCTTAAGAATGGTTATCCTACTTTTCTCAATCTTTTTATGAGCAGTGCTCTTGGTGCCTAATGTATAGCGATGGTCGTAATTGCAAATGCTACAAACGTTCATGCGGCAGCGTTCCCTCAAGGGCCGCCGAAGTATTCGTATATACTTTACATATATATATATATATATATATATATATATATATATATATATATATATATATATATATATATATATATATATATATATATATATATTGTAGTGTCGTTCCCTTGAATTATTACGCTGCTTTTGGAAAAGAAAATGAAGGAAATCTTAGCTTTAAAGTGAAAGTTTCAATAGTGCCTTTGTGGATGAAGAAAGGAAAGAATTTTGTATCAAGGGGCAATTGTTTGCGCACTTCTTTGTTGCTGGTAAAAATTTTGGACTATTTATGCAATCGAACTGTCTCATCGTTGAAAGAGCGAATAAAATCCTGCATAAAAATGGCACCTTTCAAAGATACAAATTTCTTCATAATTTCTTTGTGCATAGTACAAAATCAAGAGTTACAATTTCACTCATTATTTTAGTAACAGCATTGACACCTATCAGATTATTCTTTTACATCCAAAAAATATTAGTTTCTGCGGATAATAAATCTTCTAAACATGACATCATCGTTTAAATGCAACAAAATTAAAATGCAACAATCAAATGGTTGAAGTGTCACGCGTCTGCGGAATGTTTGTCAACGAATCACGTTGAAAAATATTGAACGATGAGATGAATGATGGTTTGCCAAGTTGCGTTTATGTCAACGGCGGAAAAAAAAAACATTTCGACATTCGATGTTGATGTCTTCGACATCAGTCATGCGTGAGCTTAATCGGAATGATCTCACCAGCGAGATTATTTCGAAACTAATTGCTCTAGATATCATTATATTTCAATGATTTAAAAAAAAAAAAAAATTCATTTCAATGGAGAGGATTAATGTGTAGATATACAACAAATGACAATGACTGAGAAAAAGGATTTTTTTTAAGCTATCGGATAAAAAGTTTTCTGATGAAGGCGTTGGACGCCATTTCACTTCGGGCGTTAATCACGTTAATTAAAGGTACAAAATGACATCATGTACAACGGATCTGTTGGATGCATAAGTGAGCTCTCTTTATCACTTTTAGTATATACAGAACATTTTATGATGCTGAATTAAATATATGAGACATAGAAAAGACACTTGAAGAATAAAATGCGATCAGAATTTCATTTTAAATGACGTATTTTCGTTGTGAACGGTAACAGCTTTGCTAATGAAATTCTTAAAGGTCTTTTTTTCGAAGTCGATCGGACGATATTTTCAACTGAAATGTTGCAAGTCTCAAAAAGTTTTGAAGGAAAATTCGGATCTCTTAAAGTGCTCACTCTTAGATTTAGAAAAAAGCGAAATCGATATTCGTTGTGTTTGAAGTGGCGTCATGTTTCGTTAAACAAAAATATTTCAAACACTTTCGTCAATATTTGACCGCTGCAGTCTACACCCACAATAATTTCAATATGTTTGCAAATATTACTGTATCGCATTGCATAAGCATCGATATTGTGATCGAATGAGTTCTTAGATGATTCTTCTCATTCTATTTGCATTTCAATGAAGTAAGTATAGGATTGACGTCAACCGTTCGATAATGAGGAAATAAAGGTATCATTCAATTTGTTAATCACTAAATTGTCATCTAAAAATAATTTACTTTTTCATTGGAAGAAATCTGATATAGTTTCTGCTCATATTTCCTTATCTCTTTTGCGTACGATATTCATGACACACTTTTATTATGATTTTTTCCGCCGAAACTCATTTAATCTCCTGGAATCCTCCAGAATCCAAACTCGGTGAGCACCTCCAAGCGGATCAAATACAACGTTAGCCAGAAAATACGCGTTTCGATTCACTGTGCGATGCAGCATACATGAGCGCCTGAAAAGTTGTGAATATGGTGTTTCGAAGGTCGTTTCCTTAGTTTTAGGTGGAAAGCTGCCCAAGATAACCTAAGTAGGGCAAAGCATGGAAGTTGGTTCAAGCGGAGCTCAATGTTAATTTCCTGCTACCCAATGCACTGGCACTATGAGAGCATCATGAAGGGTATCCGTGGGGGCTTGAAATTTATGCACACTCTCCCATCATCGCATTCTCATGATGCTTCGCGTTGAATATCGCTGATGCGCGAAGGCAATCCTCGACAGAGACGAATGACTCCGCTGCCATCGCATAGAAAAACCAACTGAATAAGTTTCTTTTGTTTCCAAATTTGGCTTCAATATCTCATGCATATTTTCACGTTTCCATTAGCAAGCCTTTTTTTGCGAGATGTTTGCGTGCAAATCGGCACAATGCTTCCTAGCCTGCACAATCTGAATACTTAGATATTATATTTTTCCCACTGTGTACGTCAGCAGCAGAACATGTGCGAAGTGCGGAAATCGGGTTTCAGCGTAAATGAGACCATTGCTCAATGCGATCAGGACCATTTCTAGGAAAGTGGGATGGGCGAAGAGAAATTTCAGAGAAAAAGCAAATTTTGAGGAGAATAAAAAGATTACATGATTGGCAGTTTAATGATATATATTTAATACAACTTGAAATAGTTTTCGGATTATAAGAAAGAATGAAGCAACAATAGGAAGACATGGCTTTCTATATCAGCAACATATCAACGCTGTTGTTCCATTCTACCGGCCAATGTTTACTAGGCACCGAAATAATATTAAAATTTGCTTGAAGCATTTGCGTTAACAAAACGTCATCCGCATTTCTCTATCAAAGAATTGTGGAAGCATATTGTTGGCGAATAATGCGCCATCAACTTTATATAAACGCATCTTTGCGTACGTATTCCTATCTGGAAAAGTTAACTGCGCATTAAATTTTTCTTGACTAGAAACTACAGGTTTTATCTGGCGCATATTCTCAGTAAAATTCTATTTGAAAGAGAAATTCGTACTGATCTGCTAAAATTTTTATTCGTAAATTGCTGACGCAGAATCATTAGCAGTCTCATTATCCGACCGATGGAATACGTTCGATTCTAACGCTCGAATTTGTGCACTTCAATGAATCGGCCAAAAACTCCATTTTCTGCATCCAAATAATAAAGCCAGGTATAGTTTGGGAGAGGGATTTAAATAGACATTATTTCTTATGAGTGATATGATATCACAGAAATTTTGCAAGCGCTATTTCCGCATACTCAGAAGGTGCACTCTGTTAGCACTAAGAAGCACTTTGGCGATTCATGTTTCATCGAAGTGCACTGAACTTCTTTCAGTTGACAGATTACGCAGCATATTTGCAGACTGTCCTGCACCCATTAATATGGTTTTTTAATAACCTGCGGATTGGATCGAATCGAACACTTCTCATACTTCCTAAGCTTGGACCGGACTTTCTACGAGCGTTTCAGATACAAACAGGACCGTACAATTTGAAAAAAAAAGAGTGTATAAGGGCGATCAGGATGGATAGTCATTATGGGATAGATACCACACAAGTGGGCTTTTTGGAGCATTGAAAAGCAGCAGGAGTAGTATCCTGGTGGTATCTTGCGTAGTGCATTTTGCATCGAACGCTCAGCTATTTACAGGCGAGAAAACAGCTTTCTCATTATGTAGGTATTGCGTGCAGTTGAATTTATATAGATGCTAGAAGACGAATGTTTTGGAAGTGTATGCGACGATTTATAGCTGTATGTAATAAGGGAGGGGATTTTTCATTTGCCAAAATGCTGCACTTAACGAATCGAGCTCCACTGAGGCAACCTAACCACTCGCAGACCATAACGAAACTAATATATTTATGTTTATTTCAAGCTTTATTTTATAGTATTGCTGTGTAGTGCGCTTTTGAATCTCTATAAATAGTGCTTCCAGCCACTGTGTCCTCTCAATTCGATTCTTTATTTGCGTCAGTTGGTGTATGTCAACCTTTCTCGCTTCTATTCAAGAAAATCAACGGTTTGGAACATAATATAAACAACACTCGCAATCTTATCCATTATTTCCTTCCAAAAACTTTGTAATATACATATATATATATATATATATATATATATATATATATATATATATAATTATTTCGCAGGGCTTTACCAGCTTTGCACAGACACCGACGAATTTTTTAGCACGAGATTATATTTTTTCATCGCTGAGGTGAAATGCTGTGCGTAATCCTCGTAGAAATTATGTTTTATTAACTTCGGTTCTGTTGACGCACAAGGTTTAATATATAGTCATAGCTGGTAAGTGTTTTCTTCAGGACTAGCTAGTGTCATGAACAAGGAGTGCTAATACTTCGTTCTCATCACTCGCTCGTACTACATAGGAGCATTTTTGAGTACTGTATTACTAATTAACAGAACCCTTAGTTTTACAACTCTGCAAGTGTAGAAATTGACGCCATGAACTCTCAGGTTTCATTCGACGAGCTTTTTGGTTTTGATCGACTACTGATTGCCACGTTTGTTGTCACAAAATAGTTGCCACATTCATTCATCACAAAGCTTCGTTTTCTAACAAGCATCAGATTTCATGATCTCTCTGTACTGTCCCTTCAAATATCGGTTTAAGGTTCAGAAATTGAAAAAAATTTCATGATATACGGAAATTGTTGAACTCAGTCAGCTATGTTTGTTGCTACAACGACTACGTGAATGCTAAGAGAGTTCAAATGTAAAACATAGGCAAACAAATAATCAAATAAATGAACAGGGAGAAGGGAAGCAGAAATGATAGAGCAGGCACATGCGTAATGTTCGGTATATGTGGGCAGTTTCACTCATAGTGCAAAACTCAAAAAAGGAAAAGAAAGAAAAGACACAAGGAGCAATTCGGAGTAGTCTAAAGAAAGCAGAAGAAAGAGTTTTGCGTATTACATTTTGAGCGATCAGAATAGAAAGGATTAGGGCGTTAAATGAAGCTTTACAATGGGAGCTTTCAGATAAAATGTCTCAAATGAGAATTTGAACGCAATCCACGTTCTCAATAAGCGATGAATAATTGACATGCAATGCTTTGTTTGTGTGCGCAATCGATGAAATTGCTCAGTTGTCAGTGAGATGTGTTGTGAAAATTTGCATAATTTCAACGCTATATCGTGCGGAGCATCAGAAAGGCAAATAATAAATTTATACTCACTAATGAAACAAAATTACATCACATACAAAAACGCATGATAGTGTTTTCAACAAACACTCGTTGCATATTTTATATCAGAGTTGATTACAAATGTCTCGCTGTGAGAAGGCCTGAATGCAACATTCAAACAAGAAACGGACCTATGCCTAAGACTGTGAGGGTTGTTAGTTGCCAAGATATGCAATGCAAAGAAGCACACAGTTAAAGTTAAAGTCGGAATTGCGGTTGCAAATGACAAATCATTTGAAATCTAAACACCTAGATCGAACAGACAGGGAGAGGGGGGATGAGGGTCAAATTTAAAACACTCCCGAGAACTACACGTGATTGCCCTCATGTGGAAATGAACAGTATGCATAGCCTCACATATTTTGACCGGTGAATTCATCTGTTAATCTAATATTTATTCTCGAAGCCAACCACTGTTTTGAGCAGCTGTATGGAGCTTTTTAATCGTACTGCGTGCAAACTTTAGATCATTGGTGAAAATGAAATATTTGAAATATTTGCCTACAGGAAGATCAAAGAGATCATCTGTGAACAGAAAGAAAAATAAGCCCCTGAAACAAAACCTTGTGACACATTAGACGGAGCTCTAAAATTACGAGAATTCCATGAGTCCATTACCATCAATTAGGCATGATTACTTGAAAACATTATCTGGAGCGCGGTAACTTGCTGCGAATGCAACTGGGAGATAAATCACAATAGAACTTAGCGTGTAAGGTTGTATGAAATGTTTTTGCCAATTCCATGGATGGTACACGCGCGCACTGTCTCGAATTCAAACAGACGAAGCAAGGATGCAAGAACACGGGAGGGTGTTGGAGCAGAATTAATATATTCATAACTTCAGTGATTGACTCTCCGAAATTTGCATACATTCCTCATCAATAATAGAGAGCGATGATAACAGAATAATCATCTTTTCACGGAATGGTTTTAGAAATGCACGCCTCCACTTCGAAGATGTCTTATTGTTGGCGAAAAATTTCCAGAATATCAATGATTTCTGTGAAACAACAGCAATAATCACATTGAAAAAAAAAAGCATGAAGACATTTTATTGATTGAACAAATATGATAGCTGTTTTTCTAGAATATAGAAGGGAAATTCAGCAGTGTGTTATTTGAGTCCATTGTATCTCCCTTTACAGCTGAAGAGCAAAGCTATTTTGGCAATCTCAATGAAGATAGCTGGCAGAGAAGGCGATCAGAAGATGGGTGGGAGAGGTTGCTATAAAATGCCTTTGAATGAGCGTTGTTTATTAAGGCTAGCATCATTCTGGGAATAGCATTTGCAATTATGCTTTGTGCTGATAGAATTTGGCTGATTGAAGGGTTTCATTAACATTTGAGTAGGTGTATCGAATGATTTGATGCAAACTGTTTATATATGGCATCATTGTAAATATACCTTCGAAATATGCTATTGAATGTAGGTGAAATGCAAAATTATTATAACTTTTATGAAACTATCTCATGTTTTTTAAAAGATAAATGCCTGCTTGTTGGTTCATTAACGTCTCACTTGAAAATGTGTTATTTGAACTCGATTGTTGAATGTTTCTTCACGTCATTTTCGGTGTTCTCTTTGATTTTCAACAAAGCTTAACATTTAATAAGGGTTTCATCCTCGAACCGCTTATGTAGGCATTGAAAATTAGTTGCTCACTGTTTTTGTTCGGCAGACACGGTACACATCATTTGAGTTATAGAACTTTTGGACTTATTGTCACAGTATTTTTTAAAATGTAAATCAGTAGAGAAATTGACAACAAGCAGGAAATAGTTTTCTTGTTTGTTAACTTGCGAAATGATTAGGTTTTGTAGTGAATGTGTTATTGAGATTATCGTTGCGCATCTCATAGACTGTCTCACCGAATCACAAATAGCGCTTATCGTTCTTTTTGGTTTTTTGTTCAACTGATGTATATGGTGATCATATGCTCACTGCTTCATTTCTACATAGTTGTCCCAAAACTAATGCCGTCCCAGACTCTCAAGGGCACTTTTGGGCATGGTTATATCCTCCTTCTTCGGTTCCGCTTTCGTTATGAAAGAGACGCTCATGCTTACCAGTGATGACAAGCTGTCTAATGTTTGTAATTTTTGGTAAGAAAACAGTCAGATGCCCTTTTATTTTAACAGCACTGAAATACTGATTTCGATGTTTTTCATATTTGGCAATTATCTGTGCATACAGTCGCAAAAAGAAAATTCGTTTCTCAACTAGCCGGACCGATTGTAGAACGAAATGTTTCATAAACCCAACGTTGAGAGCATAATTCACACAATACGACGAGTTATTCATATCATATGCGGAATGACGATGGCAAAAGATCTAATATGTTGAAATAATGAAAGGTCTATAAAAAAATTAAACCCAGGCAACCGTCATAGGTAAACACAAACATAAGTAAGCACAATCCTGCATTTTCCAGGGAACTGCGGTGAAGGAAACGTGCACTTGATCGACCAGGACCATAATGCATTTTGCAATGCAATATAAAAATGCATAGCAAGCAACTGCACTCACATCAGTCACAGTAAGCGATAGATATAGGAAATCAAAATTGGTAGGCTGGATCCCATAAACATTTGGTTCGAGAAAGAAAGGAAAATACATGAATCTCATGTGCACGGCGAGATGTAGGGGTCAACACGTTAAGCGTAAGGCCCTATGTTGTACGCTCATAGTAAAGAATTTTCTCGGGCGAATATGCAAACTCTGTCAAATACGCGCTTGTAAAATGATAGCTATTCCTTGTTCGCAGGTAAAACGTGACGCTGACCCGGAAAAGCACCTAAATGGAGCAAGAGGAGCTTGTGGATAGGTGCATTGGAGCTTTGACGTAAACAAAGAATAGGGACAGGAAATGGAGCAGATGTGAATGCGATGATCAAATTTCTTCCACTTCATGCGAAATCCGCTCCGGTTTTTACGCGCTCACTTAGTGCAACAAAAACCGAGTATCTAAACCTAACTGCTCGTAATTCGCACAAGATAGAGAAAGCATATGCTTGTTTACATCCAACTCTCTACCTTTCCTCCAATTTGCGATTTAAATGCGCTTGGATCGGGTGTCTTTATTTCCTGATGTGTTCTGCACGTTCCGCGAACGAAAGTCGCATCGTATCTGATAGTGAAGAATTCACTTTTATCAGATTCTAAACAAAAGATGCGACAAGAGAACAACTGCAGAAGTTGAAGTGTTGTTAGAGCGCCGCAGAGTGTTTCTTTCGAGGAAACTGTTGTGCGTTTATTGTGGGCGTCGTTACAAAATGTCTCCATGACAACCGCGATTACATTTATTCAAGCGTTCATATCATTTACTCGCCGCGAGCACACTCATCTTGCCAACAAGCGTATGACTGGTGAAATCCTAGGATAGGACTTGAAGATTTCTTCTTATCATTGCTTCACTTATTCCTCACTTCAATTTATATCGCCTTAGAGGTGAATACTTGTACAAGGGGAGGGGAGCTGGGAGGGAATAGGAAGGGAGGAGAGGGAGGATGTTAAATGTTATCGCAACGTGAATTCGTCTATCACTTTCACTTCATTTTTCCACTGTCTTCTGATGCCTTCCTGGCTATGATCATTTTGCTTCTGTTTGCTAACTTTTAATTTCTGCCTCATTTCGTTAAACTTTTTGATTTCCATCGCAGGAACGAATTGTTTGCTCGTTGTTTTTTGAAAATTATTTGCTGCTGAAAGTATTCAGAAGTTCTATTCCGCGTTTTTTTTTCTTCTTGTTGCTTATGTTCATTCATATGGGAGATGCGTTTTCAGTTTTATAGGACTTTATGATCAGCGTATGCAGGTCTACTCTATTCATTGTATTTTCCCGTGAAATTCCGTCGCAGGTGCGTAAATATTCCCATCTAAGGTCACGTAAGAAATACTCATATTCAAAGTATAAGCGGAATAACATCTACAGTCTCCTCATTCGCACATCGTTACCTCCGCGCTGCATCGAAATTACCTTCTAATTTGTAAAAATGTTTGGTATCCCCAGCAAATTTGTACAAGAATTGTTATGAATATGCCTTGAGTTATAGGCGAATTATGACACTTTTTGAGTTAAGCAGTTCCACTTAGTATACTGTAGTTGTATCTTCCAAACTCTTCGAATGTAGGGCAAGACCGGCGAGGTGGTTCGATCATTCAGAATAAATTAGGTAGTCGTGGGCCATTAATTATTCCAAGATGCATCCGGTCATTTCTCCAGCAGACGCTTTCAATGACAAAATTCCCGAATATTGAGGTTTTTCAGGAATTAAAAACCGTCGTTTTGTGCTAGAAGTTCAAAAATACTTTCATACCAATGTTGGCGAATTCTTATTGAAACACCTTATGAAACGATAGCACTTATAAGTGTAGAGACATTCTTCTGTCCAATCTTTTTCATGTCATGAACTTTAAAAGTCGAAGCATCAAATACACAATAAGTTAAGAGTAGCTAGAAGTTTTTTAAGTGCTTATATTCAATGAATAAGCAACTGCATTGTGAATGCGTAAGCATCATTTCTTAACGAAGAGCCATTTCAGTCCACTTCGATTCCTTCTAAAATCTCATTGCTGAACCTTCTCATGAAAGCACTTTGCGAGAATCGCCTATCGAACCAGAAGCTCGATCTGTGAAACTGTGTTTTGTGACCTAACGGCAGATCAGTGCTAGTGAACGTTTCACTGAGTTAAAAATTGAAACTCATAGGCCTATCGTAGTGATCTTTCTGGACCGACAAAACCCTTATATCACTAACGTTTGGAAACGTCTGCGGCATCAGCTCTGTGAATTTGGTAATATTGGTGCGCAAATTAGTTTAGCCATAATTCTGAAGAAAACCGCTCTTGAAAAAAAAAAAAAAAAACCCAAGGCTGACACGAAAAATGCCAATAATGAGCAGTTACCAAATTATCGTCTAATAGACAACTATAAATCTTTCTACTGAAATCAATGATCACCGATAATCAAGTCAATTATCACTACATATTGTAAATAGAATTTTAGTGAGCGCACACAAAACGTCATATATTGTTATAAGTAACAAAATTAAGCAAATGAATGTGATTTATTTGATTTTCTCAATGAAACAAAAATTCTTAGATGATAAATTATTAAAGCTGCTGAAATGTGTTCGTTTTAATGCGTTCTAGATAATAAAATATGAATTGCGATTTTCGAAAGAGTGAAGATCGTTGTGCTCTTATGTTCTTCTTTTTGAAGGCTTCATCGTTATTGTTCTCCTTGCACTTGTTTACAACTGTTCAAATTCATATATTGCACTCAATTTTCATTTGATTTTTGATTTTCTGGCCTCAGCAATCATCTTAATTCATCGTTATTACTGACGCGGAGAGGAAATGCAATAGGCCAACCATGAATTAAGCGTCATCTTTCCTTGCGCTTACGAGTCAGCTAGACGGGTCTCAGTTGCATGGTAATATTTTTGAGTCGGATTTGTCTCCCTCAGCAACAATCATAAACAAATAGGACTGCTATTCTTCAATGTTCACGAACCGTAATATGTTATCAACTAAAATAGTAATCGACTATTCTTTCGATAGAGAAATCGCAAGAAACAGTATGGGATTGTCCATTAGTCGTGATGGAAGAATGGAGGCTAGAGAAATGGCATTAGAGAGCCGATTTTCTTAGCCACATTAGAACGGATTGATAACGAAAGGAACGCCAATCACACATACAGGTTGATAGTGAATTTGGAAAACTCTGAGAGAAATAATCGAGCTTATAGACAAATGATGTCAAGGATAGCAAAAGGAATTATAAAATGCATTATCACAGAGGCACAAATTGCATATGAATTACAGGTGATATTGTGCGCGCAGCGCTCATTCCTCCCCACTCATCGTTGGAACGTGTAAAGCTCTGAATTGATGGTTTAATTGCATATCGTAGGGTTTACCCTGATCCAACTCCCTTGCATAGTTACAACTGGTTACAGTCAAAAGAAGAAAGTTGCTTTAATGCGGAAAAAGTATTAGCAACGAAAGGTCATCAGATTGCAATAACCCGCAGGAGGAAAGGTATGTGAAATATGAGGTGGAAAGGAGGCGATAAGGAAGAAAATGGCAAGAAAGAGGAAGTAGGAAGCGCAAGGAACTGAACAAGTTGTTTGTCGTACTTAATTGGCTTTACTTTTTTAATAAGAGTTTCACTTAATTTATTCCTGTCAAGCATGATTCCTTGAATTGGTTTTACTCAGTTTCTTCCTCGCTCCTACCTCCTTTCACTACCCTTGCCCCTCTGAGACCCTGCTTCGTGACCTACTGCAAGTACCTTCCGCTCGCAAGTTCAGTTGTTGTTTTCGAATGACTGTAAGGTGAAACCTTCAGATAATGGCTTTCGTTACTACTTCCCTTCTGCATAAAAGAGCCTTTTTCCTTTCGTTAGCTGTATAATACAACATGCAACTAAGTGCGATCTATCACTTATCTACGCGTTTATATTTGTGTCCTAAGTTTACGGCAGCTGCGGAAAATACGTCATTGTAGGGCCATTTTTATTAACCTCAAGGTTAAGCAGCCTCAGGCTCGAGGCCACCGAGCTCAACTTACCTCACTTCCATATAAAAGGACCGCAAAATTTGGAGGCAGGGGAAGTTCAATTTCCTCCTCTTTCCTCCCCTCCCTTGTCCCTTCTCCTCCACGCAAAACGACGCTATTTTGCAGCACACTCTGAGGAAATTAAATTGTCTAAGGGGACCGCTTAAGCAGGCCGCAACATCTGACTTTTCTGGTGCGATTGAAGCGAAACTGCCAGTCTTTCGTGGATATAAGACTTGAGTTTCATAAACTTTCTTGGCCTTGAAAAGTGCCTTTGTTCGAGGTGAATGTTCTTTTGATGAAGGTTCTTTTGCTTCTTCAATATGTATATAGTGGAATCCTCTGTTCAGTAATGCTCTATACAAGAATCACCTTTTGCATGCTGTAATTTTGTTAGTTGACTCTGCTGCGTAAATAATAAAGTGGGGGAATTTCGGCGGTTTTTGTTGATAAATGCCCTAGGAAAATGATTTCATTTGGCTAATGAACGGAATGGTCGAATACGACGGTGACGGAAATTGACGTATCTAGAAAGTGACGAGCATGATTTGATTATCAGAGGGCCTATTTTTTTCGTTGCAAAGGTATGCTGGTCAATGTTTCCGGCTATTTCATTTGTTTTTCACCTATGATTGCAACTCATTCATGTGCACTACACTTTTTTCTACAAGTGATTTAAGCTTTGTTCACTTAGCTTGCAACTGACGTAAATTATTTTCACGTATTCGATTGGTATTTTATTCTAGAGTACTCACGTAATAAAGTGACATCATAAACCACCAAAACATATGAAGTAATCTGTAAAAAATGAGCTAAACATCAACATCACCACTTATAGAAATACACAAATCCATGTATCATTATGGCACTAAATATAATCGAAGGAATTTGGGATTGCACTCATTTATTTCCCTTTGGACTGCAAGCATCAGTGAAATTCAGGATTAATGATGCCGCCAAGGTCAGGAAGATCATTTTTAGAAGAAGCAAGCTCGTTTTTTATCTTAAGGAAACACTTATATTGGAAGTTGACATGTGCTATGTGATATTTTTCATAGACAACATTTTAAACGCGACAATTTCGACCATTCGGCCAATGCATCAAGGCCTCTCTGCGGAATATGAAAGCCGCAGGCTGTATCGTGCAGCAGACGGTGAATTTTAAGAACAATAGAGAAGAACCTTGGGACCACTTGAGATGCTATCAGAAATATCGTTAACGCTATGAGGAAAAGGCATAACTCAAGATACTTTGCTCTAAGAAATCAGTGGAAATGGGTTATAGAATATAGTTACTAATTTAAATTCTTGAAAATTTTGTTCACATCAAAATGCTCTCAGTCACTTAAATCGAACTGTGGCAGCTTGGATTTTCATAGTTAATCTCTTTTCCTTCCTCAAGGTGCTAACTTTAAAAAAAAATCACTCATTATCATAGAACTGAGCCTGTGTTCTATTGAAAGTCTGCAGCACATTGCTCACAAATGCAATGAACCATCCTTCTAAATGTGCATAAATCTCGTGCTCATTTCCAAACAGAGAGAATATTCAATCTCGCCTCATTTCATTTAGGCAAGAAAGTACCATTTTCGTTGCAATTCTCTTCAGGTGAATTCTAGGTGTAAATGATATGTTAACGTCGTATTCGCGTATCTGCATCATTTTCATATATATTGAGCAGTGGAACCACTTGTAGTTCACGCATGGGTGCAGAGCAGGTTTATGCGGAAGAGTGGAGATTATTAGGCGGAAAATTCAACATCTAATATTATATTTCGAGCAATGATTTTAAACTTTGAAAATAGAGGCGAGTTTAAACGACAATGCATTAAAAGCAGAATTGCATATAAAATTCCAAGTATATTGCTTTAATAGCACAATGATACAATTTAGGGTATGAAATAAAACAGTAGGGTATGCAAAATTCAGGCATGAAAGCATCTACCGTTATATAAATCCGCTTTATGTTAGATGTATTGCATGAATACGTCTACGCCAGCTGTTTGCCTGTAATCAGTATAAGTGGGCATTATCATCACTCTCCACACAAATACGGGCATTTCGTTGCACTTCATGCTCAAAACATTGAATTTTGCTTACAGAAAGGCATATTGCAGTTCAGTAGGTTGAAACTAACTCCAGGATTACGAATAATATGGATTATCACTTCAGATATTACAGCAGCGACCCGAATCCCTAAATCAATGGAGAATCGGCTTGTCTATATTTCCACTTAACGCCAAGCTCCATTTTCGTCTTAGTAAAGCCGAGGGTTTCCCCTTGTTTTACTCCTTAGAATATTCTTTCGGTGCTAGAAGAAAACCCTCTCTCGATCTTGAGAGAAATTTCGAACTTTCTGGAGACATTAATCTGAAATTTGTGATAAGGATATGAATGCTGCAGGGGCCGTGGATGCTGCGAAAGGAGCGTAACGTTCTTCATGGAGTGACAATTTTAGGACCTTGCTGAAAAAATCTTTTCTGAACCCCTTTATTGACATTCGCTATTTTCTGACTTCTTCTGCTCTTTCAAACGACTTCAGTAAGTGGCAATTTTCGGATCAGAATACTAAGTGGCAGTTTACTGCAGCGAAGCAACTATTTCCTATCTATGCATTTGGATAATTTCGTGAGTAATAAGGTGATTTTCGAAAATATCCGAAACTTCAAATTTAGAACCAATTTCATCGTTCAGTTGGAAGTGCATTGCCTTAGTTTGTTGCCGAATTATTCGGATGAATGCGGATTTATACACAAAAATGTTTATGCAACAAGCACTATAGAAATATCAAAAATCCAGGCCAACTGCAAAATTGCAATTGAAGGAAGTGAAAAAATGTTACAAATAAAAATTTCAACCCGTAGCGATACTTTCAATGTTTCATATCAGCACTATTACCGCCCTTCGAAAACAATCTCAATCCCTTAATACTACGCACGATTTATATGGCGTAACAGAATATCTTGCCAAATAGTATAGTTTTCCTATGTTTTGATGAGTGGCCGAAAGATGTCGACTGCTCATCCAATATGGCACTACTATTTTGCTAAATGAGTTTGTCACTCACGTTTCCATCTCAAATTTCACACTTCTCACATTTCTTCTAGATGCCATTCGTTAACTAATGTGAAGAATAAAATGAATGACACCAACTTCTTACTTCCGTCTTCCCTAACTGAGTAAAAGCTTATTCCACATGCGCATTTATTCATTTCTTGTTTAATAACACAAACGAGGAAATGTCCGTTTTAAAATGTGGCAATTTTTTCAAACATCAATAGTCTTCATTCGTTTCTGCACTCTGTTGACAATTTATCAATTTATTTTCTGTTTATGTCCCTCTTTTCGTTGTTATTCAGCGAGATTTAAAGTGTATAAGTGCGTTAGTAGCATAAAATTAGGAATATATAAAGTCATAATGTGCAATAATAAGTGATGAATGAATTCTGTGTCTTTGATGATTTCAGTAACCTTTCAGTCATTTCTTTTATGGGTTTTTCTTACACGAGGGGAAAATAGTGAGCAGGCTGCAGGTAAGAAAATCTCCGTTTCAAGCAACATTTCACTACTTCTAGCTATATCTCCATCACATGATTGTTTTACTCGTTTCTTTCAACTTAAATGAAATGTTGCTTTCCCCATCTTCGACGTTGAAGGAATACGAATGAGTAAATTTTCTGCTTACATCCTACCCTTTTCGAAACTAATTTGCTTGTTGTTCCGTTCTCTGCGGCTTCAAGTTGGACAACGAAACTTCTGCACTGTGGTGGATCAAATAATGATGCTATTCGATCGTCCTCGTTCATTCGATAATTTCTAACCTAACAGTGCGGAAGGGAACGAGCGTGCGGCGTAGATTTGTCCAATGCACATTAGAGGCATCATATATCGACTTCGATTCGATTAGTCCCATATAAGAAAACCACAATGGCATTCCATAAATTTAACATCGCAGCCCCACTTTTCCAGCCGAAACCGGTGGAGAGGAATGAATAAGCCAAAACTTTCTATGACAGTTGCGAGCAAATATCTTCGTTTCGGATCCACTTGGCTCACATATAACTCTAAAGTGTTATTTTTCTCTCCTCTCACTTCTCGCTGTTCAATCTATTATGAGTTCCAAGTTAGCCCTCGCCTCAGAAAGTGCAATCCTTTGAAAAACAAAAAACACTAGTGAAAATAGAGTCGAAATAAAGCGATCGGACTGAATGTCTATCAAGGCGGATTTATAGGCAAAATGAAACGAGTCGAGAGGATACACAGCATGATATTATATTATTTCAAAATTCGATGATTTGGTGGTAACTGATGATAACGAATGCTGCAAATATTTTCAGACAGCACATTCGAATGCATCTAAGTGCTCAAATCCAACAGAGTAATTCATTTGCATCGTGCTTTCTGTTTCCATGCTTATTACCGTAACGCTGGCAACAACGTTTTGAAGGAACCATTGATGAAGTATTTTCCGATTAATAATCGCATTTCTTTGCAGTATTTTATGCTTATCGAATAGCAATAACATCATGACTACTGCCTCAGAGTCGTTCAAACAACATACTGCCCTATAACTTCCTGGAATTTCTGAAGAAATCCAAGAATAGATTCATCAAAAGGATGCTCATTTTTTAGAAAATTTCCAATAATTTTTTTCCGGCTCCCTGAAAAATTTTTTAATCGATATCCCGTGAAGGTTAATATGAGTTTTGAACTTCCGAAAGGCGAGAGGAGATTTTCGTGCAGAAGAAAAGCTATTTTATCCAACATCAATAGAAACACTGGATAGCTGATAAAAACTCGGTGAAAAAAAAAAAGTCGCACCAATCGGTCATTCCATCGAGTGGGTATATCTTCAATTGAGACATCTTTAATAGCTCGACGCGAGCAGTCGTATTTGCAATGGATATGAAAGAACGATGCATCGCTTAGAAAATAGGCACAAGAGAAAACTATGAAAATCACAATGCGACTCATGGCAAAAATAATGATGTCACTTTCCTCAAAGAAAATATGAGACAAACAGAGTTTGAAAAGAGCTTTCTGAATGAGAGCTTAGCAAAGAAACAACAGTCCATGATCAGCGATCAACATCGGCCAAGTGACTATTGGACGACATTTGCGCCTTTTTCAGGTAACCTCGAATTAATGGGACCGGGGCGATGGGCATGAAACTTTTCACGACAACCTATGAAATCATATGAAAGACACATAATGCAGCACTAAATTGCATTTGCTTTCCATTTGCAACGTTACGTTTGGTTACCATTTATTGTATCATCACCAGAGAAATCAACGAACAGAGCTGCGCATGCCAGAGATATTATAACTGTTACTAGCCAGCTGATAGCGAAACAATACTGTGTAGCTGATCAGCTGCTTCAGTGTTAATCACTGATCCCTGAAGCACTATTCTAGAAAATATTTATGCAACTCTGCAAATCCGCGCTCAAGAGCGCTTCTTAAAAAGCAATTGCGTATGTGTGGTATGTGTGCATATTTTTTGCCTGCTTTTCTGGTGCTATCGAAAGGGTGGCTTACACAACATTATATATATATATATGTATATATATATATATATATATATATATATATATATATATATAGACAGATATATATAAAGATAGATAAGAACTCATTTCCAGTGTTCCACTTAGCCTTCATATGCCTCGGCATGATGAGAAAACTGACGCTGGAAAAATGTTTTAAAATGCTTAGCATGTCGAGAACACTCGTACTCAACAGAAGCAAAGGAATCCCCTCGAAATCGACGTGCGGTGACAACGTAATTGAAGATCAAAAGTGAAGTTTGTTATCAGCGAAACGACTGGTCTGGGAGCTGCATGAATGACCAGCTAGGTACACTTTTCATGAGGATTTATCTGCTGATGTAAAGAGTTGCTGTCTGCTGCATGATACTCCAATAAATGCCCTGAAAATGCAAATTGTGGTTAAATTGCTATGCTGAATGTGACATGAACAGCAGACAGCGACTATCCTGCCAGCCGTATCGCACCAGCCGCCAGTCTCTTGTGCACACCACAGTGCTCAATGTGAAAATAAATAAAATTAATCCATTTGATTGCCATCCTTCTCAGGAAGCAACCCATTCTGCTTTAAATGACGTGCTCCGATTGTCTAGCTGATGCATATATGTGAATATGCGTAGAATTTCGTCATACGTCTAGCAGTAGCTTTTTTTTAGTGAACAATTAAACTAAGTACTGCTGCATAGAAACAACGCATCTTGGATTGTGATCATTCAAGTTGCTCAATTGTTGCTTCATTATGCGACTTCAGATAGCCTTTTGGGAAAAGTGCTGCGCATCTGTCAGCCACATTCGTCAATGTTTTGTTTCTTCATCGAGCCTCTTTGTTACCTTTTCTTTTGTTTAGTGCGATTCCCGTGAATCTTATTTCAAATTGGCAGAGTGCCTCAGAAACTATAAAATGTAATGAGCGCTTTTTGAATTGTCGGCGAGCATTTTCGCTGTATTCTTTGAATAATAACAAAGAAATCTTGTAACGATGTTTGGAGATAAGCTGTGAATAGGAAAGCAAAGCACTTTGCTTTTAGATGTGCTGTGAATCAATAGCTTTTTGCAGATTCCATCAGTGAAAATTGTTGATTTGCATGTACTGCCTTCTGCATTCTTCAACATTTGCATATCGTCTATTCTGCAGGATACAGCGCTTTTCTTTTTCTTTTCAGAATTCATGTCAGATTTATAGAATCGAAATTTATGAGCGATATGTGAGATATATGCAATGATATGTTTTAACGAGAATAGCATCGAATCTTATTTATGATTGGATGGTTATTTGGAAGTCAACTTTATTCAATCCACTTCATCTAATACAAGCTTCACCTCCTCCCCCTCGACCCCTTTTTCTTTGTTCTTCCGCTTCCTCCGCATTTCTCCCTCTTCTTGCCGGAATCCTTGTCTTCAACATTTCTTTCATGCATGTGCTCCTGGAATGTGCTCTAAAGCCATCAATCCCATTCCCATCCTTTCCCTTAGTGAAAAGTTACCATTTTCTCTATAAATTTCGCTCTCTCGTTGTTAATCCACTACAAACAGTCGATCGTATCGTTTCAATCAGAACATCACTGACTGCATGTATCTCAAATACTGCGAGTTAACCACCTGTATAGAAATACATCGCAAAAGCTAAAGCAGCGAATATGCGATTGTATCGCCATGTACCTGTTGATCAATAACTGCCATTTGCTGTGAACTCAAATGAGATCTATCCTGACGCAACAGCAGTGTCAACATAAATTCATAACGTAAATAAAAACGGAAAGCCAGCTTTCGTTGAGGTGCTTGATAAATTTGGCATCACTCAGAAATGTTTATTGGCTAGCACTTGTACTTGGAAGCATAGTGCAAAAATGAAGCACAAAGTTTAGGGCGTATGCTAACAATCCTCCTATCCCATCAAATATGTCCTATTCATGAGAACTACTACTTACATGGGTAGGCTAAGCTCGCTTTTTTAGTTGCTATTAGCATTGCGACAATATTTCATCATAATCATCCAATTTAGAAGAACAAGATATAAAATATTATTATTTTCTTCTACTGTTCGAAAGTTTCTCTCAAAAGTAGCAATGAAGGAAATAACTGTACACTTTCAAACGCCAAAGCGTGTAGCTATTGATTAGGCACGGTTCATAGCTACATGCCGAAAAAAAACCCTGTAATATCTATAATTCAGCGTCATGGTGCAGCAGACAAAAACAAGGAAATACGCTTCATGAATCTCTGAGCAATATAGAATATGCAACCGAACAGAAAATAAATCGTGTTGAATTTCGCTCAATTTCACCTTCTTTCCGTTGTCTTCTTCATAGACATTCCCGGGGAATGAAAACTACTTTAATGAGAATTCAAGATACGTACGCCGAAATAAAATTTCAACAAAAAATTGTTGTCTGATATTACCAATGGAATTCAACACTTTCGTTATTCCATAGAGGATGGATAATTTAGATCGCTGTTACTGGCGAAGCACACCAAATTAACTAAATGATCAATTGGGAGCAAACAAAAATGCACAATTCATAACAATTACACAAACATACGAAATTTTCACCACTTTATGACAGTACAAAGATAAGGAAGTGTGGTAAAGAATTTGGCATATTTCTTTTGATGCTTGACTTTTGAATTCCTTTCCTACGAATTCGCTAACTAACCAATTTCTTTGATTTTTTTGGATCCCGCTCACTTGACTAACCAGTTTCAGGTATTACCAAAAAAGGTAAAATATGGAAAATGAACGGGGCTGAATCGCTGAATCTCCTTGCAAGTTCCCAGTAGAATAGCGGGTTTTTTTTTCATACTTGAACGGCATAAAATGAAAATCCGATTTACGCAAAAAAGCTTGCGAATTTTTGGATACTTTATTAGACATTCATATGCATCCATAGTACACGTGCATACGTGCTTGTGCGCATATATGGAGAGATGCTGCCATCATGGTGTATTTTTGCAAAGCAAATTTGTAAGAGCACTTAGAAAGAAGGAGAGTTCCATGGAAGCTGGGCGACAAGCGCTTCGGCTTGCCCAGCAGATAAAACAACCAGTTTCATAAATTGCTGAAAAATTGCTGAAACAGTCTCAATACTGTATTCACATTCTAAATCACCTAACTACTTGCATAAATATCCTTAAAAATCGTTTTATTACATTTCAGCTAGCAGGAAGCAAAAATGCAACCTTTCCCTATGCATTAAATATACCAGATTTGCTCGATGTAGCTTCGGTGGATATTCGCTGCAGTTATTAAAGTCGCCCCTAAGCACATATGATGTCTTTTACTAATAAGAAAACGCATACAATGGTTTCAACTGAAAAAAGCTGCCGGACAATTTCTGCGAAATCTATTTGCAAAAAAAGTGCATACAAAAATCTTGTTGAAGAAAAAAAAACGAGAAAATTTAAAAATATTTTGCATCGGAGCACATTTATGGACTATTTAAGCATATCAGAGCAACATTTTCATTTGTAGTAGATTTTTTAGGTGATCGTTGCTCGCGATATAGACTTCAGTGAGGATTTATCTCCATGGCTACATACATTGGCTAAATATATTGGAGAAGGTGGATGATGATCGCCTATGACATTATTCATTCCCTATTTAATTATTGCCGGTTTGATGACAGTTGGAAATATAAGAAAAACAACAATTACAAAAATTATCAAATGTATATACATTAAGAAAGGCGTGAAATGAATAGACGCCTAATTACAGTCGCATTTCAGTTTGGTCTCGTCGCCAAGAATTGTGCGATGCAATCATTGCGGTTTCCCGCATAGGATCATGCGTATGTACGCAAAATACCAATGGCTTAGAAAATTTTCCTCCAAGAATCCATTCTAAAATAGGTCAGTGAGATATGCATATTGACCCTCCGATGATTTATTACGGAGATCAAATGATTCTATGAGCCTACTGCCAGTCAGGGCAATCGATTAGTCAGTTTAGAATCCCGCAACTGGTATGTGCGAATTTCAGCTAGCTGGACTGAGCACTGAACCATGGAGGGATAGCATTACCTTTACTAATCTCAAGTCGCAAAGCACGCATACATAGGACTGTCGGAAACAGTGTCATTCTAGTGGATAAGCAATAAAAACGCAAAAATATTCCACTTTTGCAAACACTTAAGCATATTAACTACGAATATCTCAACCGGAAGAGGTTGCGAAAGCGTTTTGAATTTTGACCGCTCAAAAGCCTTTCAAACTATCTCCTTCACATATGATTAGTGTACAGCGCGCATCGATCAAAAGGGCTCATTGGCGTCCGCGTCTTCAACTGAGAAGCTTGCTCGAAGAAATTCTTGAATTTTTGGTACTCCTTATTCTCGAGCCCTATCACCCCTTCCTATCCTACCATCCGCCCTACTGCATTGCCCATGGAATACTCGAATAAATCAATGAGCAAATTCTGTAGAAAAGCGAGACTACTGATTTCTTTCTCATAGTTTCACAGAAATGAACATTCAGTCATTGTGGCTGGAAAGTTATCCTCTTTCATGAGGAAATTTGCATTTTTTTTTTTAATTTACGCTCCAACAGTGGGGTATATTTTATTCAAAAATATATTTGTGGCTTTAATAATTATTCTCACGCCTTCTATAAATGTGTTCTAATCTTCCTTTTATTTTGATTGTTATTGCATTTGCATATACGCATTCATTTTACCGCTACTTTTCTGTCTGCTACATTATAGATTTCTTCGTTGTTTTGCAAACATTTCAGAAAAGCAGCAATAATTACGCATTAGTATTAGTATCATCATATGCCCATTACAAGCTCAATTCTATTTCAGTTACGATGAATCCCAGTCCTCATTGCAGCATAAATTTCTTACAGTGTTGCCATTTATAGGACATAGTGATTTGCAAAGGACGCTGCAAATATATGCAAGGACATTATTCTTAAAGCTTCATGCATCTAGCCAATACGAAAGACAAAGACGACAGACTCATATGACAGAACATCAAGAATACGTATGATCTCGGGGTTGATCTCGCTAATAATCATAGGAAAGAACAAAATGTTATTAAAAATGGGTGCTAAAGAACGAGAGAACAGTGAATTTTGAACTTTCGAGCAACATAAAGGCAAACGAGGCACAAACGGGCATCCGCACAAATGGAATTGTAGAACATCTGCGACCAATATTTGCTTATCGATTGCGACACGTTGGATGTGATATTCGGTAGCAAAACACTTACAGAGAAGATTGACCAGAAGTTTAGCCTCGAGTAGAACAATACGACTATTGAGAAATGGATGTTCCTCTGATGTGCTTTCGCGCACACGTGAATAGCTTGCGGCCGCACATAACACCCTTCAGGATCATGGAATAGAGGGCCCGCCTTTCTTCTGCTCTTCTATTCTTGCAGGAAGAAATTGTGCAAATAACAAATGAGCGTAGACGGCATAATAATAAGGAAAAGCGCAGCGCTTGGTTCTGTGCTATGTGTCTGAGGCAAAGCCCATGCTGTCCACTCAATTTTAAATGTCCATTCTGTCACCTTATCCTTCCGACTTCGTGTATCTTTTCAACGGGAGCTCCACCTACCTCATTTATTCCTTCATTGTTTGTAAAATCGAACTCGACACACATTTTCGGTGAACATCTCCTTATTAAATCAAATGTAGTGCCTCCACATTATATATATATATATATATATATATATATATATATATATATATATATATATATATATATTTATATTTTTATTTATTTATTTATTTGTTTATGTGCACTCAGTAGATATGTATAAGTTCGTGCACATACTTCCGGCAGGTTTAGTTTGAGAACAAATGAAAAATTGTGCGTATAACCGAAGCATAGGGTGCCTTTCCTCTCCATCGTTCTAGTTGACCCGTCAACGGTGCCAGAAATCATAGTCGCTCAAATCCACTGGAAAAACTGCAGGACTTTCCGATCTATCAGGTGCTTACACCAAAAAAAGTCGCTAAAAACAATTTCCGAACTGTCTACTTGTGTAAAGACAGTCGGCAAGAAGCGCGGTGACGATTTACCCGTAACTGAAATGCGGTGACGATTTAGTAAAAAAAAAACTATTTTCTGCCCTTCTGAGCAAGCAGTTGCACCGATTTGGCCAAAATAGTGAGTCATATGCCGTAATGATGAGACGACTTAGCTAATCCGGCCGTTAATAGAAACTTTCCGGGAAAAAAACCGTTGTCTTAGGCACCTCTGCGAGTTCCACCTTCCAGAGTGTAGTGTAACGTGGCGATGCCCGCGCACAATTGTTTGTATGTGTCTGTGTCGTTAGCACTTTCAATTTTGGCGCCAGAAAACCTGCAGCTGCCAAATTTTTCGAAAATAATGTGCACATTTACTTCTATGCATGTCTCGTTCTCGTGCGTATGTTAGTGTTTTATCGAAACTTTTGTATGAATGTTCGTTAAGATATTATATTATTTGTATAGGAGGGCGGATTAAAGTTGAAGCTGAATCACCAGTCTGAATATAGTTGCAGAAATTTGAAAATGTCAAAAATATGTACGCCTTTTGCAACCAGCTGGATTGAATTCTAGCCACCCGGCTCGCAAAAGCAATGAATCTTTCGTTTAGAATTTTGAAGAGTCGTCTGTCCTTCGAGTTAAAACATCGTTGCGCTTTCCATATGATTTATCGTTTGTTTGCTGCATATGAAAATGGCTGCTTATGAAAGCGGTAAGTAAATACCGCTACCGTGCTCCTCTGGTATGCTTCTTCGGTGGTTAACTGAGTCGACCGCTATGTAACTAAAATGCGCTTCACTTCTTAGTATCTTAAAATTTCTATATCTCCTAAGAGAGTTCGGTGGTGTATATTACGTCCGCCAAAGTTCGAAACTATACCTCTAGCGTTTCTCGATTCGAAACTGTCGAATGCGAATACAGACAGACAAACGGAGAAATGCACAAGGCCTGGGCCTTGGCATCATTCGTTTTGCAGGCAGAGCAATATGTAAAGACGAGTCCTTTTCACAGAAGCATTATACCAATGTTGGAATCCAGAGGACCATAGATGTCTTATGACCTACATTGCATTACTCGTTGTTTCTCATATTCACTGTTGTTGTTGTGCGCGAAGGTGTAGGCGTAAATATCATGCTCGCTTTTTTGGCAAATTTCGCCACTTTTTGTGTATTCAGTTGCACTATTTAGTTTTCAAAGCGTGCTATTCATCGATAATCTTCCGCACTTTCAATACTTTTTTGCAGTACCTTCTTTAAATGCTAGCCGCAAAGCGCTTTCGACATTTTCATCCGCTTTCGGACGACAGACAATGCCGTGTCTGAGGTTATATGTGTTTCTGCCTCGCTATCTTTGTTCGCATATAGGAAAACAATGAAGCTATAGCTATGCAATTTTGCAGTTATAATATATATCAAAGGATGATTAACTTTAGTCAGATTCAGGTCGATGTACCATCTTTGAAAAGAAGAAATTTTATCCAAAGCTATATAAGAATTTGTATAAATTTTGCAATTTTTTCGTATCAATTTTCACACACTCTTCTTACAAGAAAATAATCATTTATAGAAGGCGCATATATGTGTATGGCTTAGTTTAATCCCGATTGAAGTATTCATCGAATTGTGGCATTTATTGACAAGTCGTCAAGCGGGCATATTATGAGAAGAAATGCAAACAGCGACTTTAGACACCTCTCCACTTATTTTGCTCAAATTAACGCTCCTTAAGTCGATGCATTGCAAATTCCTGATTAATGCGATATAAGAAGGTTCCTGGAAATTACGAGGATTTATTGAATTTTTTGCTGCGTACCTCTTGAATAGTTCGGAGCTTTAATTTTTCCTCATTTCCGCATAGTGGATTTAGCTTATGGAGGCTTCCAGACGGCGAAGTTTCCGCTGAGCTTAACATAATGGTTTTAAACGTCTCAGTTCACTTTGTTTGCCTTTGCATGCAACAGGAAGTAGACCCCAATGCATGATGCCAAACGTCAAATCTTTGGTGCTGTGTCATGACATGGCGCACGTTTGCATTATTTTAACATGGGAAGTAGGGAGGAAAATATAATATTGAATCTAAATTCATGTTTTCTATCGTCTCTGAAAATCTTATCTCTTATCCTTTCCCATTGTGGGATATTATATTATGTTCGAACGTAATAAATAAATTACTCTCTGAATGTGCTACATTTAGCAGACATACTATGGCTTTGCTATTTCGCCACAGTTTCGAGAGGCGTTTCAGTCGAGTGAGAGTTGAAATCAAATACGTCACTATTTTCGCGCTTTTCATAATCTCGCACAATTTTAGGGATTCCCTCCCCCCCTCCATCGTTATCTTTGTGATATCCGACCCCCCCCCCCCATATGGCAATAACACTTCAACAAATTGCCCTTATGAAATAGCTTCGTTTCAAAAGCTTCCGTAATACTTACTAAGATTTCCAACCTACGTACCTGCTGCTGATGGTTTCTTATCGTGTAGTGGTCGTTATGATGTGATTCTCTTGAGCAGATTTTTTTAATCCTTTCGACGAATTTTCACTTCTCCAGAAGTGGCACTGTTTATACTAGGAGGGATATTTTTTCGTGACGTTTCATGTAGTGGAGCCTCATTAAATTCACTTACATATAATCATGTTGCTTGTGTAGACACGTATGCGCCAGCTGTTCATTTCGGAGCACCACCATTTATGACCGAAACGTCTGATCGGAACTCTGGAAACAAGGCTCTTCGGCAAAAAAGATCGTTTATGAAAATCCTCAAGTACCTTCGAAAACTGTTTTGTAAAATTATATTCGTAAAAAAGATTTGTAAAGTATTCTAATTAATGACATTCCTAATTATGCATTTCTTTCCATAACTTTATTGAGGAGCTGATGAAGTAGACTTAAGAAATCTAGTACAGATAACGTATCAAACATTTTCATTAGCTACAAACGGAGCTACGGATACTTAAAGGGGTGTCAAACTTTTCATGTGTTCTGCAGCCAAATGACCATCACCTCACGCTGGGTAATACCTGCAAGAGCATGCTAAGAGTGTTGAGACGACATGCACCTCTGCAATTCCGTTTAGTGGATCACCTAACTGCACGAATTACCAAGAAATAATATGAAAATAATGCACTTGTATTATCAGCAGTCAGACTCTCCTCGCAGAATTTCTAAAAATGGAACATTCTTTGTTACCTCACTGTCGAAAAATGAAGACCTGAGCGCTTCCAAGACCCGTGTACTTCTGCCACTGCTAATCGATCCTAGCTCCATTCGAAGTTCGTGGATCAGCGTCGATGTGTCAATGTTTCAAGTTGGGCCCGTTA
The DNA here is from genome assembly GCA_037389465.1 of Baylisascaris procyonis. Lineage (NCBI taxonomy): Eukaryota > Metazoa > Nematoda > Chromadorea > Rhabditida > Ascarididae > Baylisascaris > Baylisascaris procyonis. Next base: position 381,403 of record JAZARR010000231.1, on the reverse strand, counting down.
GATGAGTGGAATTTAAAAGCACATATCGCTTCAGTTGATACGGATACGTTTCTCTATCCGTTTAATTCCTAAGTGCACATATTTCCAACCGCTTGGATTATTATCTTAAATGATTCGCGCTATTTAAACACAAATCTCTACTAAATGTGACTGGATGCAATAAGAGTACTAACATGCTCTTTCGCATGTTTCGGTTCTTTGGTGGCTACTGAGCAAATGCTTGGGAAATGTTTGGAATTGCGAGTGTTACTACGAAAGCGTATATTACGACGGCACCTCTGACACTCTTCTCGATTTATTTAAGAGGATTTTATCCTTAGCCTGCATCTTCGTTTCGTTCTTGTTACAATGTGAACCGAACAGCGAGTTTTTGCGGAGAAATATGTAAACTATGTCTTAATAAAGTAATGAGGGCAGTGAAAATTTCAGGGCTTATTCACATATTTACAATGTTCTTAGCGTGCATCCGCTAGTCACTAACAACGAGGAAGTTGAAATGTATTTTGGAGGTGAATCACCGTCGGAACCAGTGAACCAGGTTTGTTGCTGTTCAAGTGATCTTCTCGCTATTGTATTGTAAGAACATAGTATTTGCCAAAGATCAGTGCGCTGTGAACTAAGGCGAGGAAGTATCGTTAAGAGAAATCATAGATCATATGGAATAAAATGGCAATCGTAAGATGATGATGATCTGAATTCTTTCAATAATCCTAGCTCATATTTTTGTAACGTTAGGGCAGTCGGGATTGTTCCGTGAAGGCCCGAGAATAATATACTACTATACAGGCATTCGGTTGTTTATATGCTTTGTGAAGTGTAGGTACTAGGAGAATAATATGGGCACCTTCAAGTTTTAAACAACAGAAAAAATATTGCATAGGCTATGGTGAGGTTCTATTACTGCCTGTGCAGTGATATCTTCGTTCGGTGCCTCACTGTTAACCCTCTACCCATTCAAGCAAATGCTACCTTCGTTCCCATATATATTGGTTCCCATCGGCGGGTGTTGAAATACCGACTTCATGGAATATAACAAAGACATTAAGCAATTCTAAGGTATCGTCATCATTGCATCTTTCACCTTTGGATTGCTTACTGAATCTTTTCTGATCATCATCCAGTTTTCTAGTGAATATCGACATCGCTAAACATGCAAAACAGCAACATATAAAACAATCATTAGTTGAATTACGAAAATGAATAATGAAAATTGCCCGTACTCACTATGAGTAATCCTCTTAATTTATTCTTTTGTTTCTTTCTTTTTCTACAGCATTTTTATCTGAGTCTTCGAAGATAAAATCTTTCTAAATTTCCAACACTTTAGAAAATGCTGCATTTAATTATATAGACCTTCAGCAATAACAGGCTAAAACCTTAGAAGAAATATCAAATAGAGAAAGGATTTTACGCTTTATCTTTTAATCAAATCTGCGGTTATACACAAAGATCCGTCGAGTGTGACACAGCCATATATTACCGCCATTTAGACGATGGCACTTTTATGTTTGCTGAAAATGTTCTTGAATTTTTCTTCTTGAAAACATCTCTCAGCACTTCATGAAATTCTATTGCTCGCCTATCCTTTGTAGAGAATATATGAGATACATATAGAAGTATAGGGAAAAGTATATGCAACAAACTACACATTCAGATGGAAATTAAACACTCAACTAGGCATTAAAGTTAAATAGTATTTGCATTAATGAGTCATAGACATATGCGCTCGCATCCTGACGCCATCCCAAGAAAGGATGAGGTTAAAGGCAATGTCGGCCTTCATCTATTGCTAACTATTGACGGATGTTTTGTACGCAAAATAGATTAAGCAATAAATGATCTGCACACTATTCACGCACAACAGTCGACCTATTCGTATGCTTAAAGTGAATGTCCTTTTTTTTTCTTTTCATATATCTCCTTTGAGCAGCTGTTCTGTTTAGTTTATGCATATTCCCCTCACATGATGTCTTTGAAAACTTAGGAAATTTCGGCCATACTCATGGCCTAATCTTTTAGTACTAAATGAATTGCTCTATTCATCGTTTTCACGAATTTCTTACTGTAACACTTAAAATATTTTGTCGTTTGTTTGAAGTATTTGGTTGGCGCATTTGAACTTCAAATGCATGAACTGGTCTCAAACATTGCATACACATTTTCTTCATAGGCAGGACACTGAGTACACATAGCAGTTGATTATCAAAAGCACATATAGTGACAGCTGCTACAGGTGCATTTCGCCAATTTCGAAATAACGTGCTCAGCAATTTCAATAATAGTATTTCGATTATTTGACATCACTCTTCCGGATACCAGCTTAGGTGCTGTGATGCGCTGATGTGCCGGAAGAAACCTTTATATGTAGAAAAATTGGTTTTTAGAGCCTCCTCAGACATACGGTAAATCAAATGGTGAGTCCATCACCATATTGGTTGGGACAATTTGCACGATTTTCATTTTCTGCGCAATGAAGTTGCCATGAACTTATTGATAAATGCTCGATTTCACATGTACCAATTCACCTTGTAAGCACAACAAAATCTCCCAATGACGAATATTTTAGACAATGTCCTCCTTCATTTTCACGCTTCCAAAAAACTTTTTATAATGGCGCTGGCTCTACTTTTTCCCAAAGCAATTACGAGATCAGATACCGTAACGACAAGTGGAAAACCTTACCGCTGAATTAAAAGCCTCTCTGCTTGTAAACACTGCCTTCATAATACAGTATTAAGCGGTAATATTAAAACAAGAAACGTATAATTGATTGTAAACGAGAACATTATTGTTAAGCACTTTCCTTACACATCAGTCAGCAATATCCTTTAATAAACCATCGCTCAAACTGCACTATTAAACATATTATGATTATCACTGTCACGCTTGCATTTCTAAACATACTTCCCCTATCTGTATTATTTATGGATGCGAGTGTAGTTGACTCGATTATCACAATCTAATTTATTTCCATTACATGTTGCTATAGCGTGGAATTTACTATAGACTTAAGGCCGTTGCGCCGTTATGTGAGAAACAATGTAGGGTTCACATATAAGCGATCAATTGTTGGAAACTTTTTGTGAAATATTCCAAGGTTCTTTCTGAGCGGGCGATAACCCTACAGTTGTATAATTTTCTTAATTGACTAAAGTTAAAACCAGTTATTGATGTCTTCGTGACTTTTCACTACTCGCTCAAACAATCTGACAAGTGCCAATTTTTATTAATGATTCATATTAATTATTTGTACTCGAAAAGCAGTCTCTACAATTCGGTTGCTGATGTATACAGTTAAATGGATCGTTGTGGCTTTTTATCAAACATTTTAAATCGCTCATAGCTGCAGCGGACCTTTGCCATAACTTCACAACTTAAGAAACTGCTGTAGATCTTTTAAGCTTTTGCGCAAGGAGGAAGGGGCTAAGCTTATCACAGCAATTTGCCTTTTGCCGACATAATCGTAGTTGGCTTGGCAATCATAGCTCTTACTGCCTTGACAGTTACTAGCCCCGCTGCTGATCATAGATAGCGGTATATCCTCTGGAGATGATGTGAAGGTCTATTCCCCTTGGTTCGTCTGGTCGTCCAGATCTCCTTAAGGATCTGCACCCTCTGTCGGGATGCGGTCGAGTGAACTGCGAGACGACACAGGTATAAGAACGAAAGTTTGTAAAACGTATACGATGAGATGACAAACAAGTGAGGACTCGTTCACAAGGATTCCTTCGATTATAGGCACCACATCCCGTGGTCGCAGCCGACGAACTCGACTATGCCATCCATCACTTCGGTAACTACAATGGCCACACGTAGGCTCATACTGCCTTAAGACTAATCTAGCAAATGAATACATGAGCACATCACCCCTTTTACATTGTCCCGATTCTTTATTAGGCTAACCACACGACATATGGTGGGCAGTCGTTTGATGTGCACGTATGCTGTTGTCCTTCTTTGACTTACAATGCACTGCGCATTATTCCCCCCTGAACTATAGCCGACTGGTCTATCTTGCACTGAGGTGGTCGCCACTGTTATTACAAGAGAAATTTTGAAAAATTTCCTTCTGTCGATGTAGTCGAGAATTTAAATGCGATTTTTGTAATCAGCTTCTAGGATATTCTCATCGATTATCTTAGTACTGTTTGCCTGCTTCAATTCCTGAAATAATTTCAAAATTTTGATTCATTCCATCACAACAAATCACCTACAGGTGTGCAAGACTTCTTCACATGCCCCGGCATCTTCTTGTATAGCTGGGAATGAGATAGCTGAGGTTACGTGTTTGTCCACGGTATTCTTAAATTCATTTGTTCATTTTTACACTTTCGTGATGCGACTAGTCCTTTCTGACCGGTTCAGAATACCCAAGCTTCTTATAGAAATTATGAACTAAGAAAATGTTCCGATTTAGCAAAAATACGACACGGCAATCGATGCCATCAGAATGGTAAACATTTCTTGTTAAATCGAATAGTTCGGAAATGAGGAATATAAAAAGGAGGTGAAAGTATCATAGCCTTCCAACTACGGTCGCTTCGGTGTCATCTAGGTTGACAATCGCTGTCCGAAGTGATTATCCCTGTGCTATCTAAGTAGCTGTGCATTGATGAAGTTGCACTTATATGGTCAATGGTTTTATCCACCAAAAAGGATTTCCTATAAGTGCCGTACACTTTTGAATACCTAAATGAATAACTTATGCTGATTTATGTTCTCGAGACCTTCTATGTTCTCTAATTTCATCCTTCAGATTTCATGTTACATATTTCACCTGACATTATTTATTGCTGCATGCTAGTTGACATTTGTTGGATAAGATATTAAATTATGGTATATGCTTTCATCAACCTAAAAGTATGCGTTCAATCGATTAATTCGTTGTTAATATATTCGGCGTTCTTCGACCTCCACTGCTGTACGGAGCTGACGCTACAGAGAGTGCATTCAAGCTGTAGTTTCTTGTCGTTAACAAGTTATCGTGCTGTTAGGGGTGTCTTATGCTGTACCTTTGATGTTATTATCAACAGTTTCTGCTATTGTCGTTGTGCCTGTTATGTGTTGAGCTTTATTTGAGTGCTTTATCTTGAAAAAGGACGCCGAAATTTAAAGTGTAGAACGTTAACCAATTTTGCACTGACTCTCACAGCACTAATATGTCTGCATAAGCAGCCATCTTTTGATGTTTCCCTTCCATGTTCATGTATTTGACGTACAGTCATACCATAGTTGGGTCACATCTCAAAGCTGCACGTAACAGTATTCCTTTGACTCGAATATTACTTCACTGACGTCCCTTGTCCCCACTTGACCATGCGAAAGTACTGGTATAGTGGAAAGGTAAGAAAAACGATACGCGATGCCTTGAGGGATGGGCAATATGCTCACTTGCAGACGCACATTAGCTTGGCTCATTCAAAATTTCAGGATTCTGGTACTTCGGTAAGGAGCAAAAGTTTCTGAGGAGCCAGTTCCTTTTCACTAGCATATAGCAAGAAATCAGAAATTTATTTTTAAGTTTATCCAGAAAATTACGGTGAGGTGGCACTGCTGTCAAGATGCTGCTTCTGCTTAGAATAGCAGGAAAAGTAACTTGGCCATAGTGCCGCCTCGACTTTTGAAAGGATTTATTCATCAAAAATTTGTGAACAGTAGGATCGGGTTGGAAGGCAGAATGTTTGTCTTTACAACAATTTCCGTGAACTTGGAAGCTTTGCGACGCTAAGATTAAGAGGGGATAACTTTGCACCGATGTGGACGAAGACTTTTTAGCAGAAAGCTAATGATAGCAGTGTTCCAAATGAATGAAATTGAAGGAACGGAAGTACTTCTCTCAAAAATCACACTAAGGAGGACAAAAATTGTTGCTTTGCTGCTGTCTTAATGTTTTGCATTCGATACATAACGTTTATTGCCTGCAGTCGATTGCCACCTTTTAGCAGTGCGCCTTATAACGCTGACTCGCTAAAATCGCTGGTTTTGTGGAGGGTCTACTTCGCGCATTTTCGAAGCTAGCTGCATGCTTTTTTATTGCACAAATCATACTGCGGAAACTATCAAATATTTCATACTTTGTTGCAGATGAAACGCGGTAAAATGCAAATAACCATAAAAACGCAGTCGACGTTTGCGTGGTTTTCCCTTAGAGCAGCAGACCCTCTGTTGCAAAATCAATTCATTTTCCTCCATATAATCCCTGTAGAAGAGGATCTAATCGTTTAAATGATGCTAAGAAATCTCACCGTCGTATGTATTGGGATGTACAAATTGAAATAGCGGTGAGCAGAAAAGAGGATTATACGTCCACACATTGACACAATATTTCCGCAACGTCGCACCACTTGCTGCTAAGAGCCATATACACTTTTTCCTTCGCAGGTATTCGACCATTTGCCAGCAAACTCAGCGATCGGGTAAAATAATTCGATTAAATATTATATTTCAGTACAAATTTCTGCTTCGTTGGTGTTCCTCTGCGGATATGCGCACAATGCCATTGCTGCAAGTGGTTTTCCCTACCTGTGAAGTGAGGTATCAGTGAGGTGTGGTCTCATTTTTTTTTTTTTTTTTTTTTTTTGCAAATATGGCTGTCATAGCAACTCACCATGCAACCGCCTCATCAATTCAAGTTCATTGTGGAGTCAGTATTCGATGAAGTAGGTTTTACATTTTTCATGCGTACTGGAAATAAGTCAAACCTTTTAGATTTTCGCGTTTCCGGGCCAGCACAAGTTCAGTGATTTACGCCGTTTCGGCTGGGAATTTCAGCTTTCGGCATTTCAAATTTTTGCCACTTTTCGGCGCTCTGGTCTTCCGACCCGTTGTGGTCCGGGTCATTCGCTTTCATCCAACTTGTCCCTCATTTCTACGACCTAATAAATATAAAATCTAACGAGGTGTGGCACATCCTCGCTACTGCTTCATGCCCCTCGACTACGCTCTTTGTACGGATATACATTTAGACAACTTGCAGCGCGACTGATTACTGTTTTGATGAAATATCCGTAAACGGTTGCATCGTTGGCTTTTCTGATAAGAATGTATGATTGTTTATTTGCCCCATTGCAACGAACCTCAAAATGAAGCAACTTAGAGATCACAATTATGTCGATGTGCGCGAGGTGAAAACATAATTGTCGATCGTTTCTCATATTTGCATTTTGCAAATGATGATAAATGCATCGCGCTATGCAACAACGGAAGCATGTACATTGTAGCCATCGTTAACCTTCGTGCTTGCGCGCTTTCTTCGTAATCCTTTTTAAGAGAATTCGGCACGTTCGGAACACTGATTGCGTTAAAACCAACCCATCGTCAGCCGGTTATCTGCAGCTTCACAACGCATTCTTTCGTGAATTCTTATGGCAGACGACTGGGGCTAACGCTTCTTGGAATTTCACGAATGTTCGCTAGAGAAACAGATGTCGTGTTTTTTTTTGCCTTTTCGCTTTTAAGCAGATTTTTGAATGAAACAAACTATCATGGCATGATGTTAGTGCATATAGGCATATTTTCGTAGAGTGAGTGGTGTGTGCCTCCCAATACTCCCGACCCAGTGAAATCACAAGCACGAAATCTGTTTGACATCTGTTTTCCTACGATCCGAGATCACCCTGCAAAATTCTCTAAGCAAACATTCGCTAATCGATTCTAAGCGATGGATAAGCGAACATTGGGAGATGTATATCGAGTAGACTTTCTGCTCATTTCAGATTACTCCCGTCCGACGACGCTAATTTTACAACTTTGAAAGAATCGCAGTTCGCTGTGAAGTGTACCATGAGTATGACGCCACCAAAATGTCACAATTTTCTTCCGCCTGCGATTTGAACGGGGCGGCATCCACATCAACACCCAAGTTTCATGGTTACAGCACCCTGCTCCCCCATGCTCCCATTGAGGCAATTTTCCAACTTCTCTAATCGAACTTTTCGTTCCGCGCTCGCCAAACTGTCCTTCTTCTCACATTGGTGCCTCCCCCCAATCCCTTCACCGTGGCTATGGACCAAAGCTTTCCTTAAGGAAGTCTCCCCGCTCAAATTGCAACCTCATTCACTTCGCAGTTACACGTATTTCGCATCCGACTTTCCATCGTGCTTTCACAAGGCCGAAATGTTCCTCAACGGCAGAATTTCCCAGATTATTGCCCCACATTTCTTACGTCAACACGTTTAGTGGAATCGCTTCCAGTCATGCATGCACTTCAGGCCCTATCATCCACAAAACTTTATTTGTCTTTATGGAATATCAATACCAATTACTGTCCACTAACATCTGAATAAGACACCATATATTTGCTCATGCTAGATAAAAGAGGACATTTTCCATAAATTTGCAAGGATTAAGTCAACATTTTATAAGAGTGCATGAACTATCCAATGGGAACCCATCGAATTAACTAAGTGCTCGCATTTCTTTTGCGTAATGATCATAGTTATAAAGTTGACATGATAGGTAGCGATGTTATTTGGAAAGCCAGGGAAAGTTAGATCTCAGTCTACGGTGGTGGCTTCAGCAAGAGGCGCTGGGAAATGGAGGCTACGATAAATGCAGTTTTTTTTTTAGCTATTTCGAAAATTTTGCTCTATGATACGATAATCGGATTCAGAAAAATTGAACGCTTAAGCGACCAGCTAAATATCGAGTTATGAATCTCGCCTCCCTTCCCAAATGTTTTAGGGCACTAACTTTTGCCTTGCCAACATTTTTACGTTCAGTTAGTCTTTTTATCTGTAGAATGGCTCTGTGAGTGCTCTTCATGCTGCAGAAAATTTGCACGACTGATATACTAAGGGATATGTTTTCGAAATTCAAATTTTTATTGGCAGTCTCGCTTAGAGCTAACTGCTTCGTAGAATGTCAATGCTTTTAGAAGCAATTTTGACGGTAATTCTTAAAGCTTTTACTACCCTCAAGGGGGAGTAATGATTTGATGAGAAAAAATCGTGTTTTCTTTCTGTTATTGGTTAATTTAATCTACTCGTTCATTTTGCTCCACATAGCAAAATGACTCGATGCTGTGAAATGTGGCCTCTTAGTGATGGCTTTCATTGGTTAAAGTAAGAGCATATAGACGCTGCAGTTGAAATTCTCATATGAAATAAGCTGCCGATCTCATTTCGAAACTCTTGAAAAATTCATGAGGAGTTTATGACCTGCAGACAGTTTTTGAAAAGTTTCATTTGCAAAGGTGCCAAAAGAGCATTCTCAGAAGCTAAGGAACGAATCCGATCAATGATCAAAGAGCGGAGATTAGCTGATAGGAATTTCTTGAACAGAAAAGGTGAATGAATTCATCTCTAAAGTTGCGAAATTCGGACAAACCTATTGCCACTTAATAGCGGTGAAATGGAATGTTTCTAAGCACTTAGGAGTTCCATTCGAGTCGATAATTTAAGATGTCATTCGCAAGTGTCATTAACAAATGTACTACGTCGATGTGTTTGTATTTGTCGTTGATGCGCTATTTTGCAATAGGAGTTCATGCATTAAGTATGCAATGTGCAACACATTAAGGCTTTGGTGCCGCATGAAGAAGCTCATTGAGCTCTTCTCCAATAAAACGAAACCATCGCAAAGATGCTCTCAATCGCTCGTCGCAACTCAACAACGTAGCTTCTCGGCGGTTTGCGATTCCTATACTGTTCTGTCTATTGAAATTTCACACTACATAAATAAATATTCGTTTTACTTCCGTAATAAGTATGTACTCATTTATAATGTGCAGATTTTTTAAATGATGCAAATTCTTTCACTAACAAATTCTTTTAAAGAAACTAGCAAAATCTTTTCCAACATAAACTTCGATATTGAGTAAAATATTTTAAGAGCATTACGTATTTTTTGATTTAATCACAATCTCTGATATTATCTTATAATGAATGCGCTACAAATGCTCGATCGTCGTTGTTGAAGGATTCCTCTTTGCTCTTTATTTACATATGGGTGGAAAAAATTTGTATTATTTAGTACCTATACTTATAGTAAATATTACGCCACGGTTTGTGATGTTAGCCATTCGAAAAAAAAACAACTATCAGCATAAATGTTTAATTGCTATTCAAATGTATATTGTAGACTGTGGTAACGTTAGTTGTGCGAACGTAATATATAATTTCTTATATAGACCGTTACAACGGTATAAATGATCATTTTGCCAATTGGCAGTTTTATGCCGTTAAACGCGCATTCGTTATCTTAGATCTAAATATTAATTTGTGATAATGACGAAGGCTTACTCTCTTATTCTTCATTCGCTTTCTTCAAATTGCAACAAACTTTGTTGATTTCGAATCTCTCAATGATGTCCGGTGAAGAATGATTGACACAACTCGCTTGCAACATGGAAATATTCTATAGTCTGTCTAACTTCTTCACTATTGGCAGTGTCGATTTCTAGATTGTCATCTGTGGCAACATGAGGATTGCTATGAATCATTGTAGTGCGTCTGAATGCCGTTACATGAACTCGCTAATTGGCGCCTATTTCTCATCGCCACTTGCTTATCCGGAAGGGATCGGATGAGCACACCACAAACACCGTCACTTGCCGGATGCAATTCACTCTATGGTTAGAGAGCAAGTTTTTGGGCTGATGGTGACGTGGCATGGAAACGACTCCATTTATTTGCTTGCAAAGTGGACACAAGAAGAATCATTATGCCGTCTATTCTGCCCATTTTAGCGTTGTTACGCGAACCGAATGGAAGGATCCATTTCGCATTTCGAGTGCTTTGAGGCAAAATGGAAGCGCTTCAAACTTTCGCCGCTTAATTGTGTCACCTTGTCCCGCCGGATTTGTCTATCATTGTTCCATTTTTGTTCGCTTCCCCTTTAAGTCTACTCATTTTCATGTGTTCCCCGCATCCTTTGCACCAGAAAATGATCATCAAGCTGTTCCATTCAATGCTCACATGGAAATCAGTAGATTTGAAGGAGAAGTGAACAAATATATATATATATATATATATATATATATATATATATATATATATATGATGGTTATATTCATATAGTGGTATTAGTTTTCATTTTTGTTTAATTATTTATTTATTCATTGATTAATTCATTCATTTGTTTATTTAGTTTACTTATTGATACGTTAATATATACCATGAGAACCTACAAGCGAGAATATCAATTGGTAAATAACTTGAATTTCGAGGAGTTGATTGACAAATAGAGAGCTTAAATGAACGGGAGTAATGTGACAGAGTGAAGATTTCTTGCATTCTGAAGCAGTAAGCGTTTTATTGGAAGTCAAATGTCGTTCTACTTTAGTTCCACAAGACGCCGATTCGCAATTATTTGCTTGAAATTTGTCTGTTCTCTTAGTTTTCCTCTCCATATTGGTCCCTGTTTGTTCTTACACTATTTCTTTTTCCATTATTCTAACCATAGTCTTGTCGTTACATATGAGAGCCAACATGGTTAGCTTAGATGCTGACGACGTGACTAAATCAAGATCCATTTGTCTTCCATAAAATATGGAAACACACGATGTGGGGTTATACATTTCCAGTATTGTTGGACGTGAATGTCCTGTTTGGCTGTAACAATCCTATTACATGAATTGAGCAATTAGCCCATCTTAAAGAATGACGACAACACTGCCACCTTATTCTCTCATTAGATTTTAAAATCATTCAAGATGGCCCTCATGATGTCACAATCAGAAATGCTTGCACCTAATATCTCGATTGCAACTATTCTCTTTGAATTTCTGGCTACTTTATTGCCATAGGGCGTCTGATAATCTCAAATATGCGCCGTTTTAAGATACACAATGTGAATCTTAGGAGAAAGGAATGTTGCTTGAGTTTGTTGGCATTTTATTTGATGTGCACTAGAAAGTATTCGTTAAATTCGCGAAATGGGTCATTATTTGAGTGAAGTCGATACACTATTGGATACGCCTTTTTCAGTACACAAGCGCGTTAGAAATTCACACAAGCGCATAGCAACTCCAACATCTTCTGCTTTCGTTCGATTGTGTTGAAACAATTTTCATTCCTCGAGATATGCCAGTTGCATTTCTTATTGCATCGAAATCCTACAATTCGGCTGGTTTAATAAATGTGCATAGTGAACGAACGGTAAGTATTCGCTAATATTGAGCAGTTTAATCCAATTTCGGGGGAGCAATTCTTATGTGCTTACGCAGAATGATACTTGCGACTTATAGTTCATTTGTTTTCTTATTGCTTTCATCGAGTGAAACTTTATACGCACCATTATATTTGCGCTTTCTGATATTAATGATATTATCGTGCATATTTATCTAATTCACTGTTTCCGGTGTCCTGTTATTTAAGTGTCTATTTCTTTGGAGACTCATGAAACCTCTTTTCGGTTTTTTTTTTTTAAATTCGCGCTCTTCTCAGAAGAATTTTATATTCCTTGAGTTGAAAGTTCCTCCTTAAAGATCTCATCAATAATGTTTCTTGGCTTCATCTTGTCAAGTCATTGTGTCATAGTTATTTAAAACTTAAACAGAAGTGGCTAAATTCTTGATCCAAAGCTTTTCGCACTTTAAGTGTCAATAGATATTCCGATAATTGCCCAGCAATTAGCCTGATTTTCTTGCCTCGCATTCTTTTGAGCAACGACTGTGCTCGTTTGTTCATTTCGCTCTGGATAAATTCATTATCCGGCACTATCCACAGCTATATGCTGTCAACAACTAAATAGAGACTATTAAATGAAAGTGAGCTCAAAATGTGAGGCCATGGTCCATTACCATCGAGTGGTTGTGCTAATTGCATCTCATCTAAGATTCATCCACAATTAACAAGTTTTGCTTATTTAAAGAGGTACAGAGATTTCCAAAAAGCATTGCCATGCATGGATCTCAACGCTTTTGAAGATGCGGTAGACGAATTTCTTGCAGTGTTTATACCGTTCGAAATGTTGCCTTTTATTCGAGACGTTTCAACGGTTTACCACTGTACAGCGATGCGATCGGAATATATCATGGACGATCGGTTTAGTTTTTGCTAGCGCTTTGCTTGGGATGATTTGCAGAGAATGCACACAATGTATCTATGCCTAAATTGGTCAAGTAGACAATTTTGAGTAGACGATAAATTTAGAAGTGCTAATGAGTGAACGAAAACGCATGTATCGGTCGAAAAAAGGCGACAAACTTAGTTCTTTTTTTTACTGCAGACCATCGTTAAGCTATTTGCATGTTTGTCCTGAAATAGGGCATTTGCAAAATTGAATCAATCATTATGCTTAGAAATGTTCCAAGAGTGGATAATGTGCAACTTTCGCAACAATCGGTAATCAGGAGACAAACCAAGCTAGCAATTTAACTAACATAATACCTCCACGAAAAATTACAAGGAAGGCGCCGCAAGCGACAAACCAAATAGTGGCTTTCTACTGGCTTTTTTCTTTCAAGGGAGGCGTAGAGGAAAGGAAAGCAAACGCCTGTGTTTGTATGCATTAGTTAGCAAAACCGCCCCGTTCACAGTGTTCTCTAGTTTCGGATGAAGTTAGTTGCAGTAGTGCAGGTGGCACTACGGGCACGGAGAGCTACCTATCATTGCCCTTGAGAAATTACCACTCAAATTTTTCACAGATCGGATTCACTGTGAGCGATCTGCGTGCGAATGTTTGGTCTCATATGTGGAATGAAATCAAAGGTAAGTTTTAGTGTATGCACTACCGGTCAAAGTGTTAATTTATATTCGTTGATAGGCACCGATTAGGCTGCATATGTCTAAGGCCATCCGAGCGGTGGAGAATTCATAGCGATACTTTCAGCGAACAAAGATCCGGAAGTAACAACACAGCTGTTTGTAGCAGGATTAGATTCAAACCATAAATTTACGATCTTTCGATACGTTTGCATCTCTCCGACTACATACATTCATATTAGCACTAAAATAACAAGATATTCAACAATAATCATGAAGGCCTTCAGGACCTATTCGGACACTCAGCTTTCGATTCATCACCTATCCTCTCTATTTCGTTCTCACTCCTTGTTTCCATCTTCGGAGACGATTTTTCAACGGAGAAGTATTTATGTCGAATTTCCATCGAAAAACATCATTCCCTATTTTCTTGTTATGTAATGAATTTTTAGTGGTTTATGCCATAATACAAGTAAGCATGAAAAACAGCAGTTGTCACCTTCTTCCTCATTCTTCCCATTCTTTGAGCATCACGATGCCATATCTGATTTCGAAGCTAAAATAGCTAGAAATCTTGTTTTTTGTTCAAAGGTAGTTATACGCTGCTAGAAATTTGTTGTGATAAAGCTGTGCTATGCAGAGAGCCGCTTTTTATTATGTGAGGCAGTTTTTATGTAGTTACCTGATGATGCAATTTTTATCTCGTGTAGTCTATTTCGTGATTCGTTTTCTGAGGCGAAAATCTCTTTGCATGACGATGAATTTATCCCCATACGTCTTCTGTCTTGAGTTAGGATTAATCAGCTAACAAGATCTTACATATATTCGGTGTTTTACTTCGATGTTGAAATGTTGTATGATATTCGTAAAGCTTTGATATTTGATTGTTTGCGCCAAAGTAAAAAAAAAAAACAAAAACAGACGAACTTTTGTGAGATGAGATTGCTCATGTTTCCGGCGCTGCACTTGAAACTTCCTTGAGAACATCAGGTAGGAAGGAACATTGCCAAGTATTGTATTGTATGGTGATCCGGAACTCCAACGAATGATAGCTCTTAGTTAGTCGAATATTCTGACCAAAATCAGCACATTCGTTTTTTTGAATCCCGAAAACAATTTGATTAGTATTTCACAAAAGAATGTTGCGCTAGTTTTTCGGCTGTTGATGCACAGTTACTTTCTCAAAATAAGTCAACGTTCTTGCATCTTTTTATTGATGCACCTATCATCTGATTCAAATCATCAACGAGCACTAAAACATGAATAAAAGGATGGTCATGAGCCCCGTCCACAAACCTTTCACGTTAACTGTTTTTGCTTAAAGATGATTCAATTATCCACAATTGGAGAAATGCTGCTGATCTATTCAAAATATTTAGTTATGTTTTATACAGTTGATGTGTTTCATGAGTTTTCTAATGTTCGCTGCCGTTTCAATATACTTTGATCTTATTTTTTCGAATGGCTTATATTCAGTAATGTAATATAACATTACCTGGAAATCACTATTATAAGCAATGATTTCATTCTTTCAGTATTTAACAAATCTTTTTGCAAATCATTCATCTATTATGTTCTTATAAAACATAATTTCGTCGAATCATATGGCATGTCACTATTCTTCTATTACAGCTGCAAAGAATAGACCTAATCAGGAGAGTTGTAAACACAATTGAAATCACTTCTAAAGAAATCCGTTGTTCATTGAAAGGATTCAATATTAGGCGATAGTTCGTGTTCAAGTGTATCGCACAGCATCTCCATGGAATGTTTTCAGCACTCTATTCGTATCAAATAGCCAAACATTTCGCCAACAAGCAATTAGCATTGCTGTTCGAGGCGAAACTCAATCTTATTTTATAGCGAAGAAATGGTTTTTGGCACGCGCACATCCACTATGACGTAAACAAGAAACACTAGAAGGCGATCCTTATGAATTCTGAATGATTATATACAACACTGAATGCTACGTTTATTTAGCACAGAAGGTAGAAAAAGCTTTCAAGTGGAACACGCAATGAGAGAACCGTTGTGGCATTGCGAAATGCAAACTAATTTAAACGCCCGCTCTAAAATTTGGAAAATCTGTCTGATGTCATATATTTCATGCGTAAATATTATTGCTACATCCTGTCAAAATTCTGTCAAGAAATAGTCCACTTCATCTTCAAAAAAAAAATTTTTTTTTCTTAAATTCTTTGAGCAGTCTTTTATTGACAGAGGAGAGGATATGAGTTACTGAACACCTATCTCGTTGACGCTTATAAATCGTGGTTAATTTATAGTCAGTGGACGCAGTGAGGTATATCCAACTACATAACTGCCACTTCCTCATTTATGGGTTATTTCTGCATTTTACCATCCTGCCACATATGTAATGCTGTTTCGCTATATTTCTTTTTCCACAAATTTTCTCTTAGTATTTCGGTTCGGTGAATATTTGCAACTGCCTATGGGTATTGCTGCTTCATATTTATGTTATGCTGTGTTGGGGCGCTAAGGGGCAACAGCTGCTTAACTGTGACCGCTATGCCGCATTTTCATGCTTCCGGGAAAAGGCTTTCTGGGTGTCTTTGAAATAGATAAATAAAAAAAGTGGAAAAAAAAAACTATCCTTTGTGCTAATTGGCGTTTTGAACCAGTAACTCATCCGAGAGATTTCTTCTGGCCAGTCCCGCTTTTTGCATTCCTACAAAATTTTGTAAAAACATAGGATGGTGATGTGCCATCTTTGCATATGTGGAGGTTCGTTTGCCTCTACGTGAAACCTCTTGCCAGGCTATTCCAACTCTGTAAATGCGGAAGCTACGGCGACGAAATGCAACGCGTATAAACTACGCTTTTTGAGGTATCCTGCTCTCAATTTCGCTGCGTTCCTTATATTTGCCGCCAGCTGTTGGCACATAGAGGCGTTGGAAAGATTTCTACTGAACCGATCAAATGAAGCATAAATTGGGATTTTCAGTGAATGCTTTTCGTTCAGTTACTTTCGCACAAGAAGATCCAATTGGCACATTACAAATGTTTCCGGGATAATCGAACAACCAATTAGGTTCCCGGAATAGAGTATGGAGATATATTGTGCTGTTCTCCACGATACGACTTTTCACTTGATCTACTACCTATTCCTTTACCGGAATTGCCAGAAATGGTTGGTCTCCAAATTTCGGGTGCTTACCTCTGTCGTTATCAATGAATGATGCGATGCGATGCGATCCTTTATTCATCGTTCAGTGCCAAATATAGTATTCTTGCCTCTCACCGAAATCCTGCCATCTTCTTCTACGCCTTCTCTTTTTTTTTTGGAGACAACACCGAGTTATACACATGCGCCACTTTCTGATTTCTGGGACAAGAGAGGTTAGTGATAAGGAAAGTTTGTACTGGTACTGCTATAGACATCATTGCAATGCTTGCTCATTTAGCACGACAAATAAGATGTACACGGTGTGAGTGCGTCATGGCATCAACTTTCACTATGAGGCTATGTCGTAATGCAACTCTATAAACGCTATGACGCAAGTATCAATTGCAAAGCATGTTTCCAGGCAAAATGTATTAACCTCTATCTTAAAACTTATTTGGTTCATCGTGACCAAGTTCTGATACTTAATGTCCGTACTGGATCCCTTCGAGCTATTTATGATATGACTGGTGACAAAATCAAGCTCCTTCTGTGAAAGCAGCAAAGTAAGGTTGATTCTCTAGCCTCAGACGCGAAAGGAATTCTGATACCGCGAGCTTGGCCTCCTTTATTCGCATAACAATATCTTCATTTTTGGCTTGGTTTATACTGTTTCTCCCAGCTCCCTGAAGAGAACAAAATTGCAGAAAGTGATGGTTAGAAAAATGCTTCAATGACAACTTGAATGGAACTGAATCACGTTGCGGTGGGTCCACACAGCAAGCTCGGTTACGGCTGCCTGACAACTGCCAAATATACTTTTTCCTATTTGCTATGAAATTTTACCACAAGCATTCCTTACTACAGCACGGACAGTCTCTGAAATCAAGGAAAGTTTCCTCCGTACTGTTGACCATATTTTTTCACCCACAATTTCAATCTCCTTCTGCTCGCTTTCTGTAAATGAATCTAGTGTCATCTATCTATCCGTTTAATGCTACTATCTTATCACAGTTTACTTCGGTTCAGTTAAGCAAAATGTGCTCTACGACCTAGTCTGTTCCGAGATTTCAAATTGTACAATTTGCAGTTCCTATTACCTATGCATCTTTGAGAATATTTCGTTTAAGTTTCCGGCATTAAAATGTGAAGGCTTTGCATAATGCGCATAAAAGCGATCTCAGATGGAGAATTGCCTGGGGGCATTTAAGTGGACATGACTACTTAACGGTCATGACGCTATTCCTTTGCTTTTTATCATGTTTTCATGTTTCTCACCAATGTCGCCAATGAAGTATTCCGTTCCGGAAAAGTCCGATACATGCAATAAAAAAAAAAAACAAAAAACGATGTTATTGAAATTTTGCAGCAACCCACTTTAATACTACAAATGGCAACCACTTCTAGTAATCGTTGAACATTCAGAGAGGACGCTCGCCAAAAGTCAAGGAACGAATGGATAAGAATCACTTAATGGCGAAACCGCTGAGGAGATGTCGTTCTGCTTCACCGCTGCCACCTCGTTCTCCTCTTCTAAGTCAAGATCAACAAGTGCTCATCAAGTTTGTCTTTATTACTTCATGCATCATCCATAGAAGTCCGCTGCAATCAAGTTGAATCTGTCAATAAAGCTGATTTTACTGTAACCCTGTATAATTATAACCATATAAATGAAATATGTTTTCCAGCTTGCTGAATTGTGATCATTTTTCCCAACATAGTGAAAAACCCTTTTCGTTTATGCCCTCATCTCCGAATTTGATCTTCGGAATTGTGCTTCTGATTTCTTGGTTTTTTCCAAAATTTTTTGTCTTTGACCACATTTTTGATGATCTTGTCTAATTATAGCTTTCGAATTTGAAACGATCATCTCATTTCTTCTGTTTATTCCTGCCAGTCATATGTGCGACATGGCAAGATTCAGTTTTCAGTCATTACGGTAACTTACTGAAGCAATCTTAGCATAACATGTAATCACCTTATCTACACAGTTTACAGAGTATTTTTTCCAATTTCACAAATATTACTTCTCAGTACAGACACCACGGGTAATAAATTTTTCCTCGCCTTAAAAGAGGCGCGTGCAGGATATTAGAATAACCACTTACATGGAAAGATCGTGCGAAATAGCAACAAGCTTGGCAGTGGACCTGTAGCGTCCCATGCGATCTCGGTCTCTGATCTCGTTTTGAGGGATTAATATCATCTC
This sequence comes from Baylisascaris procyonis, assembly GCA_037389465.1. Classification (NCBI taxonomy): domain Eukaryota; kingdom Metazoa; phylum Nematoda; class Chromadorea; order Rhabditida; family Ascarididae; genus Baylisascaris; species Baylisascaris procyonis. The sequence goes on along the minus strand of JAZARR010000231.1, from coordinate 362,424 downwards.
CATTTTGAATGACCAGTAGCACATGTCTTTCGTCACGCCTTTAGGGTACCCATATTGGATCAAAGCTATATCATTAGGTCATAGCACCCTCAGAAAATGCCACTCCGTGTTTGGGCATTCCAAGTTAGGCCAAGTTTGCAGTTTGCATATTCATTTGAGATGGATGTCTCGTTTTTCGAATACAGATCATTGCTGTCATTAGTTGGCAGAAATGTGGAATTATGCTCATAAATGCATCTCGAAGTTTTGAAAGACGCATCCGGTCATTACGTTTTGCACTAAGATCCTTCACTTTTATAAATCTAAACAACGACAGGTATAATAATTATATATTCAAATAGCTGGCTCTGATATTTTCCCACTCGTTAGCGGCTTGGCACAATTGTAACTTCTTTACAGAATTAATGGTTCCGATTTTCTAAGGATTGGGAGAATACTGTCTAGAGAAAAGTATAAGTGCTGATTTGCACTATTTGCCATTGACAGTAGTTAATCGAGTTCTTTGCCACTCTAATGCAGTTCAGCTGAAATATGATCAAAATTTCCGAAAAGCCTGTTAGAATGGTCGCAACTCATTTGCATAAGCTTTTCGGAAATTTCTGAAAGGCATTTTTAAATCGCCATATCCACCCATTTGGGTTTCCCTCTGTGTATATATGTGAGCGTGCATAAGGATGGATACTCGTACGCACCTGTATTTCGCTTGGAACCACAGAGATTGCTGCCTCAATGAAACTTGGCCAAAATACTGCATAATTTACGCTAAATGAAAGGTCCAACTCAGCTTTTTTTCTGAATAATTTCTTTTACATAAATTACTAATGAAAATATGTTCTGAAAATTGTTGGGCAAGTTGTTTCACTTCGAAGCTATCGAGTAGAAAACCTTCAACGGAGGCATTATCTTGCCAGAAGTAATTCGTTATATGGTTTTTCGAATCTTATATCGCCTTCACTCTGGAGCAAAGAAGACGTTGCAAGAAGGGCATACCATAATAAATTTCGTAACGTGCATGTTCACTGATTCAAAGATTTAGCACGAGAATCCGTTCAGCAATATGCATTCGGTCATGAATCTTTTTTCTTCATACTGTTGAATTATATCTTTGTATTTTTATCGTAGAGATTTTGTGCAGCTAATAAGTGGGATGAAATTTGATAACCGAGCTAACTGATTCGTTTGTACATTCTTTCAGAGCATTTTCTGATATTCACTTCTCCTATAACAGTCTCAGTCGCCATTTTCTAAATTTTTGGGAATGAATTTCTCCTTATTCCTTCAAAAAATTCCATTTCATTCTTTCTTATATGAAAAAAAACATCCATCTTTATTAAGTGAAGGGAGGCGAGCGATATCTCCATCCGATGTCTCCACCATAACTTTATTTCCTATTTTTGCAGCTGTCATTTTTTCATAACTTCAATTATGTTTTAAGTGAAGTTGAAGAAAATTGTATCTGCAAGATGTAGCCAACAATATTTTCTCTCTTATGAGGTCGATAAAACAGAATTTAGTATGTTAAGTTCACAAGTCCCTTTCATATTCAAAAACGACAAATTGCCACATTTGCATACGGGAAGAAGAGGAGAAGAAAGAAGAGCACACAAATATTGGGCAGATAAAATGTTTTACAAATTACCTACCAATGAGTACCTTTTAACATGTTTCGGGTCAATTTATTGTATCTATGATCTCACCTTATTTTGTCTTATGCTTTCATCCCTCTGAGACTCTTGTTATTTCCACTTTTATTTTATTAACCTCGCTTTACAAACGCATCTTAATTGACTCTATTCATAGTTTTCTCCCAAACAAGCCACTGCCGAGAAAAAATGTATCATTTTTTGTTTCAGACGCTCTTGGCATCGGGTTCCGCATTCGTCAGTTGGTAATTCGATATATACCCACATGGTTGCAAGATGCCCGGATATGAGGTCAATGTTCGGTGGTGATAACAGTTCGGCCGATCGGCATATGCGCCATTTCCTGGGGCTGCTCCAGTGTGCCGTCGACAACCTTAATGATATGGAGAAAGCACTGCAACCCTGGCTAGACTTGCTCGGCAAGGGTCATGGAGGATTTTCTATCAGGTTGCTATAACTTTTGGGGATGTGTGATTGTAACACATAGATGTATAGTGTAAGCGAAAGGTAACATAGGGCCTATGCGTTAATTTGTAAGCGATGATCAATCAGAGTGAAGCTGTCCTCGTATCCCAAATAATACCCTCCTTATTTTGATTGTCGAAGTAAATTTGGTCTCATAATATCGCTGGGAGTAAATAAATGCATTCGCGCACTCAGGGCAGAAGCAATGTGGGAATCCTTCTGAGCATATAATTTTTGTATAATGCGCTCGGCCGACCGCACCTTGTAGTTCCTTATATGCGCGAGACGACCAAATAAAACGATCATAGCTCAAAATGTCGGCGGGAAAAAACACCGACTGAAATGTACGGCGATTCAGCAAAAACGCCGATGTGGGATTTCTTCGAAAGCCGGATTTTCGGGCACACACTAATTAACCTCGGCAACACTGAAGCGATCTGCATTACAAGGGCGATCCCGAAGGTGGGTACAAATAGAAGCAGATGAGTGAAGCATCAGAAATAATAAAATGACGGTGTCTAAAATTCATATAAAGCCGCTCTTGCTATTGGTTCGACGTTTGAATGCTTTTTTCACGTAAAAATCTTCGTTGAATTTAATCGCTTTTTGTACCTTTATAAATATTAGTACTGCCAGCAGCGCAAATAGAAGCCAATTTGGGATCACGAAGAAATTAAATTTCTTGGTTCTCACCACTTTTGTTGAATTTTTGAATTTTCATTGCTTTCTGTGTTATCATTTCGTTAGACGTGAATGCATTTGTTCTGCACATTTGTTGGCCAATATTTACATGTTGCCCTGTTCAATTAATTTGCATATTTTCATAAAAAATTCTATGAGTTATTTGAAATAATAGAGCGGTCTTCTAACTCAAATGCAAAATAGTCCATGAATGTTTCAAAAATTTGCAGTCATTATGAGCGCATACATTTCTTTCCTAACTTCGTTTTCCATTCAAACGTTCATTTTGCTAGGCGAACATCACGCAAACATTGTGAACAAGAACGCTTCCACTCATACAATTAAACAATGTGAATTTGCGTTTTCTCAAGGCAGCATTTTTAGCAATCAGAATTCCATCTGTAGGGTTATCACGTCTCATGTGTTTATAGACAAGCTGAATCCGATATTCCACGTCTTCTGTTCTTTTACGACTTTATCAATCATGGTTCTGGCTACTACATATTTTTGCATGCAAAATTATCTCTTCATCCTTCTGCTCATATAAGGGAATACGAGTACTTGGCAATCCATGGATTGAAGAATACACTAAAATCTTCACATTTAGGATGTCATAACCTTTGGCACTGTTAAAAAATTTTAATGTGTTTGTTGTGTAAGATTTCTGAAGCAGCCATTACTGCTCAACCAATGCAACACATTCAACCCTTATATTTTAATTCGGCGCAGTGGTTGAGAGAAGTGCAAATGTTAAAAAAAAATTTATAGCAAGTGACAAATGCATAATATGCCTCCCCCCCCCCCCCCCAGTTTTACAATGGATGCAGAGAATTCGGATTTTTTTTAGCGCACTCAGTTCAAAGATGTAAGCCGCGCATATTTGACCGCTAGGATAGCAGCAGATATCAATTCAGTATTTCAGCTTTTATACTAGCACCATCATTCTCATTTAATTCCCACTCAAAAATGGAGTGCCAATGTTTGAAAAGCTTTTCTATGGCTATTCTCTGGTAGTTTTTGTTGAAAAGCGATGTTTAAGGAGTAAACATTGGGATGCGTTCGGTGAGGCCATTGTGACAGCGGTTTCCGAATGGATAGCGCCAGGTAAGAGTCATAAGGATACGGTAAAGGCATGGATGCTGCTTTCGTCATTCTTATCAGATCGTCTTAGTGCTGCATCACGAATCGCCGCCAACTGTCCAATGTCAACTCCAAGGATTCAGCTGATAACATTGATGGCATCTGCACCACCACCTGCACTCAGATTTGAATGTTAACTTTGCTGTCATCTCGTTTTTATTGGCGATTCGTTTATATCATTTCACATTGTTATTAGCTCTCCCATTGCTCAACGCTAAGAACATCTAATGATTACTGCATTGAAGCGATGTGTTTTGCTGTGCTGTGAATGAGTTTTATTCATCATTTATTATACAAGAAATATGTATAACTAAAGATTTTTTTTTCATTTCACTGGGCACTTTGCGGAAGTTGGCTTCATATGTGAAACTAGTTCATCATAAGGATTACTTGTATTTAGCCAACAAAGTCGTCTTTCATTTTCTTTTTCGGCAGCAAATGACGTCATCGGCTGTAAAGAGCTTAGCTAATAGAAAAAAATCACTGTGATCGTTGGTTTCACTTGAAATATGAAATTTTATTTTCAAAGCGCATCGCTTCGACAAAGATAATGACAAAATTCAAAAGCATTTCGAATAAAGAAGATGAATTAATTACTGAATGCGCAAAAACCCTCTATTCATTCGTTTATCGTTCAATTCATTGAAATTCTCTACTTTTTTGTTCACTCTGCGCTTTGTTCATAATTGATAATCAATCTCAAATATTGATTACTATTTTTAAGCTGTAAAATTGTTTCTCATCTTCACATTCTTTGTAATGTGTAAATTTTTTCCTCAAATTTTGTAAAATTATCGCATAACACAGCTTTGCACTATTTGTATGGATTGCTGATTCGGAAAAAAAGCTTTTGAAGCACAATTATTTATTTCAATTTATAATATTGGGAATATAATTACCAATAACAGCACCGAACAAATTGAAATATGTATGCAGCAATGAACGCATATGATGAGAATCGGGAGTTTATATTCACTATCTGCGAAGCGACAAGTGATACGATGGTAGGTCTATCTGCAGCGTAAACGTTTGTGGGGACCTTGCCTGAAGAACACAGATGAAACTTACATCTCACTTACTTCCGAGAGTAGAAGGGGAAGGGGGGGGGAAGAGAACAGGACACAGAAGGCTCCATTCAAGTGACGTGAAATTGAGCTCATGAACAAATAATGTTGGAATTGGTTTTATTATGAGATTGACCATAAGAAGTGTTCGTTTGCTAGTTACTGATAGAGGAGGGCCCTGAGAGAAATCTGTAAGCGATTTCCGACTTGAAATTATGGTTATGTAAAAGACAAACCTATATTGCAATCGATAGGCATGTGAAAAATGGTCAACGTTAGTTGCGTTCAGTCTTCCCAAAAACGTCAGCTTCGAAATCGACTTGTCAGACATAAAGGAAGTTACTATTTGTCACCTTTAAAATTCATTATAATCTGCAAATTTTCTCAAATGGAATATGATGCAATGCTTCTCTCCTTGCATAAGAGTTGGCAGATTGAAAAAGAATTCACTATTGCGACTTTTTGTACACTTTCTCCGCCGAACAAGAGAGTGAAGCGAAAGAATTCTTGGTTTTCGGGGAGATTTTTAGGAACATTAAGTAGTGGGATAAACGGCGGAAAAATCAGAAACACGCGGGATGCTTATCGAAAAAGCTGGCAATCTGCGAATATTTGCACTTCGTTCCGTTGGTCAACCAGTTTTGTAAGTTATCAGCAAAAGATGAATATGTAAAATAATGCCTTCATATATTAATTAACCTGGTCACACGCACAAACTTTTCACAAAGGTCTTGTTTTTCTGCGAGCCAGTCGGAGAAAGTTAGATACCAAGTGATCGAAAATGCACGCAAATTTTCTACCACCTTGTGATGCCCTGTATGTGATGAGTCACCAAGATAAACGGTGTGGAAATTTTCTCAACTGTAAAACTTATATCCGCAGATCCCTCATCTTTAGCTTCATCGGTTCTTGTGCTGAAAGTACCGGATTCACTAACCGACACACGCACACAAACAAACAAAAAAGAGCGCCTTATCGTCGCAATGTGCCTCCGGAGCCTATAAACCATCAACTATAGGCTATAAAAAGCTGAAAGCAACCGTCAGCATTTTCTGCAATTGAAGCAGTGTTCGCATAGGCGGCGAAGAAAACTATGCTCGAGTGGGAGGCGGGGGAGGAAGTTGGGTGGCTTACATGAATGTTTTCGGGTGACGTTAAAGTTCGCACGAAGAAAACATTACGAACAAACCGCACCCCATTTATGCGAGACCTGCTCGAACAGCATTCCGGTAATGCAGATTTAACAAATGAACTCAGCGAACCTTAATCTTTACGGAAAAAGCTTTTTGAGATTAATGCATGAAAAGTATTTCGAGGGCACACTAGTGTATCAAATATCTATGAGGGTCAGAACTCTTAATGGTGTTGAGTTGAATTTAACAAAATGCAAAAAATAGATTGTTTCTTTTGTCATACCGTTTCTCTCTTCTTCAACGGCCAACACTAAATAATTTTCAAGGAAAAGTTGCATAATAAAGGTATCTGAAGCTGCAAAAATGCATAGTATGCGAAACACACCAATAAGTACAAAATATCCCGGGGAATAGCAAACCGCCCGCCACGAAAAATCATCGTCATTTACGAACTGAATTGCTTACTACGAGGAGAGATTGTCGATAGCACATCTTTACGTGATGCAGTGCGAGTTCTCTGCAACTGAATTTCTCTTCTGGCAAGTACTGTCTTTCCACCAGTGATGAATAATGTACCCATTAGAAGAATGCACTTTTTTATAATACGAAAAATTTGTCGTCAAAGAGGTGACATACGAAAAGTAGTGTAAATGCGTTCAAGTGATTTGTCGATTGAGGTCATTTGGGAGGTGAATTGTTGAAGGGATCCGCATCATTCAGAACGTTCATTCGGTAGGCTAAAAAAATAACCGGATAATACCTCCAAACAATGGAATAATGGTGCTAGAAAATCGCGGAGAATACTATTGCCACCTGCCATCAGTTCATTCTTAGTGTTTCTTAGTGCCGTTCTACTGTGTCGTCCAAAGCAATATTTCCGAAAGCCATATCTTTAGTGAAATTCGTTTTCATGATTTGCAGTTTCTGTGCAACCGATTTCTTCTACGCATACTTAAGAAATATTTCAGAAAGCTATTCGAAAGAAATTCATCGACTATTAATATGCGGAAAAATTAGAATGCTACAAAATCGAGCATTTACGTGGGACGTGCAGATTGTTGATCCACCTTCTGAACTCTTGCTCAATAGCGCAACAGAAATACGCTTGCAAATCGATCCTAAAATAAGCTGGCACTTTCGCTGAATGACGTACAGTTCACAAACTGAAGGTCAGTGTAGATGTTTTGATTATGCATCATACTCTTCTCCATTTCTGTCCTTACTATATAACCGCAACCTTTCCAATTCTTCTATTTTTGAATTTACAAATAAATGAATTAAGGAACTCAAAGAAAATGGACATGAAACATTCACTAAATGATAGTGCGCACACTGCAGGGGTATGAACACAAATCGGCGAAAAAATTCAGGAGCAGAAAATATCCTTGCTGAAAAGAATGTTTTGGTATTTCTTGAAGTTCCCATTTCTTATTGTTAAAAATTGGTTCAATACATAAATGATATTGCTTCTGAAATTCCTTGATCGATGAGAAAATTGAAAAAAAAAGAAACAAAGCGAAATCACTTTCTTGCATTGAAATCGGCAAATACGATTGGAAGCATTCAACCATCAACAATGAATCATATGAGCACTAGACGAAACAAGAAGAACACGACTAGAAATGATGTGATCGATGTGGAACAAGTTCTTTTAATGCTCACAGAAAAAAATCTATACTATCACTTTCTTAAGGAACCTATTGAATTGAATTGCGGATCTGGGAAAACATTTGCATCGAACATATGGCCTTTTTCTCTAATTCTAAAAAAAAATTCTAATCGTGCTCGTTTCGTATCCTGATTTCGATTCCACCTATAAAACGTGTGCCGCCGAATCGTTCTCATAAAGTCTTCAACGCTTAATTTCACATCACCGTAAGTTCTTCTTTTTTTCGAATGCAAAGTTTTTTCCACTTCATCAACGAAAACGTGGTATATTTTGTGAATTTGACTGATTTCATGCTTATCAGAGCGAGCTTACAAGGACGATTTAATATTCACTGGATCGGCTAGTCGATACCTATATCGCTGATATTGTCAACGAGCCGATTCAGTGAATATAAAACCAATATTTTTTGCCTTTAGATTTTGCGTCTAATCACTGAAAATTGTGCGAGCAACCAAACTGCATTATATCTCAGTTATCAGTTAAGTTTTATGATAGGCACCTTTTCTTAATGCCATACGGGTGAGCGTATGAATGTTCTCCACTAACTAAAACATCAGAAGTTTCATTGGCTTATTGGCCTCAAATTCAGGCAAAAAAAAAATAAACTTTTATAGCTGATCTATCAATGTGAACACTGATGTCATATTATGTCTATTTTTTGACTTCGTATGTTAACATTCACATACCAGGGCAATTTCATATCAACCTGTCTAGTATGCTTTGCAAGTAGTTATGCAGAGAAACTTACTGTTCGCTGCTTCACTAAAAATTCCAACTTGAAATGAACTGAAAGAACGTGTTAATTAGTGATTTTATTGGAATGCCTTGCTTCATTTGATAATGCGTAAGTCCACCCATTCAAAAGCGGTGTTAAAAAATATAGGCCACGTTGGAAGTTTCGTATTTCCTTTCCTGTTGGGCTCCATTTATTTATAAAAGATTGCAGCAGCCGCTTAAAAATTCCTTCCTCGCAACCTCTTCCTGCCTTTCGCACTTGTAAACACGTGCATCATACCTTTCCAAAAAGTTCCACTCAGAGACTTCGAAAACACCATCCGCACAAACGCTTCCAAATATATGTACTTACGAAAGCAGGAAGTTAGACGACTCAAACCTCTTCCTCCTTGCGGTTAAAAAGATAAATAAGTGGGCAAGCCTGTCACCAGATGAAGTAACATGTGCCTTCACATCCCGCTCACCTCAACAATCACTTCCACATGTTGCCATGCGCTTTTATGCAACCACTGCAAAATGCATAATCCACCGTTACAAAATGTAAGCAGATTTTTTCCATCCTACCATGTCTTTAATTTTTTCTAGCATTCATTGGTATTCATCAACTATATCATAGGAAGGAACCCTATGATACGCATCGTGCCTACCAGATTTCGTGTTTGCAGATAAAGATCGAAGCATGCACGTGCATGCCCAGCTGCTTCCTCCTTCGCCTCTCTTTCAGACCCCTACCCCCATTACATGCATTTGCAGAAGAAATTTGCAAAAGTGTATAACAAATGCGCTCTTTCAAACATTGCACTCTGCATCTCCTCTAAATCAAAAGCTGAAAGTTTTTCACTCCTGAATTGTCGCATGAATCGAAAAAGACTTGTTTGCAGAAGATTTTGTGGAAAATGACCGCAAAAATAATCGTTCTTGGCGCATCGCTGATAAGCGCCTTTATCATAGTGGTGAGTTTGTTCATTGCGATGGGACTTGTGAATGACATCAATGACCTTTATACGGGCATCATGTATGACATGGAGGAGTTCAACACGCTTGCCAACGATGCATGGAATGAAATGATGGCCATTCATGCGAGCGCATCCGCCTCTGGCTCCTCTACTCTGGTTCCGTTCCGCTCACTTTTTACAAGACGCCAGAAGCGCGAAGTGCTATGTCACTGTGAAGAAACGGCTCAAAATTGCCCTCCAGGCCCACAGGGACCACAGGGTGATCCAGGGCCAGATGGACTAGATGGCCCACCGGGAGAGCCTGGAAGACCCGGTGCTGATGGCATCAAGTTCGCCATCGAAAACGTTGGCGCTAGTGGATGCCTTGTCTGCCCAGCAGGACCACCGGGACCTCCTGGACCCGATGGGCCTCCCGGACCGCCTGGACCTAACGGGTACGATGGCACTCCAGGATATAACGGCATTGACGGACCTCCAGGGCCTGCAGGGCCAACCGGTGATCCAGGACCAGAAGGTAAGGAGAATTGGTTTTCTCTTCTCTCATTCGTCCATTAAGGTTGAATTAAGACGCAAAACAGTCGCAAGCCCTAATAAAGTGAGTGAGTTTTTGCTTTGTTCTTCCAATGCTATCTCTGCTGAATATCATCCATTTACAATAATAGTTCAATATAGCCATTTTTTTCAACGATATGATCCTCCCACTTCCAACGGTATATGATCTCTCCGAGAGAAATTTAGAACAACCGTATTCTAAAGAGGAAGCCATATCATTGACACCTTATCTTCTAATGAATGAATGAAATGTTTTTGTTTCTGCAGTTAATTCTGAGACGGGAATGTAAATTAGGAAGAGAAATCTAGCTCAGTTATTAACTTACTGAAATAGGCTTTTTTTCTCCATTGGTCTATCCAATTCATAAGTATTTCCTATTCTATTTACTAGTTTACTAGCAAAAGCATATACACTAGCACCCACAGTTTTATTCGCACTTAAGCGATTAGTGGCTCCCCAGATCGGCGAACTCTGACCACACAACGTTTTCGTTACCACGACGTTCAGAAACTGACATAAAACCATCGTCTAGGTTGCCGAAATGAGTTGCCTGTCATGCTGCGCAACAAACCATCGTGGCAACCAGTTCTTCGTTAACTCTGAGGTTTTAGGGCCACAAGGCGAAGCAGGACCTCCTGGACCAGCTGGGAAAGATGCAGCGAAGGGTGTACCTCTTCGTGGTCTTAAAGGGCCACCAGGTCCACCTGGACCAGCCGGGAATCCTGGACTTGACGGCCGACCTGGGCCCGTTGGTGAGCCTGGACCGGAAGGACCTATTGGTCCACCTGGAAATGCTGGTCCCGCCGGCAGAGATGGCGTGCCTGGTCAACCCGGAGAAGAAGGCATTCCTGGGAGTGATGCATCTTACTGCCCATGTCCACCACGCACCGGTGCTGCTCCTGAAAAGCTTAAAACTGCGGCAGTTGAAGAATTTCGCGCTGAAAATGGGCCAAACAGACCTGAGACAAATGCAGCAGGTGATGCCGATGACTCAAACCCTTTGGCATATGAGCGAGTGTTGCGCAAAGCATGAATATAATCAGCAGAAGACTTTGGGAAAGAGAAATATTATGAATGTTGCTCAAAAGATTCAATTTATGCGACCTTTGAACCTATCACCTGTATCTTTGTGCTTTTTCGCTGCCCTATGTGCGTGTTCCCTCGCGAACACTCTAGTACCGTCTCTGTGCATAGCTGTTTTAATCACAATTATATGCAACTCCCAGTTTTCATCGCTCTAATAAAAGAGTTGTGCACACTCACAATCGTCAAGTGGCATAAGCAGTACCTTCATCTGGCAAATTCGAAGCACCAGAATCGCTTGCATCAGGGTACTATGTATATATCAATTCCTGAGTGAGCCGAAAGACACCTCCGTTAAATTGCTCCAATTGCGTCACATGAATGCACATGAAGACCAGAAATGGTCCACGAGATACTACACCTAGCCTTGTGTTTCCTTTTCTCTCGATATGTCCATATGTTCAAGCACCACTCCATACGCCAGCTGAAAAATTAGTAATTTTTGGCCAAAGTGGGCCAGCGGTTATCATTCAGGCGCCAAAAACTCTAATCCTGAGATTTCTGCATTCACAATCCTCCTCCACTTTCCTTAACTTCATAGAATCCGCCTGTACCCGAAGCTCATGACTTCTTCGATCGGCTCAAGGTTACGTCGAAGCACCAAGATGCAAGGAAGTTTATCGCATAAAAGTGCACAGCGTAGCCCGAGAGCGATCTAGTTCATAATTGGACCACACAGCGCGTACTATGGCCTGAGAAATGATTTAAGGCAATATTTCGAAACTTTCAGTTTCAACAAGCTGACGAGGAAAAACCCTCAAAATTTTGCAGCTTTGTTCCATTCTCTCTAAGTTCATGATCAATAAATCATGCGCCAAAATTAATAAATAATATAAGCTACATAAAGAAGTGAATAATTGAGGCAATGCCAACTTAGGTTTCATAGATCTGGACGGAAAGCGAATGTCTGCGTAAGAAACGAGTTCATTATTGGATGAGATTTCTTGGTTGTCCACTAGATTAGATATAGTTGTACTGAAATAGTACACTACTTTACTACAGTGAAAATTTGTCACAGATAACAGCACTCACTTAGCGACAGTCAGCCCTACCTAGTCATGCTTTTCAAGCGGCTATGTTCTAGTTTCCCCGCAGTTTATATTCTTTTATAAAAATTGCTTGCGACAAATTGTGCATTCCTATTGCCTTGATAACGCCATGAGGTAACTATCAATTTGTATACACTGCGAAACAGCAGTAAAAGCTAAAATTATTTCGCACCTCTGCGTCAGCAACGAGCAGTGATTTCGATATACTTTAAAGTTTTGCAACATTGAGTTTCAACGATGAAAAAAACGGACTTACTGTTGAAGCAGCGAGCAATGAAGCTGAGTGCTACATATGCTGCATAACTGCATTGTATTCACGTCCTATCATTTTTGAGTCTCACAGTTGAATTACTAATATATAATTAATCCGTTCAACAATAGCATCATTTCTAGATTAAAGTTCATTGGCATGAATGTTCTCTCAATTGAACGATGCCAAATTACCAAAAAAAAACATCTTAATGAAGTGTTGAGCAGAGCAATGCAAACAGCACTGTTCGCTTTTTGGACAGTACCAATAAGGGCAAACCCGAATGGGTTGCAAGAAACAAATAAAGCAGATTAGAATTTGATTAGGGATTATTTGAGATTTGAGATTAGGGCACTACAGAATTTCCCATTGCAATTTTGTATGATGTGCCGAATGAGCACCAGATCGATTTCATCTCATCGCATTTGGCATCGATGATCTACGTGTATACAAGCTCAAATGCTCATAGATCAACGCTTACTATTCTACCGATGCGTTTGGTCATTTGTTTCTTCGTACATTCTGAGAGTTGAAACGTAATTAAAGTTGGACAGGTTGAACTCTTCTGGTATGAGTGAACAGGTAGATCTCGTGAGAGAATGTATTCATTGCAACTTCTGAAACATTTCTGCCTACATCAGATTTCTCGTCTAAGTGCGACGATTTCTCCCTTCAGCAAAAATTTCGACTCGAAAGTCCAGAATTAACCCACTGTTCATCTGAGAATTTGTTTTCTCTGCACGATAAAGACATGAGCGCTACCAACAGCAGCAAAAAATACGGTGTGAATCCTATTTGAACTCTGCTAGAATATGCATTTACCCACTTCTCTTTTTTTCAAAGAAATGACGATATGGTATATTATGCCACTCAAGAACGAGATTGGCTCCGTTATAATGCAGAGCACGACAATAAATTAAGTTATGGATACTCAATGCCTGAGAAATGCATCGCCTTCAGGGCAAATCGTCGAATTGTTTGTCCTATCTATATAAGTAGATGTAATTAATCCATCACTCACTGGCAAATCGGTTGGAAGAAACATGACCTTTGCGCTACTCTGTCAACCATCAGAGCATTTCCTGTTGGGTATGCTAAGCTCAAAAATGCTCTTTGATCTTTCGTTACATTGCTACAGAAATTCGATTAACATGACCTTCTTATGCATCTCATGGAAAATAATATCACACTACATCGAGGATGATGAGAGCAGTGACGATGCTGCCGAGGAGTCGAGAAAGCGCAGACAAGTTTTCCGTTTCGACCAGGTCACCTATTTCGCACATGCCGAACAAAGACCATCCTATCGTTGAACGTTGAACGTGAACAACGTTCATCCTTGTTGGCACGGGATCTCCATTATCCTGCCTTACGTGATTTCTTTAAAATTTTATTGCAGAACTGCTCTGATTGCATTTTGAGCCACTTCGTCACCCAAGCATGTTTTTGGGTTATCCTAAAGCACACTGCCTTTCAACAATTATATGTTGCTTCAATTGGGGAAGAGAGGAGTGACATGGGAAGAAAAAGGGTATGAGAATGACTGCTGAGGCGTAAGGCGTAATGTTCACGAAATTGCTGATTTGCAAAATTGCGTTTCCTGACTTTTCTTACTGTAGTTCTCCTGATAAGCTTTTTTACACAAGTAAAGGAATACTGCAATACTCTGCTCTTCAATATCAGGTGTTATACGATTTTGCCTTTTATTTCCTTTTATTTCATCCTTGCCGCGTAACTTAGAAAGTTCCTTCTGACTTCCATAGGAAATTTCTGAATTCCTGAATCTCTCAAAGTAGGGGAATAGACACCGATGACAGAACAAATCACCAAAAATTGCACTATTTTCCTGCAATTCATGGTTTATAAGTTCATTCCGTCGCCTTTCCTTCCCACCGTCTCCATTTTCTTTCCGCATAAACTCTCGGTCTATAGACTTCCAGAAGTGGAGAATATGAAGCGCATATTCGATTCAGCTTTTTGGAGTATTTCAGAGTAGAATTTAGATTGTTTAAGCGTGCAATTCTTCCGCGATAAACTTCGCATCATTACAACAGAGGGCTTGCTTATTTTTAAGCAAACAAACTCTCGTCGACTTCACAGTCCATATGTATTTGTGCTTACTAGAGGGCATTAACTTCACACAGAAAACTAATGAAAGGTACCACAATGTGACTCGAACTTGAACAGGTGAAAGAGAGAAGAGCTGAAAGTGGAACTATTACACACGCCGCAAAAAGAAATGGGAGTTGAAGTTGAAAATTTTCACAGAGGTCAGGCTCTAATTTCTGATCTCCATCTTATTTGAAGCCAAGAAAACCGTACATTGCGAGCAAACTGTAGGATCCGGCTGACTTTCATTGTACTAGTTATGGTAGTCTCGCGATGCATTGACCACTAACTATGTGATGTTGTGATGTTATTTTCAGAAATGTGTCGTTCTCTCCTAATATTCGTTTCGCTAATTCTTCCTTCATTTGCTATGTTCTTTGGATGCCCCTCATTGTTCTGTCCACTACCAGTTTGTTGTTGCACGTGCCAGATGCCTGCTTATCCACCTGCTTGCAACTGCCCGGCCTCAATTTCTGCAGTCCAATCTAACAACTACGCAATGCCATCAAACGCGCATTTATTGCCTGGAATGGGCACCTATTTGCCTTCACCGAACTACCAAATCCAGGAAGCGCAGTATTATTTACTTCCATCATCGCTTTCTCTTGTTGGCGATCGGCTAACGGTAATTGCTGATACTGCTTTTTATCGCTGGGATAGGCATACGAAAATGGAAGCTCACGGCCTCAGCCGAAATCTCCAGCTTCCTCTTGCAGCGGAATAGAATTTATTGGTGTTCTACAGCAGCGCTAGAATTCCCGGTTCTTTGAAACTGATTGCATTTTTAGCATGGTTATTAAATTCGAATGGCTTTTCATGCCCATGCTCCAGCCTGCTTTCGCATCTGCATTATTTATCCTGAATTTTTTTACCGCAAATTAATGTTGAAAACATGGGAAACGTCTCAGTCATTAAAATTTAAAATTTATTAAAAATAATGAGCTTCTAGATAAATTCAGTTCTCTGTTCTTTGATCTTCAAAAATAGCCACATCGTTTCACGCATAAAAGAAGAGCGCTGCAAACATACAGATGCAGCTGTAAATTTTAACCGCATTCTTAGTGACCTTTATCTGTTTTCCTCACCCGTACTGTGAGGCGCTTGCCTTTGCGCGTAGGGGAACACAGCTATTGACATTACAGGAAAATCCTCAATATGGTGATTCCCTTAACAATGCGGAAGCCTTCAGAAGTGGTTATGGATTCTATGACGCAAATGGTGGTTTCACTTCTCACAAGTCGTCCCAACGGCCAACATTAACGGGAAATTC
Organism: Baylisascaris procyonis; assembly: GCA_037389465.1. NCBI lineage: Eukaryota > Metazoa > Nematoda > Chromadorea > Rhabditida > Ascarididae > Baylisascaris > Baylisascaris procyonis. The sequence continues at coordinate 346,624 of JAZARR010000231.1, read as the reverse complement.
GGAACGCCAAGGTGAGTAGAATGCAGTCCTCATTCTGTGGCTGTCCCATTATGTGGGTCCGTTTCAAACTATTGCGACCAATTTTTTTTGATACTAAGTTGATTGCCATCATATTTACCTGTCCTCCAATTTGACAAATTACTTAGCTTTAGTGTGTATTCGTTACTGCACAATGGATTGTTATGGAATTTTGAGCAATAATGGATTGTCACGAATTTAAGCGTCACCCAAGTATTTTTAGAAGAGAATTTGAGCGTCACAAATGCTGCTTTCCGACCCCCGAGTCAAATGTCGGTATAATGATGAAAACCACTTTTCTCAGATGATATAAGGTCCGCTAGAATTTATGCAAAATGACACCAGCTTGGCTGCCTTAGCTCATGCCGCTAGTCAATAACATTGGGAAGATTGCCAATCAAACAATGCGAGCGAATGAATAAATAAAACGAATTAGATGAACAGAATCAATGCATTGAAAGAAATACAGGAATGGACCGATAAATGGAGTGAATAAAAAAATTGATGAAATGAAATTAATGAGATAAATGAACGAATTAATTAATATGAATGAATGAATCGCGTGCCAATCCTTCGCATTTGCTGCTATTTTTCTAGGCGGAAAGTTTGCCGCAATTCTCAGTACTTATTTTACCAATTTCCTCTTAGCTTTGTACCATTTAATGTATATATGGAGCGATATACGAATGTACAACGGTATTGATAAACACATAGAGGATATTGACTTTCAAAGCTAACGTAAGTTACATTGTGCCCGATGCGAGCTATACAATAGATTACAGATTGTAGTGATGTTTTTCACTGCCAAGAAAGCCTTGTCAAAGACAATTGTCGGAGTTGCCTTCTTTTCCTATTAAAGCATGGTCATCTCCGATTCGTGCAAAACTTCCTTTCAATAAATCACTCTCGCCCACAAATATGTTCATTAGTCATTCATTTGTATCTGCACTATTGATTCATTACTGATTTGATTTCTTCATAAGCTTATTATGAGAGAAATGTAGTTGTTTTTGAAATTGGCTAAGAAAAACCCAAAAAATTTTAAACTTTGCTTTCAGGCTGGCCAAGGGCACCGCTCCTGAATCCACCGATTCTTGTTGAAGGTGTTAAGAATACGTGCAACATCATCAGCCGCGGTTCGTTTCCTCCGTCGCTTGTCAGCTTATTCAATTTTCTTTTTGCAAGTTGAGCTTCATCACTGAATGGTCACTACTGTTGGCGTACCGATTCTATTAGAATCAGTGAACAATCAGAATCACTGAGCAAACATCATATGGCTCGAACCGCTCGGCATCACATGGTGTCAGGCTGCAGAATTTAAATTGATTTAGATGCGAAGTGGATGTTGGTTATTGATGGCTTTGTTCGCTCCTTTAAGATAAAAAAAGCCTTCAAAGTGGAACATGCTCAGTATTAGGTATGCATTTTATTCAGGCTACGCATGCTGCAGTATGGACTTGGAGGCTACGATGATTGCTGCTTATAAGCAGCTGTCAAGACAACCTGATTTCAATGATTGCAATATTGGCTTAATCGCTAAGGTACATTTGGACAAATTTTATTGTGGTGGTTGAATAATTCAGATGAAGTCACTATAGGGCGCTTTATTTTCCTAAAATAACGAATTATGTGAGGAAGGATTCATACAGCATTTAAGAATAAATAAGCATTTTTGAGAAGGTCTATGCCAAGAATAAAAAATTGCTGTCTAGCCAAAAAACTTTTCAAACGAACTGTACAGTGAATATTAGCTATTGACAAATATTAGTAAAAATATCATGATACTGAAACAACTAATAATAGACTATTTCTTACAGCGTTTTTTTTTTTTTTTTTTTGGTAGTTCTAGCAATCAATATGCATACTAGCTATTGCGCACAGCTTCTAGTTCCATGCTTTATAACCCGACGAGGTGCTTTCTGGCAATCTCGTCAATGATTCCACTTGTTTGTCATTCAAAATGCGACTGAGTCATTTTGGCTGTCACACAACTGGTACACTGACGTAAGCATTCCATGTGTCCTAGGGATACTGTTTTCCGAATGTTTCGTTTTTTCTTTTCACTCTTTTATCCCATTGTCTCCTCCGCTATCTTCTTTCGTTGTTTGCTCACATACTTTTTCGAATCCTTTAATACCCCGATACGTTGAAATAAAATGACATAAAATTTATTGAAAGTCCATTAAGTTGACTGTAGGCAAACAGATTAAACATGCTATAATATACACTACAGATAATGGCCTAATGGGTAGCATGCATAATTATTAAGTCTAATAGTAGCATAATACATTATGCAATACAATAACATATATAAAAGTGAAGTATAATAACACATGAGAATATATAAGAGAAAATATGATAGTAGATAATACGTGAAAAATAGTAATCGGATAATCGAATCGTAGATGAAGCATAATATGAAATACCTACCCGTTGGTTTGCTTTTTCACACTTTTTAGCAGGAATTGTTATTATTTTGGAATAGCGGTAGCATTTCGTATGCACGATAACAATAATATAATTTTAGTTACCAATCCTCACTGCACTGCATAAATATTTTAGGTCATACAGAGAGCCGTTGAGAGAAAGTTTGGCAAGAGTTTCGAAGCGATTGTCGCCTTTAAAGATTTCGCTGCCAAAACTGCATACAAAGGGAACCTCACTTGTAAATTCGAACGAGACGGCAAATATTTCTATTCCTATGCGACACCAGTTCAGGTAATGTGCTGAGTGATATTTTATTGAATTATGAAAGCCTCCCCTAGAAATAAAACTTCATTATCAAGAATCCAGCCAAATGCTCGGCTTTTTAGATTTGTCGCTTTCTTTTACAACTCTCAGCGAAAACTTATGAGCATTGAAGATGGTTTCACTTTTCTTTGTGGCTCTGGTTTCTTTGATTTCTTTGTGTGGTTTCAACTTTTCAAGCAATATGCCATAATTTTTGACTATAGTATGTGCGTCGACAGAAGTTGATTTCAACTCAGGAGCAACGAAGATTTAGAGTTTAAAGTTTAGCTGCTGGAATTTACATTATAGGGTTATCGTTTCCCCTTCTTTTCCTTTCGAATGAAAATTTTTCAGAGCATTTAAACGATTTCAACTGTCGGCACACTTGGAAATTAACTGCAGCTTACAAGTGAAAATCACTTATGTTTTAAAATGAAGCAGGCCGACTTAATCACTACTTTCTTAATAGGCAAAGAGCATATACAACTTTCTATGTATCAGACATTTTACAGAATTCCTACATGTATAATTGGTCTATTGCATAGGAAAAACGTTAAAAGCAGTCTTCCATCATTATGGAACTTCGCTTCGCAGAAGAGAATTACAGTGATATTATATCGTTCCATTTTAATTGTTTCCTTTTCTCTAGGTTGTAGTTTCCATGAGCGCATCGGCAAAGGTAGAGCTATGAAGTTTAATAGGGTAAAGTGTGCATTACAAGATAGCCTCAGCACTATTTTAACTTTGATTCGTTTATGTCGCAGGAAACTACGGTCACTGAAAATAGTCCAAAAAAAAAAAGATTTCGCACCGGCCGGATTTTCATCTCTTGCTGTTCGGACCACAGAAAAAATACGACCAGTTGCAACATGAAGGTATCATTACATCTATTTTAGGACGCTTTAGATCTTTGGAGCTAAGATGAGCAGAGTGTTAAAACGCATATTGTGCCAGCCCTCGTAGCCCTTTTCACCCTTACTTTTCATAGGCGACCATCATAATACCCGGTGGAGTTTTGCACAATGCGGGGAGCTATCAGACTCTGTAATGTATTCGTTTCAGTATGCCTTAGGACAGCGGGTTATACAGGAAGGATTTTCAAATGCTTACCTCACACAGAATGCCGGAAGGACGCTGAGCCAAGAACGAGTGAAAGTAGAAGAAAAACACCGACCAACTGATAGCGTCAACAGATCCGCTCCGACTAGGGAACGAAGTACGTTCGCATTCCGTTCTTTTTACGGTTATCTTTATAGGTCTGCTGTCTGTACATGAAGCAGTGAGGTGCCACGAAATTTGAAGAGCATAATCACACCAAAGAGCAACTTCTCACATTGTATGAACCTCATTGCATGAACATTAGCCAGAAGGAATTTCACTTTTATCCCAAAAAACTTTCAGTGGAGTTATAGGCATTTAAGTGGTGCGAAGTTTTATGCATTTATAGGCTTTTGAGTGTCTCGGGCAGTGGTATCGTATGTAATGCTTGCATCTGTTCAATTTAAAATATATAAGCCAGAAGCAAAACCTTCGCAAATACTTTTAACATGTACCATCATCCATATTATTATTTGCAATGCAGGAAGCCTGAATACCACTTTCTTACTCATTTGATGAAAACAATTCGAAAATAACAGCGTGGTTAGATTGTATTTTATCAAGAAATCAAAAGGAATTAATTTTCAGCTGTTCGTTCCATCAGTGATCTCCCGAGCTTAAACTATATTAAATTCAACACTGTCAATTCTACAACCAGTGGAGGAGTCGTCATAGTATGTCTTCTCTGGTTTCAATAAAAGTCTCTCTATCACCCGTCCCCTCCTTCCCATGTTTTCCGTAACTGTTTTTCAAACAACAACAAAATATCTTTGTCGTAGTTATCTATGTCTAGTTCACTTTAGACGGACAGCAAGTCTAGAAAGAACGGTGCATCAAAGGGATTTTGTGTCCTTACGCTCTTTGCAGCCCTCACATTGTCACCTTAGTTTCATTCATGATGTAGTTCAGCTTGTGAAAAGTTCAGTAATAATAATGCATTTTAGTAACGCCCGGTTTGCAACTCTGCTAAACTATCCGATATTTTCCCGTGATGGCACATGGCTTCTCAAGTCACGAGGCCATGAATTCGAAACTCGAGTTAAGAAAACTAGAATTTTTGATATCCGTTTTAAAGATACTTAACGCATTACAGTATGAATTGACGATGGCCGATTCCTCGATGCATGTTGGAACGCCAGGAAGACGTATGCACCTCAGATGTTGACCGTAATAGTGTTCTCTCTTTTTTGAGCACTGATAAAATAAAGTGACTGGAGAAATTGGCCGCGATGTTGCACAAGTCTCACTTTTTCGATGAGAAAATAGGACATCATGATGGTATGCATCCATGTCGGATTGTACAGGTAATATAGATCAGCATTTTCGTATTTACCTAGTTTATTCCCTTGATTCATGTATGCCGACAAGTGAGAAAGCATGCCAGAGAAGCTAGCAGACTCCATACTTTCGTATGTTGCTCATGCGGCCAGCCACTTGCGAAAGTTACTTACAAGAAAAAAGAAACGCATCTGTGTTTTCTGATTTTCAGTGATCACATCGCCTGCAGAAGCCCCCCACGGTAAACACTATTACCGTTATTGATCTATGGATCATATTTGCTTATAAAACTTTCAAAAATTCTAATTTCGCGACTTAAGTGATCTAAAACGAAGACGCCGAAACAAATTCTTGACACATTCAACCGTTTATAGGGTTTTTAAACCTTCACGGTTCAGGATGAAACATGACAGAGGGACGTGATCTTATGAGTAGCTTTGCCTAAGAAATTCCATAGCTCCAGCTTCAATGAATCCCAAGGTGAAAATACCGGACAGCTGGACATGCATGTACTGCGTGAAATGTCGTTGACATTTGCAGAGCGAACCTACGTATAATAAGCATACAACGATCTGTGCGACAAATAGGCATATTGTTGTTCTTTGAACCCGGATTGAGCGGAAGTTGTTGACAACATCACAATTGCACGTAACCTCGAGAGTTATCTGAAGGAGTTCCCACATTCTCCGCAAAGTCGCAATTGCTTCAGGGTAGGGAAAATCGAATTCCGTGCAGGTTTATAGGCAACGCCACGCCGTCACACGCATAGACAGCGCATCGTTCGCCACTATAGGCGAATTTGGAGAAAATTGCCGCGATTTTCATAACAGGATTTCTCTCATCTTCCCGACAATAAGTGTTGCGCATGTCCGAACAAAGAAACAATATAGGGCATATGGAGCAATGCGCATGAGAAAAGAATATCTGTTTTATTTATTAATTTATGTTGAATTTATTTCTTTATTTATTGATTAAAGCGATACGAGGAACAAATGAGAAGCCTGAAGCAATATGCAATTTCATATTTAAGACAGGAGGAAATTGTCTCAGAATCTTCAAAAGTACTGCTGAGCAATGAAAAAATCTGATCACATCTGGTTCATATCTTTACTACTTTATAAACGAATTTTGCAAGGCAAAATAAATCAAATGAAATAGAATTGATGAAACAAAACAACCACTCAATTTGACTGAAGAACTGGAACTGAATTATCATGTAATGGAACTCTATTATTTGGTGCATGAAGTTATTCGCACGATAAAAATGCATAAACGTTGCGGAGATCCTGTAATATAGACAGGTATACAGATAAACTTGCCAAGAAAAAGCTCCGTTTATTCGTGTCCCTTCTTCATCTTTCTATTCTTGTAATAAAGCAAGAGGTCACGAATGTATAAAAAATAAAACATCGACATCTGTAGTTCCTAATAAGGCAAAACATTTGACCGATGCAGCAGCTGAAATAAGACTAACTTGTTTTGTAGCGTTTTTGTACATTCTCTTTTGTTCCGAGTAACATCTTTTCAACCCCTCCAACCTCCACCCGAAATTCGAAAAGGTGCGCTGTCCCTTACTCCCCTTTCAACTCTCTCCTTTATCACTTCTGTGGTGGTAGTACCCATCAGACACCTCATGGTAACACACCTATATGGCACTAGTTCAAGCGTATGACAAAAGTGTTTCCTTGCCAGCCAAAAGATATCTTCCAACAAATGCTTTCCACTAAGGATAAGGCATTTACTTCCCGTTATATCAGACTGTTTAAGAACAAACATTTTTATCAACAGATAAGTTTGCTCTTTTGGTATACAAATTTGGATTTACTTCAAAAATTTCAGACAGTCCTTGCTAACGCGAACCGTTTTATAGCTGAGGAATTATTATTGCATCCCAATAAAGAGATATTTTTTCGAGTGATAGATGTTTTATTCCACGAAAGGGGAACTTTCGTTATGTTACTTTCAATTATGCGAAATAATTCAGATAGTAATGATGTAAAAAAAAAGCAAACAAAAGCCATTTGTTTATGCATAGCGTGGGCTGAGCAGATCGAACATCGAGTACTTGGGCTGAGCAGATCGAACATCGAGTACTATGTTATTGTCTTGAAGGCATTATTGTATCGTAGTGCGTATGAGCTAAGCAGACAATGAGTGTGCACAAATCCAACTCATATACCTCAGCGGCATATTTCGGCACGCATCAATGGACGGTTCTGCATCAGGGAAGTCGGCTCCCTCAGGGAAATCGGCTCCCTCAGGGAAATCGGCTCCCTCAGGGAAATCGGCTCCCTCAGGGAAATCGGCTCCCTCAGGGAAATCGGCTAAATAATAAACGGTAATCTAGCGAGCTATGGGAGTGAATGGCATAGAAATTCACCCGGTAAGGCGGGTCGTGCCTTTTCCCTGAAACAATGTTATCCACCGCTTGTTCTATTCTAGATATCAAGTGCACAGCTGGGAGGATGTCAACCGTTCTCTCTCTGTTGCTTTGAAAGTTCTGTCTCTAAACGCTAACGCCAAAGCGGCCTCAGATCTTGCCAATTTTTCGATGCGGTTAAATTGGCACCTCTTAGACCGATTTGGAGCGATGCTGCAAAACAACAGAGCCTAATTTGTGGATCTCATATTGGTTCCTTTCACTTTTCTATACTTTTTCAGACGTTGCATCGTTACATTAGAATTCCTTGCACTTCTTGCGTCATTCATCGTCCCAATTTAAAGCATTGATTGCGAATGCCCTTTCTTATATGTATCTATTTATTGCGAAGCTGTAGAAGCGTACCAAGTCAGGTTTTACTAATGACCAAATTGTTTCAAGCGAATTTGGCACAGGTAATACCTGCCGTGGTTGCATATCTAATTTATTTCACAACAACTACTGATTAAATTATTTTATTACAATAATTTCTATAAATCTTGTCAGTGAATGAAAAAATCGAATCCAATGACCTCATCTGCTCCACTACTCGGCTCCTGGCTTAAAGAATAAGTTTATCCAACACCATACGGCTTACACACTGTTTTCTCTGAATCTCCCAAAACCTTGCTGATTTTCAATTTCTATAGTGCAGCGTTCATATTTCTAAACTTGTCATTCTTAATAATGGTCACTTTTTGTGGTTTCATCAAAGTTTTTGAGAATTTTTTTCTCACTCCTCATAGTATTTCTCGCATCACACGTACGTTGCGGTAACCCGTGCGACACATTCCTCGTCTCGTATGTAGTCCAATCTCCGTAAAACGGAAATGCAAATGCTTGCGATCTTTTAAGTGGAATCTGCTCCCTTCAGAACTCAGCGGCTGAACTTTTGTATAGGTGGTTATTTTATGATGCCCAACAATATGCTGAACAAATTCTGCATCCAGCACCAGCTGCTCTGGAAGTTCAGCTAGCCGACAGCTAAACAGTCAGCTATAGTAAATTAACGTTTGCAGCAAACGTGAAGAGTAGTGGCCATAGGAAACTCAGAAGGGAAAGGAAACCTGACAGTGCGCAGTGAGTGAGTAAAAGTTCCCATCATTGTTGCATTTACATTTGCATATATCGTAGTAGCGGGAATATGGCATTCATAGGAAAGGCATATATAAGTTGGCAAGATTAAATCCGAAATCCACCTGGAAGGCGCCTGTAACCATGAACTGATTGAAAAATTCTTCATGTAGTGATTTGGTACTGTATAAAAGAATGTGTAAATTATAGACGGATATAGTATGAATATGTACACAGATATTTCACCCTCGCAACGATCCACCTCCTGAAGCCCGTGTGCCTGTTCACAGTATTAGTGCTTCCGAATTCTTTTTTCCAACTCGATACTTATCAACGAACACTGTTTGATGACAAATCAACTAAGCTTTCCAAACATTCGACGTTCTCCTGCGTGCGCACCGATGTGCGGAACAACTTCCACCATGGATTCTGAAAGGATCCAAAAAGAAACCGCATTCCTTCTCGCATTCCCAACCTTTCTTGAGTAGTTCCAACTCAATGAAATGGTGACTACTGCGGTAATCTTTACATTGAGCCACTACTTCCGAAACGATTCCCGGCATTTAAAGGATCTGAGAGGGTGCAGGTTGAAGAACATTTCGCAGTTGATTGGTTCTCCAAAACTGGAAAAAACGATCATTCTGGACACTTATAATGGATGTCGACTCGACGAAAATAAGGGTGTATTGATGTGTCTTTACTGGTGGTGCGTTTTGTTAAAATATTCAAAAGACCCATCTTCAAAAGTGTTCGCGTGACTGCCACCACTACAGAAGAGGAGAACTGACACGATAAGTGATCTCCTATAGGCACCTTCAACTTTGATGTATCAGCTTCAAAAGACCCTGTAAACATTCTTGCTGGTCGAAAAAAATTTCTCCGTTTGAATCATCAAATTTTGCAGCAGTTATTCTGCGACTCTATTTTTTTCATTCATATATCACTGAAGTGATCCACAGTGAGTGGCCGAATGCATCAACGTATGTCGTGCCAATTCCTCTGGTGTTTTTTAAATATATAATTTACTAGGCACCTCTAAAGTTGTTGTTCAACTGCGTTAAAATAAACGAACGATGAATGCACCCCACCGATTACAGATCGCCTCCTACTCATCGATACAGCAGCGTAGCCTCATATAGAACGAATCCTCATTTAGCCCCAGAACTGGAATGAGCTAGGTGGACATTCAGTGAGCAATGTTCAACAACCATTTCATGTTCTCGGCTTGTGACAGCACTGCGAAGTATGGAAGTATAGCTGATAAAGGGTCGATTGAGCCGATTTTAACCTTTAAGTTATTTCTGCTAACACTGCAGGATGCATCGGGGGCGTGTTTGAATGTCCAACACTATTTGCATCTATGAGCATAACGAACGAGAGTAATGACCACCGATACGAACAAACGATTGTGCCTATTACTTTGTATGCGTATTAGCAAAATTAAACTTTATTGCAAAAAGCGAGCAATATTTTAATGAATTAAGTAGGTCATAAGTTAACAGGAAGAAGGCAACCTTACAACAGTAGCCTGTCATAAATCATATAAATTAGGAGTCTTAACCGCCTCATATGCATATGGAAGATTACTGAATAAATTGAACCACGTTTAACGCTTCATGGAGACAGGGTTGTAGCAACGATTCAGCGCTCTAAATTACGTATAAACGTTGTTTAAGCTAAGAAGTGGCTTAATGATGAGAAGAAATTCAGTGCTGAAAAGAGGACGGGGGAAATAAGGTGACAATATAGTGATTTTTTGAAGGGCTGCACTATTTCAAATGTAGCCTTTCAAGTTCCCTAGTCAGTGCAAGAATCACATAATGCCAATAGCAAATCTTTCCTATACAAGAAATTTGCTAACTCTCTTCACTGAAATATCTATAGACAGCCCCTTTTAATTTCTGTAATTCAATCAATTCACGGACGGAAAATGAAACGATAAAATGTTTAGTATAAAACTTCTCCATCACACTAAGTATGCCATTTTCCTTCCATTGCATTTCATTAAGGAAAAAGATTTCGATATCGCAAAATTGTATCGATGAAACGCGCACATTATCGAATGCTGCTTGGAAGATGTACAGATGATTAAGCAACTTTCATATGTAAGAATGGTTTCTTGGGAACGGCGCAACGGCGTGCTCTTGCAGGTGCCTGGCGAGCTTTTCTTGTGCGCTCAGCAAATGGTGTTCTTCGAACTCGTTCTTCTTCTGTTGACGATATCACTTTGTTTTCCCCCGAATCATCAACTTCATTATTATCTGTATTTTGGCACTCCTCATCAGAATCTTCATTAATGTCGCCCTCATCATCCTCATCGCCTTCCTCCTCTTCTAATTCTTCTTGCTCTTCTGAACGCTCCTGCTCCTTTGTTTCGAGAGGCGCGGCTATCACTTCAGCACTTTTGCTACGCTCTGGACATGGACAGTAGAAAGCGTCACCGCCTGCAATTCCTGGCTCACCTGCTTCACCAGGAACACCATCCTCACCAGCTGGACCAGCTAACCCAGCCGGTCCCGGTGGGCCTTGAGGTCCCGCTTCACCGACTTTCCCAGTAGCGCCTGTCGGTCCTGGTTTCCCTGCCTGTCCTGGTGGGCCTGGCAGGCCTTTTGGGCCAGCGATGTGAACCCTTCGTGAGCCATCCTGGCCCGGAGGACCAGGTGGCCCAGTCATTCCTGGTGGTCCTGAAAAAGTGGTATGACGGGAAAAAATCATACTTGATGTTAGAAATGGCTTTTTTTGAAATTCTAGCTTTAGCTCACACAAGACTAGAAAGGCAATGGAACTCAAATTTTGGGATGATAAAAGAAAATTTTAACAGAATTTTATTTCAAATGCTCTTCCTTCTCTTTTAACTAGAAAGATGTCGTGACCGAGAACTTTCTCTGAGCATTGTTAACGTAGTTGATTGTTAAGCGGTTTGGAAACTCCTTAATACTGGAAATGGAGCTGCCAGAATTCTCATATCGTATAATACGGGGATATTTCAACAATTTGTGCTTCCCTTATGTCACTGTAAACAGTGTGTTCTTTCTTGTTCCACTTCATCTACAACCACTTCGTAAGTTAAACCTTAATTAAAATATGTTTCCCTGAAAATCTTACCCTGCGGACCTGCTTCTCCTTGCAGCCCAACAGGACCAAGAACTCCATCTCGTCCTGGCAGCCCTGGAGCACCAATTTTCCCATCGACGCCAGCTGGTCCGGGCATGCCGACCGAACCTTGCGGTCCTGGTGGACCAGGAGGGCAGTGGATGCACCCAGTAGGGGCTACGTCCAAGAATGCAAATTTCATACCATCTGGACCTGGCCTTCCTGGTGAACCATTTGGTCCATCTTCGCCGTCTACTCCCGCATCACCGGGTGGTCCGGTTGGACCAGGTGGGCATGCGGTTGGTTGTGCCGCACAAGCACATTGTACTTCACGCTTCTTTCTTTGTGAATGAATAAAGAAAAGTTTTGGAGCAGTAGTAGTGGCCGTTGAATGTATCGAGCGCATCTCTTTCCATGCGTCATTCGCAATAACTTTAAAGTCTTCGATATCGTTCATGAAATCGTCATAGAAGGAATTCATTTCCTTTAGCAATATTGCCACAAATGCAACGCTTACAATCATAATAACGCCACTGATAGTTGATGAGTACATAACCAAATATGCGCTTCGCATCGTTTTTTGATTCCTGCAAGTATTCAAACGCATTAGAAGCACATTGGTCACGAAATGGATTCAACATATAGCAGTCGCATTCATTTACGATGGATGACTGATATGTGCGCACACTAGAAAAATGAGATGGGAACATTCGTTTCTTCCACAGTTGCTTGAATTACGACGATTCGCCTTTGGAGAGTGAGACGGTAATATCGCCAGTGACCTGACACTTCCGTTCTGCGATTCGGAGATTTAATAAGATGGCTGGTTGAAAATTTGATAGCTTAAAGAAAACAGTGTTTCTTTGTTATTGCGAATGGAAAAGTTCATCAAAATCGCTTTTCGATATGGATCTTCACGAAGTGCATAAAAATTTCGCATGATATTCGGCATAACGAAGTAAAAGGAAAAGTCAAGTAATTCAGCAAGAAGCTATTTTACAACGAAGATGCATCCAAAATGGTTATAAGCATTAATCGAATACACCGACTGATCGTGGGGTTCAACTCTTTCTGGAAAGATATGAATAAAAAGCGATACTTTGCCAGAGCCACTATTCCTTAAAAATCGGGCACAAATTCTGTTTATTTAGCAATTGAAACTTTTCATCGCTGCAATGGACTAATGAGAGCAATATCAGAAGTGGTTCCACACAAATGACTCTATTTTCGCATTTTCTACTGATCGCTTATTTCGTTCATTTTTCGTTGATGACTGCGATCGTCGATGAACCAAATAGACGTTAAAAATATTTAGATTAACCTTAATTTTCGTATGCCACATTTTGATAAAGGATGGCACTCATGCATTGACGCGTTGAAACAGGCTACATCTATGCAAGACATGTATCGGAAATGAATGTATCCGATGACTTCTTTAGAGGATTTTTCAAGAATTTCACAGTGTATACGTTAACAAATCATCAAACATACTAGTTTGCGTGCATGTGAATCCGGTGAGTGGATTGAGCAGATTCAGCTATCAAATTTTCACATTGTGAAACTATTACGAGCGAGAAAGAACAACTTAGCTAAATATGTGTTCGCTTAAAAATTTCAATAGACATGGAAGCGAATTCAGTGGATTATGCAGAACTGATGAAGAGGGGTTCAATGAGTGCTGAATGAGGATGACAATGCGAGGATCGAATCGCTACTTTATATGAATTGTCGATCCGGTTTCACTTCCAAAATTCAACCACAAATTCAACGCAATGAGAAAAATGCACGATCGAATTAGCTGTACCCGCGGAAACATCAACGCCCACATTTCAGTTCATTTCTGAGCACTTCTCTTTTAATAATTATGAAGAAGTGCATTGGTAAGACGGGAATCAAAAGATATCCGTTTTTTTTGTTTCATCCGACATGTAAATTCCGCACTCTGACAATTTGAATGCCAATTGAGTAGTAAAGCTCCGTTTTGAGGAACACGAAACAGAAAGTTTTTTTAACTTCCACTTACAAACGCTCGACGATACTCGAGTCACCAACGAGAACTACAATAATTGCACAGATGAAAGAGAGGTATTTTTTGAAGTGCTAAGGCCATTCGACATGACAACATGTTGTTGAAAAAAAATCGGTCAAATATTTGATGCCGATTATTTGGTAGGAGTGGAAGAGAGAACGTGATCAAAATGTCCTCATGACCCTGATAAAAAATATTCTTTCATTCATGCGATCTGCATCGGTTTTGAACGGTGCTGTTCTTTTTTCTAATAGTTTGCTGAAAATCAGCCAGTCATTTTCTAGCATACTGCTGTGCTTACGGAATCGTTTATATACATGTGAATTTATACGTTTTCTTGGCCGGTATTTCACCTCGGCGCAGACGAAGGTGGAGCCAGCAAGTTTAGTGGATCAACCGCCTTCACTTTCTGAATCAACCAACGGTCGGCTTGTTCTGTTAATCGTGAAACGAGTTATAGTTAAAGCATACTGAAAAATTTTGCATGCATTTCACATTTGGTCAAATTTCCGTTTCGAATAAGCTGGGCGGCAAGAAGCGCGAAACTGTCACTTCCAAAAAAATGCAGAAATGTGTGTGTGGCTTCGTAGCGTGATTCCTTTGTTAAGGCTCTTTGTTAGCCCTAGTATAACTATTAGTTTGAATGAGTTTAGCGTTCAACTCATCTCTGTGCTTCGTTTATTATATGCTTCAATATGGCTTCGTTGACGAGTGGAATTGCAATGACAAGTTTTTTCTGACATTCATATTCATCGTTGTGTGGAAAGAATGCAGATCGCCAATAAGGTTTCCCTTTTCCCTCTTCTGTTTGACTGGAAGGCAAAGTTCGGCACTGCACAGATTTTCGAGGTTTCCTTTTTCAGTGGGACGAATTTCTGCCTTTTCTATGGACATAATAAAATTCTGCGTTATTCTTGCCAAAAATTCGACTCTTTTCGCTAAAAAAAAAAGCAGAACACCCTTCATTGCACCAAATTCCTTCGTTTGCTTTACACCTCTTCAACTCCAATTTATAAATTTTCAAAATTTTGTCTGCGCGAGCGCTGTACGATCATTGTAAATCTGCAATGAATGAATGTAAATCAAGTGTGATGTTATTATACAAATACTCCATGCTCGTAGCTATGAACAAAGTATGAGGTAACCTTACATTCTTGTCGTAATGATTGAAGGAATTTATGATTTAGAGCAGTTTTTTAATTTCCCAACATCAATAATAGTTTGACTCATATTGCTTTCCATTACGAGCCGAAAAGAGAGTTTTTGATAGGGTTTCTGACTAATAAACTATGACTATTTTTCAGTTTTACATAGAAACTATAGAAATCTTGGCTCCTTTCTATAGAAACGATCTTAATTTGACCCGTACTCCTTACTATTCAACGATACGAATTCCCAAATGTAGCTACGAGTAAAGTGGAAGCCGGAAATCATTGCAATCTATGCAGCTCTATGGTATGCGTCATTCCACATGTGCTGCTATCCATTCACGTATTCGCTGAAAGTCTACACATTTAAATACGATAAGACCAGCATTGCCTGCCTCAATATGAAAAAGAACAGAAATAATATATATTTGAGGCCGCCAGTCGGAATAAATTTCTTCCATTCGATGAAATGAGGAATTGAAAATGCAGCGCTTGTGAAAAAACTCATAGATGGTCAGTGTCGATTCGTGCACTCTTTTTTTAAATGAGGGCAATTTTGTGTGATGCGGTGGGAGATGGTTGGTCGATATATACTAGTCATTTTATTGAGGCATTTCGAAAGTTTCCGTTTTCTAATGAACAAACGAATTTAACTTATTTGAAAAAGAAAAGACCCAATTTAGAATAGATGAGGGACGATTAATGTTGGTTCTTTTTTGGAGTTCCTTTCAAAATTTTTTCAGCGACAAAAATGTGAGTAATGTTTCAAACTAAAAAAGGCACTTTTCGGTGTGTTTTTGAAGAGTCGATAAATTCAAGAAATCTCACCACCTTTCCTTAGAATTTCGACCGCTCAGACCAGATTAGATTGAGGTATTAGAACTGCCAGCATGTCATTCCCAATAAATGGCTATGATATTTGAATATGCACCACCAATTATTTGGATGTTCATTAAATTAAATCGTGGAAGGAACTGAGATAAAACGTATGCAGTTTACTAATTATAATCTACAAACCGAAGTTGATTGAAAACCATAGCTAGCGCCAGAAATTCAGTTTTGATTTCTTGCGTCATTCTAATTGCAGCCGAAATTCGATTTTTAATCGACTGCTTTCGCTTGATTACTAACCGATACTTCTAAAAATTGATGGATGGCGACAAAGATTTGTTTTTTACTTAATGTCTTCAATCGCTGGCCGACAAATTTATTTCAAAAATTTGGTCACTCTCAGTCAAACAGCGGTTGCAGTGGCATATTTCGGTCGAGTTACGTTACTTTCATCTTACCGTCTGAACAGGATTTCATAGCGAAGCGTTCAAAGCCCGATGAATTGAACGTGAGAAAAATTTTTTACCAGCTCCTACTTGAAAGCGAGGTATGAAAAACACTGTTACTTCGGTGGAAGTTCACGTGATTTATTGATGCTCTAAGGAACGAACCTTTGTATGAGAAGGTTCGGGTAGCAGTGGAGGCTGCGGATGGGGGAGGGAGTGGAAGAGGTGGGTGAGGAAGGGGAACAGTTGTTGGGAAGTATACGTTCATAACATGCTTCAAATAAGGTCGCACTATATAAATGAGTTTATCCAGCCCTTATTTAAAACTTGTTGCTCGAACCAAAATTTGATCCTCCAATGCCTTTTGGACGGTGCCTGAATTTTTAATATTTTAACGCATTAACAGCATATTTTCCTCTTTCATCAGCACTGAAGATTGTTTTTCAAATTTATGTTTTGGTTGCTTACTTCTTTTGTTTCACTTTTTAATACACATTTTTTTGCTTTTGTTTATATTTTGTTCAGTTTTGCTTCGCTTTTTGTTTTCCTTTTGTTTTATTGTTTGCTGTTTCTGTGTTATCTTCGTTTCTTGCTTACTCCCTTTTTTCTTCATTTGTGTTTCTAGCGTATCCTTTTTCCTTTCTTTCTCTCCGTTTTTTTCGCTTTACGCATTTTGTTATATTTTTTGTCTTTTTTATCATGTATTTTATCGCTATGTTGTGTCATATGTCTCGCTATGTGTATTTCTATATATATATATATATATATATATATATATATATATATATATATTATGTTTTCAAAGGCGTCTATTCGATCAGCAAGTTGATCTGGTTTTATTGCTGTGTTGGATTCACTTGCTAGAAACAAGACTTGCTTCACCATAGTTAAACTCGTGAAGGAAACAGCCCATATATTTTCCCTTTCTGCTGACTTTTATTTCCAAAATTTTGGCTAATTCTGCATTTTCAATGAAGATTCTCATCTCTCATTCCGTTAGGGATCCGCCAATATTCCATTTCGCTAATGCTGCGGCCTCGTCTGTTTCATTCAAGCAATTTCCACCTCACTGTTTTCAGAGAGCTCCGGTTGAAAATAGATACTTCGAGATTTTTATCGAAAAAAAAAAGCATCAGCTTGTTGTTTTATGTTCGTAACCAAAACTCGCCTTCTAATCGGATGATTTCAGTCGTTAGTACACAAATGTTTTTGAAATTTGGTCACTTCCAACAGAATTTTGCTTCGAACCGAATGCTTTTCGTCGCTTAGCGAAGGAAAGAAATTGTAGTCGTTTGCCATGACCATTTCAAGGTACGGCAGAACTGTATCATTTGCAGCAGCAAAGAACAGTGAACAACAGCATATACCCATCATGGTGTTAACCGTCGGAAAATAGACTATGCCAACAGATTATGAAAGAATCTCTGTGATGCAGACAATTGTTAAAAGTATCGGAGGAGGTAGTATGGGAAATGACAGCATATTAAAGAAACAACAGAAACCCTACAGCAGTAAGAAAGGTGGTGCAAAATTTAGACTATCGAATGCGCTAGCCAATGATTTCATACTGCAGCGATACATGGAGGAAAATTTTACGGGTAGCACATTCGCAAACGATTGAGGGCACAGTAGCGCGTCCATGTTGCCACACGAAACGATACAAGAGGGTCTTCGAAAACCCTAAATAACGAATAGGGCTAATCAACAACAGGGAGATTCCTGGTGCACTTTCGATAATGCATAACAATGAGAGCGATTATGACCGCAATAGTTTCGTGGTTTTCACCGTCAGTGACTCTTAAAAACAGACGAACAACATCATGGATCCTCGAAGAATCTATAAATTCTACGAAAACGAAAAATTAGTGAATATTTCATTCTCTGCAGAAGGAACACTTAAATAAGCATTTCAATTGATTACGATGAAAGGATTGGGGCTAATGACAGCGCTTCATAGAATCATAAGCCGTTTTAGCAGTGAAAGAGTCGGTTGTGTTTGGAACGTTCACAGCGAAGAAATGAGCCCTTGAAGGTTGTAGGCGCTGACATATGATAACATCAAATTTCAGTAAGAGATCGCAAAGAAATGAAGTAGCGAATTATACAAGACTTATAAAAAGATTGTTTTCATAGCATGTCGCCGACCAAACGAGCACAATAGATGGGGAAGCGCAAGCGATGCTACATGGAAGTATCATAAAGGAAATCAAGCACGGCGTAAGAGCACATGAATAAGCAGCATTATCACTAATCCAACAACATCTAATTTGATGTGCCATGAGTGAGTTGAACTGCCCTATGAACAAAAGAATTCCTCAGCGTTACCTTGCCTTTAAGCAAACAGACAAACACATCGATCTCCCGTCCATCCATCCGTGAAAGATCTGCTCTGACGTCTCACTGTTCCTACCTGATGAAGGAGAAGGTTCTGTATAGATATCTGCAAGCCTTCTTTAGTATATGTCATTAATAAAACATGAGCCCTCTTAAATTAATTCACCATTGATCTTATGCTAAAACAACACGGAGAATTTGTACTTAATAGGGCTACTGCATGATTAGCGCTTAATAGGTTGAATGCCACTGTTGGAATCGAAACTTCAACTAAATGCATGCGATTTTTTGGAGGAACTTTGAATGATTGAATGGTTACTATATAACTTCAAAAAATTGTATGTCGAAAAAAATGTCATTGTTGTAAGGCGATTGCCGATTTACTGATATATATGTAAGAGTTATTTTAACTGCCGGATGCGCCATACTCTAGTAGTGTGTTCTATGATAGCAACCTGAATTATGCAAAGACCTCCGAATTTGGCAAAGCTTGGCTTCTATAAAAAAATATTTTCCTAGCACAAATGTGATTTTGAGATTCATTAGCAATTTCGGATGATCAATACAGAGAGCTTAAACAACGTTCGGATGAAATAGTAAATAAATACTGCTAATGCTGAGGTTGGTTTTGATGTATGGTGACAGCTGAAGCTTATTTCAGTCTGTGACACACTCATTCGGTTGGATGTCATGCTGCGAGCCACAGATGAGGGAACCTGCGAAGCGTGCTCAAGTATTTCTCTAACACCCATAATCAAGTGAAGAACCAAAATTTGCATCCCTCATCGAGAAAGGGTTAAGGAGGAAGCCGTCTCTGAATCTGCTTCCTTAAACCACATAAGCGGATGTGTTGCAATTACTTGAAAGAAGATCCAATTTTATTTTCATTGTTATGATCAAAAGTGCTTCTATCTTCCCTCTTCAGCAAGACTGCAGAAGAATTCGCTGTGCTTCAGAGGGAATTTCAATGCAGTGAAGACAGAGGTTTCATTTGAAGTTTAAACGAAATAGCTGCTGATTATATATTCATACATTCCTTGGAATTCCAAACTCTTCTTGTTTTGATGAATGAATGTTGATGAATGATGAAACTTTTGCTAATGTAATGCCATATAATAACGAAATGGCTTAGTGATCCATTGCCCACACACGACGGCCGTTTCGATTTACTAGCGAACCTTTTGGTCGCCACTTCAGATTATTCTTCGGTTGTGATCTATTGTCGTCACATGGCAGGTCTGCCGCGCAATAACCCGTCTTATGTTTTTTTTTTTGAGCAGTTAAACAGCCGCTTTATAGGTCGAGCAAAAAGTGAATATGATCATATCACTTGGCACATTTCTTTACTTGTTTTCATGCCTCCCGCATTATTTCGTTAGGATCTCTTTCGATTAAGCATGCCATGCTTTCTTCTTTTCAGTCGACTGTGCCGGAAACACGCCGAACTATCATATCGAAGGAAACATTTTCGATAAGGAGAAGTGATAGAAGTGATCATCGATCTACCTTGTGGATTGTACAATTGAGCGTGCATGATGCTTTTTATTTAGTCGACAAAGAAATTAAAATCACCACATAAGTTGTAAAAGGTTCATAAGAAACTTGTTTGAATCAAAAAGCACGAAAGCGTAAAAGCTTTTTCGTCGACTTGCAGTAAGTATTGTCTTTAGTAACAAATCACGCTTTTGCGCGGAGTCTTCTAAGCTTCCTCAGGACACGAGCTCTATAACCCCCTGGTGGAGGTGCAGCCCCATATCCGTATTGCGGAACCGCTTCAACATTAGCCGTTTCTCCTCCGTTGAGCGAATGAGCAGTCTCCGCTTCAGCCAAGCCATTAGTGCGAAGCGGGCAAGGACAGTATGATGCATCACCGCCTGGTAAACCAGCCTCTCCTGGTTGGCCGGGCAAGCCGTCCTTGCCGGCCGGTCCTTGGTTGCCAGGTGGACCCGGAGGTCCTTGGGGTCCGGGTGGCCCTGGTGGAGCGTCCATTCCATTGGAGCCTGGAAGTCCAGGGGCACCGGCTGGACCAGGAGCACCCTTGGGACCACGGAGGCCTTTTCTTACTTGCCCATCCTTGCCGGCCGGCCCTGGAGGTCCAGCCATTCCAGGCGCACCTGAAAACAAGACATGATGGTAACAGAGTGGTGAGCACAGTCTTACTTTAGAAGAATCTCCAGAAATGTTCATGGCAATTTCCATTTTCAATATGCAACAAAGAAATAAATATGCATTTTAGGCAGATCCTGATCTAGGCTGATCGAATAGCTCTGTTGCAGTAGGTGTGTGTACGCCAACCTGTCTGTTCGAGTGCCTCCAAGTTTCAAGCTGGACACTCTGCTCGAGCAGATGCAAACTTTTGCAGGCGCTACTCCGTTCGTAAGAAAAGTGCAAAATTTTGCATGAATCATCAGTTAACGCAGAAAACAAGATTTTTGAGTCTGGTTGAGTATGAGGTGCTGTTTTTGTGTCAGAAACGTGCCAGTGCTTTTAGCATTGCTATTATGGCTGATCAACTTACTTAGTGTGAAGGAAAATTGATACTGAGCGAACCTCTTTTTGCCGGTTTTTCCATTTTCTCCAAACTCTTCAGTTAAAATCATTTTCCAACCACTTCTTCAAACTTTGCCCGCTCTTGAAAAAAACTTTTCAGAAATCTCACCGACTGGTCCTGGTTCGCCGATAGGTCCTGGTGCTCCTGGTGGCCCGTCCATACCTGGTCTGCCCGGTTCGCCGTTTAGCCCATCTGGTCCGGGAGGTCCAGGGGGCCCATCTGGTCCCTGTGGGCCTGGCGGTCCTGGTGGACATGCAATGCATCCATTTGCGCCTACATTATCAAGGGCAAATTTGACGCCATCAGGTCCTGGTCTACCAGGCTGACCCGGTGGTCCGTCTTGACCGTCCACTCCTGGATCGCCTGGTGGACCAGGTGGACCGGGTGGGCAATTTGGTGGCGATGGATTGCAATTGCAGAGAACATCTTGACGCTTATGCCGACTGAACAACGATTGGAATCCTGTACGTGTGTTCTGCGTCGAGCCGATAGCGCTTGCTTGAATAGCGAGCATTTCATTCCATGCATCATTGGCTATAATATTAAATTCCTGCATGTCGTATAAGACACCTGAATAGAGTTGGTTCATATCATTGATGAGTGTCAACGCAACGATCAGAGATGCAGCAATGATGACTGCAGTCAGCACCGATGCACCGATGATGAAAATTTTCGCAGCCATAATGCCGAGGAACGTCCTGAAAGACATCTGTATCACAGTTAGTCTCCTTGTGAAAAAGAACCTTCATCTATCCCACCTCTATGGGCCATCAGTGACAAATATCCAAATGTTTCGAGTGACTCGTTTGGAGTCCTTAGAACAGATGAATTAGCTAACCTGTGAACTGATCTTATTTAATATGGTGCCACTTTTAGCCACTTCAGTATGCGCAGTAGAATGAACATCTCAGCGAATAGTCCGATTATTTCTGTCGCACAGAGTGGCTTTAATGTAGGGCAATGTTCAAGGAAGTACAAGCTAATTGCTTCTACAACTCGGTGGTAAGTGAGCCTATTTATGTGTTCCTTGAAGGATATAAGCAATGATTTCTATGACTTGGGTGGGGTGAAAAAGAGCGGGAGGGAAAGAACGGGTGAGAATGGAAGTAGAGAAAGGAAGAAACTATAGAGATTGGACAAATCCAATGAAAGTTCTTTGTTGCATCTTATGCTATCGAGTTTGATGTTTATAGGCATAGCTAAGTCATGACTATTCAATTGTCATGCTCTCTGTTAACGTGGTATTGTGATAAGGGTAAGCCATGCATGACTCTTCGCTAAATGCACTGTCAGGTTTCCATCAGAACATATAACGACCCAACAATATTTTTCTTTCTCACCTTATTGAACTCAAATCGCATAGCTGTGTTTACAAAATTTTGCCTTATCTTTAAATGGCTAAATAAAAACGCAATCCTTAGAAGCACAAGTCGTCAAAGATTTATTGGTGAATCAGCTGTCACAGTAGACTAATCCGTCACTTAGTATGTCCTAAGGAATATGCTCAAATTTTGTATTCTTTTTTAACACAAGTCTACATAATAAAAAAGATGCTAGAACTGATTTGATATATTAAAATTTACTAAAGCAGTGGTTTGAAAGTTATAAAGACTGACGAGTTAAAAAAAAATTATATTCTCACAATCGATTTTCAAGCCAATTTTCTTCAGCTGCATTTTATCGCAGCATATTTCGGTCGAGGATTTGACGAAATGAGACACCAATGACTCTCTTACCTCTTGAGGAGAACTGCGAATGGTGTAGAACGAATTTCAACTCCAATACGAAACACTTTTATAGATTGCTTTTGGATCTAGTTTTTCCACTTAAAATCTTCTCGTCAATTCATTAGTGATGAGCAAGAAACGAGCCGTTCGTTGTGTTGAGTTTTTATTAAGAAATATGTCCTGCAGAGTGTTGAGTATATCGGCAATAAAAATTTTTCGAGTACAAGTTGCTTAGTGGTTGTCGCATTAAGAACCCGTTCAAGAATTCCATACGGCGTCTCCGATGATTATCCCATCTACCATTATTGCTTTGTGGCTATCCATTTTTTTAGCCCGTTATCAAAATTGCTGCTTGCTCCATACTTCTTATTCCAGATCAGATCCAACAATAATCCAATATGCGTTCATCAATAATTTCTCTTGTCTTTTTTGATGCATTTGTTCGCGTAATTTCCATCGATTTTCTATTATAAAACGCAATCAGCCTTGCAACTTTAAAATGGTTTGTTTCGGTGCATAAGTTATTTGCACGACATTCATATATATGCTCTTTGTCTTAGCGATGTCCACACTACACACAGATACTTTCAAAAATTACGATTAGGTCAGCATACGACCAAATTTTTTTTTTAAACTGTAAGGAATTATCAAATTTGAATTCATAATTAGTGCTTTTTTCGCTAGCTGAGTGTCTGCTTGAAGAAATTATAATAAGTAATGAGCGATTTGTGAACGCATTCGGTGAAATATATTTTCATAGAATATTTTTAGTGATATTTTAAGATGTTTGCTATGGCCAATTTTTCACAATTTCTATCATTTGATCTTCATTATTTCGACTATTATTCTTGCGATATCATTAATCGAATGCTTTGACCGAGTTCGCTTTATAGAGTGTTTAAAATATTTTTTTTTTTTCGCTTCAAAAAATATGCTGAAACTCGAAAGAGTTGTCACTTGAATCTGGATTTCGCCTTAGGATATATAAAACTAGAGTGGATTCACAAACCAGTTCGACTCAATGAATATTTCATAGATTGATAAGGCTTGAATAACACTTTCATCAATTTTGTGGTCACGAGGTTGCAAGTGAACTTTTCAATAGACCTCTTTAATTGATAGATCAGAGAGTGAGACGATAAACTTTTAACACTAATACTGTGCGCTTTCATCATATTTTGAACAAAAAATCCTGAATCTTGCTGATTTTGGCACTTTACATGCTTTGATTTCTACCACCTCTCTCCCACCCCTTCCTCCTTCTCCCCCCCCCCCCCTCCCCTCCCCAAAAAAAAATTTTTTTGAGGAAATATCTACAAGTTCAGTTCATATGAATAAATAGATTTCATCATTGCAATATCCCTCAGATACTGCGCTCTCATCTCATTGTAAATGAGCATTACCTATATCACTGGATTTATAAATAAGGATTCCTTTAGCTACCTTTAGCAATATGTTTGATTACGCATCTTTAAAGTGATGCGCAAAGTGTTCGTTTTTCTTTCTGGATAATAATAACACGAAATAGATGTGCATCGAAAGGCGCACTTTCCACTAATGAATGCCATTTCTCGAATAAAAGGACATCGCCCTAACATTGTTCAAACTGGTTTCAAAGATGAGCTTGGCGATTGCCTTGTGCTACTAGTGATGTGATTGGATTGCATAACCGACGATGAAGATTTTAACATGCTTCAATGAACCTGGAGGTACCTATGTACAATGTATGCTCTACCCAGTAACATCGTTACATATTCTGTTGCGTGATAATCGAAGCAATTGGTAAAGAAATCACAAACTGTGGCGCGATATGTGCTTTTATAATTAAGCCCACTTTAACAGCCCGTTTCATGAATTGCCAACATATATTAAAATATATGTGCTAGTATACTAGCATTTCAGCTGATCAAACCTTTCACGACTACATCGACAAGAGATTTTGACCGACCTTTGTGTGGCCTGACCGACAAAAAATGATTTTCTGCTTCTAGAAATGCATACAAGTTCTTAACGCCTTCCAATGTCCGTACGCGTTTTGGAATAATGAATAAACTGTGAAGGTGCTATATTGTCGAGCACTATCTGAACTCCGATTAAGCTGTTGCGCCACTTTTATAGCGTTGTTGAGATCCGTCGTTCCCATCTACAGCCACTGGTTATCTTGATGGCGATTTTGTTGATTAACAGTTGTTGAAGCGCGTTGTGAGAGCATTTGAAGTCTTAGTCACACTGTTTTGTCTTTCGGCGCTCATGAAAAATTTGGTTCGAAGATTGCTTCCACACATATGAAACCGGCTGCCTACTTTACTACGCACAGCCTTTCGGCTAGGCGGAGCTCATCGGAGAGCTGTGCGCAAGCGATGAAGTACAAGTTGCCTTCCACAAAAATTTATCCACTAATAAAGGATGAATGCATGAAGTTAAAAAAATATACATTTACAAAAGCAGTCCTTGTGATCAGCGTTTAGTAATGTGTTTGGCAGCGATGACTCTTTGGCGCTCGCTTTTTGAACACCTGTGTGATGCGCTTCACAAATATTCAGGTTAAAAGGTCGAGCTTAAAAGATGTTTACTTCACTCTTTATTCGTTTTCAGGCTACAGTGTTGCTCGTTGAATTCCGTGATTCCGCGAGGCTGACGTCTTTCAATGCGAAACCGCCTAGCTATGCTAGATTCATCACCAATCCTTCGTTCGGGAAGTCTCAATCACCCTATTCATTTTCCTACTTCTATCGGAACATCTGATGGCAAAATTTTTTTCTATTTGCGTTTTCCAAGTTTTTCTTGAAGGAACTGTTTACATTAGAAGATATAATCGACTGAATAAATACTGATTCCATAAATTTTCCGAAATCACTTTCACCGCTGAGTCCGTCGTTTCGCAGATTTCCTAACAGTTTGCTGCTGGAGCTCATAAGCTATGCCATTTTGGCTGTCCTCAATGCGTTCACATTACGGTGACACTGTCAAAAAGCATAACGGAAACCGAGACAGGCTGTAGTTGATCGAGCTTAATACCAATGTTTTATGAAGACGTTCACCTATATGCAGATAAAGAAACCACCACGACCTGATGCATCTACAAGTGGAACGTTGGACATGAAAGATGCTTATCGTGCCAGAACTGTACTCTTTTTTAACTGCATTGTTTCAATGGGAAAACGGCATAAAGCATGAAAACATGCAAATGTAGCTGCCAAATACAAAGACAACGACGTGCAATAATACGCCACATTACAGACCTCTATCACAACTGTTTTGCACGTCGGAATTGTTTTAATCTCATGATATGCACAATCTAGAATGCTTTACCTCCTTCATTTCTAAAGTTCTCAAGTTGTAGTATACTATACTTTAGATCACCGAAATTCCATCAATTGTGCTTCATATACTTTATTGAAAACCATACAGCCAATAACATTAATAATGTGAAAACACTCTTCTAAGGAAGTCAAGCCTTTTCCAACTGTCTGTTCCACGGGAAGCACGAACTCCATACGGTCGAACTTCGATTCTTCTTTTCCCCTTCCCAGCATGTTATGCACAGAATGGAATTGTTTGTTGAATCATTCGCTGATTTTTTTATGATGGCGTTTAGTGTGGTTTTTTCCATTAATGAAGGAATATGAAAATTTTTCGTGGATGCTAATATTTGAGTTTCTGATTATATTTTATAATTAAAAGCTTTTTTCTTTCACTTAATAAACGCTTTCATCATTGCTCTTCTCTACTATTTACGTGTTTATTGATTCATTTCTCACGGTAAGGAGATTCAGATGGATAGCACTGTGCTTTAATGGGTAAGAAATCATAGCCCCTTGTTACTCGGCAAGAAATTCGTGGTGATTATGGTACAGCAATATAATAGCTCATTTTGCATACCGAAGTGTATACCCAGTTAATGCTTTCATGCATCAAGCGAGTTGTTTTGATGAGTCTGCAGCAAACTAACCGTATTGGTTTCCTTTAGGACGACAAAAGAACTCCTCACCTAATCTGCACTCATCTTTACTCTTTCCCTCTGCTTTAGAAAAAGAGTTAAGGAATTGAAATTTTTTGTTCGTATTTTGCAAAAAAAGGTGATGTTGGAAGAGTTTTCGTGGAAAATAAGTTTGAATTATGTTTTTGGTTCGTGCATTTCGCAGGTGGAAGTTATTGCCAACAAACGTTATCAGAAAATTCGACAGCGGCAACATTTGAAAAACTGAAAGGGTGAAGCGGGACATGCTACTGTTACATGAGTAAGTTGGGATCAATCCCTCTAGTTGTGTAATGAGGCGCCATCGATTGTTTATCAAGTTCTTATTAGATTGTTGGCGCTATATTCAAAGATACTTTCAGAAGGAAATTTAAAAGAAGGAAGACTTTAAAACATAGTCGTAATTACGGTGAGGTGAAAGCCGAGAATAAGAGGCGCAGCGCCACGTTGTCCTTCGAGGTTTGAAGATCGACATGATCTCTGGTGGATTCATTACTTCAGGTACTGCAGTAGCGACAATAGGCAGCTGCAGTTTGAACAGTTTGAATGATAGTTTACCGCTTACGCACCATAAGTCAGAATTAGCAAGTAAGTCTCGGGTTTCACTTGCTTTTATGCATCCTGATTAATACACCTACTGGAGCCGGTATTAAACTCTTTGAACCAGGGGTGAGAGTAGTGGAGACACCGATCCCTGTGGAGCTTAAACTCATTCATACTTGAGTGAAATCCCTTCTTTACGGCGGGGTGCTGTTCGTTAGCAACTAAATCTATGGATGTCAATCGGAGCATCATAATTAAAGACAACAACAATATCATGGCAGAAACAATGCACAATCTCAACAATCAAGGACTCCAATGAGTTCTAAATGCCAAGATGATTATATCTCCTCGACCAACTATACGCTAGGCAGATATATGATTCGTTCAAAAGAATCCAGCTCTTAAAGATGCGGCAATTCTCGAAACATGCAAGATCGTTTCTAATTCTTTGTGGTTTGTGTAGACCTCCTACTTTGCAGTGCCAATTTTGCAATTTGCATATTATAGAAGGGGATAAGGTATCGGTTTGTTGCATTACGGCATAGATTTACCTACTGCAAAACTTCATTTATATCTGTTTGGTGAATAGTTACTCATCGCTTAATTATATCGGGGTCATACTCGAAGTATACATACACCAGGAGATTGATTGAAACTATTTCAAGTTTTTATTGGAACTAGCGATGACTGATGGACATAGCTCGCGGTATAGAGTATTTGATGCACTCATAAAATTTTTGCAGACGAACTTTGTCTGCGAGAGTAAGATCAATTATTGCAGAGGAAATTGGCTTCCTATCGCAACCACATACTACAGTTCGCGAAGATACCGCATGAGCGCCAAGCTGAATGACCTAAAATGTAACGGGCGGCTCTTGAGGGAAGTCTGGGGAGTGTGGTAGCAAACCCCATTGAAAGTAGTAGCGGAATTTCGTGGAATCGAAAACGAACTCATTATGATGTGGTTGGCTAACGATCATGTACTATACAAGCGACTGCAAGGAAATTGTCGACGAGCATCATAAGCCAAGGATGAGGATCTAATTTTCAAAGATTTCCATTTTTATGGCTGTTTAATCGGGTGACTGCACTCTCTTTTAGTCTACGAAATAGAAAGATGCTTCATAGAATCGCGATCGCTTGAAGTAATTGTGGGAATGAATTTGTGAACGAATTTAATTGCATGATCATTCAGCATCAGTCGAACTATTGAGTTTAGATCATATAGAAATGAACAAATTCATATGCGCTACTGCATAAAAGTTTAATTTGCTTAAATACAATCCTTCTTCTACAATTTCACTAGCTCTGCATGCAAAATATTTCATTATTTTTTTGCAGATACCTTCATATGTGCGCATGACAACATAAGTGAACATCACATCAGTAGTGTATCACACGGACGACTCTAGACATTCTTAAGTCGAGATTTTCATATTGTTGAGGATGAGATAATTGGAACGGATATAATAAACGAATAATATTGCAATACCACTTGAGAGGAGAAGCAAGGATAGTTTCCGTTCACTTTGGACGCTGCACGAATGAGCGACATTGGGCGATAATTTTGAAGTTTTATTTTGCATTGATTTTCGTCAACAGCTTAGACGATAGCTTGCCACAGAGCGTAGGAAGTAAGCCAACTGAAAACTCATCACTCAAAAGATGATCAGCGTCAAGAGATAATCAATAAGCACGATCGCTATTACACTATGAACTTCTGATGAAAAAAAAAAAAAAAATTGCCCAAGCATATCCCACAGTCGTTGACTCGTCCTACAAAAAGCACATATCGTGCTCTCTGCTTCAAAAAAAAAAAAAAAATTACATCACTTCCTAAATTGTTATATGCATCTTATTTCTTCATCAAGCAACATTTGTATCGCTTCTTAAAAATGACGTATTTTCATAGCATAAAATCTTCACAATTGTGCATTCAACTTGTTCGCTTTCTTTCCATGAATAGCGTTAATTTTTCATAGAAAACGATTAGAAGAAGTTTGAAATGATGTGATTCATTTTTTTTTGATATATCGTCACAATCATAGCAATTGCTTCTATTAAATAATAGAAATGAATAATTGAAAAAGAATATTTCTTTGATAGAAGATGTTTTTAATTTCCTTTAAATTAAACACTTTCGGCAATCAATCGTTAATTTTATGCCTTTCTGTATTCATATTTTGCCTATTCTTTTGACATTTCGCAACTGAATGACGTATTTCATGTTTGTTTGCATCACCGAGCAGCTCCTTTCTATAATGTCATCGAGTGTTTAGATCCTATTCCGAATAGCAAAAGTTTTTAAATAATTTAAACGGGTAATCCACCTATAATCGAAAGCTTCTCGGCTGCAATGTTTTATTACTTCGATGTTAAATGGCTTAAAATATTCAGCAATAATAAGTCCGCTGAGTTATTATTACGTGAAAAGCGTTCAAGGTGAGCTCGAAAGAAAAAGCATCAGGAGTATCATAAGTTTTACATCAATCGCTTCTAATGACCTTTTGGGCAGTGGCTTCACTTTCCTTTAGTGGCAAAGTACTTATTCTGCTTTGTTGATTGCATCGCTTCTTCAGATCGTCAACGTTCACTGGCACCTCGTGGATTTTCGCGTAATTTATATATATATATATATATATATATATATATATATATATATATATATATATATATATATATATATATATATATATATATATATATATATATATATATATATATGTATATATATATATATATAAACGTTTATGGAAGGTGCCTATGATGGTTCCCTTGAACAGCAGATAGTTTTATCGAAACCTGTCTTTTATTTAGTGTGTTGAGCTGGTTGTGCAATTGTTATGGAAAATTCCGTTCGTTTTGCGTAATCTACAACTAGGCGCCGTTTGCGTCAATAAAAATGCAGTTTTATTCAATGCACTCATTTATTCTCTTTAGTTTTTTATTTCCCAGACTAATCTATCGTCGATAATCTTCTCTTATTTTATCCCAATTTGCTTGTATGTTAGTAAGCTGCACTGTTGTAGTGGCAATATAAGTGTTAATTCACTCGTTATTGTCTATGCCACCTTTTTGGGTCAATGAAACGGGAATGTCACTTCAATGCATTTGATGTGAATATTCATTCTCGCGTAATTCCTTCCGAAAGTAGTCAGCATTTGTATATCAGCTCAGGGTGCCGTTAACGAATAGCAAAGATCAACTTCACTTCGTTAATAACTTCATTCCACTTACTCTGAATCTGTATAAAATTATTCGCCATATTCAGTGCGGTTTATGTTTTCCGTTGGTTTATAAAGGCTGTCAGTATGCTTATTTATTTTCAAATTTCCTACTATTACCAAATTGCGTGAGTCGTAAAATGCGAACTCTGAGTGATCGATGGTGCAGAAGACTTGAGTAAGCATCAGTTGAAGGAGGGTGGATAGGTTGTCGCAGTGGAAAATTTAGATAGAACAGTTTACGAAAAAACTGCAGTAAGTAACAGAGTAGTACTATGCCCAGATACGATCAAAAATTTGTCACAACCACATAAGACCCATGATACGGTGCAGTGATACGCCTATTCATCTAAACTTCCATTGCTCTTAATTGGTGTAATAGTTTTTCCGTACTTCTAAAACTTCTATCACTGTTTTGAGAATTGTGGTCATGAACGCTAATTCCTCAAAATTTAATTAGCCGTTAATTTGTATTGATGACTTCCAGTATTCCTTCTTTTCAGCTAAATGGAAAAGAATTTAAATGCAATGCAGTTGCAGAACTCATCGCTGGTTGTTAGCTAACTATTGACAAAGGTGATTAATTTGGCTTCTGCTCGCTGTAAAACTGTCAACAAAAAAACCATATATCCATAAATAATCACAAAACATTTGTTCTTTCACAGTCACTTTTCTTGCCACTATCTTTCAATCTCTTCAGCTATTGATCTCTATAGAGGGAAAGCTCGTGGAAGGAGAAATACGTTCCAGAGTATTATAATACTGAATTTGGTTTTGAAAGAAATTTTGTTAAATAAAAGAATGCAGTGAACATATAGTTGTTTTTGGTTGTATATTCCTAAGTGAACCTTTTCTTTGGTTGCAAATATTCTTTTCCTCTCAAATGGCATAATTTCTCATTCAAGTCCTCTTCTATGAGATCATCGGAGGCAATAATCTTCTCTTTCGATAACCTCTTCAACGGGTGTATAGAAGAATCGCAAAAAAGTTGGTAGAGATGAGAAGGGACTACTTGTGGAGAAACTTCAACATTAATCACTACTCGTGATAACGATCGGTATGAGAAGAAGGTGCTATTGTGACAGTCGGCTTCAAATTTTAATTCAGCTCATGATGGCTTAACAGCTATCACTCATTGACTGCATTAGGTTTTGTAGTTTTTAATGCTCTTTTTTTAATGTGGCGTATCCATATATACCGTTGTGCTTAAAAACATTATCTAATTGAATTGCACTACTATTATACTCTTATAGATATTGCAAATATCACTTGAAAATGGGCTACATTTTGCTTTCTTACTGTAGCTATTGTTTTCTCGTAACAACGACTTGTTGTCACTTTCTTTCTTGTTATACTAACTAAGCACTGAATATTGCCGGATAATGTAATTTAGAATTCAATAGTAATGAGCAACGACAATGAAAAGGATAAACTTGATAAGGATGGTAGTAAAGCTGCATGGAGCACTCCATCTCTACCTGATTCAGGTTACAAGCGCTAATTCGGGTGTGCAATGAGGTTGGTGTAAGGAATAGCGTCCGAGGGAGAGCAAATTGATGTGAAGGTGTGCGCGCAACATGCGTGAATCGATGCGCACACCTTGACGTGTCCTGTGGAATAAACCTGTGCATTGGAACGACCTCGGCTGCAACTCACTGACGACACGCCACTCTTTCAATGCATTTTTCAACGCTTTTCGCACCCCTCCCCCAATCCCACTTCCCATCCATTAGACCTCTGCAATCTCCACTAACAGGCTGCATACGTGCTTCTCTTTTCCGCACTAATTTTTTGCAAAGCGACGTTGCAGCAATCAATGGTGATCATGAGTTATGAATGAGATAATATCGGCAGCAATAATTGTGACGATAGCTTCACAGAGATGATTAATGAATATCGAATTTTTAATTTCTTTTCTTACGTTGAAAGATCTAAAGACACAGCTGCAATTTTGATTTGACATTCTTTTTTAAACAAAGTTTATGAATTATCGTCTTTCGTTCTATTTCGAAACTTTATTAAATCGTGTAATTGATATAATTTAAACTTCTTTTATTGTGAATCAAATTATGCCAACCGATCTTCTATAATATGCAACTTTTGGAGGTAACATTAATGAAGGAGACCATAGTCATTATGTATTAAAAACATAGTGCAATATTCTTTAAGAAAAATTCGGAACAAAGCGCTTCATCGTATTTGTGCTTTGGTGAAGCTGTTCGCTGAATGCCATGCCTTTATTTTCACCTATATATCTGCATTTTTTTATCAGATTCATCGCATTTCTTCAACTGCTTATTTGCAGATGAAATCAAAAATCAAATCTTTCATTAAGAAGAATGCAACATTTCTATATGAATATTTCCATGTCGACGCTAAGAATATTTCACATTCTAAATGAGTGGGCTAAATGCTGAATTATTAATATGTATACCGTTGAATATGCAGTAGAAATGATTTACATTTTTGGTAAATGATATGTACTTCAATATCCCTCAAATAGCTGCTTGAGCTTCAGCATTGATATGAAGGATGGAAATAGTGAGGAGGAAAGACAAGGTTAGGAGTTTTTGCTATTGAATTTGGAGGATGGATAGATTTTCCAGTTGAATTTAATGCGTTTTTCCATCTGCAAAAAAGTAGCAAATCTTTTTTTTTTTTGATTAATGTATTTCTGCTTTTTCTTACAAGTAGATTGAAGTTTTCTTCTCTCTTTATCGCATTTCTAAAACTTCTTTGTTGACCATCTTCCTAATTTCTTTTGAACTATTATGACACCAATAATTATTCTTCCCGTCTCATTCTCACCTCCCCTCTCGTCCTTTTATTTAGAACCTTCTTACACAGCACACTGTTCAGTGGCAGTATTTCATACAATCAGGTGTATATGCAATGTTCAAATTTTTTCACTGAATCGGTCGGTTTTCATTGGTGACGTTCCTTCCATATAGTGGGTGTTGTTTAGATAGTAGTGGTGCGGTACTAAGCCGATGCGGTGTGCAATTATGCACTCTCTGCGTAAACGTTCGTCGACCCTCACCCTCTGTGCCACCCATCAATTGACCGCTTAAACTCAAATATTTGCCCAACTTTACTTAAATAAACCATTACTATTTTTTCTTTGCTTTTTTACTGTTTCGTCTCATTTCTTTCACACTTATTTAGCGTTATATCATTCCCAGAAAATAACTTTCGAACTTAAAAAACTTTTGAAGTAATTCGTAGCATTCAAATTCTCATGAGAAATTTCTCTCAGTGGTTGTAGTTTGTTTAATGTACCTTATATGAATGTCTAAAGCCAGTCATGACTCTCTCTTACGATATCGAATTTAGCAACCACTTTAGCAATTGTACTTTGTCGATAGTGCTCTAGTTAATGTATCATTTTGTAGATATTGCCCATCTGATCAGCTTACTGGCAGATAGCTGCAAATTGCGTGACTGGGAGGGGTAGGGGTGTCATCTTGCGACGCTGGACTTTTGCACACCAACGCACTCTTTTGTTCAATTGACCCTTCAATGTGTGCCTCGCTCTCTACGTTACTGACCATAGGCTCATAGCTTTTACGCACCTTACCTCACTGCCTGCTGTCACTTCAAAATTGTGCTAAAAGAATTGTCCTTTATATTTTATAATCGTATTTTAGACGCTTTTCCCTTATAGAAACGTCGAACATAGGCGACTGCATTCTTGTAGTCATTGGTGAGGGTAGGGATGATTATGCTTTATTGGTGCAGATATATTACATTTATCTTGTTCAACTTCACTGGTCTTTTTCTTCGCTTCGTTTCAGTCGTATTTTATCTTATCTTGAATTTTGATAAGCTTTTCTTAGATAACTCTCAACGGGTGCAGAGAAAGAGGGAATCGATATCTAAATGCACTGAAGAACATTCTTGGCCCAATTTATGAGTTCAAATAAAATTGTTTCACTCCTTAAATAAAAATTCTGCTCGAACTTTTGCCTGACTATTTTTCTGCTACTAGCAATTTTGAATTATTTTCTCTATACGGTCTCCCTTATCTAATTTGTGGTCTTGAAGGACTTATTCCATCAGTTGAAAATTCGCTAATAACTTCAGTAGTTTAGTAGAAATCATTGATTAGCTTTCAGCTATATTATTTATGAGTCGAGAGATCTTTTATACATTATTTATTTACTTTATACGCTTATTGCAGTTCGTGATATATTGGAAGGAAGATGAAATGTGGTCGTAATTTAAATGAACTCAGTTTTTTGAATGAAATTTGCTGAATCGCTTCACCAACTAATCGAACATGACAGATGAAAATTGGATAATTCATGACCCCAAAAGAGCGCCGATATCTTTCCATGGTTTGCAGCACCTTTCATCATTTCCTCCCCACCCTTCCCATGTCCATCTTTTGGCCTCTTTTGCTTTTGTCATACTGCTTCCAACTGTATTTGACTGAAGCATCAAACTCATGCAATCGGTTTTTTTTCTGTGTGATATGTCATCCTCCAGCGTGGAATCTTCAGCTGCATAATCCATGTCTTTAGAAATTATATTAAGCGCTAGGTCTCTGTGCCATTCTATCACTGATGCCCCTAAATAGGCGATGTGCTTTTTCTTGGTGGAGGAGAGGAGGGAATGGCGTCATACCGTCAAGTTGCAGACATATCCCGCCACCTCCCTCCCCCCCCGCCCCCACAACCCATATCTCCAGAAATCGACTCCAAATCCCGAATGAGTTCAACGAACGAGTGCGTTGGTTTCTGGTGATTTCACTCTTGCTACTAATCGAACTTCACAATCTTTGATGGCATTCCGCTTGATGGTTGATGACAGCTGAACTGACCCGTATGATAATTCCAATTCCATGTAAGAACCGTCTTGAAGATAATTCGAGCACGACATTCCTATAAGCGTTACGAAAGTGTATCGCATTGTGTTTTTGTAGTACCATTCGATTTGAAGAACTTGTTTGTGTGAACGAGCTGTGTATATGTGGTGACGGTGCTGATCGACTTGCTCGCAACAGAACATCTCGAAAGGATTCGCCTTATTTCTTTAAGAGACTCTCGTCGAATCCAAATTGTGTTTGTCACTCGTCGAGAGTGGTGACACATCAACCGGTCCGACAGTGATTATACAACGACCACGTCGTCCGATAATGCCTATTTGAATTACCATAAATGTGGTAAAATCATACACAATTTAGCACGCGACTGTGTAAGCTGAAATGGAATTAAGTCTAGTATACTCGTTATTCCAACTCAGTTTCCTCTGTCATGTCGTTTTTACATACAATATTTCAAGTACTTAAAGGTGTGTTGCGGTTCCCAAACTTGAATCTATTTTTTAATGTTCTTTAGAAGGCATTTGGTACGCTTTTACAGGTTTGCATTTTCAAGATTCATTACGCCAGCATCGTGTCTGTGTAAAGATATTGGGGCCCTGTTTTACCCTTCTGCCTTTGGTTTGGCCCCAAAGATTTCACAAATTCTTTCTCTTTCGAGGCTCAACCACATGCTGTGCAATTTGGCAACAAGACGAGAGCTTATAGTTTTTTATTAACGCTCGATAAAATTAACAATAGTAAGGCGGAGGGAATAAACGATGGCAGGGGAAGTCGCTCCGACGGCACCTTCTCTCGAATCGTGCTACATCCGCGCCAACGAGCATCAGGAGCTCTTGACGTCCGAGACACACCGCGGCCGGACTGCGCACCGCTACAGTCCGAACCGAACCTCGCAAAGGCGACACCTCACGTGAAAAATCAAGAACACACTGACGTCCTGTGATGAAACACGCTGTCCTTTTAAAGACACCGACCCTTGCCTCAACGCATTTGTAGAGAGTTTGCTGTGCTAGATGGCCATCACCTCTACCTTCTGCCCAAAAGTAGTTCATCTGCTATTTGTTGATCGCTCCTTACATTTGTGCCTGTTTGTCTCTCTCTTTGATAATTTCTCGTTCGGAATTTTTGAAGCTCACTTTACGAAGTTCACCGCATGTGATGTGCTCTATTTACACTGATCCTCGAACTTCGAAAACAGTCACAGAGATTCAGTTGCGCTAAAAAATTTGCACCCATTTTACCGTCGTCGGACCACAAAAACCCTTTTTTTTGAGCGATCGAATTATTTACAGTTTGAAAGGGATTATTGCATGTGTTTAATTATTTGCCGCTGACGAGTGAAATTGGTTGGTGAGATAAGCACAACGTAAAGGTGAATGTTATACCAACCATTTTAATACTGTTTTGCAATGAGTTATGATTGAACATCGGTTGCTTTGAAGCATGGTTGGCGATGCTTTTGGCTTAGCTATTTGAGCAGTTCATACGGCTGTCATGACAAGACCGATCAAAGGCGGTGCGCTAACCATGGCAACTTCACGTTGCATTTTGTCGTGCAGTGCTAAATGTCAAATGCTCCAAAGTGAAACATCGTTGTGATCTCCGATTGGACGATGCCCACCGACTAGAAACACAGCATCATCGAGTGCCCAGTTCAAGTCATCTCCGACATTTATAAAGGATACAGTGGTTAGCTTGCAGTTTTTGTCGCGGTGCTATAATCGTATCACATATGACGGTCAGTGGGCAGCTCCTTTGTTGGTTGCTTGTGTGCTTTCTTTGTTCGGTAATGTTGCAAAGTATATTTATTGATCGCCGAAGAGCAGGTATCCCTTCGGGCATATTTGTTTGTTAATCTTGACGCCGAATCATTTTGCTGTGGTGTTGTTTCAGCGCATTATCATCAACTTGCACCAGCATCGTGCTTTGAGACAATTGTTTCATCTTGGAACTCATCGATCATTGGCTCTCTTCTTGCCTGCTGCGCTTGTTTTCCGCTCTTTCAAATTTTGTGTTAGGACGGAATGCTGTCGTTATTGACCTACAATTGATTTCAGTGGATTTTTATTAACTACATATGTCTGGATTACTTAGAATCGTTTTGTTGATGTTGTATTTATCGCTAACTCATGCGATAATCCTCAAGCATTTCGAAAAAAAAAATTATATCATTCATACTTTGAATTGTTTACATTGATGTTCTAAATAAAATGAATTAATATTGAAATGCTTTGGAAGCAAATCGCGCTTTCAAATATTATTTAATAAAAGCAAAAAAAACGAAGAAAATTACTAAGGTGTTCCCCTATTTGGGAACTCTTTTACAATAATTTTTTTTCAATAATTTAGTTCTCGTTTCGATAATAATAAATATTTTGCATGATGAGTTTAAAGTAAGCAAGTCAGTAGCGCGTTATCTATGCAATAAGAAAAAAGTGCTTAATAGAACCAGAGTGGTTTGAAGTAATTATGAACGAATCCGACTGCATGATCATTCAGCATTAGTTAATGTGCTGAGTTTGAATCATATGGAAGAACTGACTTAGTGATTTAGCAATCACTGGAGGAAATCTGATCAAATATGCAAATTCACTTGCCAAGTCATTCAAGAACTATTCAACTGCTCATATGCTAATTATGCGAGTGAACAGACGAATATCCATATGCATGCACTCACGTGCAATCATTTGCAGCTATCACTGCATTTCTTACTGAGCATTCATCTGCACGCAATCACGCACAATGAACTTTTTAATGCGCTTTTGCAAATTTCCTTCGCAAAGATTTGTGAACTCTACCATCGCGACGTCTGTGTTTGTTTGTATATGTTCGTCTTTTCCGTGCACGTATTCCCTCTTTCCAGTTACTTCCACTCAGGAATAAGCTTGAGTTGCGAAATTTGATTTATGGAATGCTTGCCATAGGATCATCCTATCTAACATGTTGTACGTTGAAGTGAGTTATAGTCAGTTCACCGTGCCAAAAAATTGCATCCATTTTACACCAACTTGACTTTCATTTTGTTGTGATCAGATTACATGAAAGGGATTTTTTTGTGGAAAATTTTACGGGTGGTCGAATCATTTTGAAACATAGAAGCATTATTCTGCACATTCAACTCTTTATTGGCAAGTAGTGAAACTGGTCGCTAAAGTGAGCAAGAGGCAAAAACAGCTATCGTGCCACCTGTTCAGGCAAAGTTTTGCACTTTTTTTTACATGCCATGTATATATTCTGCTGAAAGCGTTGTTCGTTTTAGCACCTAAAAAAACTATTCAACTGCTTCACTTATTTCTGTAAAATTATCCTCTCGATGATTGGTCGTCATTAGTGAATTTCAGTTTATTGTCGCTTTATTCTCGTTGATGTGCAAATCCCTTCTTGGATGTCGTTATCCATTACCTCAAAAGGAACTTGTACTTGATCAGTATGAATCTCTATCATGCGATTTTATAAATTTGCCTTCGCATAATGAATTATGGCAAGGTTGCATTTCTATCTATTCATCATGTAAACTTCAAAATCCCGAAGGTGGAGTAAAGAATTTTGGTGGATAAAACCCGCTACCTATGGTGATCATTGCTAATAATTTTCAAGTTCACCCACCAACCCTCGGAGAGTTCTTACTCGTTCATAGATCATACTATTTTCTAAATTCTTTCGAGTAGCCTGTAGTCGATGGCGGAACATTGTAAACGGACAGAGGCGAGACGTGTTGACGCACTGTGCGGCCTAAAAGTCGGCGTGTAAAGGTTACGCAAGAATAAGAATTAAAACCTGGAGGCGCTTTCTTTAAGTCGAGTAGAGGGCGTTTTATCAAGAGCGCCGTATAATCGAATACTGGTGGTCTTACAGACAGCTTTTACAGTAATCACACTTAATTGGGTGAAATAGTTTTCGTGCATTTCGCGGTCAGTCAGACCGCATGCTATATTCAGAAACGAATTTTCTCTGGATTTGATTCGGTTCAGCTGAAACTAGGGTGTGCTATGGCATGCTTTATTTTTCTCAGCTAATTCCATACCGGTTGGTCTGTTGAGGAAATC
Source organism: Baylisascaris procyonis (assembly GCA_037389465.1). Classification (NCBI taxonomy): domain Eukaryota; kingdom Metazoa; phylum Nematoda; class Chromadorea; order Rhabditida; family Ascarididae; genus Baylisascaris; species Baylisascaris procyonis. The sequence continues at coordinate 307,231 of JAZARR010000231.1, read as the reverse complement.
TTCAAAAACGCATATTGTGTCAATTCCTTCAAAGCGCCGCTCAACTTCCTTTCCTGTCCATTGGTTATTATCCAATTCTCATAACGCTACACTTCCTTCACGATGTTTGCGAAATAATGGAAATATCTACACGAATACACATATCTTTCCAATAATGTCGCATTTCAAGCTGATTTAATTTTTAACTCTTGCTAGTGGATTTCCCAAGTATATTGTTTTTGTTGAGGGAAGCAATATATCCGTTTGAGCAATGTAAAGTTGCGATGTTTTTTGCCTGCATCTTTAATATGAACCCTCAACCAAGGTGTATGTTAAGGCAAACTATGTAAATGAAACAGAGGGGAGGCCGACTGTGGATGTAAATTTAAAACTCTTTAGAAAGATAATATAAATATCTCATCGTAGTTGCGTTTATATTCAGAAAAGTGCACCTAATTGTATGCTTTTATATTTTGGTTCTTTTCCCATCTCATCATTTCTATGCAATGATGCAAGTTTGCTGTCAATTTTAGCGGCAATTAATGTCGCTTGATGTAATGCAATTGCGTCTTCCAATTTATTTTCGAATAGCAACCAGTTTTGATTGCAATCGATTTACTCATTACTCAATGAAAGTCGATACATCAATGTCTCCCAAAATTGCTTTCGAAAATTTCTTTTAGCGTTTATGTCTTTCGCTTTTTACTTCACTGTTGCTTTCCTAATTGAAACAATTGTGCGTTTTTTTGTTCGTCTGGAATTTTGTATTGCTTAGATTTTTTTCTGTATCACTTTGTTCATTGTTTTCACTTCTTTTGATAGTTTCTTTTCGAATGTCGAATCACCAGCTATTCAACTCCGATACGAATTCGACAGGTTGCTGCCACTTCATGCCGAACTGTTGTTCGATCTCATTTCAAGAGCGAATTTGTTTGTTGCAACAACAGACTCCATTTTTACCGTAAACGCTGGCAAAATCTAAAACCTGAAGAAATGGGGTTCTGGTTTGATGGAGCCTAGGGCCACAGCGACATATCTTTAGGAGCCTTTTAGTGATGCAATTCAAAAGCCTTGCGAGTGATTGTGAACTATTTTCGAAATCATTAGAGTGCAAATTCTTTCAAAATCCCACTATTACTCCAGCTCAATTCTGACTTCGTGCCCTTCACATGAATCTTTCGATCTCTGCTGTTCACTGTGGTCGGTAGGGAGAGGCTTCAGTGATATATCTTCTTGCAGGTTGAACTTTGCTATAACGAACCCCCGTTCATTGTTCAGATTTTGATGTGTTATCACTCTTTATGATCGACACTATGATGATCTCAATGAATACTGTAAAAATAAGCGTAAAAATGTCCCTCGGCAATGATGCCTTATGCTCTTGCAATCTTGTTTCTGATCCAAAATGTTGACTAATTTGTCATCTCATATATACCGTTCGCAGTATTGTGCTCCTGCTGTAATCGAGGCAACCGTTCATGCGTGTCATTTACAGAGGATTTGTTTTTTTTCAATCCATCTAGCTCTATAGTACACACAGTTTTTTGTGCACTTTGTATATATGTAAATGCTGTCCGCGCTGTTGGAGGGTAGTTTAGATTTAACTTCATAAAATAATGTTTTTTTGTATGCACAAGTTATATCCGCTAAATCCTGTAACTATGGTCTTTGGGTGGCGCATTGAAGCTCTCCGATAGACGGACAAATAGTTTTATGCATATGGTTGGCATCGCTGCGGAGCTTTGTCTTTCCATAATCGTGTGAGATCATAGAAGATTTCCTATTCCTACCCCTCACCCCCAACCCAGCTTTCTAATCACATCACCAACTTTTTGATTCAAGAGCTCTCTGGAAATGCCCGGAAATAAACGTGTACATTGAGAGGGAAAAGTACTGCCAGTTCTTTTTTTTTTTAAACCTGCCGGTTCTCTCCAATACTTGATAATGAGAGTTGATAGTGCACCCTTTTGTTTTTCCAGCTACCATAGAAATTTCTTGAGGTTTTGATTAAACGTTTGTCGATGCCTTGGTATGCTCATTTGGTTTGTTTTAATTATACGAGTAGGAATGGTTCGTGATTCTGTCACCGTTTTGTGCTATTGTTCGTATGCATAATAACCTTTATGAGAATGCGTCTAACTCGGTCGTCTTCGATGCTTTATTTATTTGTTGTTTCTTTAGAACTTTGCTTTCGTATCATCATTGTTCCTCTCACTTAAGGTTACTTTTCGAAGATATATGCATTGAAGAATGCAATGAGATTAATTCACTCTTGAAGAAGATCCTACTGATTTTAACACAAAGCCAGCTGAGGACTACACAAACGATGAACTGTTAAGTAGTGCTTATTTATTTTCCTTTAATGAAAAGTTTTTTGCGTTGCTGAGTCATAGCACTTATTCATTTCGTCACTAAGTAAATTTGAAATGGTCGTGAATTTTCTTTAATGATGTAGTTGTCGATAAGTGTAGTGAGTTATTCATAGCGTTATTTTTTTATTTATTCATCGAGCAGTTTATGAAACTTCATTGAATTGTCAATATTGACTCCCACGAAATGAAGACAGAGAAGATGCGTCACGATCAGATGATTGGTGTTAGGAAAATGATGCAACCTTAATGCTAGATAACTGGTTTCGTAGAAACGAAACGGTTGTAATGACGACTGCTTTCTGGATGTTTAAATCAGTTTTCATTCGCTTTTTCTAATGTTCATAAATTTTTCATGATTAATGGAATGGCTATAAAATTGCTCATGAAGACTGTGAAGATATTTCCATCTTTGATTTTCATCTACACTCAAAAATGTTGCTACTTTCTTAACTGTTAATTCTTTTCTCCGCGGTGATGAACTGTGTCACGAATATCGTTCTGAACAACCGCCGTTATCATTGAATCTCATGTGCACCAATGAATTTACATGTTTTCTTATAATTTCATGCCAAAGTACGCTTAGGATCAGAATGAATTTTCTCGCGCAGTGTTATTGACAAAACTCAGGCTTTAAATCTCCAGAGGTCATCTGTGTTCTAATACTTTTCCTCTGAGATGATTCTCTGGGGGTTAATTAGTGACTAATGGACCGAGATGATTGCCTCGGTGTGTGATCTTTCAAACAGGAATTGACATCATTTCACATGTTTCAATGTCATGAATTCTTTACCTTGCATTCATATGCGGAAGATAAGGGTAGCAATCTTACATTATTGGTTGCGCGCTATCAAAATTTTTGCCAATCGTAAAAGTTCTCTGATGTATGTGATATTGCGTATGGAGAGAATACATTTTACAGTCATTTTCACATGAAAATCGAGGAAAGTTTGTGCATTAAATACTTTTTATTAAATCTGCAAAAAAATTATGCATTTAGGAACTAGAAAAAAAATTTTTTTTCAATCATTTTAACTCACTAAAGCTCACTCAATTATGTTTCGATGTAACTAAAATGCTATGAAAGCGTACATAATTACCCTTCCACAATATAGTTTCTATGATATTTCCAATTGCGAATGGTTTCTATTCAGACATAACAAATATAGGCAAAATCGAATCGAACGGTTGATTTGAAGGTAAGTCGATGCGCCTCAACTATCATAAGTTGATCTCTTTTAAATTCGTTGAAATTCATACGCTTTCACCCTTCACAGGTTTGCTGCATCCGTGACTGTAACAACGGCAGTGTCGAAAGAAGAATGAAACGATCAAAAACTCAAATTTCTTATAATTTTCTGCAAAATTTTTTTCACTGATAAAATCCCCATCGGTGAATGACAAAAGCGGCAATTATTATGGTCACTAATATGTTCTTGCCGATGTTATTAAGATACATTACGGAAGCGTCTTCTCACTTCATATTTTTATTGTTTTTAAAATTTAGCAGCGTACTTCATCGCTTCAGTTTCCTTGTCCATTTTACGAACCGTCGTTTTGTTCTCTCTGACTTTGTAAAATGTGTTTTCCAATGACACTAATGAGCATCATTGCATTGCGAGGGTTTTCGAAATTGCAAGAGTTTGCATTTATTGTGAATTGTCGGAAATAAATTCTCAGTTGAACGAAAATTGTGAATAAATTTCGCAAAGTTTTGATTGAATCTGATGGAGGATTTTTTGATATTTGTAACGGTGAGGAGGGGAATTTCCAAGGTTGAAAACGTTTTTTTCTGAAGAAAATTCTGTCTGTTTGTGGAAATTGATTTATTTCTTATATATGTTGCTAAGGTTTCGTTAATTTTTTCACAGAGCTTCTCATATTTTCCTCATTTTCAAATTTCTGCGTCAATGTTTATAATGCTACTTATACAGCCAGTGAAAACTCGTAAGTTTCCAATGACTGCTATTTCTTTTGGTCATTTCTCTTATTTCGTTGTCTTTTCGCTAACGTAAAACATTTACTGCTCCGCCCCATCCACTTCCCCTCCCCCTTCCATCTATAAAATTTCACCAAAAAATATGAAATGGTATATACGTGCAATTTGGTAATAAAATAAGCAGAATAACAAGGGTTCCCAATCGTTGATTGACAAACGAATGAATGCTTGTTCCCTTTCACGAAGTTTTTTCACGATTTGCACTTGATTTCTGTATCACGTTCACGTAGAAACATTTCCCCCCAATTCAGCTGAGTTTCGGGGAATTACTTATAGCGTTTATGTTCTTTAGGATGGAGCAACTATAACACGCCATGCAGGCACTGGGAGCAGTGTAAACTTAAAATTTTTTAGTAGAAAAATCACTCGACGACGGAAGATTTTGGACACCTTCGGTGACTTTCCGGAGCAGAATTATTGAGCAGCGATTTTTAGCCCAATAGACTATACGCCAAAAAGTTTCCAGCATTGGAAACGCATACTCCGCATATGGCCTCTACAGCTTTCATGATTGTTTGATTTCCATTTCTTCGTAAGTGCTGGTTTAGTTCACTTTACTGCTTTCAAATAAACGTCATGTTTCCTTTTATTATGGTTAATTTGTTTTTATGTAAGGTGAGCTGATGTTGGCGTCGTTGTTTGAAGACGGCTACTTCCTTGACATGTATGCTGGATTTCTTCCTTACTTTTGGTATTCTTAAGTGCGATTTTTTTCGCTGCGCGTTATTCCTGATGGGCGTGCAGGCGAAAAAATTGCAGTTGCATGAAGCACGGGCACAGTCCACATGCAACACGATCATTCGATAAAGCAATGAGAGAATTCGAAAACTCATAGCTCATATCGTTTCGCATCCTCAAATACTGTCAATAAAAAGAGCGATCTAGGTCAGGATTTTCTCATGGGAAAGGACTGGCAGCCAAGGTCTTTGTGTAAGGAAGAACTGAAAGCCAGGATTTTGGCATAGGAAGAGACTGACAAGCAGCGTTTTTATATGGGAAAGGAATGAAAATTGAGAGAATGAGCGCTTGACAGGAGAGCATCGTATGAGCAAAATAATCGTTATCTTGAACTCTATAACAAAGCGCTCACTGAATGAGCCAACAACCGATCAAATGTTTAGTTTTCTGCATATGTGACAGCCATACACACTTCTTGAGCAGCATTTCTTGCAGTTCGAAAGGAGAACTTTGTTACCGTTTTTGTTGATACTTGCCTTAACAATTTCTTCATTGTTTTATTCCACTTTTTTTGTTTCTTGTGATAAGGAATTTCTGATACCGATTTCTCCATAATGGGAAGTTCATAAGCGACTATAGGATTTCTTTTTCTACTGGCTACTGTCGATTTGTCGTTATACATCTACTGACCTTCGGCTTATCAGCATGTAGTACTTGCTTGCAGTGTCATGAATATGTTTTATGCAATTTTTGTAGCTATATTGCAGCCAGTATTTGCCTGAGATGAGAATATGCACTTTATTTGCAACTATTTCCACTTATTTGGCTTATTTTTATTTTATAGTGATCTCAGCAAAGAAAAGCTTATTTTCTTATACTCAAATTAAAACATTGAGAAGGAAAGTAGCGAGAGTCGTTCTTTCTTTCAAGTTGCATCGTTGAATGGGGATATGTGTTGCTATGCATGAGCAATTGTATATTGGTTCAAAAAATGAATGAAAGGTCGTTCGTTGTTGATCGTCATGTCAAAATTATAATAATTACACATCACAACGAAACAACTGTTATAACTTAGTGCACCCTCAACTATAGCTCGCCTCATCCCTGATAGTGCAACAGTTGGGTTGGTTTTAATAGCCCCTTTTTAGGCGTTTGTGAAGTCCTTAGTCTGTGTCTGCAGCTGTTACTATTGCTTTAGCCCAATTTGATTTTGAGCCTGGGATTGAAAGAATATCCTTGCATAAGCTTGGCTTTCTTTAAGATATTGTCATGAACGACCGATACGTGATGGCGCAAAGCTGTTATCACCTGATCTGCAAGACACTTCGAGTTTTCCGACGACTTTTTCTTACGAATTTGTTTGTCGCATAGTCAGATCCGGGCTTTAATAGGACTTGGCCAACATATAAAACGTATTAGGTGAGATTTATTGCCACATAAAGGCGATATAAAGCTTGCAGGCAAATTTCGATTCGCTCTCACCGAGTATTTCATTCGGTACGTTTGAAATTTACGTGGATATTTTATTATAAAGGAAAGAAATATCGGCTACTTAACAACAACAAGTTGCCTTTTGCCATTTCTTATATGTTGCTTATGTTGCATTTAAAAGATGTGAAGGTTATTTCTCTTTTGGCTGTAACAAGTGCAATTATGAAGTGGTCGTTTGTGCATTTCGCGTTTTTCTTTTACGATCGTCTTTTATGGGAATCTTTCAATAGTATTTATGAAAAACTATCATTTTCAGAAAAGACTGTTTCCTATTCTCAAAATAAAACAATGTGAAAATTATAAGCAGCAATTTCAAATTCCCATTTAGATGTTTCCAGTTAAATTTTGAAAATCATTATGAGGAGTACGCGATGATACCTTTTATAGGAAACAGTGAAGCTGAAATGGAGATGAAGGTAGGTCGATATGTTTGCAAAACACAATAATTTCACTAATAATAAGTAGCTCATGAAGACATTTTCATGTACCATTTGCAGTCATCTCTAACACTTAAGTGAATAGTAATAACGCATCGTGTGCATATATCTACCAATATTAAAGGAGCAAAATTTGCAAAAATTTCTGTCATAGCGAACCAAGGCGCATATACATCCGTTAGTCTATTGCATCGTCACCTTTGAATATTTGCTAAGAAGTGAAATTTCCCTCCCCCGTAAAGCGTGAAGTTTATGTTCTTTTTATGAGTTTCCTTTAAGCCCGTTCGTCAATCAGTGACTGATATAATTTCTCTGCTTCCGATTATCCTAATTCTTCGTATTTTTGACTTCTTATACCATCTAAGAACCATCGCTGAACTTTTTCACACTTTTGAAGGATTCTATATTATGGGATTTGAAGGATTGTATACTTGCTTATTTTCAAAGTTATTGAATATATGAGTATATAGAAGCTTATTTACAGTCTTTTTCTTCACCTAAACTTGCAACAATAATTACTTATAGCACTCACGATTATTCACTTTTGCAAATGATACCTGACTTGCATTGTCGACGATGATGGATGTTGATATTTCTTCCGCGCTACATTGACGTGTTGCGAAAATTGCCCACTTGTTAGAAATTCTGAATGCCTTTATGACCTTGGGGAAATAAACTTCGTTTCTTCTGGATGCATATGCGACGCAGTCGTTGCATTATTATAGAGAATCTCACATTGAGGTAATTGTGTTGAATTTGCGAGTTAAGTTGGTGGTTCTTAACTCTGAAGTTCGAAAATCCCTATGAACACTTACCATCATTTATTAACACGATTTCGGGTTGCTTTATTGTGACCTATTGTGGACGGCCAGCATTTGTTGATGTTGTTGCGCTATTTTGGGGTTGCTTATGTTTCACTGCTGTCGCAGCACTATTATATGAGACGATTTATGAATCGGTAGACAATAGAAACAGAAATCGGTCAGGACAAAATAACAGAGGTTTCATATTGCTGGATGGCGCCACAATTCGAAGCACCGCTACTTATAACAAATATGCTGGTCTTGATGAAAATAATGTTAAATTCTTCTTGGATGCTCGGTAATAATGCTTGCAAGGCATGAATTCTCAACAAGAGTATCATTAATCATGGGATTTCTAAAACACCGACCAAGGATTCTCCTTGCGAGAACGTTGATAAGACCTGTGGTATTGGGCAGTATGGTGGTATATATATCAGAGTTCTGCCAGTTGACCAGCTACGCCATTTTCAGAGCACGTATATGCCGACAAGGAGTTTGTTGTGCTTGTGGTCATTTCGTGTTAAAGTGACGCGAGTAGACCCGCGTTTATATGGCCGTTTTCTTTGAAATGATCGCATAGCGAGGGCAATGTATACCATCGTTTTGTTGTGCTCTCCTCGTCTTATGTAGACCGTCCTTGAAGGAGTATCGTTGAAAGTCAATGAATGTTGTTCACATCTACATATCAGCCGTACCGCCTTCGGTTCACTTTAAAAAATTTCATCGTCTTGAGTATATTACAATTGAACTTCATCGATGCGCTTTTTTTCATCGGAATTCAATCTGCAAGTGTTTTTTGTCATTTACAGAGTAATGTATGCTAGCAGATTTTTTCCATTAGAAAAATAAGTTTTTTCGCATTTTCTTAGCTCTCGGAAATCATTTTAATGTAATTTTGTTTCAAGTTTATTTCAGTCCATTCTTCATAGTAATAGGACTTTCGATTACCAATCGAATTTTCCCTTATATTTGTTTGTATTTATTATTGAAGTATCATTAGTTGATCATTGACTTGTTGCAGTGTCCAATGAAGTGTTGAATGGTTGTAATTCGGCTCAAAATCATTTCTTTGTTCATATAATTCCTTCACCTATTCTATCCGGTTGAACTACCCTCTTCCACACCATAAAATATCACCAGAAATTAACATCAATAATACCTAACCAAAGAAGTCCTAAATTTCATGTTAAAATGTTTTTTTTCCACCCTATGCTTCGGTGAACTTTTTCCACCCTATGCTTCGGTGAACTTTTTCCTGGCACATATTTGTGTGCTATGTGTTGAAAAAGGTTTACTTACGAAGAAAAGTAGGAGATAGAGAGTTCTGCAATTCTATCTTATCCTCTCAGATTTTCCCTAATTAAGGAGGGGAATTGCGCATAGAAGCATGAAGTGATATATGATACGTTAGAATGTGAAACACAATTCAACATGGTTTAGCGGGATGAGTGAACTAATCCGTCCTAATTAACCACTCTCGCCGGTGCCATCGTTTCCGATGGAAAATATGCTGCGAACAACCCGAAATCTACGACTACTTGTGAAGTAACTCGAATATTTTCAACATTCACTCCTTATTCTTGATCAATCTTTATGCGCTTTTGCGTATTTGCTTTGCAATTGTTGCCTATGCGGGCATCTTGTTTGTGACTAGGTCTAGATGCATGTCTACTTGTGGGTCGAGTAGTCTCAGCTGGGTAACTCCTGGAAATGGAGCTGTGAAATTTGGTAGGTATGATGTACACGTGCAGTGATCGCTCTCCTATCCTTTACTACATTTTGATCTATGAATTTCGCGATAGAGTCTAGGTATATAAAAAGCCGAAAAATGAACATTAATTTAATGCCATTCAGATTTTTACGCAAATCAGATATTGCAGTGATTGAAATTAGATATGAATGCAGTTTTTTACGTATTTTATTCTTCGTTGATAAAAAATTGAAAAGTTTGGTCGGAAAGTGTTGACCGACCAGGTGGGCATAATACTTTTGGCCTATGCGAAATATTAACATCTGATTGTTATTATCATCAAATGAATTCGACAATGAATTTCATATTTCATAACAAGTGTGATCATCAATGAATGGTAGCCAAATTCGACATCCTGCTTATAAATCGAATCGACCAGATATTCCTTATGACGACGGTTAAATATGAAACTTGCCAAAAAGAGGCTACTATTCAGTTAAGAGTTTGTCAGCGCTAAACGCCTATCTGATATTTTCTACGTTAGATTTAAGCTATAGTTGTACCTACACGTCTTTAAGGTATCAACTATCTGTCATTCAAAGTGTTGAGTAGGCTGATCGGCAATTCAAGTTTCGGCTAGTCCACAAAGTCATCAGTGATTTCTAGAAGCTCAAGCTACATAAGTTTCTCTCAACCTTCTCACGAGTGCACTTTCGGTTGTATTCAGTGGGCGAGAAGCAATGTGAATATGTATTTTTTTGTAATTGTCTTAAGGCTGAATGTGCTTATGTCTTATTTCTTTTGGTCTCCTCTTTGAGGTGTACTGCTGAATGTCTATGATCGTTCATTTGTTTTTGAGGAATCGCTTACATTAAAACTTCTAAAAGCACTACTATGTTAACAACAAATGAAAGGAAACAATTTTTCCGAAATTCTTAAGTATTGTTTGTTTGTGGTGTTGGTTAGTGTTTCCTACGAGTCGTTTGAGAGGACCCTCAACGGCTGTCTTGAAATATATGAGTAGTGCTTAAAGATATATGAGTGGTGTACATCAACGATGCCCATTTTTTACTTCGTTTATTCGACGCATTCGCTTTTCATTTTTCGCATATATTTTAAATAAAAACTTTTCATAGTGGCGAAGTCACTTTTTGTTGATATTTAGTGAAATTCCTGTTTCTGATAGGTTTTGAAACGTTATTGACAGAAGTTTATTTTATAGGGAATGAGCGAAAATATATTTTCTATGTTAATATTCTCTCATCTTACGATAATGAGTACTGTCATTTGAGGCGCCTTTTTGTGCATTTACTATGTTCAGTTGATGCTGTTGATATTTGTGATGCGAAATGTTATAACCAAAAAACCTATGATTTCATTCATTATAATGAAAGTTTGCAGATTTTTGCAACGATTGGGTGATAAGCTTTTATGAGTAGAACGCAATGCTGAATTAGTTCAGAAAAAAAATCTGCAAAAAATATTTTCATGGGTTTTAATCATAAATAAAAAAAATTTTTTTTTTGAAAATTTTTCATTTTGGCAATAATCTATTAGCTGAGCTATATTTATTATTGTCGCAAGGCAAACAATCTCTCAGTAAAAAGGAAGAAGTAAAGGAAGGGCTCGTTTACTGATGATATCTCATCTATTTCACTTAGAAAAGAATTCTTTAAGAGAAGAAATTATAATGGAATTTAGTGCGAAAATTGAAAAATATTATCGAGAAAATCTAGCAAAAAGCTGTTTTTTTTTTCTTACGTTTTGTGAAGTGATTTGTTGGATTGGTCACACTCAAGGTTGTGTATTGTTCATCTCATTTGCTAATGAAAGTTGTTTGCTCATCGTGCAAACAGTTCCCTTTCACATTACTTTTCTTCTTGCTTTTTTTTCAAAATTTTCTCTTCTCAACTAAATTCTCTTCCTCGTTGTCCGAATGTTCATTCCTACATTCGCATAGAACTGAATTTTTAAATTTTTTCTCTATCCACAGATCTCTATTTAGAATTTTTGGGCTCAGTCTTTTTTCTTGAAATCACAATTTTTTACTCTTAATTAATCGCAGAAAAAATATATAAATATTTCTTTTTGTTTCCTTTTCGGGCATTATTTTCACATTTTAATCTCAATTTTTTCTGTGCTAAGGTTTTCCCAGAGTTTTTTTCCGAAATTTATATTTATATCCAACAGATTTCAAGCTTGTTCACTTCTCAAAAATTTGAATGATTTTGATACGCTACAATATGTTTATAATATCGTCGAAAAAAGGCGTTAGTTTCGTTTGATCGTCTGCATGGTGATTGTGCTTGTTCAGTGCACATGCTGTGATATGTGCTTAGATTGAGTTCAAAGTGTAACGAAGCAGAAATGAAATATTGCATCGAATAGATGTAGTTGTACTTATTACCCTTGGATCGGCTTGAAATCGCATCACTTATTATAGATGAAGTGCAAAATTTTGTGCAGAAGTCACATCAGTATGTAGTTCAAGGACTCAAAATTTCCAATTAAATTACTCTAGTGCCTCTTCCACAATTCGCTAGGGACGGGACAGGGGCGATTGAGGAGACGGAACTGCCTTTGGCCAGATCCACTGTTCGATCAAGGCTGTGGTCCCAAATGTTCTCCATTCCTTGCTTTCCGCCCGGCTACATCGATGGGCATGAACATATATTTCATGTGGTTAGTTGCTTGTTTCTAAACAGTAACGCCGCTATCGATTGATGCCGATATAAATAAGTTCAACAATTTTTCAACGCTTTCAACAAGTATTTTTTGCTTCAACTCGAACTATCGATTTATTTCTGCAGCAGTTCGAAGCAATGTTTATCTAATTGCTCGGTCGGATGTTTAGAGATTTTCTAAACACTCTCCTCGGCAATAACATATATAGCTGAGTGATTCATTTCTAATTATGTATCCATTTCAATGTGTTCTACTTATTTCGTCACATTTGTTGTTCATTATGTGTATACGTTGTGTTCAATCTACGCCACAACTTTTACATCCCAAGGAATGCACTTCTCATATTTCTGTAGAGTGCTGCATATTTGAAAGTATTTGCAAAGTTCTTCTTTTAAAAAAGAGTACATATTAAAAGAAATTGTGATTGAAAAGAATGTCAGAAAATACTCTCCAGTTCCTGTCTATAGTATATATTCATGGGGTATATGCAAATATCGCTATATACGTCATATATGTAATATTTTCCCCGGTAGCACTTTCTTCTGTTAATTGCACATTGCATTTTTGCATATTGGGTGCAGTGGCGAACTTGCCTTGAAGGTCTTTTAGCACTAAAAAATATAAGTTTTACACGTGTTCACATTTTCCTGCAACTTAGGCCTATACGCTATGAAATGTCTTGCTTATCGCCAATTAAGCCGAATTGAAAGGTCATCGAATCTATACTCTTAAAGGTCAATAATGTGTGCTTTCTACAAAGGTCAATAACCCTTTACAGCGCTTAAATTGTGGAGCAGTTACCTCAGTTTATCTAATATGAAGGCATTGTAAACGCCTTTATTATCAGAAAGCGAAGAAAATGCGAATGGAATTTCTTAAATCTTTTATTTGCATTATATGTGGATAAATTTACTTTATAGTTTGTTTCTTAACCTATTTACAAATTTCACACTACTTCATACTGTCTCGCTATTTCCTTCAATTATAATTTTATCTTGCCTTCATCTTGCCAATCTGTTTGATTTGTGGATATCATCCGGGCAAAAACATATGCGTCGATGCAGTTAACAGGCTGTGGTTACTAAGAATCAAAAAAAATATTCAAAAGGCGGAGAGGATTGGACTCGAAATTGGTTGCTTGATTTGTAACATAGAATCCTTTGAAACGAATTTGCACCAGTGCTACTCGAGTTCATAGCCTCTCTTTGAGAGATTCTCGTGTAGAGGAATATTGGTGCTCATTGCTTCACGGTTGCATTAAAACTTATTACAATGTTTTTAGTAGTTATTACAATGTTTTTAGTAGTTTCTGGTAGGACAATTCCCAGTCAGGGGTCCATATAAAGTAATTTCACTTCGCCGAGGACGAATTTAAGAGCGATTTGAAGTAAAGAGAGGAACATGAGAACGCTGTGGGCAGTGGAGACCTCCATAAAAAGTGGATGAGAACATGGCCGAGGAAAGGCATCACCTAGGAACGGTGTAGCGTGAGAAGATAATGGCTATGGAGAAAGTGAGGTTGATGTTGACATGCTGAGGGAACCTTTTGTTTCAAGTATTATGTGATCGAGAGTAATATAATCACTGAGTTAGCTATGAGCAAGAGTAGGAAAGCAATTGAGCTGAATCAAAAGTGCGGCGGAACCTAAAGAAAAAGCAAAGTGGCGGAATTCCGGTATCACGTTACTTTGCACTCCTATGCAAGATTTTTTATTCTGCAATTCGTCTATTGCAAATTCGTTATAATGCTTTGAGTGAATGTACGCATAACCATAGAATGTTGTTTCAATTGGCGATTTGTGATATTTTGAAGAGAGGAATAGTTTTGCGGATTTCCTAAGGAACCAGATCTTCCCAACGCTTTTTTTTTGTTTGCCTCATAGAACGTTTTCTTTTTTCTCAATTAAAATATTCTATCTTTCGGTGGGACACTTTCCTAACTTTGTCATTTGTACTTACAAAAATATATATCAATTTTTTACAGCTGTATACATACAAATTTTAGCCGAAATTGATTTCAACAAGAAATTCCATAAAAGCATTTCGAATGATGCGTTATAATTTTGTTCATTGGGAATCACTTATGAACAAAAAAAAATTGTTGCAAATGCAAATATTTTCCATTAAGAGAATTCGCACATTCATTGACCATTGATGGGTTGACTTTTCATCGTTTTGAATGGATAAATTTATTTATTTTTATTGATTTCAATAAACAGAGCATTCGTTAGGAACTCATGTCTCTTCATATCGCTTCCGCATGCTCTGATCCAATGCCTCTCTGATCCACTTGGTTCCTGTGGTCTTTAGGTGGCCTCTCTTTCTTGCAGGTCGGTCGCGTAAAGGTTAGGGGTTAGGCTCGTCTCCTGCCCATCGGATGCTGACGAACCGATTCACCGTCGTTCCTCCTATGACGGTCGGGACTTGTTCCGTCACACTTGTCCCGATGAGGGTATTGGACGGGGCGGCTCGGCTGAGCGGAGCCAACAACTATGGTCGGAGCTTACAACCGACCGCGCAGTAGACAAGGCAAAACGATGAATGGTCGATACAATATTCATTTAGCAGTTGTCACAATATTTTAATGACCGAAGTGTTACCTAAATGCAGACTTTCTTAGTCACTTCTTAGTAGCTTACAAAGCGTAACGTTCACCATAAGAGCGTAACGGTTTTTTCGTTTAACTACTCAAAGAATGCCATGAAGCTGCTATTTTTGTTCCATTTAACAAGCGATACTTTCGTTATATTCTTTATCTGTTTAAACCATAAGTTTTGAACGTTTTTTTTTTCAAAATCACTTTCTCGAATTCTAAGCCATGAGCATTCTAGAATACAAATCAACTCCTTGAATTCAAAAATTATAGGCTGCGAAGGAGAATATTAAATTTGAGAGTGCAGTGAACCTGAAGGAGAGAGAATAAGTTCAAAGGAAATTGTTGGAGGTATGTTAGAGAAAAGAGCAATCAATACTTCACATTGACATATCTTTGCTTCATCAAGCTTTATCGGTGAACAATACGACTCGTTGAAATGTTCTCCGAATTGAGGATTTTTTCATCAATTTTCCACGAAAATAGCTGCCGTTCGTATATTTGGAGCATTGAGTTTAACGACAGGCGTATTTGAATTTCGTGCATTTCTTATGAGTTCACAAATGTGAAAATATAGAAGATTGCGCGATAAGTGCGCTGAATTTCTCTCACTCAACTAAATAACCCTCATTCATTTGTGTGTTCACATCGATAAAAGTCAGAATTTTTCGTTGTTGATTCTTCGCAATATTTTACTCGTTTTCTATCGTACTTCTAGCTTGTTTTCTTTTTTCCAGAAGGTCGTCTTTTGGGATTCAAATTTACGTTATATTTGATTTTCGATATATTTTTTTCTTCGTAAATGCACTTTTCGCTATTTCGGCATCATATTTGAGCATAACTAGTTATTCCATTACTAAAGGCACTCACCCAAATGTAGTCATTTGATGCAAATCGAGAGAATTTCTGATGTTTTCGTATTCCTTCGTAAATAAGAATTCCTGTGTCGAGTCTCCACTTGTCATTCTTTCGTTTCGGCATTTTCAATATCGCTTCAAAAATACCCCTATAGCTGCGTTCTTTTTGTTCTTTCTTTTATCGTAATCACTGCCTTAATAGCCCTTGTCTCGTAATTTTTTCTTTGTCTTGAAGTAAAGTCGTTATTCAGCGTTAATCATCGTAATTATATTGTAACCTACAATAATGCATGACCGCAATTCCTCGATGACCAATCTACTCTACTATAATATTCTCATCTGCTTTGTCCATTCGTTTTGTTCTATGGAAGAAATCACTTGCTATTATGCCAGTAACTAAGAAGACTTTTCTGGATAAAATATATATGAATAATGGCCAAAAATGAATTCCTCTTTGACTAAACTTAGTAATCATCTCGTTGAATATGTTGGCTTATTGCATGTTAGAATTGCTCTTTCCAATAAGCATCAAATGAAGTTTTGAGTGGCGAATACCTCAAAGAATGGCAATAAATGAGGATTTCGTGCTGATTTAGTTATGCGTAACCACTATTTGCGTGATGCTTCACATTTTCAAACATTTCTCGAATAAACTTCAGTGATATGAAAATCACTATCCCGAATATCGTCGATTTTTTTACGGCATAAATCGATAGGATCAATGTTTCAAAATTGTTTTTTTTAACAATTACATTGAAAACAATTTTTATAATATCCTGAAACAAGAAGTATTTAACAAAGAGATGATTACAGTAAAAGAATTTTATTTGAAGAATCTGCACTCGAAAAGAACACTTGCTAAAATCTAAGAATGTTATGAGAGCATCTAAAGATGGTTGTTGACCTTCACGCATCATGAGCACAATTCCTCGTCGTATTTGAGGTCGTCCTTATTCGATGAGTCGATAGAGGCGCTCTCATATTGACCATATAGCGCTTATTTTTATATTTTTATTTTTCTATATTTATATTCGTTTTAGATGATTTGTTGAGCGTTAAATTTAATGAGTCGAATCATTTTTAATATTGCCGTATCAATTGCAGATATGTAAAAGTGCTATAAAAAGATCCAAATAGCATCGAGTTTATTTATTTGCAATTCGTAACGAACGATTATTCTTTTCCGAGAGGTTTCTTGTTTCGCGTAGTGCTTCAACAACGCATCATGTGGCCGTTCTACTCGTTTATTGTTTTATTAAGTAAGTTTTCGCAATTGTTTTTCTTCGTTTTTCAAATGCCAAACAATTAGTGTCATATTTCAAGTTTTATTGATAGTGAAAATGCCGACAGGAACATTCTCAAAAGATTGTGAAATCATAAAAACTCTATCAGATATGACTGTGATCGCTTTTCTCTCCTCCTCTCCCCATCCCTTCTCCTTCCCACCAAAAAAAAACTGGTTAAATTCTATTAGATTTCAGATTGTTCAAGACTGAAAAAGAGCTATGTTTCGCTAAGAAAAAAAGAACATTCATCAAGCTTAAAACTGAACTTAATATTTGTCTCATTAAAACAAAAAAGATGCTGATCAAGTAACTATTGCCTAAAATAAAGATACATAAAAATTTATAGTTAGTTATATATTCGTTTATTGATAATATGCTAAATATTTCCATACTCTATCCTAAAATTCAATCCTAAAATTGTGCATATATTACCATCAATAATCATTTTGATGATAATTTGCCGCAAACTAAAAAAAACCGCAATTTTTTTTTTCTTCAAAAATTGGCGCGTATTCTTATATAAACAAAGGGGAAAATAAATTCATTTTTGGATGGAATGTGGTAATGCGACATTCCTCATTTCAATTCACCCAAATTGATCAATTTTTGGGTATTTATACTTTGCGCGCTAATTTTGTTTTCACTTTAAATTATTGTTCAAAAATCAGATCTTCCCGTTTACTGTAGAATTCGTATTTTAACTGCACAAATATTCAATCTTTGATCAACATTTTATGCGAGAACTTTCTTTCATTATAAACACATCTAAGCAAAATTATAGAAAACTTCAACGAAATTTTATGATCATTTCTAAAATAGATTCTACTAGTGAAGATTGATCGCAAATCAATCATTACTACTAGCGAATAAAATTCTAAATTCTATTTTCTCATTCATACAGTTTTATTTTCTCTTTGGCCAGCTCAAGTTTTTTGAGTTCGCAATATTTTTGGATCAAATAATTGCACTATGTAAATAGCTGTTTCAGTTAAAACTTCAGTTATTAAGCATTGAGTTCCTTTTCCTTCTAATTGCTTCATTATTATTCTCTGAGTATGTGATATCTTGCAAACAGTTCTCTGAAGTGTGCTTTATGTTGAATTCTTAACCTTGTTTCTTTGTCACCAAAGAAATATTTAGGTGTTTCGTTGCCTGTAAGGACACAGCAAGATGCGCATTTCGCTGATCCACTGGCAGGACGAATGTCATGGGTCATTGATGAGAATGCGCTTCCATGGACCGGTGCATACCATTTTCTTGCGTAAGTCAACATTCTTTTTTCATGAATTATTCAGATATACGACCATTTCCTCATATAGCAAGCGTATTCTCTGCTGCTTGAAATACATCACTTAAATCTAAAAAATAATGCTGCGAATTATGCGTTCTTGGCAAATATTTTTCTCTTTTACTCTTAGTAGATATCACCTGAGGAATACAGATCTGTCAATCATCTCCATATCTGTGCATTGATATCATGTAGTACAGCCTAAGGGAGTGAGGGAAAGTAGGTTTTCAAAAGCCGAATGATGAATTCGCAAAGGAGTTTATTGGGTCTTCAAGCTTATCCGCGAGAATCGTGACGAAAAGGTCGAAGGATTGCATTCATTGGGATCATTGATAGCAGTCAAGTCCACACAACATTCTACTCTACCGCATGCGCCTATATTTATTTGTTCAGGGAAGTGATGAGATTGGCTGCTCAGGTAATGAGCTGAAAACGCGCATATCGCACCATTGTCTCTGCTAGTGCGTTTCTCGCTTTGTCTCTTTCCAGTTATTAGGGTTACGACGCATGTATCGTTCTGATTGCAGTTCCACGTCAGCACAGTCGACAGTGTTATTAACAGTGGTGGACAGCTCGAATGGTAATCACCTGGGAGAGTGCACTTCCTCATTGCATGGTGAGCACCATCGTTGAATATACTGTCGCATATTTAGAATGTTTCGCGCACGTCTTATGGGTTCATTCTAAAGTGCATAAGAGTGGAAGGCAAACTCAAAGATGCTGAGTAACGCTTTATGGCAGTCTTCTTAATAGTGTTTTATAACAAAAAATGTTTCATAACAGTTCCATGAAAACTGCTGTCATTTGGCTCAAGCATTTTTGAAGAGATTTCAGTAACGATAACGTAGAAGCTCCGACTGGTTTTAGACTAACATTTATTAAGCCTATTAAAACTCATTGTTAAATCTCATAACAAATGTTGGATCTAGCAAAAATGTGCATTATTTCACTAATTTCTCTGTGACCTCTCATGCCGTGCTTTGTAGATATCATGCTTATCGTATTAATAACGTTTTTCCATGTTCTGTTTAGTATATTTTTCGGCTCGTTGAAATTAACTTCGATTGAACTATTATAGGCTTAGGCAATTAGCAAAAGCATGGCACAAGATTACCTAACTTATGATTACCTGGACTTCCGAAATTTCTTTTCCGGGAATGCTCACCGATATCGCTGTAATTCCTCCTCAACTCACCATGTACGATCATGCAGAAACGGCAGCGTAAAGTTGACGAGGTGAGGGTCTGTAGATGGGTCATTGCATGTTCATATCGAGTAAATACGAAGGTTGTTATTATTGCGGGAACTCGATGGAAATGTGCACTTGCTTTCAGGCACTAATTGGCAACGTTTTTTCTGGACGTTGTCTGAGGATGCCCTTCTGTGCAATGTTTCCGGTTCCGTAGTGTCGAAAGTGCGCTTTCCACCTGCGGATCATCCACGGACATTTTCTGTGCGCATCCTCGCTGGTAAACACTCAAATTCAAATTATATTTCTTTTGTTGTCTCTTGCCAAAATAACCATGTTTATGTCATCGTCGCCGCATAGCCCATTCCTTCGCAGCAATTACGAATAGCAATTCAAAAATCAACGATCGTTGAGGGATTCATATTTTCAATGACTCAAACATTACTATATCATATGATTTATTGTTGTGTTACATTGCAGTTCCATTCAACAAACGCTCACTATGTCATAAAATTTTAGCTGTAGTCTAACAGCTAAAACACTTAGGCAATATTCCGAGCATAAGGAGACAAGCTGTATGCTTTGTTTCTGCCGAATTTTGAACGATTCAATGAATTGCCTCTTGGCGGCACTTATTCGTCGACTTTCTGGCCTTTTATCGATGGATATAGTTCAATTTAGTTTCGAAGCAAAATAATTTCGATACCTTCTTTCCACTGCTCACGGGGAGAGTACTGCCGCGGGAGTTTTTGGAGGAAACTGGAGGTTTCAATGCCTTTGTTAGACACATCAACTAAAAGTTAGGAGATCAACTTAGTCACTGTTTAACGCATTGCCCTTTTTGTCCAAGCCATACTGTCTTCGTTGTTGGGTTTTTTTCTAACTGCTTCCTCCTCACCTGCCCTCTCCATCCTGGCATTTTTGCATGAGGTTTCTTAAAATGATCTACGTACACCAAGAAATGCATTCCACAGACTTCATAGCGAGTAGAATTGATGAATCGCCTTCTCCTTTATGGACGGAAGTATATGTCAAACAAAAAACTCAAAAATTACAAAATATTCGAAAAAAAGCGAAGGAATTAAAACTCAGACAAGAGAGCAATGCATTACGTTGTTCATATTCGCCACCTTCCCATCACATTCATCATAGAGCTTTTAAGTTCACAAGTTTGACAAACGGACTGAAACTTCTGATTTCCAAAATTTTAGGATTTAGATGTCAAGGTTGTTAATAAATAACGTTCATTCTGCAAATTAAGCTGTTTGCATTTCTCGCTCGGATAGCTCTTCTTTTCGACAGCTCCCTAAGCATCATAAGCAGTGAGCCGGCATTAGGCCCCATAAGTGTGCTTCGATCTGAAATTTCAGTTGTTTTTTTTTTCAGCACTAGCATAAAATTGAAAATTGTCATCGAAGTTCCTTCTAGTGATATCCTCATCGAAAGGGCAAGTTCAGGGACTTTGTCTGCTCAAGTACCTATACGTTTCCGATCTGTCTGCTCAAGCACCCATACATTTCCGACCGGCGTTAATAGTAGGTACTATGATGGCCTTCAATCGAACCAGTTTGTTGGAGCTGATAGCACGATAAGTATCGACAACTCGTTTCGATCGATTCTAAAAATATTTAATACAGCGCTAATTTATAAGTTTTTATCTAATATTAGTTGATAAAATGGACCACCAAATAGTATGTCAACACATAATGTTTTCTGTGTATTCGAATACTATAGGAGAAGTCAACATTTGCAGGTCGGGGACCGCGATGTTTCCGTGATTTGATTGTTCAAAACGAACGTCTAACGGGATGTCCGCCGATGTTGAGGCGGAATCTCTATCAGCAAGTTGCATTCGAATGCGGCTGTGATGCAACAAATACTGCCGATACTGAGAGTTTCCTGCAGTTGCGTACAGGTTTCTAGATTTTATTTGTGCTTCTATGAATTGTTCAGTACATAGAATTGTTGTCGATAGTAGGTAGTCGAATAATTATAATTCAACGTTTTCTTCTATAATTTAGCGCCGACGTTTTGAATGCTCACTGTAGTTGATGTGATATAGAATGCCAGTGAATGCTAGTGAAAATGTAAAGCTGTCGTCAAAATTAGCTAAAAATAATAGTGATTATGCAGACAATAGTCCATGCCGGAATTTGTCGAACCTTGAAGGTCTACATGTCGCGAATTCACCGTTCAACCGATTCTCAGATGCTTTCTCCTACTAGATTCCCATGCCCAGTTTGTGCCATTATTGCATCGTAGTGGATCAATTGGAAGCGTTTGTTAGTATATTAGCGTTTTTCACTACCAAAAGCACGTTTCCTAACGGGGACATTACGTAAACATTAAATGCGAAAATAACAATTGGATTAACCTTCCCAACGACGTCAATTTGTTTATTTTTGCTAATTTTCAAAGATCTGGCCGATAAGTAGCCCTTATAAACACATAAAATCATAAATCGTAATGTTGATGACCATTTAGAAGTGCTTTACTTTCGCAGAAAAGATTTATAGCTAAGAGCATTAGTGAAACTGACAGAAGATTTCAAAAATAATACGAACAATTTTTATCTATTCTCATTTCTTCTTCCTTTGTTGATGATTACAAGTCATACTCAAGTTGTCCTACAATATAATAGGGCTATCTCCGGCGTAGATTGTCAGTAGGAAGCGTATCACGACGTTATTAAAAACTCATCGCAAAACCACTGAAAAACTCGAAACAGTCTATGGAGAACTAGAAGTTTGCGGAAGCAGCCAAAATAAGAACAGTTCATGCAACAAGAAGAAAGTCAGAAAACCCAAAAAAAAACAAACTATCTTTTTTTTTTATTTCGATAAATCTCAAAGTGCTCAAAAAGGCTTACTAAATGAAAATTGGCGATTATAGAGATAATCAGTGAATATATTCAGTGAAAAATCCAAGAATGTGCTTTCTACTCTCTAAAGCTAATTATCAAAAAAGCGCAGTCCACATCTGCTATTGATGATTGCCATGGTATGGGAGTAAGAAAAAAATCATATGTTTTATTGCAAAGTAATTTAACCAATGCGAGAATGCGAATATGTGTGAGAAATTTCCGATGAGAAAGGTTTCATAGTAACGGTCTCACGAGGAATGATTCTATAGCATCTGCAGTTTTCATTGCACTCATGTGAATAGGTTAGAAGAAGAACCATACTCGAAGAAAAAAACCTGTATACGTGAATGATGGACTATTGTTGGGTGAAATATTCGAGACATGAAAGTAGCATTCATAAAGGACAAAAACAAATTGTTGCCTTTGGACGAGATCGCAGATGCAATTTAATTTGCAAGAACAAGCAGTTGTAAGCAAATATGATGCCTTGCAATAGCTTCTGGCGCCGAACTAGATCTTCTGCGCAGAAATATTCGAAATGCAAATCATATTTCACACAAAAATTTCTCGATTTATTATCGCTGAAATTTTGATTTTCGGAATATATTCGCTCAAAAACATTGTGGAACTCTCCGAAACAATTATAGTGGTTAACGGTAATCGAAGCAGTGTTGTCAGAAAAAACTGTGAAAGTCATTATTGAGGGTTTAGATATATCAAAGACAAGAGAAAGAAAACATTGTATCAAGGGCGAGGAAAAAGAAAATTTAGTAGCTGCCAGCGATGAAAGAAGGAAATTCTTTCTTAAATCGATCATTATTACAATAAGAATATTATATAATTCAGAAAATTCCACGATATGTGCAGGTTTCAACGAAGAATGGAACGGCAAAATGTGAACTGAATGGGACAAAATAGTTCAAAAAATGTGCGTCGTTCGCTTGAAAATCGAGCTAATGCGTATCTCAACAATTCGCTAACCCTTCCAATCTATGTAGAATCGACTCCGTCGATAAAGTCTTTCCGTACTTGTGAATAGCCTATAAAAAAGATCGACATAAAAACAAAACTATCGTCTGTTTATGGCCACATATCCGTCGTAATCAAACGTCTTAGCTCTATGCTAGCGGTCCGTTTTAAGAAGATGTCCCAAAATTTTGTATTGCTGTGTGGCATGCGGGCTATGCCTGTCACGTTTAGTAAACCTATTCAACTATAACTTCATCGTTCAAAGCAACTGGGCTGTTATGTATTAATTTGGTTTTCAGTGCAACTGTATTAAGGCTGTAAAACGTAATAATCTTTCAGACGCACCAACAACTCCTACAACAACGATTGGTGTCGTGTTTCCTTTATTCCAACTGACACATCCTTCAACGACTCTGAACACATTTCCGAATTGGACGTTCTCAACGCAGAATCCTTTCTTTCCCCTCTCAGGGATCGACAACTTCCCATCAACGACAAGTCATAGTCATATGGATTTGGAGACACATCCAACCACAGAGCGATTTCGAATAGAAACAATTCTTGCCGGAAGGGCATCATTACCTGATCAATCGCAGTCATTTGTGACGCCATCGATGCAGTCTACAACAATGCGCACATTAAGCACCCAACCGTGTGCTGAAGTGGAATGTCTCAACAATGGCACATGTGTTCTTGGCCCTGATGGACAGGTTCGCTTATTTCCAATCATTAATGAACATCATTTAGATAAGTAGAAAGATCTTTTGTTACCCAGGCAGCATGCAATAGCCGAGTGTTTCCTAAATGCTATATATGATTTTTTTGTTTCATTCATTGATGTTGATGAGCCGTCAACTTTATACCCATTTGAGTTTAGCTATCATACCTTTTTTTCATTATTTAGTGACGGTGATAATTAACTCTTTCCACGGTTTTATTCTGTGTCATAGCACTTGAATATCGAAAGTTCTTTAAAAAGGAGTTTCCCGAATGCGCTTCCTCTAACTTGTCCGTTAGATCGAGGGCAGATACTCGTGGTTTTCTTAATTCCATGCATCTTAATCTGTGTGAGAGCGGCTGTGGCTTGGTTTTTTTGACCACCCAAGACATCTGAATGTGCGCTGAATGCGGCTTGGACCAAAGATCTGCCCTTTCTGACACTAGATTTCCGCATCACAAACTTCGATTCGAATTTCTATTGAGGTGTAAGGCCCTCTACTGAAACATAAGAAAGGTATGTCGGAGCGACTTGCGATCTGTTGGAGATAGTGTAGGTTTCCTTATAAAATTTTCAGCATCTCATGGGTTCGCTGCGTGCTCAGTTTCAGCCAACATTTGAATTGTAGTTAACTTGCTAATTACAGTATTTCAAGCTTATCAAAGTTTCGAGCCATACATTAATATTTGTTCACTTGCTGGAGGTAGAGAGTGACACCCTCAGAAATTAGTGACATCGCGCATTCTAGGATTCACTAAGAATGCGCCCCATTGCTAACGTGCGTTGTTAATCATCCAACAAATGGGCACAAAAATACATTTGAATGTGCGCTGAAAATCCTCCTCATTTAAACGGCGTCTAATTGATACGAGGATATCTAAAATTGATGCTAAACGTTTAGGCAAGTTGCTTATGCTTGGAAGGCTTCAATGGAGCGCGTTGTGAATTCAATATATGCGCGACGATGCCATGTATGAACGGTGGCATATGTCATGTTTCGGGTACTGAGGCAAGCTGCGAATGCCCTCCACGTTTCACTGGTGTTCTCTGTGAGCAGGTAGGAATTTATTTCCAATTCTATATTATTTCTATTTCACTTAATAAATAGGTTGAATTAACTAAGCGACAGCCGTATGATATGTAATGATCAAATTTCATCGATAAATTCAGTCAATTTGAATACTGACTACGTGAATGTGTTAAATGGTCACTTCGGCATCACTTAAATGACTTTGTTTGGGGTTTCAATACGAGACGTTGAGTCTGCTATGCGAGGAATTTGCGAATCGAATGGCGTTTCTTAAATGGGGAATAAACAAACAGCAAATGGTGATTGCTCGTGATTTTCTTTGGTAGTTAACACCACATTCACGGCTCCTTCAGAACTAAACAAATAGATATAAATTTTTTGTTCCATTTCTTTAATTATCGTTTTTGTTTTGTTTTTTATTTTCGTTGATCTAATCTCAAAAACAACAAACGTTATGTCGCCTTGTTTATCAACCTCCTCCTCTCCCTGAGCTCATACTCTGATGTGCTTCTACTTGAAGGTCTGACGGGTTTTTTATTGTCATACGGGTTTATTGTCTATTTAACATCGGTTATGAATGAATTAACGCAACGAAATTCGATTAAACATCTTTCCGTTGAAATGCTGTCATTTCAGAAGACTTGTAGCTCTGTCTCCCCTTCTCTTCTCTCTTGTAGATCCATCTCCCCTCCTCTCCACTATGTTCCATCCTTTTCGTTGAAAAGAAAATTTTTATTATGCAGAGATGTGATCTTTATGTGGGGGGAGGGGTGAAGAAGAAGAGGGGAATTGAGGGGCAGGGTGGTACTCGTTATAAAATGATTAGTTTTCACCTTGCGTTTCGAAGTAAATATTTGCAGTAGTTGAGTTATGGGGATTCGAACGTTTTGAAGATATGTTATGAGTTGGACGCATTCATTCAATATTTTGGCATCTTATATAAATAACTTGATATTCATATTGCACATACACATACCCATTCAGCATACGATTACAGTCATGTAAATCTCCTTATATTACAGTCAAGAGAGCATTCAACGGCGAATAGTATGTGCAACGTTTTCAGTAATTGCTTACATCATTAGAGAGTTGTACTAAATGTATGGAAACCATCAGCTTTGATTGAAGACAAACAGAAGAAACAAAGATCAAAACGTTTTTGCAGTTTTGCAATGGAATATTTTTTCGGAGAAAACAGATGAGAGGTGGGGGGGGGGGGAATAGAGAGAGAGAAAGGGCAGCTTTTGAATCTTTTCATTGATGGATTTACGGCTATTAGATCTTGAAGAGACGAAGACGAAGATACTGACCTTCGAAAACATTGCCTCTGAGGCTCGATTAAATGGGGTAATTTCTTTCAGTGACCGTTAATATCAGGTAGCGTTTTTCATTATGGATGAAGTTAAGTGATATCTTCGGTATGCTGTTTCTTTAGCTTCCGTGAGCGTTTCAAACTACATATGTTTATGGCGTTTACGGTATACGCGAATTGGGAACTGTATTTCATGATTATATGATTAAGTGTAGTGCACTTAGAATATGCAAATTTCATTACTAATGTGACAGAACATAACTGAGATGTGAGACTAATAAATATTAACGATAGAGTCAAAACTTGTTTCTTGAGGCGATTTGCGATCCAATTTGCGAGAATGGAGGATCATGCGAATTCGTCAACGAATCCGCTGTATGTCAATGCTTGCCTGGTACAATTGGCATCAACTGTAATCTCATCGATGTTTGTGCTCAGTAAGCGTTTTGTCGCTTGATATTTTAGGCTTTTGCATTGGTGTAAGACTT
The DNA here is from genome assembly GCA_037389465.1 of Baylisascaris procyonis. Lineage (NCBI taxonomy): Eukaryota > Metazoa > Nematoda > Chromadorea > Rhabditida > Ascarididae > Baylisascaris > Baylisascaris procyonis. The sequence continues at coordinate 280,507 of JAZARR010000231.1, read as the reverse complement.
GGAAATCTTGATTATTAGAAAGCGAAAATCATATTATTCTGTCCGTATGGCAGACCATATGGAAACAAGCGAAGCCCGGAGGTTGGAGGCATGACGTATATATATATATATATATATATATATATATATATATATATATATAAAATACTTTCTACTTAGGTTCCATGATGTGCAATGTTGCAGCGTGTTATAATACGCAACATTTAACAGCTCCAATAAGCAATATGAAATTCATTTATGTATTTCATGGCGATATGGACAAAGTTAATGGAGAGCACTTTATGAGCGCTAATGATAATTAAGAATGTTAATGCTTCAGCAGGGTTTTTTAATTGCATTATCAATTTAATATGTCAAATTCAGGCCATCAACATGTGCAGTTTTTGGTGCTCGTGCCCGATGCCGAATTGACCCTCAGAATTTCGCCTTGATATCGCCGATTGTTGTCAATGCGTCATACACTTGTGAATGTCCAGACGAGAATGACCGTAAGATGTTGCTGTATATTATGAAGAATATGTTTTCCATAGACACATAGGAATGAGTCAAGCCAATTCAACAACTTTATTTCTTTTCGAGCACTCAAATAATTGACATTTCGATATGACTGCTGAGAGTGATGTTCACTTACTTGTTTTCAAATGAATAGTCGAACATCACTGCTACTTGGATTTCAATGCGCCCATTTCCGGGTTTCATTTCTGTATTGTAATGGATGTACCATCATACGGTCTGTGATGTAACATAAATATGCATTTTGAAATGGACTCCCAAGCTGCTTAGTTTCAGTCAATTTGAATCAGTTCATTCAGGTCACTTCATTCAAGTCCGATGTCATAGTTAGCCAATGATCAGACAGTGGACCAACTTTAGCTTGCTGCTGGTGTTTTTGCAAACAGAGATAGGCGATGAGTTGTCATATTCATAAAATGCACAGTTCGTAGGTTTTATCGCCTGAGCTTATAAGCATGAGAATCCGAGCATATTAGTATCATTTAGGATGGGTGAATTGTCTCGAGCTAGCTATGAGGACAGCATATTCGCCACCGACTGTTGTGCATCAACTTACAACAGCGTCCAGCATCACTCAACAGCCATCTGCTCCCAATGAAAAAGGCGTCGATTTCGCTAGCATCATACCAGAAACGCAATGGTTCAACATTATTAGCCAAAATAGCTCGTTGTTGAACAAATCGGAAACTGAACAACACAGCACTTCGGGGGAAATGCCTTTTCCATGGCCGACTTCACTGCACCCATCGCTTTCAGGCTTTTCTACTCCATCTGTTAAGTAAGTGATGCTTATATTGTCCTTGCTCTTATTTATCTATACATCCATAGATAGCCATCTTCCTATATTCATGCATACATTTGTGATTGGAATTGGGGGCACGTGGAACTTTTTGGAAGATTAAATGCATCGTGAACATTGAATAAGCTAGACTGTTTTCGAATACTCCATTCCCTAATTCCCATGGGGAATCTGTCGGAATGTAGTACCCATTCTGTATTCTTAAGAAAGTATTGTATTTTGCATGCATACAGTATTGGTGCGAGACCATCATTTTCACATATACATCCTTTTAGGCCGACAAATGAAGAGACTACTGAGCAGAAGAGCACGGAAGAGTCTTCTCAGACATCTGTGCTCATGACGGAAGCACCAGAGAGCATGACCGGTTTTCCATCGAGTACAGTGAGTGCATCAACAACTACGAGTTCGATTGCTGATCTGTTTGCATCATCGAGTTTTGTTCATTCCATCATCGCCACCAATAATTCTAATGTCAGTATTCCGGCATTTCCTCCTTTCTCTTCGTTTACGATACCAACGAGAGAAAGTACCGTCGTGGATGTGGAGAGTGCGGCTACGTTTAGTTCACCGATGCCACACGCACCTACGTCACAAACAACGGTCACCGGCACCGATTCAGTAACGCATTTCTCTGGCCTGCCGTGGTCTCCATTCGAACATGCCACGGGAGCAGGTATAGAGGAGTCGACGCGTACCACTGAATCACCATCTGAGATACCTAGCGTCATAACATCTGAAACTGCGATCACCGATGAGGAGTCCACTGAAAGTGTTCATTCGCAAGAGACGCAGATGCAGCTCACTACACTACAACAACCCGAGCTGCAAACAACCACACAGTCGGGATTGGTGAGCAATGCAATTGCTTTGTGAGGTTCTCTAAACAGATGTATTACCTTATAATGAGTCATTAGTCGTCTGGATTCACTCGATGCGCTTCAGATTTTGTCCCTAACTGATTCAGGATGAGACCTAAGGTGTCATGAACTTCAGTCGAAAAACTGAGACTGCACTGCTTTCTGGTCCCTTTCTCAGTTTTTAGTCATGCAACCTATCTGGACATGTGCTCTGATACTTTAATTTATTAAGAGTAATAGTCTGTCGTGGCATTTCGCAGCGTGACCTGAATCTATTGTTCAGATGCCACAATTGGCTTGATGACCCTTGGAGGGGATGTATAGGGCACTTATTTGCACGCACATCTTGAGAAAGTGTCTTTCCTTTCCGTAATATCCTCTTCTAGTTTCGAATTCGTTTTCCTGCTTGAAAGGACTCGCATGGATACGATTCCTTTTCCGTGTCTCAGATTCCTGCTCCATCTTTTCTCGCTTTATTTGGGAGATTTGAGAGTGGAGAACGAGCATGGATATGAATTATTTACATAAACTAAGTTCTTGAAAGTTGTTGCAGGAAGAGGAAACGCAAGGGCAAGGCGCTGATGGCTGGCAACCTGTAACACCCTCTCATGTTCCCGAGACACAAACTGAGGTACCTGAAATAAGTCTGCAGGGAAGTGGAGCCGGTGAAGAAGTAGTCACTTCGGAGGTGCACAGGTATCCCATCGTTGAACCAACCGTGGCATCTTCAACAGATGGATCCGTCGAAAAGGGCGCGAGCCCGAATGAAGCTTCTGACGACACTTCTAAAGGATCGAGCACATCTTGGATTGTCGCCTTGGTCGTCGCTATAGGTAAGCATTCCTCCCTTACAATGTGCTAGTAGGGATTAGGAATTTCGGTTACTTCTTACGTCTATTCTGCCACACACCTCTCCCTTCAAACTGTCTTCGAACTGCAAAGTACTGCACTTCTTACCTCGGTTTTTTTTCTTCACGGTTCTCCAGCAATATTGTTTTCTACAGCAGCATATCGCCAGTGTCTACGAACAGCCGCTTGGAGAATAAATGCACTTTAAGATTCAGCGAGATGTTCCAGATTCGGTGTAGTTTTTCAGTTAGAAACTCATATCATATGTGAGCCTAACGGTTCATTTGCCGGTAAATGTGGAGTGACAGATTATATAAGGCTGGTTATTTGTGGTGCTCCTTCCCATCGTCTATATTTTACTTCACGAGCATACATGCAGCTAGCTGCGAATATGAACGAGCCTTATTTTAGGAAATCTTGAAACGCGTTCACTTTTTCTGTGTGAATTATAGACGCCGATCGATTTTATGCTTTTAAAGGGTTTTTTTTCCTTCCGAAAGCACATATGGCAACCTCACATCTCTGCGTATACCTGCCCGTCCGATAGCTTCATCTGATGAAATATTAATAATAAGGTTATTCGTAGATTAATCTACATGGATCAAATTCTATAGGAATTTTTAAAACATAAAGTAATATGAAGTTAGCTAATCACTGTCATTCACTAGTTGGTCGGATGTAACGAAGAATTTTTTTTTTTTTTAATTTTTGTTGAGCGAATTCGCAAACGATAGTAATGTTTTCTAAGAAAATTGCATCATAGATGTTTGTTATGATTCTCAGCCATCAGATAGCGGATTGATGTATTCAGCTGAAAAATGGAAGTACATGTTATATGAACCATTATTGACAGCCTTTCGAATTACTTCGACTTCCTTATCGGTGAAAAGCATTTGTGGATTATCAAAAAATTATCGTTATTTCCGTTTGCATTAGAAAGCTGTGTACATCAATTTCATGGAATATGTTTGTTCCATTAGTGATTTGTTTAAATAATGCGATGAAAAGATAGCACTTTGATGCAATCGTATTTTTGGATGAATGACGTCAGTTGATCACATTGTTTATGAGAAAAGTGTTATCGATGAATGTGTTTAGAAATTGGAAATTGTTTTGATAGCTTTAAGAGGCCATTTATAAGAAAGTGTAAACTTCCGCAATTCTTTTAACAGCTAAACTGTTTATCGTAAAAAAAAATGTGGTACATCGACGTTTGTTTATGATGATCGTTCGAAGATATGAAAACCTCTTTTTTTTTCTTTTATAGGATTTTTTGAATTTGCATTTGCAAAATTTAAAATGACAAAATAGTTTCTCTATATATTGTTTCTGCATATCAGTTAGAAAATCGTTGAAATTTGAAGCTACGATATTTGATGTGTTTAATTTACGTCACAAATATATTTGTGCGTGTCAAATTTTCAATTGATCCATTCACTCAGAAATAAGTTAGATAGAGTAATGAGGTGCATGCAAATTTACACCTAATTTACATAAATTTTGTTGCATTATAAATAATCTACGAGAATAAGAGGTGAAGCATACCGAAGTGTTTTACACTCATGTATTCACATTTGCGAGGCTAATCGTCACTGATTGGTAAAATGCTCAACTGCAAGAGGCGTATGGATTTAGAGACATTTTTAAATGAGCACAATGCCTTTTAACGATAATGGATCGAACTGATTTCAAATATCCACAACCCATCGAGCAGATTACGGCCACCGTTTTCATCCTCTATCTTTATTCATCCTTTAACTATCACACTGAGCATGCATAGAAAACAATATCGCTACATTGCGCACAGCAAATACTATTTCCCTCATATCACATAAAAGGAATCTTTTATATAATATTGACCGGTGCGATCGAATCTTCTGAAATGCAAATAAATGAAGTGCGAATCATTAAGGCGCATAAAACATATAAATGGCGATAAAATTGTAAGAAAACATGTTGGAAGAAGAGTGAGGAGGGGGAGCGTAATTAAAAGGGGATAAAAGTTGAACCGAGCGGGAATAGTGGGCATCAAAAATTTAGATGTTTAATTTTCTTGTAGAACTCGTTCAGGGTAGAATAGATGCTTGATTAGGTGATATACTGCTAACGATCTTTTTTTATACAGTGGGACGAAAATCTGGGCTATGAAAATCGGGGATGGGTCTCTGTAAATGAGTTCCAAATGATGAGGCTTAGTGATGCTCTAGATTCATTAAGGAAAAGCGCCTTAAGCGTTGAAAATTTCAATGTTCAATTCTTTTTTTTTTCAAAATTTACAAAATTTTCGATTCTTCTCAAACTTCCTCATCATAGGACAGCAGTATATGGCTGGGGCTCTTCATATGTAAGAGGAGTGAATACTCATAGTCGTTCCAACTGCTAGAATTTGTTCCTTAGAGGGTATGAAATATTTCGAAACATACTTGTGAGTGAATTTCTACTCCTAACAAATTAAAAAATCAAAACAGATTTGATGATAATGCAGTTTTGAGGAATAGGAACTGAAACTTAGGTAATATTATCGTGCATAAGAGCGATTCAATTATCGTTTAGCATGCAGTAAATCAGTTATCACGAAAACAATATAGTCGTCATGACATTCACCATATGAACAGCACCCATAGAACTTATCCTCCGAATTCCAGCTAACATCTTAGGACTTAATGCGCTTTCAAAAGTTTATCAAAAGCGCATTTTGATCAATTATATATGTCTATATGCCTATGTTTGAAGAAGCTTGTGTAACTGTGATCCTCCCAGGCCCAACTCGGTTTCTTTTCGTTACTCTGCTTTGAACTGGCTGGATTTTGCAAATGCATCAAATTTCCTTAAACAAATTTTTGAGTGGTCAGTCATATATTATCAAATTTTAAGCGGCCAGTCACTTAGCGATCTTTTAGCCTACCGTTGCGTTAGCGTTGTGGGATTTCACGCGATAATGTGTTTATTATATATATATATATATATATATATATATATATATATATATATATATATATATATATATGTATATATATATATATATGCAAATCTTTTTGCATCTTTTTCACTTCATCAATTTATTCTGAATTATAGTGAATAAATTTCTTTAAAATTCAATCTGTGAAGTATCGATTTTCTCGTTTATTTTTATTATCGAACAATTTCAGAATTCAGCAATAATATTTCGCTTTCTAATTGCGATATTTATTTTATTTTATTCAACGGTCCTATTCCCATAAATTTCATAAATCATTTTCCACATTCCTACAACAGATTTACCGGAATTTTTCTTCAAATAAAAACATCGGATTTTTATCAACTTCAGATTACTGCACATTTTTTCTTCCGCTCACGTTATGTTCTTTATTTTGCGCATTGTTTTCATGCCTACTTGATTGGCTATTAAATTATCTCTTAACGGAAGCTAATGGAAAATTGTCATTGATATCATTAGAAAATGCTGACAATAAAACATTAGCAATAATAGCAGAAAGAGAAGCGACGTTGAGCGAAATAGCCGTCATTATACGCTCTGTTACGTCTTGTTCCTTGTTTATTCAATTGAGTGAAGGTGGAGCTTTTAGAACTTTGCAGCCTTATGTTTAGCTATTCCTGATTATTTGAAGTGATTCCATTGTTATTAGTATATATGCAATTAAAGATAATAATCTTGGTTAGCTGCTCTGTTCACAAAGGTTAGGTTTGTGAAGGCGTTTATACCCGCAAGTGAGGAAAAAGATAACTTAATTAACTAGAGCGTCATCGAGATTTTGATTTTAGAAACTTGGAATTTCGATAATTTTTCGATCCTTTCTGCAATTTTTGGCAATTTGTTTCCATTTATCGTAGAGATATAAAGAGAAGAGGACAGGCAGAGAGCTTAAATGTATGGTGATCCTCTAATGCTTGATGAGAATACTGACAAAGGAAGTCTAAAAATGAAACTCAAATCTAACGTAGCATCACGGACGTATAATGAAATAAATAATGGAACTATGGAGAGGATACGGCGGGAGGAATTTGCGGTTTCAGTTTCTGAAAAACGTTCGATGTAGGCTTTAATGTGTATAGCTTCTTCGTATGTGATAGGTGATACCGTTTTCTTTAATTCTTACTAATTTTCTATGCAATTTTAGTACTATTACTGCTGGTTGGGGCTGCGGCATTATTCGTTCTGAGATATGTACGGCGGAGTCGAAAGCTTCATGGTAAGTACAATCCCGCAAGAGAGGAGAATGTACTTGCGAATTCCTATTCGATGCCGATGACCACAGTTACCAAGGAGGAGCGACTCATTTAAGGCGCACCATTATTCAGTTCTTTTCTTTTTTATTCAGCCGGTGATGACATGTACAATACTGAGATTGTTTAATGACCCGTATATTGCTCTAATTCTACAATGAATCATTTTTATTAGTGTTATTTTTATTTTACTTTTGAAACATATATTTTAAATTTATCTAAAAAAATCATCGGTATGAAATTCGAAATAGTTTTTCGCAATAGCAATCCACTCAGTAATTTTGCTTTCAATGAAGCCTTCATTTTCTTAGATATTATATCTTAGCCTTCATAGATATTAAATGACGAGAGAAATAATTTTTTGAAAGTCAATATACGGTTCATTTCCTTCTCACGATTATAGACAGCTATTCTCGTTATTGTTGACTGCTTCCGTTGAACTTTTAAAATGGAATATTGCATCTCATCAACACCTCAATATTGTATTCATCGAAGAGAAAAAATTCCACCAATAATTTGCATCACTGAATGGAATTGTCATTCACTGAACTCGATAATTCAATAAAACCACGTTTTCTTTTATAAATTTTATATTTCATCCATTTCAATAGAACAAACATCAACAAATATCGATCGATACACAGTTTAACAAATCGTATGCGAATCGACGATATTCATATTGTACGATAGTGAATGAATAGGCAATTTAAAAAAAAAAAAAAGAATTGAAGCGGTATATATGTATTCCAAATGAGATGCAAATCGGATATGCAAATAAGGGAAAAGGGCGTTGATGCATATTGCAGTGATGTCGAACAATAGCATCGAGAATGCCTTCTTTGACGCGCCGATCCCTAATGCTCGGCATTCGTTATTTGCCTTCCTATTGTGCTCTAATGGGGCCTTTGTTTGTTCGCCTCACAAAACTATTGACTTATTATAAAGCTGCATAGTCGATTGCAAATTATGCTCAATATTGTCCACTTGCTATTTATGTTTGCTGTTTTGCCTGATTTTTTATCATCCTATGTCATGCTTTTAGCCACTTAAAGGCTTGACATTTGCGCCTTAATTAATCGTTCCTCGAACCATTCGAGAACTATAGTTTGCGGCACAATAAATCCAAGCAATAAGTGTCAACTTTGCATTTATATTTCTTTATCGTTTTTTCTTTTTTTTTTGTGCTGTTCGATGCCTTTAAAGCATATTGTATGCATTTTCTGCCTTAACTTGACTTTGTTGCATTGTGTTGTTGTATTTGTCTGCAGATGTTGTTTTTGAATGGAAATGTTTCATAGTAATGATTTATATATGATCAGCATTTTCTTTTTGTTGCTATTCATATCACATAGAAATTTTTGAGTATATCTACTGTAACCTCACATTTGCCTGGATAGTCAATTCAAGCGCAAGTTTTCCTAGCATCAACAAAATCGTTAGCTGTCCAATTTTTCGAATTTAAAATCTATTTAATGAATTTGAGTGCTCATAAACCAACATGATTTATAGTGTAACAATGTGGAAACAGCGCTATTATCATCAAACAGTAAAATACATAAATTCTTGTCGTACCTACGTTATAGCTGAATGACTTATTTCCATAATTGCTTGCCGAATTAACTTGATTTCCCATTTCGTGGATTGAAAATAATTCCTAGCTAAGAGGAAATTATGAGCATTAATCTATCTAGCTATTCAGGATAATGTGAGTATTGATCCGTTTAAGCGAGAGTGTAGAATTCCCTTCTGGATATTGTTTAAAAGAATCTTTGAAAGTATCAGCGGCTTTTAAGCAAAAGATTTGAAATGCGGACGTTTAGAAAAAAAAATCTTGAAGGAAATTTCCCTCAACAAGGGAAATATTATATTTACGAGGAAATCTGATTTTTCACCTGCGGTTTAATTTTATTTTTCACTTTTTTCAAAATTGACTGTTTCCACTCTAGAACTTCTCATTTGCCATGCTCGTCCTCATTCTCGAATAAATTAATCTCTGTCCTGTCGCTCCCCCTCTCCCTCCCCCCTACCATCTCCTCAGAATCCCTAAATACGCAAATGATTGTGATATTCGTTTTGTTAATTGATGAAGTTAGCTGGAAATATGGAGTTCTTTCGTTCCTCGAGCAACTACGCATGCGCGTTTTTTTGTGAATCACATTAAGCAATAAAATTCCATCTATTGGTTTTTTTTTTTGGAGAAAGAGCAACTTTCATTAGCTGAATCGTTAGGAAAGAGCAAATAATTGCAACCGATTATGATGTCATCTGAAGAATGAATTGAGAAATTTTATTGCTTTTTTCTTTCAAAATTTTTTGGTTGCTTGCTAATTTTTATTTATTTTATACTCTTGATATGAGTTAGCCGATGAGATAGTAAACATCTAGGAGGGGTGATTCTACAGTGATTTCCATTGAGACCAAACAACTGTATGATTCATTTCTTTTCACGAATTAACTCAATGGTAGCAGAGTTGATTTGATATAAAACATAAGCTTAAACTTCTGAGAAAAATTTTATTTTAGCGAAAATTTGAATTTCCTTTCTACGGAACGAACACCTATTTCGCCGACAATAGCTTCATTTATCAGTAATCATTTCTATTATTAAATTTTTTGCATAAATTTGATGATTTATTCATCGAGAAGCGTCAAAATATTTAACTATGATATATGACTAAGCGGAAGCGTGCTTAAAACAATATTAGTTGATTTTAAGCTTTGCTTCCGTGTTCTCTACCCAATATTTGACATCTGTTGAATGTACTGTGGAGCATATTGTTTGGAAGAGAAGTATATATCAACATTGTTGATGAGTGATATTGAATTTTCGATTTGTTAGTGAAGGTGCAAAAGCACTTATATTACTACATTGCTGTGGTGGCACCTCACTGAGTTGACTATATCAAAAATATCGGCTTTTATCCTCTTTTCTTATATTTGTATACATATTCTGTTGATAATATATATATACCATCTATATGCACAAATGGATATGTTCAGATATTTGCATTTTTACATTTTTGTGGATGATGCTTGCGTAAGGTTGTATATATTGATGAGGCAATTTTTATTCATATTCACCACAGAGAGATTCGATGAGAGAAGAAATTTGCATATGCAAATAGATTGCACTTTTTATGGTTGTCGTATAGGAAATTTCAAAGAATTATATCAACGGTTTAATGGATTGTTTCGCATTATTGGTACGTAAAGATGTTGTTCTCGGTTGGCGCATACATATCAGTCGCATAATAAATTTTCTATACTTTATATGTCTAATGTTTTTCATTGTTTTTCACTTTACATATATATATATATATATATATATATATATATATATATATATATATATATATATATATAAACACATAAGCTTTCCGGTGGTTATGAATCTTTTGGGACGTTTTGCGAGATGTGAATTGCCGAATGCTTTTCATGGAAATTAAAACTCCATCCACTTAGTCACTGCAAATGAAATATTATTCTCCATCAAAGAACCATCTAAGTAATGGAATCAAATGACTAATGCAATCAACAAAAACGGTCTTATTTGTTTTCTTCATCTACAATAAAATAAAACAAACCGTCAAATGGCAGCAATAATTTGAAAAAGAAAAGAAATATATATTTGAATGTATTTATACTGATAACAACAAAATTATCACCTGTTTACCGATGTATACATCAAATCCAACTTAAATTACCTTTTCTTTACATGCTTCTATGAATCTATTCAATCGTTCATTTTATATTCCTATTTCATGTTATCTTCGCTATAAAAAAAGAAATTATTCGATTTTCACTTATAAGTCCTAAAAAATTTTATTTCACTTCATCTTATTTATTGCCGTATTGTTTAATTTAATGAGGTGATATATTGTTGCGTATTGTCTATTAATTTGCAATGTATAAATACAAAAGAAAGAGATTTATATCAATAGTATATAGTCTGCATTATATATTTCATTCAAATACGATACGATTCGTCGTTGACATTTGTACTTAAATGTTGTGTTACCCATTCTTCATTAGTGAAATCTGCTTCATTTACTTAATGAACCTGAATAATTCTGGAAATATTTGCATATGGAATATTAATGCCTTAATTCATCGTTGATAGCAATCGGTGAATTATACAGATGTTTACTTTTTTTTCGTTTCGGCTGGTAATAAATAAAATTATAGGAGTAACGCAGCTGCAGGCCGCTCCTCTCAGATGATATTAAACAATGAAATTCATAGATCAGACTTGTTATTTGGCGATTTTGATCAACGATCTACATAATGACAGATGCGCATCAACGTATGCTTCTGGGAGTTTTAAATACTAGAACAGTAATTTAGGTTTTTCAAAATTGGCGCATATAGCATTTACGAATGGAATGGCACAAGTTCGCTAACTTTTATCGAGAAAAAAAAAATCGTTAGGTTTTAGAAAACAAACAGAGTTATTCGTATTTGGCAAAGTCACTTTTCAGGAAGATTCATGGGTTCCTCTGAGATTTTTAAGAGTGATTCTAGTATTAAGGGACGGTATAAAAACTGAGACTTTCATCGGGGATCCCTAACAACAGGATATACGTATTTTCCCTGAAGTGCCCGCGATGGAGTCTGCAAATAAGTATCGGGAATGAGCACCTCTAGTGGCATTTCGATATAAAAAAAAAGATTGAAGGAAATATGTGAGAAATTAAAGGGGGGGGGGGGTGTGACAGGGAAGTCAAATAAGCGCTGCCGGTAGAAACATTTTTGGGCAGATCGGTCATAATGCTTTTAAGCAATTGTTGAGCAATATCGAATGACGACCTAAATTAGCGGTACGAAAGCTTTTGTTTCTTTTTGAAAAGTAGATTTTTCTTACTTTCCTGAAGATACAGGGAGGGCAACGTTAACGATAAAACATCCTGAGCACCGCCAAATGTTGCAAACGTTAAAGCTGTGCAATAAGCATAATATATAGCCAACGAAGTGAAGTTGCCGACTAGCACATCTGTTGTTGACTTCTTTGCAATACCTGCACATCGAGTTCCCAATGCTCGCGATATTCACGTCATATTGCCGATCTTCATATCGCAATTCACTAAGAGAAGAGAGAGTGGGCTACTCTCTAATATTGTCATCCAACTAGATATTTTCGTTGAATTTAACAACTTCCACTTACTTATAAAATGTTTGCTTTTTGATGTTATCTGCAAAGAATAATCAAATGAAAAATAAAATTAGCTGATTTAGCGCTCTTTCGTTAAACTTCTTTGGCAAATTGACGAAATTTTTTGCAACTGTACGAGAAGTCAATGTTGGCAATTTGACTAATCCATCGGTGGGCACTTATCGTTTTCACGTCTATAACTGTTCGTCTCGACAGAAGTGCGATTGCAAAGGTCGCCAAGTAGGATTTTCCTATCCTAGCAATGGGTTGATATAAGAAGCCAAGTTGGAGGTAAGCAGCGTTTATCTGTTTAGTTTGTCCTCGATGTTTTCATATATAATTTCGTGTCACTTGTGAGCATAGGAAAATAGATGAAGCGAATTGTTTCGAATATTTCGTAGAAATACAGCAGAATAGAGATGCCTATATCTCTCTGTGCGTTAATGTTGAAATGAAAGATGCTCATTACTGGGAATGCGAAGATCACAATGAATGGGCAAATGTTTGGGTAGCTGTAATTTTGGGTGGCACATCATCGGTCTGCACTCTCTAAGCCACGTGTTGTTCATCTTAATATGTTTATTATTCGTGGCAATGGCGCGAAGCACATAACGATGTGGGTGATAAATAATTTTTTCTCCTTTAGGGCGTTATAAAAAGACGTGACGAGACGATGTTGGCCGTCGAATGAAGCCCTTTGAGCAGCTGTCTTTTTTATCGATACACAATCGTTCGGCTTACCGAATTTTTCTTTTCTTCAACAACGACTACAAGTGAAAGCACACATTCTTGTGTGGTATATTCGTTTGTGGAGTTTTCAACTCGCATCATTTTATGATGGGAGGGTATCGTCGCAAATATCGGCATGGATCAGAAAGGGCGGCTGTCGACGGTCAACAAGGCACCACCGAATCCATCGATACGACGTGCAACAACTCGGCATCTGATCAACGCGTCTTGCATTCTTCACAACGGTTAGTTCTGTTTATTTTAATGATAGTTTCATGTAAATGAACTAGCCATAAACTTTCTCTATATGCAGCGAAACTTGCTTTGGTTACGTTTTCGAGCGTATTCGATTCTTTATTTTCTATACGAATCAGACCTTCGCTCTCGGTTGCATCTCCCTTAAGGATTTGTATCTCCCGGTTGGCGTTGAAGAATGAGTCTTACTAATTCGCACCAGGAATTGTAGATTTGGCACTGACATTATTCTGTTCATTGATGATCCTAACGGGTTTCGAAGTTGCTCTCTTCCTTCATCGAGACCATATACGCAAGCAAACGACCACGCGGGAATTTCGCCTATATCCTATGAGAAGAAGAATAAGGAAAGCTAAACATCGATTTGCAATATCCACCAAATTTGAACTCAAAAACCTCATCCCACCAATTTTAGCTGACTCTGAACCATTCACAATTTAGGCTACCCCCAATCCTTGGGATAAAGCGGATAGGGAGGGGAAGTTTTTTGCTCATAGGTTTTTGCCAAATTTGAAAAAATTTTATTGTGAATTAACAATGTTGTTTCGTTTTTACTTCCTTGTGAGCAATTCGTTTCCTTATAATCTCTAAGCGGAAGATCCATCTTCTCTTTCTGTCCTACTCGTTGTATCCATACGAATGAACTAATCGTGTGTGCATCTCATTTTCTTCTTGCATATTATTCACTAGTATTGCCAGCCGTTTGAATTATGATCCAACATTAAATCGGCTTATGAAATGATCATGAATGCTCTAGTTTGTGTTATCTTTACAATGCATATGACGAGGGTATCGTCATTTAATTTCTTCTAAGTTGTTTATTAAACTATTGTTTCTGCAGTTCTCACAAAAAAAAAAGAAATAATGTTAGAATCGTTTCCACTCTCCTTTACCTTGCCTCTAGTTAAGAAAAAAAGGTGGGCACATTTCTTAACTTTACAAATTATATGAGGAGGCTATAGCAATCTTCGATGAGAGTAGTGTAGTGGTTTCGATGTCCCACTTTAATCAATCTTTATAATATTTCGTAGTGTGACTGAAAAAGAAGTTGAACGAATGAGAGCAGGAACGGCAATAGTTTCATGAACATAAATCGGTATGTTTGAGAACTCGTGCATAAAAATTTCTTCGTGGATTTGCATCAACTATATTGTCCATTCGTAGTTTAGAAGAGGAAAGCCAGAGGGATGGAGATGGAGAGGGAGGGTGAATGTGATTGAATTACGGCGTATCGAAGTGATGTCATTGCACACGAGTACATTGATAAACGCTTAAGCTAGTTTCTTCCTTCATAGGTTTTTCTGTTTAATTTGATGTACTCAAATAGCGAATAAACATACGTACGTTCATTGATTCATAGTTGCATCACTTTTATATAAATCGGCTTATTTATTCAAATGAAATTCGTATTGCGACGTGGATTATATGACTTTCGTATTGATATTCGTTTGCACTTATAACCTAAAAAGCATTTCGCCGCTTCTCAAAGAGTAACGCTCAATTAAAGTTTTCTAAAGTTTATAGAAATAAGGTCTTTAATAAAAAACATTATTACCTCATGTGTCAATGAGTCCTCTCTTTCACGAATATTTATGGTGTGAAATTTGTTTCCTATCTTCATTGTCTTTTTCAGACATCGTTTTTTAGGTCGTCTTATCTTTATTATTCTTCGTATAGATTTGATTCTAGCAATAATTTTTGATGAAATCCAGTAAATATGCAAATTATGATGTGCAAAAAATATGCAAATTTCAAAATTGAACAATTTTTTCGCAAAATGTGTCTAATTTTAAAAAATTTACATATATTTAGCACATATTCACATATATTCAGATTTTCAAGTTACATTCAACACATGTTTACATATCAAACTTAGCAAATTAAATTTGACATATATATATATATATATATATATATATATATATATATATATATATATATATATATATATATATTCGCATATAAATATTATCGAATTTGTTAATATTGACGTTGAATAGCCTTATAAACAAGCAGAGTAAAGGATTTTCGTAAATTTGAGAGTGAAATCCTTCATTTTCATCGTTTCATTTCGATTTGAAGTCAATCATTGCAGCAATCTTTAACAGATAGAAATGTTTTGAAGCGTGAGATTAACCTTTCATTCGTGTTATAAATTCCTATATTGAAGCACATTCAATAGTGGCTATAGTGCATTCGAATGAATGCAAATGGGGAATTCCACTCAAGAGCCGAATAGCACTAGGAAATCCTATTTCAATGGGTTCCGATCATCACCGCTAATGGAAGTGACATCATCACCAAAAAAATCTCCTAGTTGGATGCTTATATTTATTACTTTTGTATTAATATTGTTTTATCTTCAACAGTGATGATGCAATTTAAATAATAGTGATATTTTTTAAATATGCAAATATGCAGCCATTCTCCGAAGGAGAGTTCAGTTGGTTGGCATGGTCAGTTACATTTTCGATGAATGTTTTCACTTTCATCTTATACTTTATGAGATTTTAGGTTTTATGGGTTATAGGGAGGGAAATATAATCAGACTGCAATTGCGGAAGTTACTCTACTGTCGCGTTTTTCTTTATTTACATAGACAGATATCTTCCAATTTTCTTTATAATTAAAACGACTAGAAGCGACTGTTTGTGGTTTTTTTTTTTTGTTTGATATTTCTTCCTCTTATAACTGTTATTTTGAGCATTTTTATTTATATTAGTATCAATATAACTACAACATAACTTTTATTCTTTCAAGAATAAGAGAGAATCGAGTTAAGGATGAGCTTGTTGATGCTCAAAGAAACTCAACCTTTGACAAACCGGTTTTCTGGAGCGCCAGTCGGTGAAATTTGCTGATAGTCCGAACATCTCTAAGAATAGACCGAGACTCGTCTTAAAAGCCCTTGTTCTTTTAATAAAATTCTATCTTCATTTTCTTTTTTTTTTTTTTGCTGGAGTTGCATGTTTTATAATGCAATAGGCAAATTTTTCAACGATGTGCTATATAGGTTCTATTGTCGTTGCTCTCAACTTCCTTTTATTGATATAAATTATAAAAAAAAAAACGATTTAATATCACATATTAGTATGACGTTTCTATCAGGCTAAAGGGAATTGCTTTTGGCCTATCTTAACAGTGCTTGGATCCTCGATAGAAGCCAGCAAAGTGTTACTATGTGCATCTGTATATTTTTTAATATGAACGGAATGGACGAACTCTCATTGCAAGTACCCTCGTATGTATAGATGAAAACAATGAAAGTTGTTATGCATTGCTACTAATCATCCATTTGTTATTTACTTATGTACAATCGCTATAGGTGACATATACTCGACGACACCTCTTAACAAGTAGACGACGCTTTTTTCACCGATATCTTATTTTTTTAGGTCTTATCTGTGTTTGTTCAGCTCAGTTTCTTTTTTTCAGACAGTGATCATAGTTCAGTGTTTCTGAAGATCAATGCATAACATGAATATAAATCATCAGAAGTATAGAGATACGCACACACTGCCGCATTAAGACGAAGGAAAAAAAGTAATTCAATAAAATTTTATGAAATTTTAGGAAAATAAAAGAAATTTCGCTAATAAATTTATATAAGAGCACATGTTGTATTTTGTTACGAAAAATTCGTGTGCTTTTCTTAGCAATTGAATTGGCGAAAAGTTGGAGATTATTCACTCTAACTGCTTGTAAACAACGGGCAGTGAAGGGAAGGAAAAGCCCTGGGGGAGAGGGGGGGTTGGTTGATGGAAGCGAAGAGCTCGTATTCCTCTTGTTTTGGCCCTTATTGATCGCCTCTGTAAATATCAATATACATCTTTGCATAAATATGTAAGCGCTCGTACTATCCATTTTATTTGAAAGTTACATAGTGAAATGCGTAGTGTTTGAAGTTGTGTGCAGATCGTTCACTTTTTCCGACGCCTTTTATATTTTCATAAACATCAATCATCTTTTGTTTGCGATCACAATTACGAAATTGTTGTGTTTCGGCTATCGTAGTTAAGTGAATTACTTCGTGCATGATCGTTGCTGATATTTTAACTTCCTGGATGTTTTTCAGCATAATTTGTGCTAAGTTATTGCTCAATGTGACATTTTGCCACTCTTTACATTTATTTATAGATTTTATAAGGGATGATTTTATAATAACTTTACGTTCATAGGAGATAGGTAAAGCGCTTTATTATTATCACTCCAAGATGAAAGTTGGGAGGCTATTGATGATGTTGCCTCAATGATGTTCTTCCTGTTACATTCCCTCCCCCCCCCCCACCCTCCTCCCCCTCTTCCTCTCACCTCTTTCCCTCATAATCCCTGCTCCTAGCTTTCGCTGCGGGCTGCCCCAAAAAATGCAAATAAATGAAAATCAAAAGGCATCGAACGAGAGCATTCTGCGTGTTGGATGAAGCAGCGATCAGCCTGCAACATATAGTATAATCGACTATCAGTGGACGTGTTTGAGCATTCCATTAGGAGTTTGTTCTTTCTGTGTTTGCGGATTTCTTTAGCGGATTCGGAATCGGCGAACGTATCAACTTTCTTTGATACTATCTCATCCTATTTCCATTAATTCGTGATCGGCATTATATTTTAAAGGGAAATGGGGGAAACAACGAAAATGCTGCCAATCCCTTAATCGAATAGCGAATTGCTTAATAGTTATTGGCGGTGAGATGCGTGGAGTGTTGTTCGAAAATGAAAGATTTATGATTAAACTTTTTTCATTCTTCTTATCGAAACAACGATGTTAATTTTTCTCTTCCTTAGTTGAGTGAACGTAGTTTATATCCTCTATGGAAGGGTTTTACATTTAAATTCACAACTTTTTGAGTTGATTAAGCTTTATGATTAAAAATGCATCATTAAGATAAAAAAACAGAAGTATTTTTTCATTAAAAATATGGGAGTCATAAGAGTGGTGAGTTTGTTGTGTACTTTTTCTGAAGGAAGTATCGAAGTTCATAGCTTTGGAATACCTGGCTCACAAATATAGTAAGGATGGAGGGGTGAGGGGGGGGGGGGGGAGGAGGAATAGAGGATTTACTCTGTGATCGTCCTTTCTCTCGTTTTCAATATTGCGCTGAGTCTGAGTATCAATCAGACTAGTTAACTATATGGAGCTCGACCACTCCCACTTCCTAACGCCATCCCCACTCTCTCCTTCCATTTCCTTCGCTGCTCATCCAATGCCATTTCAGTTCTATTTTGTATGAGTTACCCCGTAACAAAGTTATTATTTGCACATGTTGTTTATTCCTCCGAGATTTAAGTTCTCTAAGGAAAGATGCAAATATTATTATTTGATCACCGCAGCGATAAGCTATTGCATGAGAGATGGCACCTCCTAATATAGGAAATCATTTCCACTATTCTCATCTTTCGACTTATCAGAATTAGGCATTATCACAAATGTTGCAATTTGCTCATTTTTTTAAATTGTTTTTTTCATAAAATTTAGTGGAATTTTCTTCATAATGTAATTTAGTTGACGTAATGAACACTTCTTCTAATTAACTAAGAATATCTTTTGATTTTGCATCGTTCCAATTCGAATTACTTTGAAGAATTTTCACAAAACTTGAGTTTTTAGCTTTTTGCACCGATTAATCGCCTTTCACACGTAATGTTCCGATTTTCACACTATAATAGGCCCGAATCTCTGCCCCTCCCTGTCTGTCTTGTGTTGGTTGACCTGTCTCTATCGGCTGCAATTCTTTATCTTATGACTGCAATTTTCTTGGCTTTTTTCTTGCTTACGACGTAAAGAGTCTGTTAGTGGCGTTGAAAGTAATGTAATGCATCACCGTGAAAATTTTACGCCACCAGGAAGAAAGGCTTTATGAATGATCTCATCTCCGCTGTCCATCTTTTAATTATCCCAGCTGATGTCTCATAGGTGGGATGGTTTCTGCTTCCTCACCGATTTTATTTCTATTCTAAAACGTTCATGTTCTATCTAGAAATCTCTAAAATCCTTGATAAACGTCGCTATTCTGGATGCTCTGCTTCATTATGCATCGTTTACAATAGTTTCCATCAGGCGTAACATTGTTCCAAGACCGATGTGAATGAAGAATAGTGCATTCAAGATTGCGACATTTACTGAGATCATGAAATTCCATGATCTCGAAAAGAACTTACTGATTAACGATTGGAGGACTATTGTTGAGATTGCTCCCGAATTTTTCTTCGCTGATTAACGTTGTCCCATTCCTTTTCTCTTTCCGCTTTCCGTTCACGAGGTTCTTCTTGATCGGATTAAAGTCGATCTTCATCAGATGGAAGGATGATTTTCTCCTGTATATTAGATCATTTGAGAAGTCGTGTCGCAGCAATAAAAGGTCATGCTAATGCACTAGGGATCATCCTAATGCAACAGAGGTCATGCTAAAGAGATAAGAATGTGATCAAAGTTTATCAAAAAATTCGTTTAAAATGTTCAATTGCTAAGTGAGAGGAACTGTTTTTCTTTAGAAATGTTTTGATGCGAATTCTAAAATGGCTTTAAGTATATTTTCATGTTTTATTTCCGGCAGTTCACATAAAATCGAGTAATGGTTGTTCACGAGTATTTTCTTAATTTAATTGATATTTAGCGTTTTTAAATTTAATTTCTTTATTCGATTATGGAGTATTGAAGAAGTCTAATTTATCTTGTTCTGAATGGCTATTGCCTATGATCAATTTGTTTGTATACACCGGTGGAAATTTTTGAAATTCGATTATGATGATATCACATGCTTACGTGCGCATGTCTGTGTCTGTCTGCTTGCTTGTCGGTGTTCGCCCATCCAACAGTTTCATTCTGAGAAGCACCAAAGCTAGAATGATATAATTTGATTGCTTAACAGGATCTGTACATCAGTTCATATCGATCCACGAGGAAAGTTTCAGACATTTTACGATGAAAGAAATTTTCATGCATTTTTGATCGGGTTCGTTTCCCATTTTAGATCACTTGGTTGACAAAATAACAAATCTTTTGCAGAAAGTTTGTTTAAGCGATCGGTTTAATTGGAAGGTAGAAGCGTCATTGTTTGTTCTTTGTTGGAAGTTGTGTGATGAGATGAGTGGAATCTAAAAAGCGCATATCGTGCCATTTAGGACTTTTTTATCATTCGAATAAAACAGCCGACGGTCTAGTTCATTTGAATTGAAGATGACATAAAATGTATTCACGTTGCGTCACATAATTTTGTTTATGGTCTTTATAAAGGGAAATCATGCAATTTGATTTTTATTTCCTCATAATCGTTGCTCATTGGATTGCGCTAAAAATATTTAAGTTACTTCAGTCGGACTTGTTAAAGCATATTTAGTGTGCCCATCTAGCATAGCTCGGTGAAAAATTCCGGATATAAGCCCAAGTCCCTCCTTCCGCCCTTTCCTCCTCCCCGCTCCCCATTTCTCTGCTGTGAGTTCGCGAAAATTTTCCGTTTGCGCTGTGGCTCTCTTCAATGCGTTGACTGGTCCCCGAAGGCGAAGTTTTATTATAATTCTACTTGCTTGATATTTCCTAATTCAACGAGAAGATGGCCCTAGTTACAGCTTACTATTTGATGAATTTTTGCGATTTTTTTGATGTTAAAGTTGTGAGTGTATATACAACTACAATGTGTGGTGTTGTACAAATAATTTTCAACATTTAATGGTATGAGGCATAAGCTAGAAGATATAGTGAAAGACTGGGGTAGAGGTGGTAGAACATTTGTTTAACGCGTAATGGTATAAGCTACAGGTCACAAGATGGGGTAGAAGTGGTGCAATGTGATATATTTGTTGTTTGTTTAACGGTGATCGTTCATTAAGCCTATGCCTTCAATCCATCAGCTATTGGTAGTTAGAAAGCGTTATAAAAAAGACTAGATTTTTTATCTTTAATATATTTTATTTAAATTGAAATCACTGTATTTTTATGTTTGTTTCTCTGATTTAATTCTTTCTGTAATTTTTCTCTTTCCCATCATAAGATTCCATCCAAATAAAATTATATTTGACTGGTAATATGAATATTTTTCACGCAGCAAAGTGATGCATTTAATTCGAAACTCGTTGCATAATTTCATCTCTATGATGTCGTCATGACATCATTCGATCGGAAACCTATTATAAAGCATAAAAGAGGAAACATTTGCAATATGTGAATGTGTTGGATGCTTCAATGAGACACAAGGGACAAGAGTGTCTTAATAATCTCAAGTGCTTCATAAGAATTTGTGCATGTTCGAGAGGCCTTTCAACCAATCAAAGGATGATGGCTCTCACTCTGATGTATAGAGGGGCGACACTTAACGACCAATCCCTCAATGTTGAGAGGTAAGGGGGGGGGGGGTTGCAAATGAAAGGCTGATATGTGTGTGTGGTGCGGATATGTGATGGCGAATGTGTGATGTATGACGTATTATGACGTCGTGAAGCGCATTCGAATGACGTATGCGTGAATGGTGGATCGACTCTCGCAGCTGGACACAGCTTGCTGAGGTTTATATGACAACCAGAGTTGACATCTATTTACAGTTGGTAGCGATGGCACAAGTTGCATACACCTGACTATTATGTGACAGTCAATCGAATAAAAATGGTATGCTTAAAAAGGTAGGCAATATTGACATATTGACAAGGTCGATCTAAATGCTTAGATATATCTTTCTTATGTTGGCAGATTGGATGAACAAGATAATTTAAGCAGTCAAGGGGATGCATATTTGAACGTAATTCAGAGTGTAATTGATTTTTTTTTCTGCGGAATTTCACATTAATATCTCTGTATACATATATGCAATAAAATTGTTATGGTTTGCTAATCGACATCTACATGAGGTAGGTAATGCTCTAAGCTGAACATTCGAATCGATTTTAAGTATTAGCAATTGTGGTTATGAAATGGGCGAGCAGCAGGATGCAATGCGATGAGATATGCGTAAAAATTGAACTTCAATTGAATGTCATTTGATATGAGAATGGGATGATGCAAATAGTGCCCAGTGGACACCTTGTGCAGGTTTCTTCCCCCCACTAAATGATGTTAGCCTTTGGCAAGGTCGTGCACATGTGTGTCTGTGTGTACTTGCCTGTATGTATGTCTTGTAGTTCCAGCTAGGAAGCTAGCGAAGCTAGAGTTATGAAACTGGATGGATGCATAATGTACATCCTACGATGGCCAGCTATAACATAAAAGTTGTTTTGATGTATCAGATTTGAAGAAAATCCAACCAGTTTAACGGTGCATAAAGGTTCGATCGTTTCCTTTTGATCTTCTAAAGTCGAGTTGCATTACATCTTTTAAGGAGGATTTTTGCGAGCGGTTATTGCTAACTATGATATGCAAGCATTATATTGCTCATTGATTTTTTTGTTAAGAGTTAGTAAATCTAGTTGCTCAGATGGGAGTAGTGCAAAGGCGCATTTCGTACCAACACCTCTGACATACCTCTGCGTTTCTTATATTTGATTTGTCGAATTGCATATGATCACATCAATTGAGTAAACAATTATTCCACACAGCTAGAAGTCGAACTGTTGCGTTAATTGAAACAAATAGCCAATAAAAATGGATGATGACCATTTTTGTGAACGTTATCGAAATCGTGATAACCTCTGAGATTATAAGGCGCAGTGAACAGAGGAAGGGAATGCAGTTCTAAAATCTTAAGCAGCAGTCGTGCTGTTAGATAGCTTATGATTTCTTTTACTCAACAAAGGCACGATCATTTAGCATAGGTCAACATCGATGAAATTGATATAACGGTAGGGGAGTAATTAAACTTTGTTGTTGTAAGCACTTCAAGTTTTCTCAATTGTTGTTACTCTAATCAAAATAAAAAAAAACAACATTAGTTTTAAGTAAATTTAGTGTTGTACTGTTTATTGGGAAGGTTGAGATAGTTGTTTTTGCTGACGTTTTTTGGCTAGAATTCCATATCCGTTATTTTGAGCCTAGGTGACATCTTAACCAATAGTAGTACACTATGGAAATCCAGCATACATTTCTTCGATTACCTCTTTCCTCTATATTTTTAAACTTGCAGTATAGCCCCCTCTATGTTATATAGTATGGCCAAGTAGTTGAAGCTTTTGTGGGGAAATCACTTTTCTTTTAAAAATAATTGAGCACTATGAAACTGGTGGATCTAAGTGGAACTGGCTGTAACGGGTTTTTGCAATACATTTTTCGATCTATTCATATATATGCGCTTAAACTTTTCTATCGGAAATAGCAACTATGTAGTGAGATTTTCATCGAAAGATGACGTGTTTGTTTGTTATTTATTTTGTTTTTTCTATGTATGTTTGCGAATGAATGCGCAATACGATAGCACTATGAATCGTTCCTACCGTAACGAAATACAATTCATAGTGTTTATTGATTGCATCACTCATTATATCTAGTCATTATCCTTAATCGTCGGGATTTCTATTCATCGAAAGCACGAATACAATGCATTATTGCTCGAGAATGATGGAAATATTAGACGTCATTTGCAAATGACGTCATCGCAATTAATCCTAAAACAGCGGCTATGATTGTTGTATTTCGCAGCGATTATTGCAAATGATTGCAATTGCTGCAATAAGTTTGGTAATATCTGAAAGAAATGAAAACTAAGCTCACTCAACCATTAAAGAGTTTAAATTAGGATATTAATTTAATGTAATTATTTGTTACCCTGGGTAGGGTCATGCTTTTATTGCTTCACATCTCAGAAAACAACAACCATTTGGGAAATAATTTCTCTTGATTACAGCGTATAAGTTGCCCAAAAGCTTTGTGAAACGTCATAAATTCATTAATATGACATCGGACGGTGATTGTTAAACTGGATTGGTTGGAATGACGTAATGTGCTGAAAAACTTACCTCACAAAGTATAGGTAAATGAAGCTGCTTTTAAGACTGTCTTATATTCGGCGTGACAGTCTCTTTGAAAATTACTGCGGTGAACGTTTATTGAATCATAGGATCGTCTTCTATTGAGGGCTGCTAGTCATTAGTTGTTCTTGAGGTTATAGTAGATAGAAAAATATCGTAGAAATGACGAAAGAAGGGATAAAAAATTGAGTAAAAATGATGTCATAGTAGCACCACTGCTGAATCGAGGATATTTGATTTGTCCATTCGCAGTCGCATCCTGTGCTTCACTTCAATGTCATCCTGAAAGTTTCATATCGATGGGTGTGGGTTTTAGTATCTCTTTATATTAGAGAAATATGACGATAGCGGAGTTTAAGCATAGATGAGATGAAACGAGTTTGAATTGGCTAATACGCTCGGCGAGAATTCGAATCACATTTCGAGTGGAGTATTCATACGGATGAAAACGCTTCGAACGGTGAATGCAGCGTTGTTCGCTTGGAAAACACATGACGTCATTTCGTCAATAAACGGTCATTGCGCGCAGTCGGGTCCCGAGAAGGAACGTCACCGCAAGGCTTATTGAACATCCAGACAGGGCTCCTAGAGACGTTTCTATTCTTAGAGGTGGTTGATTTAACCCCTTTGAAGATTATTTTTGCTTGTAACTCCACTGAATGACCTGTGTGACTGGAATTGTATTAATTTCGATTGGAGGCATGTGTTATGTGCGGATTCGAATCCCAGCTTTTCCCGCTGTGTAAATATTAGCTTTATATGAGGGGAATGGGGCTGCATCACTTAACGAATCTGTTGTAAAGCGCAATACGTTTCATTATACACTTTTAGGTCATTCAATTGTGGAATCCATTTCGTTGTAATTGACTGCTATTTTTATAACTTAAATGCAACAGCGATGCATATTTTGCACATAAGTGTATGTGCGTTTTTTAGTCTGCACAAGCAAATCATAGATATATATATATATATATATATATATATATATATATATATATATATATATATATATATATATATATATATATATATATATATATATATATATAATGTGCATTGCTGGTGATATTTTTGCTGCAGTTTATTTTGGTTATTGGCGCGTGCTAATACTGTTTTTTGAACATAGTTTGCAGCATTGCCGAAATATTCGTTAATATATTGGATGAAGCATTTATCGGTGTGAAGCAGCAGAATGGAAAGCGTTTTTAAAGTTGAAGACGTCTCTTTAAATGGCCATTTGGGGCCCTCGTTCATTTTGCGCCCACCACACATGCTATACTCACGTGTGCATTTTGATGTATTTCATCTATACCACTCGCTAGTATTGTGTTGAGTACTCGATGGATGGTAAAAAAAAAAAAAAACTGTGGAAAATTTGATATAAGACTGAAGGATAAATATTCCTAAACTTCGAATGGGGAATACTGGTAATATGGTTCATCTATAAATTGTTTTGAGGAATAAAACAATGAAAATAATCTAATATATTGTTCCATATGAGAGATTAAAGCGCAATTTGTCTATTTTAATCATTTTTGTCAGCTGATTAGCAGTAGAACGTGTGCTCTTCGTCCAAAAAGTTTTGTCGATTTTTCTGCTTTTGCGACGAAAAAGAAGCGATTGCCAAGTTTTGCGCCTTTGGTTTCGAGACATTGGGAATGCCCTAGTATAACCGCTGTTGAGAGCCAATAATTGCGTCGAGATAAGAATGATCGTATTTAAAAACAAGGCATTAATTTTTTGGGAGACATTTATGTTTCTCAGAAGCATTTTTATCGATGTTTCAAATTATTTGCAGCTTTATTTTTATGTTTAAAAATTCTCTTTTTCTTGGATGGAAGGCTTGTAATCAGAATTTCGTCTGTATAAGCGATTGCCCACCGGAAGTGGTACGTTGTTGTCTGAATAACTGAATATTTTGCATGTAATCATCTAGCTTACTTTATTTTTAATGGGCTTTAGTCCTGCCAATGTATCATTTTTTTTATGTGTTTATCGCAGTTCTCGTTGAGTCTTGAAGGAATACCTATACGATTCTTTCAGTCATACATTCAATTATTCCTGCTTTTATTTCCATTCTTTAAATAAGATGAAATGTTTTGCAATCATTGTGCTCATTCCCCTTTGTTTCCTTACTTCATCTTGCATCTACCACTCGTTATCGTCATATCAGTAATAATCCAATCTATTAGCATAATTTTTATTTTTTTTTTTATTTCAAAGGTCGAATAATTTCATTGCAGTTCTAATTATATCTTCTTCAACTTCCACATTTAACGCATTTTGAGTAAAGGAACTATTGAAAGAGAGAAATTTTATTGATGATGCCAAGCTTGTTTTAACTTTTAATGCGTGCCAAATTCACTGTTTTCTTCCAGTATGTCAAAGCACTATGATGAATGTTCTACATTCTCAGCTATTACATTACCAATTCCACACTCTTTTCGCTTTTCGTACGCCACAGCATCCGGGAACGTTCTCCCTGAATTTGATAGGAATGGGAATCCGATCACCACTCCTATCCCCATAGTTTTCATGTATGCACTTCACCTTTTAGTTTTTATCAGTAAATTTTCTTTTTATTTATTGTCAGTTTCCTAAATGTCTCCTCGTTAGTAACTTGAGCCTTTCATAAGATTTTTCAAATCCCCTACATTATGGCTACAGGAAAGATCATATATGCCCATGGAAAGTGACCTTTAGGCATGTGTTTTTTTGTGATCGAGGATGAAAGTTGACTCCTTCACAAACCTTTTGGTTCACTAATTTTCATTCATGCAATTCGCCGTGCTGCCTTAATTCACTAGTCAGTTGGCTTGATTCACTTACTGGCTGAATGATTCGCTTCATTTGATTGTTGGGCTCAATACCTTAGCACTAGCAATTAATGACGGGCCACAGGTTTTTGTTTCCTTTAAGAAAATCTGAAATTACTAACAGTTAATGATTAACGGTTGCATTTACATATGCTGGAGAGTCGTGACAGTCGGAGGCCCCCCACCCCCGACCAATGTCTGTCATCTTCGGTCTTCGCCCGCTTCATCCCTGCGAGCTGTAAGCGGAAGTGTCAGCGCAGCATTTTTGTGATAGTCGGAAGTGTTCACAATTTAAGTAGCGTTCAGAGGAGATTTGCAGCAATAAGGAAATTAAATCTAAATGGTGTTGTGCTGATGTGGTTCATTGTGGTGCAAGTTGACATCGTTCCGTTCTCTGCTTGAAAGCATCTTTACTGAGGAATGGCCTCAACGGGCGAGTGCATTCGTTGCATTTTCGGGAGCGTATGTTAATCATAAATCACTTGCCGCTCTATATAGAGTTGTTTGCATTACAATTAGCCTCTCACTTTTTTTTTCACTACACTTATTTTCTTCTTTACTTAGCATTCATTATTGGTTCGATGAGTAACAGCTGCTTCCCCCTATCCCGTCTGCACACTACCATTCCTCCCCCCATCTCAACCATCTAGAAGAAGGAATTTTGCGACTTATCATTTTAAATTAAAATCAGTTGCCTAATATTTTTGAATTTATCGTTTCTTTGGTCAGCATGCAACTACTTCATTGGCAGAATACGAGGGGACTTTTTTTTAATTTGATGAAATTGAAATTGAGCAGTAAAATCGTTGCTTATAGTCTTGTTTCATTGAATTGTAGTCGATGACGTTTGATGAGCCGCAAGTGTACCTGGAAAGGGCATTAAACATGCTTGTCTATATAATTTTTACTTTTTTTTTGAGCTTGCGTGATGCGGCCCACGCTTTAAAACTCTTGAAATTAGCGATCTACCTCTCTTTATATGCAAACACCTCGATTTGACGGGAGAGAGATTGATCGTTTAAATCATCGATCCACTTTGTAGGTTGGAATCCAGAGTCACTGTGGCTTGGGAAGCAGATGTATTTATATGTAAATGTCATGTCCTCTTGCTTAAACTCTTTTGAATTTCATTCGTTATATCAGCGTCAAAACATTTCTGGAATTAACTGGGGTTGAAAGTTATCCATGGATTATCCCACATTCATGGATAGTCCGATTGACAAAAGAATGCAAGGATCATGCCTTTCATGTTTTGTATGTTCATGTCATCAGTTGTACAAGTATAGCAAATAATGTCATCATATAATTTGTTATTCATAAACCACATGCAGATGTACATGAATCAGTGGCTTAGAGGAGTTTTTATCCTGGAAATACACACTCTATGGATGTTGTTTTTGATATTTTCTCTTCTTCAGACATTGTCGGTTATTTATTTGTTTATTTATTTTAAGGCCACCAAGACGTAAGACATAAAAAAGTATTTAAGCAGGAACAACGAGAAGGACGAAAACGTTTGAAGGTGCTATCTAGAGGAGGAAATCAAATATATAAAACCTGTATATATATATATATATATATATATATATATATATATATATATATATATATATATATATATATATAAGCGGCAGTAGTGTATACATCGAAATTGTTCAGCCGCAGCTTAAAAGCTGAAGGAATGGGTGCATTAATGATATCGACGGTTAGCAGATTCTAGAGTCTTATCACGCGTGACTAGAAACTATGTAGAACATTGTTTTTGTCGCAAGATCTTTTGTCGAACTGAAACTGGTGTGCACGTTGACTACGGGGAGGGACAAATTGAAATAATTGTGATAGCGCGGTTTTGGAAATGCGTAACACAATCAGAAATAATCAAGTCAACATTGAGCATGCGATATTCCAATGATTCGATATTAAAGACTTTTAATCCGATAGTTTAATTAGGTTGATATTGGATGACGATAATTTTGCGGAAAGCGACAGATTAGGTCAACGATATTTAATGAAATCCTTTCGATAGTGCCTATGTGCTGTAAACGGTGGCGAATCCAATTTGAATTTTCCAACGATTTGCAGCAAAAATAAAAAATTGCAAACTCCAATAAAGTACACGATCGATTATGACATCTAGGTACTGATCTATAGTAAAAGAACGTCATTTCCTCGCGTGACAATGGATGCATCGAAGTGCATCAAGATCACGAGCAGTTGATGTGTTGATCGTTATAAGCATTTATCGTTCATGTCGATAGTTGATAATGAAGCACATGACATTTTGTGACAAACATTTTTAACTGCCATAATTTCGACCACTTGGTGAATGGATGCAGATCCATTTGCAGAATATGGAAGACTCTGGCAGAATCATGTAACGAACGACAGAGGTTAGCAGAGGCGGGTGGAGAAGGCAGAGAAGAGGGGTTGGGGGAGGGGGGGGGAAGGATGGGAAGGAAGGGTCCAATATAGGTTGTTTGGACGAGCGCCTTTTCACCAACTACGTCTAAAGTGGTAGTCACCATAATCATGTTTTAAATATGAAGCTGTTTGGTTTTGATGATATTCGCTCAAAGAAAGAACGCAACTAAAAAGTCTTTCAGTGTGACATTATCGATATTATCTTCGTGCAATATGTGCTTTAATCTTGGCTAATCTTAATCCCAGCTAAGCAACCGAAGAATCTTTTATAATCGAAAGTGTTTTATATATTCTACTATCATTTTATTTTGCAAATATCAGAAGCATAGATAATATTAGCTAATAATTGATATTTAAACAGTTGGAAATTGTAAGGAATATTAGAGTAGTATAAAAAAGCTTACAAATGCATCCTTTTACTGAAAACACCCAGTGATCAACTGAATTTTTTCACCTCACGAATATTCAATTTTTCAGATAGTCTGATGTCATCTGAGTCTTTCTGAATGAAGAAATCGTTTTTAGTGTGCAAAAGGGAAAGGGGGGAATTATGCTTTAGTTTAAAAAAAAAAATTCTACGAAATGGTCGCAGAAAAGCATTTAGAATAAAGAACGTTGCGTATTCTATCGTCATAAAAATTTGCCGCTTTATTGCCAACATCGCAGTTATAGAGTGGATCTTAGCGCAATAGGATCACATTAGTTTACTTTAATAACGTGTGCATTTATTCCTTTATTGATCATATTTGTATTTTTTTTTTTATTGTTATCTCTAATAAATTTTCATACAATATTTCTACATTAATCTAACAGTCATAATGACCTTTATAATCGTTATTTTATTTTTTTTCCTCAAATTCACATTGCTATCTCTTCAACAATTTAGTGCTTTCATTACTTTTCTCTGTTTCTTTTCTTTCTTATTCATTCTTTTTGTGAATAGTTGAAATAACGCAATTACGACCACTTTCCTTTTGAATATTTTCTGTTCTTTAACTAAGAGTTTTTATTTCCGTTCCAACTAATGATTTACATTTCATCAATGATGTCATTTTTGTTTTTGATGGTCTCAATGAACTTTAATCTGGCTCAGTTATTCCTCTATACTTCTGAAGCAAACATTCATCAATGGCTCATTCGTAGATTTGCGATTTACAATGCGGAAGATTCGAGATGTTTAGTCTTCGGAATGTTTGGCTAACATGAAAGTAGTTCACTTGTTATTATGAGAATATACGACGCTACTACTCGACCCTATCACAATAACATTCAGATAAGGAGGGAAATATCTAACAACACTTCCGGCAACGTATTTAATTTCATTAAAAAATTTAAACGTCTTTAATTTTGAGCTCGATTTCTATCGCATGATTGGGGATAGTATGGCGCAATATGAACTTTTGAGAAGAATATATCACCAAATTGTATTGTTCATTGTTTATTTATATATTTTAAGGGCGAAGAATCGTTTACATTGCGAACGCTTTTTTTCATATTATTATCACATCGCTTTTCTCGGGTAAACGTTTTTTGCACTATAAGAGAGATTTGTAATGCTTATAGAAATTTAATCGGATACTATTTTTAGAAGTTATTTATAACAAAAAAAAAAAAGAATTTTTTCACAGCAATTTTCAGTGAACCCTCAAAGAGCACATTTAAAGAAAATTTATTGTTGTAATTCGTTTGTTTTTAATTTCTATTTACTCCGTAAAAAAAGAAACGATATTTGTCTTAGCATATTTGAATAATTTGAAACATTTCTTGCACATTTTTTCTTCTTTTTTTTTTTTTTGATCGAACCATCCCACTTGAAAAACGAACAAACTCAAAAGAGCTTTGATGATTTTCCAAATGCGTTCGTCTTGAGTATTCTTTGCATTGTTGAATGTATTCTTCTATGGAAAATCATTGTATTGTTTAGAACAACGGTGAATAATGTTGCTAAAGTATAATGCATTTATAAAGGAGTAGTAGAGAGAGATGCGATCAACTGGAATTGAGATGAAACAAGGATCGTTGCGCATTTGCAATTGATTTCTCTCGGAATCATTCAGTGCATCTACGCCTCACTACGATTAGTTATTGGCAATATTATAGTGTTGGGAGTAGCATTTTTTAGTTATGTGGGATACTTTTATGTAAAAAAGCTCTCTTCATTCATTTTCTTCGCTTCGGAATATGAAAGGAGATCAATTGCACAATTTACAGCATCTACATTTCCGATGCGCACAATCTTTACCTTCCTTCTGCATAAATTGGATGACTTTGAAGTCATATATAAGTTACAGTGATTACATATTTTGACGTCATTAGTGACCATCTAATTCGTATTCAGTTCGCGGGATCTTCGTTATTTAATGGGACCTTATTATTGCATAGAGTATTATCGAGCATATCTGTTTTTCTTTTTGTTCCAGTCTTTTGTTTATCACGCTTTTTTTGTAATGGGTGAAGACTATGAAAGATCTCTTAGAAATTAAGCGTATCCAAACGATTTTGAAGTTAGGCAACGGAAATACTATGTCTCTTACTATGTCTCTGTCTAAAAATGTCTCTGAAATACTATGTCTAAAAAAGTTAAGCGTACTCTTTACATGCTATGTATGTCTCTTTATTTCTCAATAAAGCCGTTCGTTCGTTCGTTCGAAATGACGTTCGTTATGAATCCTTTGATAGCTGTTCAGAATCCGAGTTTGTTTAGGAGCACGAAACCTTTCATTGGTTTTTGAGTCGGAGGATGAAGGGACAAGGAAAGCCACCTCGAATATCTTTAAGGACGTGCGTTTTTAAGAGTAATTATGTTCCATCATATCAGTGAGGTGATCCTCGATTATGTTGGCAAAATCACAAGTGCAACGATTACGCGATGATTTCTGACTTATTGGCTTAGTTGTGAACTGCTGTCTTTTTTGTGCAATCACTATGAAAGCATATGCTAGTTATTTGGCATTCACTATAAATTGATGCAGCCATTTTACCACTGGAAAAATTTTTGCACAAAATTGAGCAAGAAGAACTTTAATTTCATTGGGAAAGTCACCCCCACAAGAAATTGTGTTCTCTCTTGTTAGAGGTCAGTGAACTACTAAGTGCTATATTTGGATTGTGATATGTTTACATCACATTCAGCCTAATAACTTTACACTAAAGAAATTCACAAATAATTTGAAGTTATAGATGCTGAGAGGTATTTGTGGGGATCCACGCAGATGCCAATGATCGTCAGAGAATGTTTGTTGTGAAGTCTTTGCATACTGATATTGCAATGTAGGAAATTGGCACAATATCACGAGTTATTTGTGTTGTGCCATTTTTATGTCGCATGAAATTTGCGCATTGGGACGTTTCCATTGTGTCACGTTTGCAATCGAGTCATTAGGGTTAAGACGCATAGGGGCATAGCAACGAACGTTGCCAATATGCAAATGTAAGTTCATAGGGCATTTTATGAGAGCATCCTTGCGGTTATTTGCTAGCACGATAATATGGCTTGGAGAAAGCTCGGTGCTCGTAGACCTTCAAATATTATGGTTCAGTTAGTGTGATTTTGATGATCCAGGAGCAGAATTTTATGGATCCACGTTATGAGGGTACCTAGGATCCTGTAAAATGGATTAGTGTTTTTCGTGATGTTAAAAGGGTCTAGGACAGTATCGATGTGTCATATTTTCAGCGATGGGTAAAGGCGTGCCGGTTGTGTTAATGTTCTTTGCTTAAGGTAGACTATACTTTCGTGGTTACGTACTGTGGAATAGCTATTAGGTGTAATTTTCTATAAGGAAAGAGAGGGATGTTGAAATTATAATACGGAAAATATCATTTTCCCTTTCGAGTACTTCCTGATGAAATTGTGCACGAAACATTGTGACAATTGTTTTGATGCTACCTGCAGAAGACGTTGTCGTTCGAAGACTGCCATGGTTGCTCGCACTTTCGATGCATTCTAGCGACAATAAACGTCACCTCTCGAATTATATCGTGGATTATATAAGTAATATGACTGGGTATTTAATATATTCGAGTGGGATTATATCATCAGTCTACGTGTTAGGTATATTTGCGTAGCACAAAAATGCAATGATGTAAACTGTGCAGTTTACTTCTTTAATATTATGAGGAAGATCCGTTGTTTTCCAGGAATTCAGAGAGAGCTCTCTCCACTCTTTAATACGTTTACCTCCCTCATTTTTTTTCTTTTTTTCCTCAGTAATTTATATTAAAATTAATAATGTATTAATGGGAGAATTCCACTTCATTTCTGGGTTTTTTTTTTACCTTCTCATTCGTTACCCTAATGACCGACTATCCTCTACAAACGTGTTGCTTTTTTTTTTGTTGCGTTTTACGTTATGAGGATATTGTGAAAGGGCAATGACACTTCTTTTGTATGATATAGGAGAAGGGCGATGATGCTAATTGAGTTTTATTATTGACGAATTGTCTGTTATTAGCGAATGAGTGAGCATTAATCGTGCGTTCACTTCTTGATGCTATCTTATTCATTTTTTTAGATCTCCATAGGAAAACACTTGAAAATAAAAAGAAAGTAGTTGCCAATTTTTCGAAATTGTTCATTTATTTTGAAAACATTATTTTTTATTTTTTATTATTTATTCGGTTTCTTAATTTTATAGTAGTTGCATTCGTGGATCTAGAAATTACTGGAAGAACATAGTGAGTTGACTTTTTTATCACATAGAAACTTACCACTTTCCAATTTGATCGTATGCGATAGAGCAGTTTTTCAAATAGGGATGATTTATATGAGTGAGAAGAAAGAGAAAAAAATTAATTACAATATGCAAAGAGAGTGCAAATTCCAGATATAACTGTTTATCATCACAATTGTTTGATCAATGTCTGATTTCATTGATGAAACTCTCTTGGAAAGTGGAAAGCTTGACTTCAACGAGATCGGGACATCATCGTCGAATTTTGATCGTGGTTTGAGTTTCTGCTTTTTCGAAGGTTTCACTCTGTTCATCTTAGAAGTACAAAAGGCGCGGGCACGGATTTGATGACTAATGGATTTTTTTAGTGGATGCTCTATGTTTTAAATAAACTTGATATGCGAGAATTAGTATTGGATACAGGCACCTTCCTGGTGGTATTTATATAACTCATTGATCACCACCGTGCGTTTTAGACTATTTCATTTAGTTTACTGTTATTAAATCCGATTCTAGTCACTGTGAGAGTTTTCATAGTCGTTGGATCTTCTGAAATAATTGCGACGTTTCGATACGTTAGAGTATTGACTGACAAAATTGACTTTTGAACCCCAAATTATGGAACAAAACTTTTGAACCAATACTCAAGAGGACTGCCAAAAAGGTTGAACCTCAAACGATGGAAGGTAAGAGGGAAGGTGGGGGACGCTTATTTAGGCTATTCCTTAAAATAGGCATACTTCGTGCATAAAATGTTCGCATAAATATTCACATTCAATACGTCATGATTATATTCGTCATGAAACTTTAATGCAATTTCCCTAATGTTCACCTTCAATAATGGGCATATATAGACATGTGCCACCTAAATGTGGTTTCGCTTAATTCGCAGACGTCGGAGCTGTTCTCATTGCATTGCATTTCTTTTGCAAAGCATGCAGCGTGCTCATCATCTCTCTCTACTATTGACTGTGTAATAATAATAATGAAATCTGACACTACATAATTATTTTTAGCGAACACTGTTCATAGATCCCTGCAATCCTTTTCAACTGTTTATAGCACATTCCACCAAATATTTTTCATCCCGCTTATTGATTGTTCCTTCATGTGGAGCCGCCCGTATATATATATATATATATATATATATATATATATATATATATATATATATATACATATATTTATTTATTTATTTATTTATTTATTTATTTATTTATTTATTTATTTACTTATTTATTCATTTATTTACATTTATTTATATTTGTATATGTAATGTTTGCATCGGTTCCTTAAAGCACAATTTGTGCCACTTTTGTAATCATAGACACAGCAATTCTCGATGATGTAGATCATAGCAACTTAAGTAAAGGTTATGTGTGGAATGGACGCAAATATTGTTTCTGCGTCTGCTAATAATATTAATAGTAGTGTTATTATCACTGTCGCCTCATATTGATAGTATTATTGTCTTAATAGTAATACCTTGCTGATATTAATAGTATTCATTGTTGTTGTCGGCATCAATGGTTTCATCATTACCGACAGTTTTTATCGCTTCTGAATTTTTTCTCGTAACTCTTCCATTGTAAGGGATATCAAACTCAATAAACGAGTTTATTTCATGTAAATCTTCGTTTTTTTTTTATTTTTTTACGATGAAAGACCGATTGGCTTCATCATTTTTATGGTGGGTGTTTTTTGCATTTCGTTTTTCGATGGAGGATATAAATTATTGCAATAAATTAGTGGATGCAATTATTTCTATAGAGAATTTCTATCATCATTGTGATACTTTATGTTATAAACATACTCATCCCTAATTGAGATATTTATTCACTATCATTTACGATCATCAACGAAATATCAATCAGATTATAGTCATATTTTAATGCTTCTTTAAATGATTCCATTTATGGATGTTTTTTTCTAAA
Source organism: Baylisascaris procyonis (assembly GCA_037389465.1). Taxonomy (NCBI): domain Eukaryota; kingdom Metazoa; phylum Nematoda; class Chromadorea; order Rhabditida; family Ascarididae; genus Baylisascaris; species Baylisascaris procyonis. Next base: position 244,401 of record JAZARR010000231.1, on the reverse strand, counting down.
TGTTTTTTCATATGTTAATCGTTTAAATATTGCTGCAGTTTTGATTGCTACACTACAATAATACTACTTGCCTAGTTGTACTTGAATCATTGAATGTTAGTTTCATCGGTTATGACATCGTCTTCGTAAGTTCATTTCGTGTACTGTTTTTTCGGTCGTTCAATTAAGGCTAATGACGTTTCTTGGAGTCGTTGAATGAGTGCTTCGATAGTGTGATGTAGGTTTTTTCACTGATGGATTAATTGGTTTCTTTATTATTTTATATATTCCTTACAAATCGTATTAATCAGTTTTTAGTAAAATACTTTTGAGAATGTTAAAATGAAGTAAATAGTAGAGAAGCGGAGCCTATTTGGAGCAATTGAAAGCAATCGAAGAAGTGGGGATTGTTGGGAATATAATAAAATTGGAAATTTACGGGTGATATTTTAGATGTTATTCTTGTTTAATGAATGACGAAAATTTATTGATTTGAATGTGATGTTTCGCACGTGTATCATGCTTCTGCTTAGAAGGGGATAGAAATGCCGTCACCACGAATAATCCTTTCCTAATTTTTGATTTCTTTGCTTTTTTGGTAATATTTGATTTATTTTATTTTTTATATGAGTGCTGATTTCTACGGATCATATGGAATGGTGCTCATTAGCTATAATGGATTTTTTGTACAATGAAAACAACCAAACAATGAACTAGAGGCTCTTTCCGTGTTTATATATATATATATATATATATATATGTATATATAATTTTTATATTCATATATGCATATATTTATATTTATATTTATATTTGTACTGTTGAAAACTAGAGCCGATATACATAACAGGGAAGAAGAGTTGCTTTCTTGTTATGTAAGAAGGGGATTCTTCGATCATATTTCGTCCAGAATCTCCTTACGGCTAGATTATGAAATTCGAATGAATTGTGCTATAAAGCAGGATGAATTAGATGAATGCAGCACTAACGTAAACGTATCTTCGATGGTTGAAGGATGTTTTTGTGCGATCGGTATGCGTTGGCGTCATCTTTCATTTCTTGAGCACCTGTTGCCGCAACTTCTCCATCTTATTCACTCGCTGTTCATTTGATTATCTCAAGTTCACGTGTAACTGCTCTCGAGTTCTAGTTCATTTCAAGACATTCACCTGTTTTCTGTTTTTAGCAATGAGCAAACAAGCATTAATCAATAATCACTAACAGCTGTTGTAAAAGAAAATGTTCGTAGGCGAGAAAGGCTGCAGAAATTGGCTTTTGTTTTTGCTTAATGCTTTGCAGTTATGCTTCTTGATCTCTTACTTCTAAAGCTTCATTCAAAAATAAGTGACATCACTTTATTGCAATCGTTCTATTGTCATCTAATAGGCATCCTATTTGATAACTTTTATAGATGGTTGGTGGAATGGCTCATCGACTGCAATTATGCATTAGTGAATTTGTTGTGCTAATTTTATCGGAACAGATCGCATCACATATCAAATTTTATTAATCAACTCAATGGTACTAATAGTAATAGTCTGAATGGATTTCGCAAATTACTTTCAATGAATGTTTCTGCATATATGAAGCTGTTTATCAAAAGGTGATCGTCAATAGATTCTATAAGAGAGCGGGTTCCGGAGTCAGTAGGGCTGCAATTTAGATTCTTCTATTGGAAAATGCTTTCGTTTGTCGAATATTTGAGAGTATGAGTTGCACATTGATCTGAACATTATAATTTCAAGCGCCTTCATGAAAAAAAAAGCTTTCACCATTCGCGGACAATTTTTTTCAATTCCATTTGTAATGTAGTCTTTGCACAGAAAAAAGTGGATTATTTGTAGTAAAATCGGTAATTTATATGGGAGTGCGTGCACAGCTATCATTTTTGCTCCCTTGAGAGTCTAAATAATTGAAGTATCGACTCGAATTTGATTTGTAACTAATTCTCTGTAATGAGTTAAATGAACTATAAAACCATCTCTAGCTTGAATTTTGATTCGCCTTTTTTTCCTGCAGCGTATATGATAGATACTTGCAGCAATTGATAATACAACACAAGGATGGGATCAAGTTAGATTCTAATACGATAAGCAACATAGTGATGTGTACAGGTGTGGCGTCTTCTTTACAGACCACTATTAAGCTAGCAGCATGTTGAGGTGTAGTTTAAGAAAAAAATTCTCATTGCTATGCAGTATTTCTTACACACCTAAGATGGGCCGATTTTTTTTTTTTTTTTTGTTCTTCACTGTATGAGGGTATATCCATTATAAACAAGAATAATAATAAGGGTATATGTTGGCATATTCCTGAATGTTCTACTTACTTTAAAATATTTTTAATTTTATGATCTTTTGCTAAAAGCGCTTACAGTAAATATGCATTCGATGCATTAGATTCGTATCATCAAGTCACTTCGATAGCAATCAATTATTCCCGTTTTATTTCACTTCATTCATAGATTTGCACATTTTCAATTGAAATTTAATTTTTTACAAGATCTCAAGTGAGATGTTTCATTGCACACTGCTATACTTTTCCAATAATCCGTTTACTTTTTTTTTCACGTTGGATTGTAGTGATAAATCTTTGGGGATTAGAAGCGATGAAATGCTGAGTGTGCAAAAATGAACTTTGATGTGCAAGTTGTTTGATGCATCTGGTGGGCGATCCTCGATGACGGATGACTAATCTGATAGCTGTGATTGATATACAGCTTAATAGTCAATTTGACAGCTTATAGTGAAGGATGTTTGTGGCTAAAGGTGATCATTGGCAAATGTCGGAAAACTCGATTCATATGCGTTTCCAATGTCTTCGCGCAGTGCATTCTCTTTTCTTTTTCACCGATCATTGGAGCTACAAACGGGTTCTTTTTTAAATAGATGAGTAATGAAGCGGACCAATACGGAAGTGGGAACATATCGGCTGCGTTGTTGTTTTTGTTAAGAAATTGTTTTGTTTGTTTTTATGCGTGGCATATCGGTATGTTTGTGCGTTTAATGAAATTCAGAAATCGCTCAGAATTTTCGACACTACAAAGGAAATTATTGATTACAAGAGGGGAGGGATGACCGCAATTTGCGCAGATTATTAGCGTTTGCCAAAGAAGACGGGTATGCTTTATAAACCAGATTTTCAGCTATATGAAGGTTTTCGAATACGTTTATATCCAAAGTTATCGTTCACGTTAGCGTAAGCAGCAGTGATTGCTGTGTTTTGTGAGCGATGAGCCATAGTGATTTATGCTAATTTTCGTTTTGAGTGTACCTTTCATGCTGAAATAAATTGTTTTTACCGCTCATGAAAGATAGTCAAAATTAGACCGTCCTTGCGAAAACGAGCATGCAAGGGTGTACGATACATAGATGAGATCACTGCTTTCTGCTACGGTTGTTCATTATTTTTAGGCAGAAACGGGGTTGCACGCACAGGTCTCAGCCCAGTTTGATGTTGAGATCAAACCCCTTTAGGATGAGTAGAAGAATTCAATAAGGTGCATAAAAAAACGAAGAAATAGGTGAGAAATTTTCGTGTACGACCTCATCACTTCGTTTTCATCGACTGAGACTATTAGGAGTACAAACGTATTCGTTATATATAAGATTTTAGTTTTGAGATATTGAAAGGTATCTCAAAACACTTGCAGCATAACGTGTGAGATGTGTGCTAATCTTAATGTTTGACACAATCCTCACGCTAATATTTGGGATATTTCTGTTGGACAGTTTAAAGAAGGCGATGAAGCTTAAGCTTTGAAAATGTGGAATTGTGCTATGGAAGAATTCCTTAGTTGTTGAAATGTTTGTCCAGCATATTGAACGTTTCAATTCTCGGATATCGAGACTTACTTCTTGAAGTATTTTCCCCAATTTAAGCTGTTGCTATTCTCACACTTCATCGTTGTTGTTTTTCACTATAGAATTTCCCCCTTCATCGTTCTTTCTTTTCCCCTTGCTGTGCCATACAAACTATGTTTTTTTTTTTTGCTTCCTAAGTAATCATTAGCAGCAATAAGTTATTGCCTGACTGCAAAAGTGTTTTTTGATTGTTGAATAAAAGATGCAGATGCATCAAAGATTGTGGATGGTTTCGTAAAAGGAGATTAATGCAGTTGGTTGCCACTGCACGTCATCGTAGCTTTATGTCAAGCTCACTCATTTTAGCCTTTAATCGCTAAGCTAATGTTGTACTGAAGGGGTTCCTCAACACTCGTGTTATCAGGCGATAAGTGATCAGAGATCATCTGCAAGAAGGTTGCTATCCTCATTTTTTTTTAAACGATTTGAAGCCGTGAGGTGCTCAACTTCGATCCCTACATGTTCTTCACAAGGGATCCCTGCATCTGCACGTTTTTCTGGCAGTTGTGACGTCATCGAAACTTTTCTACGATCTGGTTTCCTCTGTGTTTGACGTTGAAACCACCTAACGCGTAGCTTTTTTTTTTTTCTCATAATCTTTTTGGTTCATTGTTTATGGCACTGTTACTTAAAGATGCTATATGAGTACGGACTGTATCGGATTCTGGTGCTCTTGGCTTTCTAGAGAAGAAATTCTGCTTATTCGATCTGGGCCCTCAAAATTTTGTAAATCTTATAGACCTGTGCTTTTATTTAGAATTGCATGGTAGTTCGACTTTTTAAATGATGTTTAAGAATAAGTTGACGATATTCCTCACTTTCTTCAGTGATAGCTGTAGCATGGACAGGGATGGGAAGCATGCAAAGCGCTAGCTGGACTCCATGCAAACGTATTTAACTGTGCTGATGGGTGGTTGCTTGGAAAGATATTAGCGGACTGCAGTTTGTGACTACCATTCCAGCATCACAGATTCATCATCGCTTTTGGGAATTTTCACCTTTATCACCTGATCAAAAAAAAAAAAAAAATTCTTATGTATACGAGTATGACAAATTTAAGCGTTTCCTTTCTATCTTTTCTGGTTTTCGGCTTCGCCAAAGATTGCATTGCATTGCAATCCAACTCTTCGCAAAGCATTGCATTGCAAACGTTGCAAAGGTCTCACTTAGATAGGAAATCTATCATAAAGAAGGTAAAGTTTCGCATATTGTTCTACCTTTTTTGCAGTCGATAATTGCGAAACGTTTTCACTTCCTTCTATTAAATTTGCCATTATGGTCGCTTCTATAAATTGTTAGCAATGATATATATATATATATATATATATATATATATATATATATATATATATATATATATATATATATATATATATAAGCTGCTTGATTGATCTTTGCGAGTCATTAAAAAAATTTTTGAATATTGAGAAAATGTTGGAATGATCTGTAAAGTTTTATTTGCATAATTGATGCGCTGATATAGATTGCACGAAAAGAGGATTGCATAAACGTAATGCATTTTTGTGGGAATATTCTAAATTCGATGCAATTGTGGGTAATGGACGCATTTGCATTTGTATTGTATTTCGATTGGAAGTTCATACGAGCAACAACAACGTCGTGTAAATAGTGATAATCGTTAGCAATGTCGCATTGCTTTTCCGTACTTGCACTAGAAAAGACAAGATATCGTTTTGTTGTTCGCATCAATTGTGTTGATGTTTTTTACAAGTTTTCCTTGGTACAATCGATCGTTAGATTGATTTTACTCATAAATTGTATGGAACTTGTGAATATTATTTAAACTTTATAGGAAATTAACTTCAAAGGGAATGGGCAGATATGAATAGAAAATTCCTATGATATGAACCTTTTTCTATTCATCAATTTTCGAGCAGTTTTTTTTCGATTATTACGTTCAGTAATTTTCTATACACGAATGGCTGATGACATTGAGAGCCGTACATTTATGCACAAATTTGAATAAATAGAGTTGATGGCATTTACTCTAGTGAAGCATTTTGCATTTAGAAAAGCAGTTCACATTTGTGCTCCGCCCATTTTTCATTGCATTGCTTCTCGAATCGCAGGAAAATGACGTTGCTTGTTGCTGTGCAATTTCCTTTTTTTCCTTTAGCAGTCCGCTCTTTCCGGCGTATTCTTTGCCAAACAAGAGCATTTCTACACGATTTAGTTCTTGAGGCAATATTCTTTTATTCGTTAAATATATGATAATCAAAGTGCTATTTTGTCGAAATTCCATCAAATTAGGCATCTTATTAGTATTCTAACAATGACGCAATTAATTTTATGACACTCATTGTTAATTTCCTGTTATAAAACATCCGTTATGTTCTCATTAAAATATTCCCGTTTGAGGGATTATATTTAAGCGTTTATGTGAAATAAGCTGTGCTATCGCCTGATATTCTTGGTTTGTTTGAGCGAATCGCATTGCAGTTTGTGGAAGTGCATCGTTCTCGAAATTAGTGTTTAAAGAAAAAAATTGCCTCTGATAGAGTGCTGCTGTTTTTGAGTGCAATGCTTTCGAGTAGGAGGTCACTCAAGTAAGTTTTCGCTTAAATATCAGCAATTTAATACACCTTTATTGCTGATTCAAGTAATAAGTGATGATATGAGCTGTTGTTGTCATTTTAATGTATCAGACATGTGTTTTTATATAAAAAGAATGTTTCAAGATCGCAAGATCTATGAACATTCGAGATGAACGAATGAACAAGAAAGCATATGATCGATGAGCCATTTTGAAGTATTTTACAAACCATTTGACAAATTTCAGCTATCGTTTAGTTGTAACTATTCAGCGAACACCTTGTTGACTGTTCCGCGATCATGCATCTTTCCAGTAATTTTTCTAAATATTTTCTTTGGTGGGGTATGAAGTTTTAGAAAAAATTTTTCTCCCATTATGTTTGAGGTCATTCCATTTTTATGTCCCTAAAATTGATCGATGAAAAACAAAGGGAGAGGTGGGGGGGGGTATCAATCAGAGGAGCACGGTATCCGATGTTACATCTGCTAACTGGATAACCGTTCTCCTAAGTTACCAACTCCAAATGAAGAATAATGCTCTCATATCTTAATTGATTCGGCTATGTTTTAGTCTGCAAAAGCCGATGTAAAATGAATTTAACAAGAAGAAAGTTTCAACCCGTATCTCAGAATTAAGATATCAAACCTGAATTATAGGATAGTAGGCTATCCTGTTATGCATATTAAAATCACTAGATTTCTTAACTTCGGTTTATCTTGTTCATGAATTCGGTCTATCGGTCATACTGATATACGCAATGCGAATATAATGCATGCACTCTTTTGCACAAACATATGAAATGGGGCATAGGAACATATTAGTGAGGAATCCAAAGAGACAACTTTGTATTTTGGAGGGGTAACGCTTCTACCGTATGCATTTGCAAAGGGCATCCGAAGTTGTATTGATCGGGAATCGTCGACTGCACGGGAACCTCATTGTTTGCTGTTGCGTGCAAAATAAAGTACAACCGTCTGTAATCAATCATTCGTTCACCTTTCCTAGAGAATATTAATTAGCTGACGTGATATGACGTCATGTCTTTGTTTATACTTGTGCTCATTTACTTAATGCTACCTTCTATTACTGTCTTACTAATTGGACTGCCAGCAGAAGTATTCTTCAGCGCAATACTCGTGAAGCGTTGTGCGATGTGTTGACATTTGTGTTTATGAGAATCGAATTGGTCTCGATGACGTTTACAACGTGTGAATTTGCGCAGTCGTTTTTCTTAGCAGTAGACCAACCAGGTGCGATATACCTAAGCGATCGGTCGTATCTTTCGTTGGCCGATCCGTCAATTGAAGAGATTGCCGAACGTTTACACACAAATAGCACAATGAAGACATCGGAACCGAAGGAGATTCGTAAATACGGGCGTCACATGGTTGAATTGTGTTCTGAGACGAGCATTCCAGTCATTTATTGCTTGAGACGCACAGCAGTTGCCAAAAGTAAACAGTACTGTGATCTATAAAAGAGTGTATTCACTTGTGAACTCAAAGATTGTTTACACTTTTGGGGGATTCTAAAGTTTTCATTTTCAACAAGAGCAGTTGTTGTTGTAGATCTGGGTAGGACTTCGTGAGAGAAATTGAGTTAGCGATCACTGATATTATATTTATTCTAAATACCATATCAAAGATAACATTTTGCAAGGCTCATAGATTTTGAAATTGATGGTGGATAGTAGAAAATTCTTTCATTCCTTTATCATCGTTTTTTTTGCTGCCAACCGATGCAAAAGTAACGCTCTGTGATAGATCGCTGACATTTACCCGTACGTCGTGCATGCCTTGAAGCGCTCCCTCTACATCAGTTGAACTATATACATCTCACCCCAGCATATTTCCATGCCTCTCAGCGGTTTTTTGCAGATATTCAAGGCACTGAAGAAAACGGCCAATTTTTCTTACGATTTTCATTAAGCATCTATTGGCTACTGCTTGACGCATTGTGACCGGTAGTATAACTTTTAGAGTGCAAAAATTGCATTAATGGGTAAAGGGGTGGGTGACATGATTATAGGAACGAATTTGTTGGAATGCTTGCTGTATGGAATGCGCTTAGGATAGAGGCATTGATGTTGTATTTGACTTCATCTCTTATGCCGCTATGTTCAACCCTTCCGTAAATAAGCGTATGTAACGTTGGTCACCATCTTCTTCCAAGGAAAGTCTCTTAGATCTCATTTTCTATTGTATCATGTTGTTCAGAGGATCATATTTCCGGTATGCTATCGCTCAGTTCGACGCGACCGTATGAGTTATTTTTATAAAGATAATTGGTTATATTTATTCATTGATTTTTGCAATAATAGAGCGTAAAGAATTAAATTTTTCTGTCAGACATACCCACCTGTAGTTTGTAGTTTTAGTTTGTTAACAGATGCTAGACTGATGAAATATGTTATTTTCAAGAAAAATGTTAATTTCATCGAAACCCAAAAATTTTTTCAACTATTTTTGCTCGTAATACAGAAGGCCATCATATTAATGCGCCATTATATTTCTTTTCTATTTTGAAACATTTTTTCGCCGTTTTGAATATCCTTTGCGTACTTGCGTAATACATAAGTACACTTTCACTTAGTGCAAGCATCGATAGTGATAATTAACGTGAACTTTTTTTTAAAGGCAAGTTTCAGAATAGTAGAAAGGGTATGATGACGGAAGCGAATTCACAAAATCATTTTGATAGGAGCCATCGACAATTTTTTCTTTTTTCTCTTATAAAAGACGGAGTTATTTAAAGCAAATTGCCTGGCTGTGAGCGCATCACGAAACGAGTATAAGTGATTATGATTCGAGTTGTGAATTGAGGCAATAATTCTTTGTGCTAATGTGACTTTAAATTAGAAAACGGTGCGAATGCACTGAAGTAAACCTACGTGAATATCATTTTTCATTGAATTTTGCCAATGGTCGTCGGCTGTTCTCCAGATGGTGCAACATTTGGCCATTAATCTTTATTATTCCTCTGCGGCAACTCTGGATGCGATAATGATTCATGATTTGATCCAAAAGAAATAATGTTATCCATCGGAAAAGTATGCACTGAAGAATGATGTTATTTGAGTAGACGACTATCGGAAACTCCATATAGTCTGGGCCGAAGTGTCGTATGACGGTTTCAGACGGTTCAAGTTTCAAATCTATAACCGTGAATATCAGGGATGCTGTACTTCGAATAGACATGACGTCATTTTGATATGATGCGTGCCGTGTGTTTAATTCATTATGTTACATGTTTCATTTTTCGATTCCAGTTTTTTCTTTTCTGAATGAAGTTGTCGATCTGTATGACGACGGTTTTTGCATTTGTTCACCTGTGGTTCGGTGACGTTATTGAGCAAGTACAAAACTCTTTGCTTTGTTAATTATGCAAATTTTTTTTGAATTCGTCATCAATGAAAGCTTTCATTTAGAAGTTTAATGCATTTAGCATCTCAGGTAACACTTAATTTAGTGTCACTTCAAGTGATAACGAGAATGACGTCATTTTAGTGAAATTAAGAAATTCAATCAAGAAACAAAACGAATGTGATGTTATCAGGATAAGTTACATGCCCTAGTTGATTGAATCACTGAATAGCTTTTCACTGCAGTTTTTTTGCAAATATTTTTTAGATGCGTTATCTGAGTCTATTTATTATAGGAGTGTGAGAGCTATCCGAAAGCATTGATTATATTCAATAAATCTGATCGCTGTAGCATGCATTGTTTGCAAATTAGAAATGCAAAACATAAACGCACGTATCGCATGCAATTGCACAAAAATAACAATGTCACTGTTCACAATGGTGAGTCGCGAAAACTACATAGACGTGACAATGAAACGCTTATTTAAGCACATCGTATGGCAGTTTGTTTTTATGTTTTCAGTTCACCGATCCTGTTTGATATTGTGCTACTTTCATGCTTTCTTCACAGTTGGTTTTGATTTGTTGATCCATTCATATCTTCGAGCAGATGGAATTTTCCGATGAAGATGCGAAGAAACTTGTTGAGAGGTCTTCTCGCACAAACTACTTTTTTTTTTCTGAAAATGTTTCTTGCTGCGACTTGGTGTAGTCCTATGCTTCCATTTGATGTCCGTCGCCGATCCTGTAGATTTCTGTTTTATTACCAGGGAGATGTGGAAACATCTTATTGGGATTCTCTCCTGTTTTTTTTTTTTTTTGTTTTTTTTTCATGATCAGGCTTCTTCGTCCAATCGTTTCACCTAACTTTCCTCCCACTGGCAGTTGATTTTTTTTCTTAGCAGTCATCCCCTTTACGAAAAATGTTCCCTTTTACAGCCTATTTATTAAATCATTGAGAAGAAGACTATTCTATGGTTCTTTGTTGCCATATCGGTACTCGTATTGTTGTGTTATCAGTTCATTATCAGTTTCGTAGTACAGTCACCCTCCAGAATCGCGTTATCACCGATCAATCACCGAACTCTTTTATGTCATGTAAGAGTGTGCTAAGTGATTCTGTAACAAGATTTGAAACTATTTTCCATTTGTTTCGTATAATTCGGCTGGCACTCTTCTTTTCCTCCCCTTAGCATCCTTTAGAATATCCGTCGCTTATCATTTTTTGGAGGAAGAAAGAAAGAGGGAAATATGAGGGAATCAATGTAAGACAAAGATTACTGTGAGGTTATGTTCGAGATTCACGAATATTCCTTCGTTGATTTTGCTAATAACGTACTATGCAGTGGATGTTGCAGTCGCAGCATTTGAATGCGGTGTTCACTTGAAGAAGGCTTCCTCTTCCAATAGGAGCACTCTCGAGTATAATGACCGAAAGAAGCATCCTCTCGAATATGCTTTCTTTTACATATAAACCCCCTTTGGAGGGACGCGTACTCAAAGCTCTCCCTCAATTATCGCTCAAAACCTGGCGATCCAATACGTTAACAGTCGAAACAAAGTGCTGGGAAGTGTCGTTGTCTCCGGTGGATTCGTCTTCTGAACACGTATTCGAGGGCCACTAAAAATATAGAACACCATGGATTTATATGCAAATCGATACGATCAATTGCTAAAGATTCATGAATAACGTGGAAATCATTTAAGTCGAAGGAATTGTGCGTATGTAATGTCTGTAATAGGGGAGCAATGCGCGTGGCAAGGGAATTCATTGCAAAGAGGAAGCAAGCGTGTCGCGGATGAGGCTGACGTCATTCGAGAGTTTTATCCGTGCTTGGTTCGCCTTGCAGTGCGAGCGAGAGACGCTCTTTCGCGTAGCCGTGATTCGGCGGTTTGCCTCACCCTCGAGGAGGCGATAGGCAATACTAGCGTCCAGCCTCTAACCAGCTGCCTCAACAGCTAGTTGCTACTAGATCGTAGTATTTGCCTATGTTTTGCTTGCTTGCCTAACATTGCCATATCCTCCCCAGTATATATCTTTGTCTGTCTACTTTCACATCATTTCTACAATTCACTCTCCCTCTCGCTGTGATTAGTCCAGTTGCCGATCGCGGCTGACATTCTTTGCCAATCGCGTTGCCTGGTCGTCAAACTAGTGCATACGTCGATCCACGCCACACAATTCCATACGACGCGCATTTGTCGCCTTTTTCCAACGCGCTTCCGCGCCAAATGGTCTTTCTGAATTTGCGCGCGCAATTTGCATGATTCCTTCTCGCAGTGTGTTGTTTGTGTGCAGAAATCAATTTTGAATGCTGTCACGCTTTCATATACTATCAGTGATAAGATTGCACCCGTTGCCCTTTAGTGGTGCAATAGTGCAGCAGCTGTAGCCTAGGGTGCAGAAATTTGATTTCATTAAAGAGTGTCAACCAATTGCTATACAATCCAATGTTCAAATATTCGAATCTAGCAAACATTTCTGCTCTTTATACGTTCGTGGAATACAAACAACATCTTGAGGCGGAATATGCCGAGATCAAATTTTGAAGCAGGTGAGAAAATGTGACGAAGAAAGATAATTAATATTGAAGGCGATGGAAATAGAAAGAAGGGAGGAACGTAGAAGTTCGACATGACGTCACGTTTTGATTCTTGAACGAATTTCGCCTTTCTTGTGATGATACGTGGGCGATCGAGTGCATACGGTAATTGCATTGGTTAGCACACTTTTAAGAGGAGTGTTGACAACTGTGCAGTTGGGGATTGAGGTGGAGAGCAACTGCCTCGTTGAGTTGTTATTTGCTTGTTATGCTGCATTCACGCGTTTCATTTCTTTCCTTCTAATACTTATTCACTTTCTTTTGCCGCTCTACTATGTTTAGCGCTATATTTCTTTGTGTAATTTTAATCGACCTCAAATACTGCAAACTAAAAAGCCGTATAAATAATTCGGTTCATATTCAGGTGAACCATGTCAATTTTCCATTTTCCTTTCTCTTTTCCTTCATGAAATTATGCAGAACTGAATGGAGCAAAGGATTTTTTTTTTATTGACAGCATAAATTCGATGCAATGTAAACATTAGCCGTTAAATGGAGAGTGGGGGAGGGAGGGGATCGGTGTTGTTTTATTCTCAAAAACGATACTGCATGGTATCAAAGGAGCTGTCACAACGAAACAGCCGAGATTTAGGGGACCCCCCAGCGGCATAGTAAAACGTGCTCTTGATGTGACGAAGTGGCGGTGTGCGACTCCGATGTGATAAAAGAGCATGCAATGATACCTTGCGCGCTAGTTTTTTTTTTCGTTCGATTGCGCCATATATCTTGATTGTAGCGATGGTCACTGTCCTTTGATCATCCGCGTTCGTACATTTGATGTTCACCTGCTATGTGATTACGTGATAATGAAGTGTTACATTCAGCAACTGAACGTTGGATTAGGTCTTTAAGGGGCCAGAACCATTCTTCTTGAGCCAGACAGAAGTAAAAAAGCTTTCGCAGCGAGTTTTCTCAGAAAAACTTTTTTTTTACAAAACCGGTGAACGTCGAACTGCTTAGAAGGCACCTGGATTGTGAAATTAACGTTTAGTATATGCGTTACGAGATTTTGTAAAGGTAATCGATGAAAGAGTTATAGAGCCGAAAACAGCTAAGTAAAAATATTGTCGTTAATAATAGATGGAAATTCGGAAGGATTGCAAAGTTGATAGATTCTCAATTAGCACAATTTTTTGCGCAATTTTTCAACAAAAAAATAAAGCGCTATTTAATGATAAAAGTTTTTCACTCATTCACATGTTTATGAGTAATCGTTTATGTTTATTGCTTCCTAATGTGAAATTACAACATTCTTCTTTGTAACGCATTTTTTTCGGCTCTATATTATCGAGGTAACAGTTTACAACTCTAGATGATTGGTGAAAATGCCCACTGAGTGGAACCAAATAAGCAATTGATGTGTTGCTTCCGTGCAACTTTAAAGCATTAATTTTTGTCTACACGATAGAATTGTCAAATCTCTTACTTTCTGATTGCAAATTTCTTTTTTTTTTCTATTGCTTTTTTCGCTTCCATTAAAGTAATGGAGGTCCGTCATAAAAGTTCACCTGTAGGGTTTATAGATCGTAATGTTTCATGTCATGTCTTCTCTACTCTACTCACTTATAATGCTCTATAAGGGAATATTTGCATATAAAGGAGAAATAAACGACTATAAATTGTTTTTATCTCATTGTAAATATGACACGAGAAGGGTGTATTCTTCACTAATAAGCGTTAACTTCGAAAGTGCATTGTTTTTAATGTCAGTCGATATTCTCAATAAACTATATAAAGAATAAGAGTGGACAAAAGCTTAACCGAGGGACTTTCCCAAGTTTTGCAAAAATTTATTGCAAAATGCGGATGGTCCATGTGATCGACTGACGAAATTTAATATTTTATTATCTATGCGGTTCCAGTGAAATGCTATCGTTGTGCACAGATCGTTCACGTAGTTTGGATTTGGAAACGATTCGATTAGATGAAGAATTCAGGAGGCTTGGATCATATACAGGGTAGGTATAGGCATAAATATGACGAATGAAAATAGAATGGGTTTAAGCCATTATAAGTTAAAGGAGTGCCCAAAGAAAAATGCACTGCGAGGAGTATCTTGCTTGATCGTCTCGTGTTTCGAGTTGTCCTGATTGTGATATGTTAACAAATGCATGACGTCACTTTTATTGATGTTTGTCATTGATAAGGGAATGGTGAAAAAAGTGCAGTGCAAATATGATGTTTACTGAACTTTTCACTTTATCACAAAAATTGGTGTGATACGTTGATAAGGTGCATTTACAAACGTCCACCCTCGCTATAAATGAGTTCACAAATAATTGCTCACTCTTACTACATTCACTAACTTTAGTGATTCCATGCATAATTTTTAAGTGTGGAAACTCATATAAATAACGCATGCAAATGGTTTTCATTTGCTGAAATATTTGAGGTTTCTCATTAGGTGACCATCTTTTTTGCAATTTTGCATATGATACGACGCTTTGGAGTCGAATCGTCTCAACGATTCAAGAACTCCTTTTTGCCACTAAGGATTCGTTGTTTTCGATTGTAGCTATTCGACCGTTTTTCCTGCTTACCTATTTCTCATCGATTTCCGTACTGATGCGTCGTATTGTTATTCGTTAAGCTTCCTCATCTGAGGAGTTTACGTGAACTGTTCAAATCGGACAGTTTTGTTTATTACCAACAAAAGTCGTATCGTTGTAGGTCAATAAAAATTAGGTGCAAGTAAGAGGTAAAGAAAAGCGATGTCGAACAATGCACTTCGAGAATTCGATGTGTTTATTAAGATGCACATTTTGTTTGTTCGTTTGTTTTGCTTATATTGTGCTTGCATTTTTTGATTTTCAATGACTTTTATTGTTTATTGTTCAGATGCGGCATTCTTTGCTTATATAAAAAGCTACTAAAATTTTTTATCGTAGGACAATTGAACAATATTGTTTTTCGTTTCATCAATTGCTACATAGGTGGAATATTCACACCTAATGCCGTATCGATTAAATCATCGACGATTGATGGGTTTCATATTGCTAATGAATTTGCTTTAATAAACTAATTATATATTTTAATGAGTGAATTTCTCCAGCTTGGAAGATAAATGGCATTTTCATCTATTTTTTCTATTTTATTTCAACTATATTAAAAGTATTAAAGAAATTTTTATGATTGCTATTAAAACGAGCGATATTCTTCGATCAACGATAGAGTTGCTTTTATTTGTCACAAAATATCACATTTGATTCATCATTTCATTAAATAATTCATTTCCCTAAGTAACGGCTCCTGTTTGCGCATTTCTTATTTCCTCACGCTAATGCTAAATATAAACGCAATTAGATGACGTCGTTTTTTTTTTTTTCATCATCAATATCATCCTTTCGAATTACGCCAATCTCCCATCTTCATTCAACCACTTGCGGTTAAGGTCACATTCACGTCCTTATGGCATAAATTTGCATAAAAGTTCTAAATTGTCAGTAGCCATTCGCTGGAACAAAGAATAAGGTTTAAAAAAACCCCCACCTGAAATATTTTTAATTTTTTGCATTTATGATGTTCAATATAATTGGAAGGTTTGCATCCAGTCATGTGACGATGGGTCGGATTAATGGAACTTTAAGGAGAGTTTCAACAAGTTTATTTGACGGCAAGTTGTAATAGCTGGAAACACACAACCTTCTCGACGGTAATTAAATAATGTTCTAATATATGAACAGAAATATAAGCGCGGACAACTGTCAGCAGATGACTGATCGTTTGCTTCTCCTGTGAAATTACTGAAACATAAGTTGCGTGTATTTTGATACGCATATGCTATTCTAGGCTGTCGATTTTTGGACAACAGTGTAATCCTTACATGCTTTTTGGTTGCTGCAGTTGGTTGATAGCTGTAAGCTCTAATTTAAGGCTTTCCCGGAGCGATTTCAAAAAGAAACACTTCAAGTCGTTCCTGAGCAATCTACTTTTCTTGATAGTCCAAAACTGAAACTGATAGATTTCATGGCAATTCATAGATTTTGCTTTCCATTCTCAGGAAACGCAGGTTATCTTCATTTTCTCGTATGATTTTGGATATTATTTTTGGATATTTTCATCAACTTTAGATTTTTTTGGATATTATTTTCACGCATTGATTCCCCTCTTCTCTCTATTCTGCGTGAGTTCATTGCTTTATCAAGTTTGCTCATTTTTATTTCTTGTTTCCTAATTGCCCTAAATTTTCTTTTTTTTTTTTCAAAATTTTATGCTAATCACAACTTAATTAACATGTTTTTCCTTATGCATCATATCAGGATGCATGTCGCATTATGCAAGTGCAATCGAATCTAATTTTTATCGCTTCATCGTAGAAAGAGTGTCATCACGTGAAATTGTGCTGTGTTACATTTATAGGTGGTGTTTTTGTAGAAGCCGCAGTTCATTATAGCATTGCACTTTGCTCGAAGCAGATCCATCCATTGCCTTCTCTAGCAGTCTTCTATTAATTGTGATTTTCGATCAGCACTTTACAAAGCGTATGAGTTTAGAGAATGATGTTGCTATATTCAGTTCTTGAAAACAAATTCAATCAGAGACTGTAGACTGTTGGTTACTGTAGCTCTGCAACTAATTCGACGAATTCAAGATTCTAGCAGGAATCCCTTAAATGAATATAGCTTTGGAATATCACTTCATTTTCAATATTCATTCTTTACAACTTACTTTCCGCATATATATATGTAATTGAATTAAATGAACCTTTTCAACGATTGTCCATTTATCTTGGCGGTGTTCATTTGTGTCGTAATAGAACACGGGATTGACTCTATATATACCGGTTGAATAGTTTTGATGAAAGGAGCAAACAAATCGTGTTTAATGTTGAGTAACGGTCAATCTGTTTATTAAAATAAGTAGGAGTATATATGTAAATATATAAGGAAAACCCGAAACTCACAATATTGAAGGTAAGTGAACGAGCTCAAAGAACGCTACACATTCGTGGGTAGCGGCAACGTGCAATCGGAGGCGGCTGTGATAAATGAAGGGAACTTCAGAATGATTCGTTTACGCGCTTCCATGATGTCATGTGACGACAACTAAGGGATAGACAGCAAAACTACTGTAAAAGGGGAGTTGCGCACGTTGAGAAAAAGGACAAATGGTTTCTGGTTGATTGTCACCAATATTTTCTATGCACATCATAGAAGGTGCCATTATTGAAAAGAACTGCAGTTGTATTTCACTTCACTGGGATCGTCGATTGTTTCAATAGAAAATAATATTTGTGAATTGCGCTCGGTGACTAACAAGATACGCATGCCTAAATTGGCTCGACAATATTTTCTTCGTTGCTTCTTAATGGTTTTTTTGTGTGAAATTAAAATGAATAGATGATAGCAGGAGGCGCCCACTTGTGTTCCACGAATGGAGAGAAAGAGGGAAAAAAGAAGGGAAAAGAGTTTATTCAAAAAGAATAGGAGTGGTAAAATGGCGATTCATATTCATTAATAAGGAGTTTTTTTCTGAGAAGCTGTCTTCATGATGGTTATAATGTGTGCTTATTGAACGATTTATTAAGGCATTTCAGTTCATTCATTGAAGAGAGTGTTTGGAAACGACAAATATATGCAACCTTAGGAATATTGCATGTTTGTGATCACTCCCTTGGCACAGTGTTATAAAAATTGTGAAGCGTTGCTAGCGGAAACGGCTTTAAGAGCTTGCTTGCTTTTTCAGAAATATTGATGCGATTTTATTGTCGTTCACATGCAATGAGGCTACTATTATATTTTATTTCAGCTAGATTCATACACAACCTTAAAAGATAACTTATATCCCATGGTCGATCCTTTCGGATGTTTGTTGCGTTGGTAGGTGATACGCCGTTCTCTGATTTGCTGATATATTAGAAGAAAAGTCCTATTCATTTTTTTTTCTCTGAATTCCCTTTTTTTGCTTTATATGTAAAGGACTTATAGGATGTGTTTATTTTTGTGAAGGTTTATGTATAAGGAGACATGTGAAGGATATGTGGTAGATTTATATGATATGCTAGGCTTCATCATTAATCTTTCAAAGTTGACTGCTATGAGATAGGGATAAATTATGCGCTATATTATTTACTATCATCATCAAATTTTTGATGATGTCGCACTATTGATTTATTGTTCAATGAGAGAAATAACCGAGCAATGATAACCTCAAATTTAATTATATGCCGTGAAAAAAAGGCGTTTTGGCGGAAAATATCAGATAGCATGAGGGGAAACGTTGGCAATGGATGCTGAAAGATTAGATAAATCTCACAGATTAGAGCTAATATATATATATATATATATATATATATATATATATATATATATATATATATGGATCGTGCCGGATGCTCTCTCTTCAAATCACATTCCAATGTGATATCAACCGATCGAGCATTTCTCATAGGCTATTGACTGATGCAATAAATTAGACTTCTCATTTGTTCTATTATATTTATGGGGACATTATGGATTAATTTGCCTATTCGACGTATGATGTGCGTTTTACAAAACGGGATTTGTGACGCGTTGTTGAATCGATTTAGTTCACATGTTGTCAGCACTTCTCTTCTTTTTTCTTTGCCTGTCTCATTGATTGCTATTTCTTATTAAATACTACGCTATTCATATACGCTCACCATTTATGATAATCCTATTTAATTTTTTGAAGCTTTCTTGTGCATATCTTTCAAATTATTTTTATGTTTACGCATCTTTTTAACTGTCTTTTTTCACATTTTTTTTTATTAACTTTGAAAAATTCCCTTCTTTGATATTAAAATTTTAAATTTTAAATTTTTCTGGTACTTATTTCTAAGTGAACCAACAGTCGTTTCCTATTATTTGTAATTTCTTATAGAATTAGGTAGGTTGTGTAAAAGTGTTCATATAAATCAATGTTTTTCAACTACTAATGCGATCCACGGGTTTGATGTTCTAAGGCGTTAAAAAACGCATTGCGCTAAAACTTCATTTTCTTCATTGATTGTTTGTAGAAGTGTACGTTTATGAAAACAGAAATAAAAATGCAAGCTAGTTAAGTATTTTACTCAAATATTTTTAAGCATAACGGTAAGCATATAGATGTAACCTGTCGAATTCTTTTTCTCTTTTTTTTGGAATATTTGAATATATTTTCTGGTGTATTGCATCTTAATAATATTCGTACAATATTCGCATGTATCTCTTATCGCAATTAGAAATGTTCCATATGAATGTTTTAATGACATCTATAATAATTCAATAAAACTTTTTCTTTTAGGAAACTCTCATTTCTAGATCTTCAGCTTCATATATTTAATTTGTGGTGAAATCATTAGCGCATTTTTATGTGTTTGCTAAGACATAATGCTTCTTTTTTTCAAATGTTGAAAAAGCGTTTCAGGACTTGCATAGTGTGCAAGTCACGTGCATTCAGCTAACAGCTGACCATTAATATTGAAACGAACTCTGTGCTATTTTTACGAACGAAAGCTTGAGAGTGGGAGGGAAGGGGGAAAGAAATCAGAAAGCTTGGGGTGTAAAATAAAGAATATGATTTAGATTCCACAAAATATTGCTTATCCTGTAGTACAACCAGTCAAACGAACGCTATTCAGCAACATTCATCAATGCATTCAGAAACGATTCAGCTGACAAGTTTTCACGTACAAATGTTGACAGAAAATATGTTTCAAGAAAGAATAACGCTAAGCAAGTCAAAATTTCACGGATGAAAGAAGCTATAAGCATCCCCATCAAATTGATTCTGTGAAATTTTCGGGTGATGCATCACAGAAAGTGATGAAAAACTCGGCAAATTCGCCTAAACTTTTTTAAGTGGTTGAGGAAAATAGATCCTCTACTTTTTCATCGTCCATCCGAGTGGTCATATCAATGACGAAAAGGCAGTAAGGATAAGATTGCAAGTGACTATTTTAATTGTTACCAATTCAAGAAATGCCAAGCTTTTAACCGTGTCTTGACGCGAGTAGAGTATTAATGGTCAGAAATATTGGCATGTAAGTATTGATTATGAAGGAAAGTTGCAAAGAGGGAGGGGATTGTGGAGGTAATGTTCACCATCACTAATGGTATGTGCAGTCGATCATATAGATATGAATGAAAAACTTGTCCGGTGCGTTTTTACGCCTTTTGAGTTGGTTATATTTGATACGTACTGATGATGAAAAATATAGAGTATAAGAGTAAAATAATAAAAGATTTCGATTTACAGTTGTGATGTGCAGAAGTTATTGCCAGATGCCGGTGTGTCGCGTGCGCAAATCAGCCGAGACACTGTGCCGATGAGTGCCAACTGTAATGGTACGGTGGCAAGTGCCTCTACCGTACCCTCAACCTTACACAGTAGTCCACTCAGGGGTTCACGCTCGTCCATCACCAAACAGCAATGTCCAATAAAGGTAAGCATATTGCATCTGATCCATTACGAAGGTGTTAGAATTTTTTTTTTCTTAAAATTTAAGGCCTTTCAATTTTTGGTCCAAGATTGGTCAGAGGAATTCTATTATTAAGGAACATTTATCGTATTTTCTGAATCTTTGCTTTTAATTTCTAATTGCTTAATCCCTTAATTCCTTTGTGCTATGACTGGAAGTCGTATATTTTATCGTTGTTGCTCCACCCATTTGATCCCCCTTTAATCTATCATATTCGTTTACAAACGTTGTATTGAAAGTTGACAAGTTAAAAGAAAATATTTGTTATTTTCTACGATTTGATACCAAAAAAAAAATGGAATTATTATACTTTAAGCTTTAATAAGTATATAAAATGGTTTTCTAAATGACGCATTTTGAATCTCAATTAATTCGACGAATTCACTTATAAATAACCGGTGACGTTGACATTCATCGATAGATTGACCCACAGGATGTTTTCATTGAATGGTAAGGAATTGTAGTAGATTACGATATTCGCCTACGCGTTAGCGATCCTTTAAATGTTATTATTTATATTCCTTATGAATTTTCATCGTTTATCTCCATCAATAGTATCACGTCATTTGAAATTAAACGTAGCAAAATTTTGCGTGTGAAATGGATCGCTTTTTGAATTCATCTTTTTTGTTTATTTATAAGTGAATTTAACAATATTTCATTAATAATAACAGTTGAAACTGTTATTATTAATGAAATATTGAAATGAATGGCGATAAATATATCTCTAATTATTTGAAATGAAAAAAGATTCCTCTTTTTCCCACATCGTTCTATGCAGATTTTCGTCTTTTAAAACTGTTATGTAGTCGGTTCTAAAATTGTTATATGCTTGTGTTTCTTTATGTTTAATTAATCCTTCGGGAGTAGTTCATGCTTCATCATTGGTTAACGTATAGACAAGCTGGTAATTAATGATATTACTTTCTAGTGTACTGCTTGGTCATTTAATGAGTAAATACTATGAAGATATGTTTCAACCGCTATCGTTCTCTTTATTCATCTATTAAACGTTCGGTTTTTATCAAATTTGAGATTTCTTTCTCCAGATTGTTCATTCTTCTTACCATTCGCTTCGTCCACCTATCGTTCTGTTTGAAGTGTTGATAGATGAGTTGAATTGTAAATCACAACTGTGTTGAAGCAATACCTACGAATGCCGATTTAGCCGATGTTTATGCGATCTTCTTTCAGAGGCACATAAAGAGCAAAAGAGTTTAAAAATCGTCTATTTTACATACTTGAGACAAAAGCAACAACAAAGAAACAGCTGTTTATTAATGTACTTTTAAGCTGGTAATAATTTCACATTCCTTGAATATGCCACTCAATTGTGGCTCATTGTAAGTTTTTGCACAAGATTGTAATATAGATTATTGCGCTCTCTCATCTTTTGCTTGCTCCTTATTTTTATGCCCCATTGCAAATTGCAATGCGCTAAAATATTTCTTATGCAAGTTTTCGAATATTTCATTATTGAGTACGCCTTAGTAAACGTAAACAGGTTGTTCTTACTAAGCGCTATCGCATTTCTTCCCTATTTAGGAAAGATTGTTGTGTAAAGCAATCGGCCTGAATCTTAGAAAGTATGGAACAGTATGTCTGTGTGTTTGTTGGTTTGTCTGAAATCATGATCTATAAATCAACTATGAGATTTAGCAGATGGAGCCAACTGCAAAGGTTAGCAATTAGCTGAAAATCTTTTTTGTTTTTTTGCATATTTTTAATCTTCAATTCTGTTCGAATTGAGTCGATCACCAATTGTTGAAATTAATCTCTCATAAATACCAAAATTCAAATGTTAGTATAACTAAAAATAGCCTCATTGATGGGGTATTACTTCAATATGAAATGGACACGTATGCACATAACAACGATCGCATTATCATATGCTGCCACAGAATTAGCGATGCATAGTAACATTGCAGCACCAAGAGCACTTGATAAACGGTCGGTCTATGCCTACTTAACGTTTCAATTTCGAACATATTTCTCTATGTGCCGTTTGTTATAATAGACGAATCTGATGCAGTCATCTCATCTCATCACTTCCTCGATATCTTTTTATGGTTGAGGTCCGTTTTTCATCATTTCGACTATCGTAATCTTCTGATGAACTGCTCTTTCTGGTTAAACACGAAATGAACGTATGAAAATTTCCTTTAAAAAGGACTTCAGGCGTCTACAATGAAACCGTACGGTAAATTTTTTGTTCGCGAGCATCTAACTAATGGATTCATCGATCGAGGATATGCAAAAGCAATAACATGCCTCCGATCTTTGGTTATGAAGGGATTTAAAATCCCCATTAGTCAGTGCAGTCTAAAGTGTCGCTTAGTGGCTATGATATCATAATGTATTGTCCCCATTACTGGTTGTGATGATATATTGTAAGGCACCTATTAATGGTTGTGGTGGTACAATCTAAGATGCTCATCAGTGATTGTTGTGGTAGATTGTGTAGTTCCCGTCGGTATTTATCGTATTGTGTTAGTATAATTTATAGTTTCTCTTATTAGTGATGATAGTGCAATCGAAGAGGTCTAATATTGGTTATAGTGGTGTAATCTAAGGTGCGCATTAGAGATATGAGAGTATATAACCTATGCTGTGCCCATTAGCGGCCATTATAGAGTGAATCCAAATATGATTTTGATATGTGCTCTCAAAAAACTTTTGTGCATTTTCCCAGTATCGCTATATAAAGGCGCATTATGACGATATCTTTTTATACGCATATATGTGTGTGTATGCGACTTTCATCTGTCCGGTAATTTTAACTTAACCCATGAACTACTGAACATAACTTTGTTAGATTTAATAGGTGCAATATGCACCATAGAACAAGATTGTAAGCGGTAAAACATTTTCATTCGTCAACTTTGAAAAGAGTTATAAACGTTTAAAAGATTTGTTCCATTTTATTATCGTTGATTCTACATTTTATATAAATCCTATTATCGTAAAACGAAACTTTTATGGAAATACTGAAAATATTATCATTAAAATATGGAAGTTTTTTTTTTGCATGTTTATTATATTTAGGTAAGTTATGAGCCGGATTGATCTTGGAGGGGATTGCAAAAATGCAAACCGAACCAGTTGATCTTTTATATTTCTCTACTTTTATCTCTTTTGAAGTGATTGCTTCATTTTTGAACTGTAAGAAGAGAAGGGCAGATATGAAGTGATGAAGTCACAGATGTTCTCTGATTATTGAAGAGAATTAGGGACTTTTAGCGTGAACATTGCTTATTTTTTTAGAAAGTTTTTGCATTGGCTAGAGGGTTTGCTTGGATAGGTGATCGAATTTACGTGATTTTCTGCAATGAACAAATGATGCAGACATTAGTAGTTGTTGCCGGTGAAGTGCAGTTGCGATGTATTTTCAGGCAAACCTGGCTGTTGGTCAGATATCGCCTTATCCAAACGCCAAACAGCACTCCTCACCCAAACCACTCTATGACGTGTTCTTGGGCGGAAGTTGCGGAAACACTGTTTGGAGGCGAGATCAGGTGAATCTTTATCAATGTTATTCACTTTGAGATTATCGCATTTTTCGAACTTACATTGTCATTTGCGTAAAAAATCCTCAGCACTTTATTTTCTTTTTGCAAAATATATTTCACTTTTATTCGATGATAATTCCCCAACGATTGGAAACTACTTTTATGAACCATTATGATATAATGATTTCGATAAGAAGCGAAATTCAATTTCTATAGGATGCAACGTTTGAATTTTTTGATAGTATGGTGTTTAAGCTACTCCAAATTTTGCAAGCATCCTAGAAATTTTAAAAAAGACGTATTAACGGCGTTTTAGAGTGTTTATTGAGTGAGATTTGTAACTTAATCGTATTGACAGTTTCTCTTTGTTTCGATCGGTTACAGCGGTAATGTTTTTCGGCACATATGGGTTATGTCAATCTCTAAGGAAGCATTGAAAATAGTCACAAAATTTTTTTCTTTTATAATAAAAAACTTCCAATATATAGGTGATACCGTATTTGGAGAAACGAGCGATCACCTACTATGATCCACAGCGAAGTGTGTGGAACGAGCATATGATCAATGAGGAGAGTGTCGCCAAGGAGGTATAATAGAAAGTGATTTTTGAATCCGTACAGGCATACGCCAACCTATGCGTATAGTTCGATTATTGATGCCCTCTCGTAGTCTGCCTCGAATAAAGTGTTGTTCCGACGGAAGACCAACAGTGTAATCAGCGTCACTTCGAAAGTGATTTTTGATCATCCAATTAGACTATTTCCGCTAAGGGTCCATGCTTTTGCAACTTTTTTTGATTTGCTTCATGGTAGTATCGAATCGTTCCTGTGGAATGGGATATCTTCATTGAAAATTTGGAGTTATCTAATTAAACGGATTTTTTTTAAATCTCCTAAAACGTTGTCTCTACATTAATATAGTCTTATAGTTGTGCCACTCATTAATGTCGCTTATAGTTATTGTTATGTTCGAAGGTGGTACTCATAGTGATATTTCATGTTTAGCTGAAGAGAAGAGAAAAGCACAAATTGCAGCGAGAAAGGGGAAGGGTTGAGGGGAATCTGCAAATCGAACCTCATTCCTTCGTTTTTTTGAGGTGCGATTGTCTATCTATAAGGATATTGCGATCCAATCTTGCATTTCTTCAGCGAGGATGTTCTTTTTTTTTTCAACTGGGTTTTGTCGTTTGAGCGAAACAAGTACCTCATTAGGGGTTATTTTTACGAGTGGTACGTGTAGATGAACAGAATGAACGAAGTCTTCGTTGTGTCCTTAACGTTTTTATCGTTATCAGTGCATACGTAATTTTGCAGAAAGCGTTGTTTATCAGAACAATCTATAAGCTTACTCGATCGGAAATTATAACCAAAAAATGATCGTTTTTATTGCACATCATATAGAGTTCATGCTTTTTATTTGCACTAAACACTCGGCAACATTCACTGATAATTGAACATTACGCAAGTAAACCCCTACTTCCCTATTCAACGTCTCTAAGCAAATGATTTCATTATCTTATCGGTGGATTGAGATCTTCGAATCAAGAAATGAGGAATATCCCCATTCACCATCTATACAAATACATGGACTTCTTAGTTGCAACATTATTTAGAATTCTGCAAGTGGATACATTATTATAAAATGAAACCCAAATATTCATAACAATGCAAAGAAAATGGAACTGAACAAAAATTTTATGATATTTCTGTTAATGTAAGGCGAATTTCATTTACTCTAATATTAATCGTAAGCAGAAATTAGGTGGTAGAAGCTTCCGCGTTTTTTTTTTCACAATAAAATCGAATTTGATTTTTTGTGGGAATTATTTCCAGAATATTTTTTTTTCACCAAAGTTAATAAACATCGATGAAGAAACGATAGGAAATGTTTTAATAATATTTCACTCTTTGTATTCCAGTTTTTTTTCACTGAATATCTAATGGAGTTTTTGTTCGAAGAAATCTTTGTTATTTGTAGGTTTATAGTACTAATTTATAGCACAACATTTCCTTAGCATATACCTTCAAAATAGTTTTATGTTATTTGAACTCTCTAAATGTTGACTTGATCGTTCTTTATGATTCTTTTTCTTTACCGCTTTTCGTTGCGTTCGACTGTTATCACTTCAAGCCTTTTATCACATATTGATATCATAACCTGATATTGTGAAGCGTTATGCTCAAAAAAATCCTAACTGAAAGACGTACAGACGACTTTGTGTTATTTCACATGAATTGTTATAGATGTTGCGATCATCTAATAATGAATTTTTTGTCGTATAATACGATCATGTCACCAAATGTTTCCGGGAAAAAAGTTTCCTTCTTGATCTGTTTTACGACTTGCGGAAAAAGAATGAGATCTATAGCATGGTGTTTATCTGACGAATGTTCTATCATGAAGGCTGGAGTCATCTTTGAACAGCTGAGCAAAAAGAAAAGAGGCTCTAACGCCACTTTTTGACCTCAGATTCGTGGGCCCCGTCGCGTGAGGCAGCTGCGATGAACTAATTTTGGCACCATATATATCACAACAGTCGCTAGATATAATTGAAAAACCTGTACTTTGAAAGGAAAGTAAGTGGGGAAGCATCCATGTACAAGGAGCTACTGTCGTGGAGCGTGATAATGTAGTACTTAGCGTGTTCCGTATGTATCGTCACACTTCGAGTATTTTGTTTTGTATTTTCTATTTGAATGTGGGCATAGTTTTGTTTGAATCCATTACCTCGTTCCTTAGCATTGCATAGACATAAATGCTTCGGTTTGCTTAGGTTTTAAAATATGTCTGAACTGCAGAATGAGCTTTAGGTGACCATCGCACTGTGGATGAGGGGAGGTAGGGAGATGAGGAACGTCAGTTGTTTGTTTGAATTATTATTTAAAGGTTATTTTTCTCGTTTTTGATGACAGAATTTTTGTTGTAGAATTCGAGCTTGTTTTTGTTTGTGCTCGATCCGGCGACCGTCAATGCGACCTCATTCCTCGAGATAGCGCACTTTGCGGCTAGGAAGGCACCAAAGCTGGTTGTTGTCTTTCTCGGACGGACAGAATGGCGAGATCGAGGGCATCCAGACGACCTTCCAGATAGGCGAAAGACATGCGATCTGCTCGATGCCATCCTCACAATGCACGATGTACCAGTATTGCAGTCCATCCAGGTACCCGTCGCTTTGTCGTAGACGGATATTATCATTTTAACGTGAGATCATTGTTGAAGGCGAATCAGTGTTGATTCGTCAGCATACTACAAATTTGTCGAAGATTATATCATACCTGAAAATTTACTATTTTATAGGAATTAAAGAAGGTTGTGTAATATAGTAACTAATATGAGAAATTCACGAGGTAACGTAGGTTTCATAAGGGAACCATATTATGGTCGATAGTTGTTGTAATACCTGATAGCCGTCGTACTGTGCAGTAGTAGCCATGTAGCATCAATCTCATCGTGTTGGGAAAATTTTTAAAAAATTGATGTATAATGATATAATCTCAGCAAAAAGTTTAAAAATTGATGAGATTCATAAAACTCATTTGGCTTTTATTCGGCAGCATGCGGCTATACCACTACGAGTAATACTTTATTGGCCGATCCATTGGGCTGAGAGCGATCGTATCGCATTAATAATTGCATTTAAGGAGGCATTAAGTTATATTGACGAAGTAATAATCGGAGAGAAAAGTTGGTCGGAGGCGCTATCGAATCCTTTCCAAAGGTTGCCTTATATGTTGCTAAGGGGGCGTCGAGCTCTGCAGCAGTCGGCGACTCATGTGCGAAATGCTTGGCGCACCGTCAGGAGTGGTGTCACTCGATGGAGGGGCACCAAATATTTAATTATAGGTGCGTTTTATTGCTTTTGTATCGTCGAAAATTCCTTGTTTTCCTTTTCGATGATCGGGGAACATGATTTCATGTACAGGAGCAAGGGGCGATATATGAGCTTAATGATCAGCCTGCAAGTTGTATCTGGCAATTTGCATCATGATTTTCTTTTTTTCCATAGGCCAAGGAGCACACATATGTCGCCGAAAATAGCGAGCGCTCTTTCCGGCTGAAAATAAAATACGACTGGCTGTACTTCTTGCCGGCTCTATTGAGATATATTGGGAAGGGGAAATAAAAGATCAGCTTACGTTAAGAAATAATTCTTGTGATAAAAGGATTTATCACAAATAATTTATCATTATTCACTGAAACAAGGATAAATTCAACAATTATCTCTTCATCACATGCTGTCTGTAATGATACATTTGTAGGTGCGTGTGAGATATTATTTGTATTGGCGATGCATGCATTAATGCAGAGCCTTCCGTTAGTATTATTGGTATTACCATTACTCGCGCTGGACGCGTTGATTGGCGTCTGCTCGTTAGTCTATTGGCGATATAAGTCGCTTTCGGCAGCGAAGCGTCGTGCGCAACTCCTGGAGCAGAGGGCACTAGCACGCTCCACACCGGTGCCCGTTCCTGGTCGCGCGTTTGTGCCTTGCGATCTCGTCGCTCAACACATACCGCTCAATTATTCCTGTAAAGCTGTTAATGCAAAGCCGCAAACAAGTTCTATCTCCGCCCAACGTAAGAGTTGCAGTTACTGTTTGTTATTACAGCTTTGCCCTTTAATTCTGTATACCTATACAGGCTCAGGTTAAAATGTGATGTAATATGTTTAAGTGAATACCCTGTGATCAGGCTGCTGTATCATAGGCTATATACCTATGAACTAGTGATCCGTGATTTTCATCCGTTTACATAGGTTTTGGATGATGGCTTTGCGAGAATCTTGTGTGGTAAATAAATAATGAGTGCGTTCTTTGCATTTTTAAAGAAGAGAGTAGAGCGTTAATGACTTTCAGTGGAAGAAATAGTGCGAAAATTTGCATAAAACATTTCATCCACTTTATACAAAAGCAAT
Source organism: Baylisascaris procyonis (assembly GCA_037389465.1). Classification (NCBI taxonomy): domain Eukaryota; kingdom Metazoa; phylum Nematoda; class Chromadorea; order Rhabditida; family Ascarididae; genus Baylisascaris; species Baylisascaris procyonis. The sequence continues at coordinate 215,196 of JAZARR010000231.1, read as the reverse complement.
TACGAATGCAGTTACGGCAAAAATGTGTGCATATTCACTTCCATTAACTTTATTTCTTCCCATTACAACTGCATTGTCGAACATTCGAGGAAATACGGAGTTAAATTAGTTTATGCGCTTCCGTTTCTATGCACTACCTGCAGTTATAGTCGTTTAAAATTAAATACATATGAAAATCGTAGTGGATAACCAAGATTAAGAATTTAATTGCGCCTATAATGTTGATAACCGATATTTTCTTTTAGCTAATATGATAGCTTTTAGAATTAAATAATTATATCACGGAAAATAATTGCAAATTAGAGAGAGGTTGATTTTGTGGATGAAAGAAATTTAGTACTCTCGAGTATCGGAATTTAGTTGAAGTGATTCGATTTATATTTGCGATTGCTATTATTGATAATAACTTGTTCAATGAGATCCAAAATTGCTTTAGTTCAATTTACTATATCTCTAAACTCGATAAACTAAATATTTTTCATTGTGAATTTATTGCAGAGAATCGAGCTCATTAAATGCAAATTGCAGTTTTGAAAACACGTTGTTATGAGAGCAATGGTGTAGCAAGCCCTTTACGGTGGATGAATACCGGTGGCTATGATATATTCCTTGGTTGTAGTTCTACAAAGAGTGCCGATCTTGAATGGATCACGCGCATGGCTGCACCACAACTGCAGTAAGTCATTCCCTGCAAACACAAATGCTCCTAATAAAAGTAGAAAATTGTTTCACATTTTCCCAATACATCGGTTTTATTTGGTACTTGTATATATATATATATATATATATATATATATATATATATATATATATATATATATTTATTTATTTATATATTTATTTATTTATTTATTTATTTATTTATTTATTTATTTATTTATTTATTTATTTATTTATTTATTTATTTTTATTTGTTCATTTATTTTTGTTTACATTCATTTATATTTGTTCTTATTTTTGTTTATGTATATATATATATATATATATATATATATATTTATTTATTTGTTTATTTATTTATTTATTTATTTATTTGTTCATTTATTTTTGTTTACATTCATTTATATTTGCTTTTATTTTTGTTTATGTTTATATTTATGTTTATATTTGTATTATTCATATTTATATCTATATTTAATTTATTTATATTTATATTCATATTTATGTTCATATTATTTATATTTATATTTGCATTTATATTTATATGTGGGGGGAGGGGGGAGAGGAGACGGGAGGGGGGGGGGGTTAGGACATCGTTGGTTTTGATTTCATATTTGGTGTACTATCTCATCCAGTGTCTTCGGGCTGCGAAGAAATTCGACGCTTCGCACCTTATTGTGGTCAAACTTCGGCGTTCTGCGACAGAGGAGTGAATGGTGTCAGATATATCGAACTATTTTAAATTGAGCGTCCCGTTGTATTTCCCTGATTTTTAAGTTAATGTTTGCCCGAACTAGGGATATGTGAAAGTGAATTGTATAAATCGATGAGAGTAAAACAGTCGAATATTCAGAAATTATTTTCGAGAAAGAAAATTTCAGTAAAAAAGGAATATCGTATTGCTCGGAATTGATGGTCGAGAGGCATAAACGATTGCCAACCCTTGATATGACACGACGTATTCTTTATCACATTCCTTCTTGCGAGACGATACTCTCAGGCATGGTTGAGGTTCGCTTCATCTTATCCTATGTTCTTTTGGAAGCTTTCTTGAGCCGAATTGCACATATAAACGAGCACTTCGTCGACTGTTGCTTGCTGCAGGAGCCATTTGCCCGCAATCAACTAAACTATATCCACCAGTTATGCAACCTACCTGGGGTGATGAATGAATTTCTTGTTTTCTTTTTCCATCGCACCTCTCCCGTAACGTCTTTACATGATACGTGCATCGATGCTTATTAGAACATAAAAGTGTTTCCATGAGGAGCGTTGAAAGTTTGGCTATTCGATAATTTGAATCTATTTTCAATAGCTAGATGATTTAACTGGAGGTAGCAGCGAATTGTGGGAGGTATCATTTTAGCTACGAGAATGAAGGAAATAAGTTTTCTTTCTATCACGAGGAGGCTGATGGAAGAGAGATTTTCTTAGCATTGCTATGCATATGAGTAATATCGTTGTGCATATCAACTATGATGATAGTTTGCAGGTGGCCTATTTTTTGGGTCATACAAATTGGAGTGTGACGTTGTGTGTACCGAAAAGGGCGAAAATGTTGGACTCCTCTTCAGTTTGTGATGAAGAAATGCGAAGACATATCGAAAGGCGTAATGAGTGCTATCGTATGGCCTTCTGCTATCTCAGGGATATGGCCGAGAGGAGACATTGCGAGGTTCGTTCATCTATTCTCGTTTAAATTCCTAAGAGGAAGGGGAGGGGTTTTAAGGGGGGAGGGGTGGGAAATGGAGGAGCAAGACAAATGTTAGCTGAAAATACTTTGAAACGTTTTGATAATTGTAAGGAGGAATGGTTCTGTTGATGGCTGGAAATGATCCATCGTGATGCAGTTATTTATTCATATATGGGATAATTTACATATGATTTACTATCATCGTTTGGCCCATTTTGAGAAATTTTTCACTTAGAAAATAAGTTCGCATCGCTGCCTCATTCTCAGTTCTTTTTTAAGCTCATTAGTTCAGACTTTGAAGAAAAAATTAATGCCGAAAAGTTAATGTTGCAGTACTAAAGAATTGTTTTATTTAATTCTATATTATATCGACTCAAATAAATCTTCCTCGCTTATCTCTTCTGATAGAAACACTAATTCTTTTTTGAGTAAAACCTATCCTTCCTCAGCGGAGTGTTGGAAAACTTTAGGCTCTGGAGTACACTAAAAAGACTGCTGTATTTTTGCAGGTATTTACGCATTTGGACGATGCTCTTCAGTATGTAATTTCATGCTCAAAAGACTAAGTGACGTTGCGCTGCCTCGGTTTGATTTGTATAAACGGTTGATGTCATCTCACGATGCGCTTTATCTCGTCGTCATTCATTTATTTCCTCATTGATCGACTAACGACGTTACAACGTCGTCGAGCTATCCTCTTGATGTCCCTTCCGATGCCTACGTTGCTCTTTATTGACGTCCTTCAGGGAGCAAACAGGCCTACGAGCAACATGTTCAAGGGGTCACTTTTTGATTCGTTTTTAAAATACAACCTAATTGGAAGAAAATGTATAAGCATCGTTATGAGAAGAATAGAGAACTTTTGCACATTGAGTAAGTCGAGCACTTTGGAGGTAATCGAACTAAAGGTGGATTAGATCCAAACTGGTTGAATTACATCCATATCTAGCATGTAGTCATGGAGTAATTTGATGAGAGATAGGTGATCTGATGAAATTAAAAATATTTCCTATAACGGAATCATCTCTAGAACTTGCTTTTTAATTCTGTGGAATTCAGCCAATTAGAAGATATGAACTTATGAGGTGATGGTGTCGAATTAAATGACAATGTATTTCTGAGTTATTTTTCTTTAAGCACTTTTATTCAGCGATATTCACAAATTTTCTTTCTTATTTTTTTGCACGATATATCCCATTCCCAAATTTTTTTTTCTTGATTGAGGCGCAAATCTCCATTGTGTAATTTGCATATTTTGTTGTAATTTTCCTGCGTTCCGTATGGTTGAAATTTCCTCAGTGTTAAAGAAACAATCAAAAAATTTTTTGTGGACGATTGGCCTCATAAACTTCATCACATAGGACACGTTTTAATTGTCGGGAATTTACTGCCTTGAGAAATACATCTTAAGGGAGTATACCTAGTACCTGGCGTGTACCTATACGCCTACCTATAATATCGTTTGTAATTTATAGAACTATGTACGAGATTAGGCGAATCATCAAATATTATCTGTGTTTTGTTTAAACAATTTTATTGAATCGTTTCTCCATCTGGCGAGTTCGTTTTTGTTCACATTTGATAGATTTTATATTGTAATGCACGAATATAAATCGCCATTCGTGCTTTGCGCAGTTCTCCTTAATGAAGCAATAATTAACGTTCGATGCATGTATATAGTTTTGTTTATTGATCATCGGTCTAATTTCATCTCGTTTCTAAAATTATTTTTACTCGACGATCAACAATTTGTACATCATCTTCAATGATCACTGCGATATTTGCAACTTGGATATATGAGAGCACTAGAGGGAAGAAAGGGATTAGAAAGATGAGATAGATAATGGAACAATTGCGATGGATTAGTCGATTAATAAACGGAACGATATTTTAGGTTTGCAAAATTCGGAAATTTCATATTCGCATTATCTTTGTGAAATTCTCCGAGGTGCAAATATCGCGAGATGCCTTTAGGGAATTGTGATGACATCATTTATGACGCTTTCAAAATTGATTACTCATTAAGCATAACGTTTAATCGACACAATAAGGATTATTGCTAGGGCATCGTCGACTTATCAAACATTCTTTAGAGATTCGAATTGTTACTAAATACTGATGGGTTTATTTTAATCCTTTTTTTCAGAGATTAAACCCTTCCAATCTTTTAATTTTAACGGATATTAAGATTTTTTTTAAAATTATGACTGCTGATATCTCTGTTAGATCCGTGTGCAATAAAAACACTTTCAAGGTTCTAACATGTTTTTAGTGTTTTGAAAGCGTCATGAAATTTTATATGTCACTTTTTAGTGGCATTTTATGAGTTCTTTGAAGGAGGTTTTAATGTTGAATCGGATTTCTGTCGATCTAGTCAGTGCTCTATGGAAGCTTGTGGGCACTCTCGCCAATAAGAAGGGAAGGGGTTGCTATGTACCGTTAGATACTTGAATCATTAGAGTGGCTAAAGATACAATGGTTTTCGGAGTGACGATAATGCGTTGATTGTAGAACAATCTGCTGCAAAGGTAAATGTGTAGCGTCTAATCTACCTTCGTCCCCTCTCACGTCAGGAAGCATGTCATTTACTGATGGATTCTTGTCATTTGAGGATTTTTGAATTACCACTCAAAAAGTCATTTTTTTTACAACGAAATAACTTCAAAAAGCTCTAGAGAAAAGTACCAACACGTCTCATTTTGGAGTTGTCAATGATAGCTTCTATAAATCTCAGAGAAGGTTCGAATGAACATAGTAAGCCGCTATAACGTTCACCATCTTGTCATTTTTGCTACTCATTCCCATATGTTAGATATTTGCTTGTTGGCATCGAAAAAATGTAGAAAATGCTTCAGATAGGCATATGATATGTATTCAAACGATGCTTTTATTTAAGTAGATTTAACATGGTATAGTTGCGTATTAGCTAAAATGCTATTGACTTCGACAACAAGCAATGTCGAATTACTAACAGTTTTGTTTGGAATTATTCAAATATGGGGTTCTATTAGGCGATAAGAGAGATGTTTAGACAGATTTCTGCGTTATTCCACCACACTGTATGCGTTGTGCGATGATCCTTATGAATGAAAAGGTCGTGCTGATTTATAGCTGACAACGATCCAACTCATAGGTTTCAGTTTGTATTTGTGAGAAGTAATTTCGTTTAAGCGTATCATCGGCCAAAAAAGTCGGAAATGTGACACTTAAGTGCTCTTAAGAAGGAACCAACATTTAATTAGATCATAGCTGTATGTTTTGGATTTTTGATCCTCCTTTGCCACAAGAAAGTAAAGAACGATGAAAATTATGTGCAAGCGCCTATAGCATTGAATGCATTTCCACTCATTCGTTTGCTCATTTCAACATAGTTGCTGTTCACCAGTCGGTCAGCGATAATGATGACCGACCGGTGCAAAAACGTGAAATTTTTGAAATTTCTCAACTTCAGTGTAAATGAAAGGTCAAGTGTTGCGTTATGATCCTATAATTTCGGGTCCAGTTATATCCTCTTCGTCCCTCAGCCATTTTCATGGGATTCATTGTTTCCGTGTCTGTGTTTTAAGGAAAAAACTGTTTCGTTCTTTCTTACTCTGTGGGATCATTCCGTGGCAACTTTTGCAGACTGAGTAAAGATCATCCTTGAAATGTTCACTTCTTTGCTATTCATACGAAGTTTAAACGGAGGTTAGAAAAAAAACTTTAAGTTTTGGGAATAAATTTTAGAAATGAAAAAAAAAACTTTCAAATGTTAAGCTTTTCTACCCTTGAGTATTAGGTAGCAACTATTTTCCTGCATATATAAAACAGAAAGAATCTATACTGCCACGTGATGTTTCTACGTTAACGTTTAACAATTCACCTCAGAGTTTTTCGCAGAGCTTTACCGTATTGTATAGGTGAGGTTACGCATCGTTGATCTTATAACGATAGTGTGACTTCACTATTGAAATGTTCGTTTATTTTTTTTTTGTTTATAAAAAAAAAATGTTAAGTGACACAAATTATAGTTAGTTTTATGCTGCATCGTTTACGAAGAAACTCCGAGTCATTAATTGCTCTTCTCTGTGTTCAGTGTTTTTTTGTTTTTTTTTTTTTTGTTCTCGAATATACTATTGTTCGATATATAATTGTATTATACTTTTATGCATTCAATTGCACAAATATTTATTTGTTTATTAATTGTGAAACTTGCAATGATGAATAATGAGAGCTAAATAAACAGATTTTTATTGCTCATATCGAAGTATTGATTGATCGGCTGATACTATTCATCGATTGTGATCCTGCTTGATATATGAATCAATGATGTGGATAATATTTGTAACATTATATACTATATAAACTTGAAGAAATTATGATAGCATCTCAACGTTGAGTGGGAACTTGAAGAACAATGTGGGCCGTGACCACAATCTAGACCCGATTTAACCAATGAGAGTATGCAGATGAATTAAGTATCGCCTTCGCCGATCGTTTGGTCATGATCGAGACGGATGCGATCGCGAACTAAGGCCCGGTTCGAAGTCGACCCACACTCCCTTAGGTCTAGTTGATGGCATTGCCGGAATAGCGCAGGAGTAAGGAAGTGAAAAAAATCTGGCGAAAACTACATCTGAATTCGGCTGGTTGCAACGGTTGTTTATTTGCGGCTGTGCGTTTCACGCATGCAATGAGATCTACGAGAGCAGTTTTTCTTCATGACGTCAGCGAGCGGTCTTAGAAGAAGTGACATACACACGCGTACTCGTGCATTTTTAAAGAGTAACTCCAACGAATACGTTAATTGTTCGGTTTCGTTAATGTTGAATATTTCTTTTCATTGCTTCTTTGCTTATTATTGAACGTTGTTGTGTCACATATTGAAAGAAAACAAGCAAACAATGAAATTTTTTGAACAGTTAACAAAGAAATAGTGTTTATACTTCTTGGAGGTACTCTCCTACTATTCACTAAAATCTGCTGTTTTATCACCAAAATACTGCTATTCATTTAAAAAATAGAGAGCAACAAAAAAAGGAGTGCAGTTCCAATCTCCAACTATTCTCGATGCACCTTGCCAGTGTTGCCACAAGCCGGTTGTGACGCGTTACCACAGTTTATAGAGAACGCCCAAATTATGCTACCAATTAGTACCGATTACCCAAGTGGCATAAGATCTGTTCAATCTCTGTTTAAATCGTATACAAAAATATCTTCGAAAATTGTCTCAAGCTACAGCAAGAAGCAAGATGTGGCGTGAAATTCAACGATTCACTAGTAATACCGGAATTTATTTACTTTTGTTTTTGCGCTAGATTCTGGCTAAAGCTACCATACATAAGTCGATGCACAAAACATAAATAGATAGATCATTCGATCAGAAATGAATAAACACACAACTTATTGTGAAGCAATCAACAAAACTTCCAAAATAATTTTAAGAGTAAGAACGACAATAGAAATCTTGGAAGAATACTCAGGTTTTAAAGAAATAGGAAGTCAATATTTCATCGCTTTAGATCCTAACTGTTTCAAGTTTTACCTCTTCGAGGAAATTGAAAATTTCATTCTTGCCCATTCATATCGGCTATCAATGCTAATATACTAACTGTTAGCTAATCTCTACGTTCAAATTGCACCAAAAACGTTGTGTATTTACGGTTTTTGCTGTCCTAATATCAGAAAATCCATTTTTTTTGCATTCGAAGTGCTGACCATCGCCAATCAAACTCTCTCAAAAATTCCGCCTAAATGCCACACGCCATGAATGCTCATATTGCTACTCCACTATGCAAAGAAGTTAAAATATCGTGATATTGGAGTAGCGCCATTTTCATGTTGCATGAAAATTAAAACCTGTTTCGGCCGCTTATGCTGGACGAACTACCTAGATCAATTTTTTTCATTTAAATTATAGTTGACCGAGACCTGAGGACTTGACAGATTGAATTTTCGATCAGGAAGAAGTAGCTTTGAAAATTTAGGAACAGGGCGAAATGAATGCGATGTAGTAGACAGTGAATTGGAATATCAAGTGTGAGAATTTAAGTGGTAGATGGTGAGGTGAAATATGAATTACTAAACGGTTGATAAGGCTATCAGTTCGTAAACGATGAATTTCCAGGTGGATTATGAGCGTATATAGTCGTTAATTCTCTTTCCATATCCGCTTTCACGATTTGAGTTGTTGTCGGTTGCGTTGCAACCAACTGCATCTTGATCACCTGTGCCTTTAATCAATGGATGAATAATCATCTACAAAAATTTCAGAGCCTCAACTGAAAAATAAATAAATAAATAAATAAATAAATAAATAAATATATATATATATATATATATATATATATATATATATATATATATATATATATATATATATATATATATATATATATATATATATATATATATACACACGTATAACTGTGAAGCGACGTTCCATAAAGAGCATCTATTTCGCAGAGTGACAATTTATAAATGTGGAAATTCTGATCAAAAATATCAGCCAAAATAACTTCCGCGAAGAGGGTTTGTCATCAGTTAAACATCTATAACTCAAAAACATCCAACAGTTAAATATCCAACAAACCGGAAGTTTGATGCGTGGACAGTGCGCTTTGGGCAGATGTACGATGAATTCGAATTCCCTGAATAAGGCTCAAAAATTCAAAACTCGTCCCTATAGTGTAATGTTCGACCAATGGACATTTGAAGTCGAACGGTCAAAGTGTATTTGATGTATGGATTTTCTGGTCTATGATCGAGTACTTACTATCTTTAACCGTAGCTAAATTGTCCCGAGTTCTCTCGTTTTTTCAAGGGATCTATGGTTGATGTCATTTTAAAGCTTTCCATAGTAATGTTATCAGTAACGGCGATAAAAATCTTCGTTCATAAAAAGAAATAAATAAAGTGTTCACAAATTTAATAAAAAAAGGCACTGGCTTATACTTTGATTTGTTACATTATTTTTTTTTGTAAAATAAACCTACTGAACTTAGACCATTCGAAGTCAGAATTACATCACTAAAATTACTAATGTGTTGATGCTTTTCTATATTTACTCATATAATAAGCAAACATTTTAAACAGATGAGACGTTGAAAATTTCAAGATGGAAATACATTCGATATAGGTCGAGAAGCGTCTTTACCCAACGCAATTCACCTTTTACGAGGTGATTTCTATTCGAAAAAGAATTCATGTGCTTTGCAATTTTTGAAAATCGACCCATTTCCAACTTCTCGAATGCTCTCAAAAGAGGGTATTTCGTATATTTAACGCTATTTGTGATGTAAGAGGAAGTCTAGCTTGTTGTGCGTAAACAAATAGGAACATCGAAGAAATATTTGATACGGGTGTGGATGACCTCTTCTAGGGATCGCCGGCAAAGGTTTGTATCACGTTCTCGGTGTGATAGCACAATTAGGCCACTCACGAACCGTACCATTCTCCTCATATTGTCTTTCATCGCCATTTTAGTTTCATTATTTAAGGTTACTGAGATTCTGAAGACTCTCCGATTCTCAGATGAATTTCAATGGATCTGCATCGACGTTGTTTCGTGCATTGAGTGCTACCACGTCATTTACGCCACTATCGGGTGGCCATTCATTGATAAGAAGGAGTATGGCGCCGGCGAATGTGGGACGACATCGACCAGCAGAAAATACTATCGCTACAAAACCAAGTATTTGGTAAGCATTATGATCTCAGTTGATAAATCTGCGGTCATGTGCTTTACTAAACAAAATTTCTATTCCTTTTTTCTGAAGAAATTTACGGAATTTTATCTGTACCTTTCAGTTTGTGAACTAGTGTGCCGTTGTCGACAAAATTTAATTGATTGTAGCCTATACAGTGAAGCTATCACCCAGTTCAGGTTTAACTCAGTTTACCGTTGCAGTATCATTAAGGGGTACTGTAAAATTTTGAATTGTCGTAAACCTCACAACTGCTTATCAGTTCACTGCAAAAGTTTTTTTTTTAGAATTGCGTGCAGTCTCTAACATCATTTTATTATTTATGTTTCTCTTACTTGTACCTGTGGTATGTGCTGACCGCCTGAGTACACCGATTGCTCCAAAATTTCACTTCTTATTTATACAACTATTTCATTTGTGTATTGAGGATGGTTCTTATCTTGTAGCCATAATTTATTCCGCTGCATGAAGTTTTTTTTTCTTCGAGAAACGCATAATATTCATTCGTCATTTTCTTAGGCTTTTTCACTTGAGAAATTGCTTCTTATTCGAATCATTCCCATTTTCTTTCATTTTTCAGTTTTTTGGGAATTTTCAGAAATATTTATTTTACTGTTCGGCAAGTTTTACAATATTTCGTTTTATTTTATTCCTGTTAAAAAAAATTTCCTCCTTCACCCAAAAATTTCACACTTTTTTTATAACTTATCGCTGGTTAATGGTCGTTACATAAGGTCAGTAATTCATTTAGAATACCTGAATGCATCATGAATAGCTCAGAGTTTTTAGCAGTCTATTTTGCAGGGTTGAATTCACAACTTTAGCTGCCGAATGCAACGCTGTCAATATTGGTCAGGTTAGTTTCTATGACTCTTTCTTTCTCATTCATTTCATGTTATATGAGGTTTTGTTTCTTTTTTTTCAATATATATTTTGCATTCCCATCTCTGATGATCCTATGAATATAGCCTTTTATCTCCTTTCGGCCATTTATCAACTTTTAATGGGGTAGCGGTGACGATGTTTTGTCAGTGTCTTGATACGCTGATTGCCTTTAATAAAGGGCATAAAAACAACGAGAATAGTGTAGTGAGATTATTCAACATTCTCGTTGGCACAACCTCAAAAATTAAAAGGTATTGAGGTCCATCTCGAACTGTGCTGTATATCGGCCGAGAGGAAGCAAAAAGAACAGATTCTGAACTAAAGCTCTATACAATCGACTAGTGGTATAGGAGCGTACACTATGAAAACTTGCGATGTTATCCATTTTTGGGCATTTTTTGAAGCGGTTGGCCTCGTCATATGTTATAAATTCAACTGACGCATATATCTACCATCGAAATATTATAAACGAGTAAAGGCGTGAACGGTTCCTGGTTGTCGTATTGTTCATTTTGTGCTTGTATGGTTGTTTGCACACACATATTGCAATCCTGTTATGACTGTTTTATTTCAAGGGTTTTCCTGACAGTCCAATGCCACAGTTTGTGGCAGACATTCTAAAGGAAGTAGCCTCACATCCAGAGCGAACCGAATGGCATCAATATACGAGAGGATTTGGCCATCCAAGATTGGTTAGTTTATTGAATTCCTTTAAACTTCATGAATAAGGTTTTGCTTTTGGTAATTCGTTGTGAATCACCGTTTCTCTACCCTGTTTTGCTCAACATTTTTTCAACGTGATTTGTGGAGAAGATCTGCGGTCCACTAAAGAATATCCGCCGTGTTGCCAACGATAAATCCAGGTGTGGGAAGTCGGTTGCTGACCAAGACCTCTATGGCGATAGGGAGGTCGACCGGGATTGGTGGAAGCAAGCTATTTTAATTACCTATGAAATCCTTTCCGTTAGATAAAAAAAGCTGGTGATCGACCGAGTTGGGGAATGGATTGTCGCTTCACGTTATCTTTTAGGGCATGTATCGATTTATTTATTATCTGTTTGTGAAAGTTGTTTCCTGAAGGGAATGCTTCCAACTTAGATCAGGCGAGTATGCGTCAGCGTGATGCACAGAAATTGCAATATTGCACAGTAGATGTTAGAATTGATGCTCATTACGAACTATTTATGTTTATTTTTTGTTGTGCTCGTTTTTGTATATGAGGGTAGAGGATTAAGGGAAACTATGTTGAGATTAGGTATTAACTATGACAGAGACTTAAAAACTCGGAAGATGAGTCAATTTTATTCTCGTTCTCCACTTTCCCTCCACATAGAAATTTTAACGTTTGTAGTGAGCAGTTCATATTCAGTGTTTAAAAAATGTGCAGGGATTCAATAAATGTTCACAGAGACAGGAAAGAAACAGGAATGAACGCTGTTTAGTCTCATATACAGGCGGGTTCACTTCCGCTCCTCTTCCTGTCTGCCATCCCTGATGTACAGAATAGTAAGTGGCAATTCGATTGCTAAGTGAGATCGGACCGATTAGAAAAAAAATGAATGGAAGACAAAGAGAGTAAAAAGAAACGTCTTGGAGGCAGGAGTTTCGTGAAGCTAGCGATTTATAGAACTGATACAACTCCATTTGATACTTTCTATCAACTCCATATTGTGCTTTCCATTCGATGCCGGTGATCTCTCTAAATACAGCTGCTGAAAATAATAAAAGGGGACTTCAGTTTCGTTTAAAAACTGTTCCTATTCTTTTTCCTAAGTCAATGACTATAATACTGCAACTTGATATGATTAATAATTGTGGGGAATCTTTGCGTACTTCTTGAAAGTAGTGTAATTAAACATTTGCATCAATAAAAATATTATAATCGTAAATCTATAATCCCTTATAGTAACAAAAATAATAAATTTGTAGCAACAACAATCGATAATAGTTCTACTAACAATAATAGCAATTTTTTGGTAATACTGATTTCAGTATTAATCTTATTATCAAGGGTAATAATGGTAAGAATAATAATACCGACAGTAATAATAAAAATAAGGACATCTTTTGTTACATACATGCCGTCTCAGTAAAGTAGAACTGCTGTTATGCCGGCAGTGAACAACATTCTCTTATTTCATTCTTAGTGGCTTTTATCTCGTGTTTGCTATAGGACGCCAACCCCATTGTTCAAATAATATTACAGGTGAACGCACTCGCCGGTCTCTATTCGAAATTGTTAGGCGTTGAATTGAATGCACACACAGACGTGCTAGTAACAGTTGGCGCTTATTTATCCCTTTATTATGCGTTCACTGGATGGGTGAATCCAGGCGACGAAGTCATTGGTAAGTGCTTTCCGTATGTCCATTTCTTTTGCTCCCTAAAATTAATCTCTGAAAATTCGCATTGTTTTCGTGATTACTTTCATTGTTGTTCCCCAAATTAAATTGCAGCTAACGGTATGAATTTATTTGAATCTTTGTTTCTCATTGTTTGCATGAGAGTAGATACTGCTATATGCTTCGATAAACAGCTTCATTCTAAACGTTAGATCTTTGTTTTTTATTTTCTGTTTCCTAATCTTTGAAGCTCCAAAATTCATACCCTAGGGAGACGTTTACATCAATAACTTGGTTTAACGAGCCTCTGAAAACTTTTATTTTTGATCGCATACAATCACTTGATTTTGACAATTCTTAACTTTTTTATTAAAATATGATGCGTTCTTTTCCTAGAGGAACCCATTTTCAGCTTTCGCATCACTAAACTCATTTATAATGGAACTAAGGAGTTATTTAAAATCTCAGCACTTATTTTATAGATTTCATTTATGGGTCTACTACTGAGATGGTAATAATTGTATTCAGACTTTCCTCCAAACTCATGACTTCGAGGTCTCATTCTCATCGCCTAGAAATGTTAATATTTTCGCGTAGGTGAAAAGGGTACTCTATGGCCGCTCTCATGACTTCCATGGATAAATCCCCGTTAGTATATTATCACGCTAAGATCCCCCACATGGCCTCAATTCTCTTTCTGAATATTCGTAAACCGAATGTGTTATTTGCAGTTTTGGAACCGGCATACGATTGTTATGTGCCCCAGGTGCGATTGGTAGGCGGTGTACCAGTGCCTGTACCTCTCGAACTTGCTGCATGTGCCAAGTCAAGCGCCGATTATCATGTGAATTTAGCTGCAATTGAAGCGAAGATAACTAACCGTACAAAGTTTATTGTTATCAACAACCCACATAATCCAACCGGAAAACTCTTTTCAAGGTGCAAAGATTACTCGATTTTCGGTGGTTTGTTAAAACATTTGAGTCTTCTGTGATAATAGAGCTTCTTGGTCTTTTTTTTGCTCCATTTTCGTGTCGTTTGGGCTGTTTACCTCTTCAAGGTCTCCACTATCTAGAGCAAGTCCCATTGCATGTTTGGCGAGTCCATTCATTGCCTGTTCCTTATCCGACACAATTGCTGTTACTGTAATTTTGTATAGATAAGAAGTAAGCTGATATGCAGCTCGAAAGTGCCACAGGAGAATTTACCTGTGGACGTTTTGTCAACTGAATAAAACATCAGAAGGGTCTCTCGCATTGTGATCCACAGTTTATATATCCACATCTTCTCTGCCTACTATGGCCATACACATAAGGTTTCCTCTTTGCCTGCTGTGAAAAGTAATTTCACTTAAATGTTGTCAGACGTAACTGATTTCATTTGCAGTCTTTTCATTTGTATACAGTTTGTATTTAAAAAAAGTGGAATTGCCTAACAGATATACTAGATGATTAGGCAAGTAAACCTTTCCTTACAAAATGAATGTTTTTCCTTAGTTTCCTTGGTTAATGAGTATTAGATTGTAAAATATCTATCATCTCTTTGTTTTCCATGCGTTTTAGTTTGTATTTGTTGTAGGCAGGAGTTAGAGGGTATCGCCGATATTGTTAGAAGGCACGATTTATTGGTAATTGCCGATGAAGTGTACGAATGGCACGTTTATCAAGGACAAGAGATGATTCGATTTGGTTTTTGCATTTTATCCTCATTTTTTTCTGAAAACTTTTGTTTTGATGCGATTTTTATTGTTAATTTTTTCCCAGAAAAGTACTAAGATTAGAGTTAATTTGCGGAGTTTTATTAGTTTTTCTATGTGAAATGCTAGTAGATTCTTGTTGCTGATTTAATAATTCAGCTAACATTGCTAACCCGCAATTATTAGTCTCAATCACTGAGCTATGATTGGATTTGAGTTATTAATGGCCATAAAAACTTTCCAAAAAATATGAAAATAAAAAAGCGCGCTTCATTGAGCGATCCGGTGAGGAAGGAGGGTGAGTATGATTTTCCTTTTGCATCGGATTTTTAGTAGTTTTCAAGTAAGGGGAAATCTTATTGCGGGGGGAGGCAAAACGACCTCGGAAAATCCGTTTATTCATTAGTTTCGTCTGCATCTGCTATATCACGTTTAAAAAGTTGGGCACGTTACGAACATGATTCCCACCTATTCCCCTCCTCACCTTTCGATTGTTTTCCTTTTTTATTAGGCATGTTAAACCATTTTAATGGGATGGGAAAATTATGCATTATGACTTGATGACAAATTCCTCCGCTTGCCTCCAGTTGAAGTGATCTGTTCACGAATGGCTTAAATTTGTTGTAAATGCTTCGAGGATTCTAAAACTTCACATAGTCGCACCTCTTCATTCCCCGATTGTATATTTTCTTAAGTTGTTGGGATTGGTTGTTTCCAGTTACTGAGGTTCTCACACTGATTTGAACATTTTGATGATACCTTTTAAAACTCTATCATATGCTAATTTTTTTAACGCTTGAAACGAATTCTTTAGTCACAAAAAAGGGAAGCCTAAGAGCTTGGCGGTGCCCAGTGATTCATATTTATTTACTTTCAGCCATTGTAATCAAAAATCTTTGGTATTTGAGTGAGGCAAAATCGCGATCAATTTCACTTTGCTAACAGTCAAGCATTGATCGCTTTTTAATGAGTACTTGATTTCGATACACTTCGTTATCTACAATGCTTTCTGTTTTATCTGAGGTTGCGGTTTTTGTGTCGGCTGCGACGACGATAGGTAGGTCGAGTGGTAGGCAGAGCTAGTATAAGCACTTTATTGGGAAAATATGCAACTGGCTTCCAAGATGAAGCAAAGGAGAAGGAGGCTGAGATGATAGAGATGAACACTGACGGGAGAGCGTGACGTACACCAGAAGAGGACTGCATCTGACGGGCTGAGAGCCGCCTTTTATAGGCCTCAGATACCGTCAAAGGCACAAAGACAGACAACGGCATTATGTACGGCCACTCAACAAGTGCATGTGAAACTGTGATGATTCGCCACTTAAAAAGTGCAAAGCGATTACTACACTGTTTCATCACAACGGGATATCTTGGGTTGACTCTTTTGTGCCATACCCAACGTCACACACACAAAGAAGTGCAAAACGAGTACTACGATGTTTCATCACGATCGGATATCTTGGGTTGGCTCTTCGGCGCCATACCCAACACTTTCCTAATAAGGAAAGTTCCCAACTTACTTCGGAAGAAAAATAGGTGTTTCAGTATCCCTCTCTGTGTTTTTTTTTATTCTTTCCGATAGGCTAGTTCACAATTTGTTCATTTCATCGCAGTTATCTTCCGCTGATGAATCTCTATGGTCTTCTGAAAAAAATGCTTTAAGAAATTGTGAATTAAATGCGTTTCAGCAACTATTCCGGGCATGTACGAACGCACAATTACAATAGGAAGTGCGGGTAAAATATTCAGTATAACGGGATGGAAGTTGGGTTGGTCGATAGGACCGGCCGCCCTACTTGCGCCGCTGAAAGCTATCCACCAGAATTGCGTCTTCACTTGCTCCACTCCAACACAGGTTAACTGAGCTCTTTTTATCGTGTGATTTTTCGATCATATTTGTTGAGTTTTATATCAGTTGTTATTTATTTAGACAGCAAATGGAGTTCGCACATATATGCACGTAATTAAATGAGATCATTTTTGCACTCGAAATAGCTAAGAAAATTCAACTATGAAGCCTTTTTATGTGCATTTACAAACCTCATTATTGCAACGTTTTATTTTCGCACATTTTATGTATATATCTCGGAGACGAAATCGTGAGCTGCGACTCGAGAACTGAACGTAGATTTTTGAAATGTGATTCGTATAAAATGTGTTTTATTTACCACAGGGTGATGGTTTTATTTTGGTATCTTTCACACTGATCTATTAACTTTCGCAGTAATCATAGGTATTTAAAGGCGTCAGAAAGTTGCTTGCATTTGCGCCATTCGGAGATTCATATACCAACCGGGTGATAGAAAGAGGAGTCTTTTGTAGAAGATATATGCAGGTGATGGAATCAGTTATAAAGGCATTACTCCACCCACTTCCTCATTTGCTATTGTAGTCTATGGAAGTGATTGGTCTTTCAGCATTTCTATAAGATTTGAGGACGATTAATAGTCATCAAAATACGAGATATTCGGCTGGTTCAGCGAACCGGAAGGGACAAAGTTGTTGAGAACGCAGTTGCCTGGACAGTCTGTCGATGCAGTCCGACCACTTTTTCACCGTTTTTCTTCCACGTCATATTCGGTTTTATCTTTGATTAATGTAATTCATTGATGCACCTCTTTTATATTTCATTTGATAATTCATTGATTAGTACGTCCGTTGGAACCTTTCACCCACATTTCAGGAGGCGGTTGCTCAAGCCATTGAGAAAGAAATGTCGGTTATGTGGAGTCATCCAGAGAAGAGTTATTTCAAGACTGGATTGGTTTCCGACTTGCACACCAAAAGGGATCGCATGGCGATGATGCTGGCGGCAGCTGGGATGAGGCCAATCATTCCTGATTCAGGCTATTTTATGATGGCCGATTTCTCTCCACTTGTCCAAGGTTCGCATTGTTTTCAGATGTTTCTATTTTCCCAGGTTTCTGAACTTTAATATATTTCATTCAGTGATCTGAATGTTTGCACATTTAGACTTTTTCACCCGACGTTTCCGTTGTTGTTGAGGCATATTAGTGTCATAGAGTGATATCGGCGGGGAATCTTACCTTCAAACCTCGAAGAAAAGACTGGAGCATTGTGAGAGGAGGAGCAGAGGGAATCAGAGGTGGATTTTTGTGAGCGTGAAGCAGATCCTGATCTACTTTTTCCTGGCTGAGAGAAGGGGATTGAGAGGCGAGGCGAAATCACCTTCGTCGTCTGGCTCGATGAATCATTAGGCGAAATGGGAGAAGGGCAAACAAGGATCGTAGTTGCTCCTTACTTCACCGTCAAGAACAACTGGGAATGAGTCTACCCGCCCTCAGCGAGACATGAAAAGTTCTTTACCACAAATTTTCTACCACTGTTTCACTCCTTTTCTTCCAAATTTCCCGAAACTTTTAACCTCTTTCACTCTGAAAATCATAAAATAATAAATCGAGCTACGGCTGGTGCAGCCAAGTTGGCCAAATCATACATAGGTTCGGCATCCTTTTTTGGTTTATGATATGTCATTAAAACATTAATTCATGTTTTCGTTTCAGAAGATGTATTAAAATCTTTCGATGACAGCAATGATCCACTTGATTTTCGATTTGCACGATGGATGTGCCGAGAGAAGGTGAGATCTGAATTAGTCTATTCTCTCCCATATGCGAGCAGTCTTAGGGCAGTTATCAGTAAAGTTAATACTAAAAGCGTTGAACGAATATTATGGAATAATATAGATACGCTAGAGATCAAAATTCGTGAAAGAAATGTACATATATATCTGTAATGAATTTTTCTTTTCAACGATTCCACGAACTATTTCGCACGTCAGACATAACATTTTCAGTTTTCCATTTTTTGAAATTTTCTCTGAGGTGAATAGAATGCTCTTGGGCAGACAGGTATTGATCGCAGGGATAGCTTGACTGTCATATCATTGTGGCAATGCGTGTACAAGCACAATTGAGCCCCTTGCAGCTAAATTTATGGGGTGCTTTTGTTTTTTGACGTGACACCTTATGAAGTTTGAAGGTTTCTTCCTGTATGTATATGTAATGTGCAAATAGTGTTTTTAAAAATTATGGAAGTAAATCAGCATATGGGAAATATTATGTTACCCGTTGGTATGTGTGTGATTGTCGGAATGTTAGCTGAATATCGATACATTCTGAAAAGATTGCGTCCATTGTAATGAAATTATCAGTGAAGCGTTTTTTTTCGGTAAATTTGTGTTGAAAGGTTTCAGTAATTCGACATTCAATTTGAACGATTTGGTTTTTCATTGATGAACAGTTTGAATGACTCAACTGCTCGCTAAGATTCGCCAGTGGTCGCAGCGGTCTTATTTGATCGGCCTTTCAGTAGACTTATAAAAAATGATTTCATAATATAACATCACGATATTACTAAGATTTATAACACTTAACGCATATTTCATATCTTCAAAACATTATTTAATTGGCTATTCGATTAGTCTAATGGCGCAATTATGCTGCTAATTTAATGGAATTAATTGCGCAGAGTGAGTGCTTTTTTCCTTCGGAATTCATTCGCTTTCTCAACTCCTAGAACATCTCAAATGGAAAATTTTCAAATGTTCTGGTGACTTTTTTATGATTTGTAAAAAATTTGAGGTTTGAAGACATAAAAATCAAATCTTTTTTTGTTTTGAGTGAATTTCGATAACCACATAAATCATATTGCATTGAACTTTTTGCTAAAAATTTTAGTTTATCTACAACATACATAAATGAGTTTTTCACTTATCTCCCTCGCAAGTAATTCTCTCGCTTTATAGCTTTATTTTCTTATTTGCTTCTAAGTATTCGGAAATCTATTCGGATATCATCTGCGGACAATAAATATCTTCACTCTTCATCAAATAATCGTCAAATATTCCAATAATATATTCAGTTAGTTTTAATAGGTTTTAAATTGTTGATGTAAACAAATAAGAATTTATTAGCATTACTTTCACTATGATACATTAAAGTTATTTGCATTATTGCAGAATTTGGCGATGATACCACCATCGGCGTTCTATTCGGATGAATTTAAAGAAAATAATGATCATATGGTGCGCGTTTGCTTCTTTAAGGTAAGTCGGATTTGTTTTCAGAACTTTTTATAAGTTTTTAATTGCGCTTACAAATTGGATCTACAGATTTAAATCAGAACAGCTTTTTGCCTGTGGTATGTATGTTTGTCTATTTGCCCATCTGTCTACTCACTGCTTTCATTACGGCAATCACCGATGCTGCAGTTATGCAACTTGATCTCCCATGCAATTTTTCACGTTTGATTCATCAACGTTGAAAAACAGCTGTAGATGTTAGGCGCCTAAAAACTTCCATTCGTTTTACGCTCCATTGATTCTCGCTTTTCATCCTCATGCTTAAAGAAAGCGAATTTTTCGTTAGGGATTTGTGCAGACGGTTGTATTAGTTGAGGGATAACCCTTTATTTCGCATATCTCACTTTTTGTTGGTGACTTATAAAGCTGGTTGCTCTCATAGGCACGTGAGAGCGCGTACTTTGCCATTTCCTAAGGGATGCTTCTTCACCTGTTATTTTTTATTCCTTTTTTCTATACGCGCTAATTTGTCATCACATAGGCCAGTTAGATATTAGCGAAAAGGGTAGGCGGAAGTTTTGAAGTGTTGTGGTTGTAGCGCGGATGAGAAGCGAAAGAGGAACAGTACGTGAGCTTCCGTGGCGCAATCGGTTAGCGCGTTCGGCTGTTAACCGAAAGGTTGGTGGTTCAAGCCCACCCGGGAGCGGCTTGTTTTGTGCATTTATGGGACGTTTTTTCAGACGGATAAAGTACTGGAGCAGGCGGAAGCGATATTACAAAAGTTTTCCTTGGAAAGCCGGAGTGATTCGAAGAAAGCGAGCGTGGATGAAAATGAATATTGATCGTTGTTGACGAAGTTATCATGCGTCGACGATTTTTGAAATGGTACATTACTACTATTCGGCATTGTTTATGCTGAAGTCTGGTATTCAACGGCGAATTAGTGATTATATATTAGAAGTTCTTTCAGTCTTAGGAATTCCCTGAAGGGTTGTTATGCTATCATATCTCAAGTTATGCGAAGTCGGTAAACAGCATGAAATATTACGGCAGGAATTGCACATTCTCTATTTTACTTTGCCAAGTGTTTATGAATGAGAGGAATATTGTCGAAATGAGAAAACCTACACTGTTGATGCATGGTTTTGATTCTTCGCCTCCTATTTTTCGTCTGTATTGTAAATTGTATTTCTTATCGTCCTACACAAGGCATATACCAGCCAAACTGCACTATTAGGTTAAAACAATCTTTGATGTGGAATGATTCGAATATTCCAAGCCCCAACTTCAGTTGAATCTTTTGTTGTGAAATTCTGCGAGCTTTTGCAATATCTCGCTGTCAAAAGTATTTCAGTTTGCGTCTTCCTGCAGTCGACGTGGGCGTCAATTTTAGCTCGCCAAAAAAATGTTTACTACACAAATAGTGTTCTGTACTGTTTTCAGTCTCGTGTTCTGCGAGTTTCAGTCCACACGCTATTGCTGTTGTCATGTACTGAATGGCTATTCGCCCGAGCTGCAGCATTATGAAGGTGTTGATCTTCCTTGCTTGACATGCTGATGGATTTCACTTTCGGACATTGAAATAAATAAATATAGTGTATTTCTGGAATAAAATATTTTGACTTCTCTTTCGTCGTTCTTGATAATTGGGAGGTTTCAACCTGCAACGACCGTCGTACCGTTTAAAATTCAGGAATGCAGATATGGATATGGTAACCTTCATCGTTCCTTGGAAGAAGTACTGCACTGCTGCATAAGGCGTAAAGGCTAATCGAGGCTTGGAAAAGAGAGGGGGCTATTTTGCATTGGAATTCTGTATCGAGATTACGGGGAATGGAACATCTAGACCCTGATACAAACGGCTGAAACATCGCTGTGGATGGGCGACAGCTATAGAGGAAAGAATGAAAGTCTCTGGTGAACGCAAATCCTAGCGTCGTAAGTTAAATGATGAAATGAGTTTCGAAAGTTCGAGTGCTAGGACGCGACAATCTTTTTTCAGGTTATGGGTTCTTTTTTGATATCCAGGTAAAGTTCTAAGGCAAGTTGCTAAGGCCAGAATAGCTGGCATGAAATGTTGAGGCTGGTTGAATTTTTTCCGTCATGCGGAACTTCTGCGCAAGCGTTTGAACGTGCGCTCAATGGTTATATGTTGGATCTTCAGAAATGTGTGCTTTTTAGCCTGCGGCACTTAGTACTGCATTATTAGGCCCATTTCAACAGCTGCTTACTGGTCTCGGAGGAACCACTTGGATTGAGAAGCGAATCAGTAGTGCGGTGCATCGATGGCGACCGATGCCACGGAGACTGATCTAAAGACGTTCCGAGATTTCCTCATTCAATACAACAGCGTCACTGAGCAGTGCTTTGGGCAATGTATCACCGATATGACTAGCAGGTTGGTACGATCATGGCTGCTGAGTTCCGTTGCGTTTTGCATTCTTCGCGGAATAAACTTTAAAACTTCTAGTGCCGCACATTTGAATTCGGAGCGTGTTTATGTCGCGACGAATTCATAAGTTGTGCAGTAAATCTTTTGAATATCCAGATAAGCTAATAGGTCCTAGTAATCCATAATGCCACTGTGAGGTGGAGTGTACTCGCTTCCGTTCGGTGTCGTGTTCGACCTCCCTTGAGTTGTAAATTCGCAGGAGTAACTTTCAGGCCTTCAGTTGCGAGATACCTGTAACTGCGGATAGTGAAAGAAAGGAGAGAGGAAATCCTTTATTTTGTTCACGTAGAACATCCTCTACTCACTTTGGCTCTCTTTTGGATATTGATTAAGCCTTTGATCGTCACATGATCGGAATAAGTATAGAGTCTTTAAGCTGCCAAAAAATTGGCTGGAAAACGGAGTTATTAGACATGAAAATTTTAGCTTTAACAGGAAAAGCGTGATGCTGCAGCTTCCACTCACAAAGGAATGAAGATGGTGGCACGAATAATAGAATATGAGGAGAAGCAAACAGAGTTTTATCTTACCTAAACATCAAAAAACTTCATTGAAGTAAAAAGAGCAAGGAAAATTAGAAAAATAATCTGTAATTGGAGAGCAATAAAACAATGAAGTCTCTAGCGTTAGGATATTATGTAGATGTCAAACTGTTGAACCTAAAGGCTAAAAGCAATATGCAAAAACGTAACGCCCACCATCATTATCTATTCTTTGCAAGATAAAATTTAGGAGCGTAAGTGAACGAGAGGAGAAATGCTGTTCGAATTGCCTCGATAAATTCTTAAAGATGACACAGAGGCTGTCATTACGATTCCAGGAGCATCAGTTGATTCAAAACGAGGCACAAGGTCCGATGGCATTGAGATGATCGCTTTATTTGTGTTCTTATCGTATTTCTTGTTGCTCTTTTTCATTATCTGTCGCTGTTTTTTGCTATTGAAGTGGTTATACGTTGTAGTAATCTGTTGTAGTTTGAGGGGTTGCGCAACGATGAGGCATGTTGTTCATGCGGGTTATCATTTTTTGAAACTCTAGAACGAGTCGGACATAATTGTGTGCATTTGACCATAGGCAAATTAACAGTAATGTAATGCTGGGTGGGGCAGATTTTGGAATGTTGATGATAACTGATGAAAATTCCGGAGAAAATTGCCCCCTTGCATAGAACTCTTAGGTCAAATATAGGAGGATTTAGATATTTATGTAAGTGCAACATTGCTTTATGTTACTAAAGCGTTTTTACACGTTTTTTTTTTCGATGCCATGCTTAAGTAAAGGAGTAAAACTTGTTTTTCTTTTCTAGCAGATGTATAGTAGTTTATTTGTTGATGAGGTGTGGATTCCTATTCGGAAGCCTTGATCGAATGTGTGCAGCAATGGAGTTGTTCACATAGAGTATGTTAACCGTTAACCTGAATAAAGCGATTTGATTGTCGTAGCAGTGCAGTGAATGAATTGCAACATTTTCGTTATTCGTTGAAACTAACACTTTCGTTATTGAAACTAACGCTCCAACCCACTGCTCTTCATTTTATTTCAAACATGGTTTGGTCATCTGAGCACCATTTTAATAGTCATTTAATCAAGCAAGTGTATCACAGTGAACGTTAGAGAGGTAAATGGCAGAAAGAAATGGAAGGAGAAGTGCGAGGTGTTAGTATGAAGAGAAGGCTGGTGTTGTGCTGCAGCGTTATATCACCTGGAAATATGCACCAGAGAAAGGGACCGAATTTGAGAGGGAATGAACGTCTTATATGATTAACATAGCGCCCGTCTCATTGATGTCCAACATCGAATGCTATGAATAAAGGCGGAGAGCAAGTGGGATTGTCCGATATCGCAAGCACAGGATGGATGACAGTAACCTTCATTTTATAATGCAAGTGCTTACTCGTAGCTCTAATAGTGATAAGAAGTTAGTTTGGCCAGTTGGTGATATCCAGTGGCATCTTTGCATTTCTTTTTTTTTTGAACAAGAAACGTTATTTCGTTTTTAATTTCGCTTCTATTTTCAACGTCTTTTACATGCCTTTGCCCATCTCCATTCAACGAATTCATGCATATAAACCTATGTAATTAATAGGAATCTAAAGGCAAGCAACAATCGTTCATTCAGTGTCCACTCGAAGGCATCAGATATGAGCTGCATAGCTGCGGTATCGCTTCTCTGTTTTTCTTCATCTTTTAGCTATCCAGTTCATGTTTTTGCTAGCGGTAGTTGGTATTTTTTTCGGGGACTTGCCTTTTTTCAAACTATCCATACCTCTTTCAGAAGCTATCAGCTCATATTAGAAAGTGGAACTTAAACATTTTGTGGGAATGAAACTCCTAACATGATGTTAATAAAATTGTCTCAGATTGCCTTTCGAGCAGTAGCTCGCTACGAGTGTCGGTATATTGTTGTATTACGAATGCATGTAAAGCAAATAGGCTACATAAAAATCATGCAAATCTTTAGCGATGTTTTGATAGTGACTTTCAAGCGATGAATCCTAGTTACACTGAGCCGGAAGAACGTTAACTCCTTCTTTCTCTAGGGCACTTCATAACTTCTCTTTATTCTGTTGTTCTACGAAGGAAGTTTCGATTCCAAAACGGATTATTCCACGATCACTGGTTGACAAATTTTGAATCACTGAAACGCCTCGAACGGAGCGTATATCACTCGCCAAAATCACATCAAGAGTCTCAGCCCCGTGAAAAAGATTTAAAAAATCTCGCCACTATAAAACCATCCGAATGTCTTCATCATCATTTGTGCAAAATTTTAACCGCATTAGCGAATGCCGACAGAATCTAACAACGAACTTTGCTACGACATCTACTTCAATTTGCACTGCCGCTGCGAGTGCGTATAGATCTTCTTTTGTCGTATAGCTGCAACCCGCTGTCGCTTACGTTCACTTCTTTGGCCTTCTTATGTCAAGAACGCGCTAGGGGAACATGTTGCCCGGGTGATCCTCGGTGGTCCGGGGTGCAGGCTTCAAACCTGCGGCCGTTTAGCGACGGAGTGGTTCGATTCCACCTCCTGGGTGTCATGTGTGAGTCAGAACATACAGATTCGCGGATGAGCTTCGGCTTTATTAACGCACGTGAAGAATTTGCAAGCGTGATATTTTCTCAGATGTACCCATCACCAAAATTGGCGATATTATGCATTTATCTAGTTTTAAATTTGAGTGTTGAATCCCAGCTAGTCTGTATCTACTGGTGTTTGAATTACACAAAAACATTGATTTGAAAGTGCGCGGCTAAACTTTTTATTTCATAAATGCAGTTTTATGTCCCCCTTTTTATATTTTATTCCCTTGCTTTGAACCGCTCGTTTTTTCTCTCTTTCTAACTTGCACTGTGTTTTCTTTTATTGCGGAAAAAGCGAGATATGTAAAATTCATAAACTTTTCAAAATTATTCATCGTTTTTCCGCTTCAAGTCATTAAGCACTAGGTAACGATCAGTTTCAGACATTGCATATACTTCATGCTAATGCGCTGCTTTAAATCACTGGACACTTCCTGGAGATTTAATTTTAAAACTGCACATGTATAAAAGGAAATGGACATGATTGTATTTGATGATTTATGGGAATTACAAGCATTTGCGTTTGCTTTCACATCTAGTTTTAATTAAAGACGCACATTTTAATGTTTTGAACGCCATACCTATCTTCAGATGTTTTCGAAATAAGAGATCCTGAAAGTACATGGCAACGAGATAAAAACCTCATCCTATCTCATTCGCTGTGATGATCTCACGAAGTGCTTTAGTGAGGCTACGGATGTCCGAGATGTGACGAGTGTGAACTGATGTGTCTGAAACAACAAACGCTACCAAATGCGCGAAAGCACATTACATGAAGGTGAACATGCAGCAGTGAAGAAAGCGCTCAGCTGTTCGAAAAGCACGATTTGAACAATCAACAACGCTTGAAGAGTAATCGGAAAGTCGGCTAAGGAAGCTCAAGATTACCCAAAAAATAAATGCTGCATAGAGGCTCTCCAACGAAAGTTGCTGTCGCTGCCGAATGTTCCTCTGAGCTCCTTCCTCAACCACGAATTCCATGAATATTCAACTGTGCTGAATCCACAATTCGCTCTCTCAAATTCATGAGCATGCTTTTTTTCTCTTAAGGAAGAGCCATTGCAAAAGATTGAGGAGAAAAACATTGTGGCAGACGTCAATTTTGGGGGTCAATCGGTTGGGGCGTCAATCATAGTTGATATTTGAAACGGGTGGTATATCAAAGATTTGTTTGTTGCGGCAACGATCTATCAAGTCGAGAGGGACTTCACAGAAATGCGTTATTCGGCTTGACGGTCATGGTATCCAGATATCATGGTGCACAACTTTATCTGAATATCTTGAAGCGTGGACATCGATGAATCTCTGACATATGTAAAAGGTAACTGAGTAAGGCAGAAACGTAATGCAAACTTTGAAAAATGTGGGTGAAATACTGCGCCTTCGAGTAAAAAAACACAGATTGCAATATGACTATGAGCGTTGTAATTTTTGGACCAAAATATTAGGCACAGCGTTGAAGCAAATTCAGAACTACAAATGCACTATTGAGCAGTCTTCAAAAAAGTGCCACGTGTACAAAATCGGGTCATCAGGAGAAGCACAATTAAAGTAAACTTGTGATGTGATGGCATCAATGCATCCACATTTCTGAGAAAAGTCGACAAAGCAGTTTGCAATGATTCTATCAAAAATGAATCCAAAAAGCTGCCCTTCAATTTCCGGTAACTGAAGAAGAAAAGTGCTATTTCATTAAGTTCTCATGGATGAAAAAAACCATTCACAGGAAGCGATTGTGATGATCATAAAATTGATTTGTTTATCTCATTTGTTGAGTCAGCCAACCAAAAAAAAAAACCTTAAGAAATGTAGTGAAAGTTGTTTGCTGTATCGGTGGGCAATAAAAAACTGCCGAAATGTTTAATCAGCTCTCCTCGTTTGAATCAGAAACAAAATCACATAGGATTTTATTGAAAAATGAGGTAGTCGACAATTGAAGAATTGTAATGTGTGCCATTTCTTTGTGAGATATTCACAATGTGCTCAACACATTCACGTATGAAAATATAAATAATTAACGCTAAAAAATTTTGCAGAATCCACAGCATTCAATGTGGCTATATCAAAAATTATCATCTCCACAAAATGTTAGTTTTTGGTCGCAGCTGAAAATCATTTCAACGCATAATTGATCGAAAAATAACTGCATACTGCAGTGCAAACGAGAATCACTTCTGTGGTGCTGTACGTATATCGAAATCAAAGTCTTAGAGTATATCGAAGGCTAAAAAATGAATTCTTCGACATGTTATATCATTTCCACTCTAACTTCTAAATTTTTCGAGATAAAATTTGAAAACGGCATAAGAATACGATTTTGCAGTACAAAGAAATGCACATCAACGATAGGCAAACAAACGAATGTACAATAGATCATTTGATGATAGTGTTGTTGACAAATGGAGATGTAGACAAACGTTTGTTGGCTAAATATTTCGATGTTACGACGTTATCATCAGTCATCAAAGTGGCAATAAACATATGTTTTTGTCCCTAGTCAACAATAATACTCTCAACAATCGTTACAATGCGTATATTTGCGTCAGTTTACATCTTCATAAATGCACAACAAATCAGAAAATGCCTTCTAAAATGGTAACAAACACCGACCAATTAACGTAATAAACCGCATCACTATGGCAACAGTAAATGCACTCTTTAATCAAAAATTTGTTGGTCAAGCTTAACTGTCGGCAGCATTCACTCTCCCATAGTTCGAAATGTCCCAAAAGTGCGCCTAAAACTTGGACCACAGAAACAGGAAATCGATAGGAGGCGTTTCATTTAATGACGTCCAAAAATCGAATATTGCTGGACGGTCGCATATTTTTTATTTCTGGACTTCTGTCCAGGAACTGGAGTTTATTTGACTTTTAGAGGAGGACTACTTCCTTATCATACTTGCGAAGTGTTTTGGGACTGAAGGGTGAGCGAACGGCAAAATCTTAACTAGTAGTGAGCGAATAGAAGGCAAACTCAGGTTTAATTTCATTTTTATATTTAATTTACGTTCGACAACTTGCAGAATACATTGAAACACCTTCAGGCAAAGGACAGCCAACCTACCGCTTTAATCGTAATTAACTATAAAAGTTGAATTTCGAGCAGTCTAACGATGTGGCCCCCATTACTGCCCCAATATCATAACACAGCCTCTACTATTTTGATCATCGTCCGACTTCTTTGAAGAAACCACTCTATGCAGATAGGGAAGGGGGAATTCAAATCTCCTGAATGTTCGAAAATTCAAGATATCCGCATGTTCCATAATGTTCGAATGACATAAGTTACCTCGTGAACGGCTGATCAACAAATGCTGCCGACACCCTGCTAGAACTCCATGAGTGAAACGATTTGATTGCAAAAGAAAAGTTTTAAAAGATGATCACATTCAATCATCACGATAATCAATCTATCATAGGGAATAAGCTACAGCAGTTTCGATATCCATATCGCTTAATACCTTGTTTAATTTTAGCAAATCGACTTTTTATTCGGTAAAAGGATTACCAACTATGAAGATGATTTCTTCTCGTTGCATAATTGCTTGTGAAATACACAAAACTATATACAATTCGTTTATGAGTGAAATTAGGCATTGGAGTTGTAAAGTTTCTTCAGTAATTAAGTTGATTTATTAGAAACATAAAATGACTGAAAAATAGATGAATTGATTCATTCTATCTGATAAACTTTTCATCTATACATATAAAATCAATGCAGTAGCATTTGTAGAACAACTGTTCAAAAGTTTTTCAAAACGATGTATGTGAAAAAGGATTTTTTAGATGCAAATATTAAATTGAAATTTTCATTTACATTCTCTTTAATATCATTTGAGAAGAAAGCAGAAGTGAATTACTCAATGTTAACGAGACGGAAACTTTCATGTATCAAATTTCAGTGACTGATTTTTTGCAACGATCTGTTTTTATACTGTCTTCAAGGTGATTGCAATGTTTTAGTAAAAATTTTTCTCATAAAAAATGATACGCAGCAAAACTTTTCATATGCGTTCATGATATTCGGTTCCAAATCTCAATAAAATGCAGAATTTGTAGGCAAATTTTGCATTGATTTGCAATAATTTATCAACTCTGAAAACCTTCAATATAATCACTCTACAAAGATGACATTATTAAAAAATTGCGAAATATATATGAAACGAGGCAAATAAGCACCATTTGTGATGAAGAAACTAGTTTAATAACTAGAAGAATTACAAAACAGCCAAATAAATCCAAACTCAAATAGCAAGGTCTTTGATTTAAGAAGCTATTAAAATGAAGCTAAATATTTGATGCTAATTTCTAGTTTGTGCAAATTGCTTTTCCTCTCGCTTACCTTCTGCTAATGTATTGTTCTTTGGCGTTGTTGATTCTTTTCTTAACTACTTGAAGTTTCTCGTATCATATCTTTACTTCATTTATTTTTTAAATTTCACATTAAAATGTTCAAAGCTTACAATAGCCGATGTTTAATATTTAGTGATTTGGATTAGTCGAGATAATTTTGCAGAAAAACCCGAAAGAAACTCTTTTAGAACATAAGATGTGTTTTACTTTTGCCTGATTGTAATTGAATTGCTGACATACTCCTTTTAACAGCCAATTTACGTCTTACAATATACCATTCGACGAGAAGTGCCACAATAACGAGTATAGCACATAGTGCAAACACCTGTACCGCCCAAGTTGGAATCAGGTGCACACGTGTACCACCATTAAGTGCATAGAACTCGCGCAATGCGTAACCTAATTGCTCCACCAGATCTGCGACTACCATATGTAATGGCCAACCTGAAATCTGATCGAATATCAGTGGAGCAGTTCTTGCTTATTTAATTCCTCTAACCTTTGCGGGCAACATTTTAGGGAGTGAATGATGGAAAAGACATCAGTGACGAAAGCCAACCGTTTATATATGGAGTAGAGGTTTTTGTCAAAATTTTAACACACAAAATTAGCACTCAAATCCTGCAGGTGACTCATATCATCATTTTTATGGTTTACAGCGCCACGTAACTAAACGTACATTAAATCAGCTTTGAGACTTACATCTCTCATAACTCAAAACTAACCAGATTCGAAAGACAGAGGCCTCATATTTAAGAAAAGGGACTTTTGCATGTGCCAATTTCGATATAAACCTACAACTTTTTCGATGCAACAGTAGAAAGAAGAATGGCTGAATTTAAAAAAAAAAAAAGAAGCGAAAGGACATAACGAACTAAAATATGGTCATTTTTTTTGCTGTATCGGAAAATGACGAATGTAATATACACCTCAACGCTAGACAAAATTTTATGACGCAAGAATCGACAATAATTTTTGCATTATCTCCTTAATGACACTTAAACAAAGTTCCAAATCCCGCTGTTGATTTTGCAGAAAAGAATTCAGAATATGATAATTAGGTGTTAGGTAGTCAATGAAAAAAAGTGATTTCGGTGCTTCAAAAGCTGCATTCATTCTATTCATTGAAATCATATTTATTATTCCTCGAATTAATTGCATTGTAATTGCAGTGCAGTTCATCAGGCCTCAGTAACTTGTCTTCAGTAACTCTTGGAAAGAAACATCAAGGTGCGTATGATGATGAACGAAACAGCCATTATAGGCGCTTATTTTGCGATTTAAATATAACATCCTAGGCTCAAGTATATGGTAGAGAATCTTTGCTGTATCGCAAGAAAAAAGTGGAGGGATGAGGCAGCTTACATCGTTCGCGACTTTACCAAGTCGATAAGTCTGAGAAAAGGATTATAGATAGAAGGGGTTTAGGCAATAAGTGCAATAAGCTTAAAATGGCTGTATCAGAAAAGAATGCTGCTGATTGGGGTGAAGTTAGAGGTGCAGTGGTGCGCATCCACATGCAATGCAGTGCTCGTAACACCTAAATGCACCCAAGATGTGCCTAAATATGCCGTACACTCTAAATGCACCCAAAACTTAGCGGTGCATATGTATTCGGTGCACGTGCACCCACGCGGTGCATGCTGACTATTATTGACTATTGTGTCTCGTCACCCAATCAACACACGTCTACTTGAAGACAATCACGTGCATTGCACGGCGTATAACAACGTTCGCTCAGTATGACTGATATTTGCTCATAAGTTCGCTCTTTAGTATTACATGAAAGAATGCGCTAAATTTTGACAAAAGAAAGCAGCATTTGCATTAATCATTTTAAAAGAATTGCTCCTCACTAAAGCAGCAACAAGTTTCGATCAGAAATAATCCACTTAAATATTATTTTTCCTCACTTTAATGTCTTGCAAGATTTAAAACAACTGATTATTTTTTTAATACGCAGACCGACCCGAAATATTTGCGGGCCTACCACACCGGAAATAGTGCTGAGGAGAGATTTCATTTAGTGGCTTCGTTTTGTGCTTCAACCGGAATAGTGAATTCAGCTTGAACATTGAATAAGAGAGATGGCGATGAGGAATATTACTAAAATTTCCAAAAAACGACTACAAGGCAGCTTCTGCTTACGAAATATTCTTGCCTATAATCTACTTCAAGAAACATACGCATAGCAGATTTTCAAATTTTCCTCCAGCCAGCAACTCATCAAAATTTTATCGCTTTTCTCCATACGGGGGCCTAATTTTTGAAGGCTGTATTCATTTAATTCCGCCAGTTTTAGGATAACAGAAGTGAGTCAAGTGCCTCATCATCTCATTCGGATTCCATACTCTGCATAGTTGCAATGGGCCAAGCGTGGATCGAATTCGAATTGAGTTAATAAAAGTCTAGTTAATAAAAATCTTGTATGCAAATATGGAAGTTGTAGGTGAAGTATGAGCGAAGACAGTTGTAGACACTGACTAATCATTGAATTATCTATATCTACTCCAAGATTGTCATCGCTAAATATTCGTGGATGTGCTCAAAAATTCGTTCAGAAAGGCAGTTGATATCAATCAAACCACAAATCTTATTTTACAAGTGCTGCTTTGAAGGAATTTGAGTCTACTCTACTCGTACACAATCATGACTGCGTCATCATTTCATATTCGTTCCTAAAATTCGTTTTTGTTTACATTTGATATATTCTTCAGTCACTTGTGCTTGCCGATTTCTGTTATATTTATTACATTCCACTTTCCGCTATTCTAGTAAACATAGACACTTAAATATATATGGGACTGGCATCCAATGTCAAGCGACAGTTAAACGAAGGTGGACTTTTGATAATAGAGCTCCAACAACTCCCAATCCGAGTTATTAGCTGCAGAAATGCAACTGGTATTTCATATAATATTACTCTATTGCGGTGAATGTGACAAGCGAGAATTTTAGCGTTCTATAAAAACCAACTATCTCAGTGAATACTTTCGAAGAAATACTTTATTAAAGAAACTGTTTACCCTGCAGAATAGCGTTCGTCGATTCCATCTGAATATTTGAAAGAACTGATGAAAGACGCGCCTCACCTGAAAATAAATTTCAGTATATAGAGAATGCTGATAGTTAACGATTTCATTTTTGGAAACCACCCTCGTATGGCATCTATCAGGCAAGGCGAGTGGTACTTTTTGTGACAGTAAAAAAACAACAGCAAAAAAACATCCATCTTAAGCATAACGAATACGCTATTTTTGAACTCTCTCTATCAACTATCACACCTAGGAGACCCACCATTATGGGTTGATGCACTAAGGTCGCACCAGTCTTCAAGCTTAGCGTGTTTCACCGATGACTTCATGATTCCATTCCAACTTAGACTGTGTCTTATTCAACTGGCGGTTTCTAAATAGGTCCAGCAAATTCCTGGTGCCATTGATTGATAGCTCATCGGCGAGCGTTGAAATCACTTTTTATTATGCAAATTCCACATCTTTTTACCGCAAGAATACATTTATAGCAAGAAAGTAAAAACAATAAGACGTGAGTATTTCATGTCTTAAACTGACCTACTTTACTTCACTCTGATTCATCTCCTTCATAATTGCAGAACGCCTGACGGCGATAGCAAATATGCGTATGGAAAATTTTGAATTACATGCGACTCGGTTGTGCAGGAAAACATGTAATTGTGCTAGTTGTTGTGCTTTTGAATGCTTGCACAGTGTCGCGAAGATTCGCGAATGAGTTAGCGGGCTGCTGCACACAGTAAATCAAACTGTGTATCAACGCAATAACTCAAAGAACGATCTAAGTTGATCTCTGACTGTAGCGACTATATCGTTCTCTAATGCGGCGTTGCGGTCGTGTGTAAGCGCGTGTCTTCTAATGCGTCGTGTGTAAGCGCGTAAGTGTAGCGCCTTTACTTCATTTGTCAGCACTTTCTTCTTCATTGTTTTTTCTGAATTTAAACTTTATTTTCATGGTTACTTGTGGATTGCCTCAAAGTTCCACGATCTCGTCAGTAGTTTGTGACGTTTTTTTTCACTCTCCTCGTCATTGGATTGTACCTTTTCGTTAGCTCATCACTAGAATCACCATATTTGACTCAGATCATGTTTTATGATGGTTTTGTATTCGTTTTTCGAGTATATCGCGTTTTTACGTTGTTTGTAAAGCATCAGAAGGTTTAATTACCCAAGTTTGAGGTGTCGGGCGATTCGCACGCAAAAAGGTGTCCCCCGAACCGTGAGAACAAACTTGGGACGGACCAACCAGGAGGTTGGTATAGCCAAGCACAAAAGGAAGAAAAAGGGCGCAAGCGGACGAGCCCTCATCAAAACAGGCCGGTTTCTTTGTTGAAATCAATTATTACTTTTCAAGTTGTCCAGTAGCCACAAGCCCGAAGAATCAACCTCAGAGCGGGAGAAAAGAAATTGCGGTGAACGGAATCAACCGCACGAGATAGGCACTGATACCTTGATAATCTGATAACTGGGTGTCGGCACGAAAGCAACCGCCCGACACCTCGTTTCTCTTGTGCTTATATTGCGTTTCAGTGCATCATACCGTGAGACAGTTGACAATAAGTGCCATACTCCAAAGGTGTGTCCCGCTCATTCGGTGTTATATCGCTCAATTCGCCCAACCTGCCCCAAGTCAAAGCTTTGGCCTTCGATTGTCGTTGTTTTCTTTATTACTTTTATATTGCCGATTAGTTTTTGACAGGCCTGCGCAGCTTGTTGGTTTTACTTCACGTGCATTGTGACCTTAACTTTGTTGATCTCTTTTCTAATAAACCGTCGATCTCTTCTTTATCTTTTTCTGTCGTCTACATACGACCATCAACTTCGTTTTGTTCACGACAGAAAAATTTGGTGCCACGAGCCGGGAGTTAAGCAGTTACAATGTCGGGAGTATATCGGCAGGCTATGGGACCCACAAAGGGTAGGTTGATAGGGTATCTGAAGGAAATCCCGGGGTTAGAAGTCCCAAAAATTGACGACACCACAGCTAAACAAATTGCTTCTCTCGAAGATCAAGTTGAAGAGTTCGACAGCTACATGCGTAAGCTAAATGCCGCTATCGGTGTGTTAGAAAAATATCACGAACAATGGCTCTCTTTGAGAATCAGTTTAAGAGGAGATGAAGCAAAAGAGGAAGATCGGATGTATCAACAAATGGTAGACGATCCGAATGGAGTGCTCCAACTTATGGAGAAAGCTCGAGAAACTCTTGAGCTAGTCGAAAACCGAAAACAAAAAGCAGTAAGACTACTCCACGGATTACAGGATAAAAATAAGGCTGAAGCACAAGAGGTAACTGAACTGCCAAGATCGGCACCGAGAATTAAACTCCCAAAATTGGAGCTAGCTACTTTTTCGGGAGATGTACGCAAATGGCCTGAATTTTGGTCTTCATTTGAGGCAGCAGTAGATCAACAGCCAATACCCGACGTCAACAAACTCAACTATTTACTATGTAGTCTGAAGGGTGCGGCTTATGCAACAGTAGGTGGATACGCAATTACGGCCTCCAATTACAGAGTAGTGGTGGACGTTTTGAAAAAGCGTTATGGAAATGAAGTCCTCATCAAAAAATGCCTTCATGACGAATTGAGGAGGTTGCCTCAGGCGGATCCTAGAAATCCTAGGGTCGTTCTAGACGAGGTCGAAAGAATTCTCAGACAGCTAAATGTGATGAATGAGGATACGAATCATCCGATAATCGAGCTGATGGTAGAAGAGAAATTGCCGAGGTGGATCTTATTCGAAGTTTATGAAAAAAAGAGTGAAGACCCGTCTTGGAATGTCGATAAACTTCGTGAGTATGTCGACAAATTGATTGCTCGAAAAGAAACGATAATGCGCGTGACCAGTAGCATGACGGCACAGAGAAGAGATCGTCATGAGGACAGAAAGCCGATAAAGTATGACTCAAAGGAAACGTCTGCATTTTCCTCAGCAGTAAGCAACTACCGGGGGAGGAGAGAAAATCAAGCGCCGAAAAGTAAAAAACGAAGTTGTGCCTTTTGCGGAGGCCCTCACTGGAATAGTGATTGCCATGAGTACGCAACCGTGAAAGAGCGCAGTGGTCGGATAAGAGAGAAAAGGCTTTGCTTCAGGTGTCTCGCAGAGGGACATAGCGCAAAGGATTGCGCAAGGAGAGGAATGTGTTTCTATTGCAGAGAGGAACACAACTCGGCGCTCTGCCCAAAGAGGGAGAATAAAAGTGGTTCCGAGAAAGGAAGTAAACCGAAGGAACCAGAAGACAATAGAGGGAAACAAATAGTCACTTTCGACAAGGAAGTAAACCGATCACCTGACGAATCGGCGTTGACAGCGGCGGTCACCCAAAGGCGAAGGGAAAAGAAGACCGTTTTGCTTCTTTGTAAGGAGGTGAACGTGTACAATCCGGAGAAACCGGAAATGGGGAAAACTATTTTTGCGTTCTTTGACGCGGGTTGTCAAGGATCATTCATAACAGAAGAACTTTGTGATCAACTGAAGCTGACTACTGAAAAAAGAAGCCAAATATCCATAGCGGGATTCGGCGCTCAGCAACCGAAATGTTATGATACAAAGCAGGTAAACATTACGTTACAACTGAAAAACGGAAATAAAAAACAGATCAGAGCCAGTACAATGCCCTTTTTGACCAAAGAGCTTCAAAGAATAAATGTTGAATTCAACGAAATTCTCATCCCAAACGCAAAACAAAAGCATCGGCTGTGCATTCCGGAAAAATGGGAACAACCGCAGCTAATAATTGGTGCAGACTACTTCTTCGACCTGATCGAAGGTTCACAGAAATTACCATCCGGGTTCCACCTGGTCAAATCGAAAGTTGGGGATATGCTAGCAGGAAGTGGTTATGCAAAACTAGATACACAAAGAGCCTTTTCATCTGCAGATACGGCGTTAGTAATGACATCTGCTGCAGTTACTAGTGAAGCAGATATTGACCAATTCTGGAGATTGGAAACGCTTGGAATTGACGACCCAATAGACTCAAAAGAGGATGTCGCAGCACTAGAACAATTCAAAGCAACAATAACTAAATCGGAAGATGGTCGATATGTCGTGAACTGGCCGTGGAAATCTGCCACGCCTAAAGTTCCTTATAACTTCGGCCTATGCATTGGCAGACTAAGGTCCACGTTGAAACGCTTAAAGGGAGACGAGGAATTGTTCAAAAGATACGATGATACCTTCCGACAACAGCTAGAATTAGGTATAATTGAGAAGGCGCCCAAGGTCCCAGATGGACCTCTCATTTCGTATATACCACATCAAGCAGTCCTAACCCCCCAAAAATCTACAACTAAATTGCGGGTGGTTTTTGATGCAAGTGCTAAAGACGAGAAAGGTAATTCCCTGAACAGTCAATTGCTCAGAGGCCCAGTGATGTTAAACGATTTAGCAGGCATACTGTTACGGTTTCGAACTTCTAAATACGTTGTTCTTGCTGACGTAGAAAAAGCGTTTCTGCAACTGGAGCTGAATGTGAAGGATCGTGATACGACCCGGTTTTTGTGGGTAAAAGAGAAGGGTCCGGTCGATGAAAGCAATATCGAAGTGTATCGATTTTGTAGAGTACCGTTCGGAATGATTTCCAGCCCATTCTTACTTGCTGCAACTTTGACGAAACATTTGACAGAAATTGGATCCACTACAGCTCAAGAAATCTTAAAAAATCTGTACGTAGACAATGTCATGTTGCAGGCAGAAAATTCAGAGACAGCGATACAACTATGTAGTGAAGGAAAAGCAATTTTCGCAGGTGCTGGAATGAACTTGAGATCGTTCGCGTCAAATAACAAAGAAGTGTATGATGCTATTCCTCCGGAAGATCGAGAAGAAGTACAAGAGACCAAAGTGTTAGGAATAACATGGTCGTTAAAGGAGGATAAAATAATACTAGGTGTAAAAGACAAGATTGGTGCTGCCCAAACCAAGCGACAAGTACTGAGCTTTGTAGCCTCTCACTTTGATCCTCTCGGATTAATGGCTCCGTTGCTTGTCCCATTAAAAGTATTCCTTCAGGAATTATGGAAGAAGAAATACAAATGGGATGACTCATTGAAAGAAGAAGAGAAGTTACTGTGGGAAAGATTACAGAAAAGTTGGAATAATACAGTAAACGACATCCCTCGTCAAATATTCTTTCGTTGTGCAAAGGAGAGACAACTGCACGTTTTTGTCGATGCATCGATGCAGGCTTACGCCGCAGCGGTATACAATCGTGAAATCGTAAATGGTGCAGTATTGACGAACTTAGTTATGGCTAAAACGCGTCTGTGCCCCGTCAAGGGAGCTTCGGTTCCAAGACTCGAATTGTTGGCAGCCTTCATCGGAGTACGATTACTCGAGTTCGTAAAGAAACAGCTCTCGATGGAGGAAGTGGAGACCCATTACTGGAGCGATAGCAAATGTGTGTTGCACTGGATACGTTCAGATAAAGAGATCAATACGAGGTTCATCGAAAATCGTTTAAAGCAAATGCGTAATACGGCGAAATGGTGGAGTTACGTCCCATCCGATCAAAACCCGAGCGATATTGCGACAAAGGGCGTTGATCCTGACAAGCTTAAAGAAAGTTCCTTGTGGTGGCATGGCCCACCATGGCTCAGACAATCCGTAGAGAATTGGCCGAAATGGGAGCTTTCAAATCCGCAACAATGTGTAATCAGCGAAGACGCCTTTCAAAAGAACAAAGTGAAGAGAGACCAAGGCAAACAACCTACGACAACAGTTACCGCGCTCGAAGTCGGTACAGAAGAAGAAAACGATTGTGCCTCAAATCACTGTGTAATCGATGCAAGCAAGTATAACAGTTGGAGGAAAGTGAAGGGAATCACGGCTGTCGTGATAAGATTCGTAAAGAACCTCAAGGAACGGAAAAGAAAGGCAGTAGGAGTGGAGGACCAAATAGAAGCGGAAAAACATCTCATTAGACAGGCTCAAGAAGAAATGATCACGAAAGCGGAGATTGTGCGTTGGGAGCTTTTTCGAGGCGACGACAATCTCTGGAGATGTGGAGGACGTCTTGCCTATTCAGACCTCCCACGAGACACCAAGTTTCCGATTTTTCTACCTAAACATCCCATCACGGAAATGCTTATTACTCATCAACACGAAATTTTAATGCATTCGGGGCCAGCCCATACGTTAAACCAACTGCGGTCGAAATACTGGATAGCCAAAGGGAGAGAAACGGTAAAAAAGGTCATAAAGAAAAGGTGCAAGAAATGTCGTAGATGGCTCACACATCCGTTCAAGCTTCCAAAAATGCCAGATCTACCATCATGCCGCACAGTTGTAACCCGAGCCTTCGAAAATGTGGGACTGGACTATTTTGGACCGTTCAACTTAAAAGCTCTTTTGGGCAATGAAATTAAATTTCAAAAAAGTTGGGTAGCATTGTTTACATGTCTTACGACACGCGCTGTCCATTTGGAAGTGGCAAATGACTTGTCAGCATCTTCGTTTCTCAACTGCTTTCGAAGATATGTGAGTCGACGAGGAAAACCTAAACTTGTATTTAGCGACAACGGGAGCAATTTTACCCTCGCCGCAGAAGTCCTAAGACAAATCAGCAAAGCAGAGGACATCAAATGGAACTTCATAACACCTTTCGCTCCATGGCAAGGAGGAGTTTATGAAAGAATGATAGGTCTAACCAAAACTTCACTTCGTAAAGCAGTGGGAAGAAAACGATTAAGCGAAGAAGAGTTTCGAACACTTATTGTAGAAGTTGAAGGAGTAGTCAACAGTAGACCACTCACTTATGTGCATGAAACGTCAGTCGATATTATTCGGCCGATCGATTTTCTGATACCAGCTGCTGAGTTGATCTTCACGGTAAACGAAGAGGGAGAAAAGGAAGATCCAAGCTACCTTCCAAAGGAGGTGATGTCTAGAGAAAAAATGTTAATGAGATGGAAAGCAACACTTAGCACACTCGATCGCTTCTGGAATTACTGGCGGTCAGAGTATCTCACATCGCTGCGAGAGCGAACACAACGAAATCATCGAGCCGTTAGAGGATCAGTAACTAGAGAGCCGCGAATAAACGAGGCGGTTATCATAGAAGAAGAAGGAACCCCCAAAGCAGTGTGGAAATTAGGTCGAATAGTGGAATTAAGAGGGGGAGAAGGTCGATCCATACGTACAGCAAGAGTGAAACTGGGTAATGGAAATGAATGGACCAGACCCATAAGCCAGTTGTACCCGCTCGAAATAGACGATAACGAGGCACCAGCCTAAAAGGGATATTTTCGCTGCGGTCGGAGTGTCGCGAAGATTCGCGAATGAGTTAGCGGGCTGCTGCACACAGTAAATCAAACTGTGTATCAACGCAATAACTCAAAGAACGATCTAAGTTGATCTCTGACTGTAGCGACTATATCGTTCTCTAATGCGGCGTTGCGGTCGTGTGTAAGCGCGTGTCTTCTAATGCGTCGTGTGTAAGCGCGTAAGTGTAGCGCCTTTACTTCATTTGTCAGCACTTTCTTCTTCATTGTTTTTCTGAATTTAAACTTTATTTTCATGGTTACTTGTGGATTGCCTCAAAGTTCCACGATCTCGTCAGTAGTTTGCGACGTTTTTTTTCACTCTCCTCGTCATTGGATTGTACCTTTTCGTTAGCTCATCACTAGAATCACCATATTTGACTCAGATCATGTTTTATGATGGTTTTGTATTCGTTTTTCGAGTATATCGCGTTTTTACGTTGTTTGTAAAGCATCAGAAGGTTTAATTACCCAAGTTTGAGGTGTCGGGCGATTCGCACGCAAAAAGGTGTCCCCCGAACCGTGAGAACAAACTTGGGACGGACCAACCAGGAGGTTGGTATAGCCAAGCACAAAAGGAAGAAAAAGGGCGCAAGCGGACGAGCCCTCATCAAAACAGGCCGGTTTCTTTGTTGAAATCAATTATTACTTTTCAAGTTGTCCAGTAGCCACAAGCCCGAAGAATCAACCTCAGAGCGGGAGAAAAGAAATTGCGGTGAACGGAATCAACCGCACGAGATAGGCACTGATACCTTGATAATCTGATAACTGGGTGTCGGCACGAAAGCAACCGCCCGACACCTCGTTTCTCTTGTGCTTATATTGCGTTTCAGTGCATCATACCGTGAGACAGTTGACAATAAGTGCCATACTCCAAAGGTGTGTCCCGCTCATTCGGTGTTATATCGCTCAATTCGCCCAACCTGCCCCAAGTCAAAGCTTTGGCCTTCGATTGTCGTTGTTTTCTTTATTACTTTTATATTGCCGATTAGTTTTTGACAGGCCTGCGCAGCTTGTTGGTTTTACTTCACGTGCATTGTGACCTTAACTTTGTTGATCTCTTTTCTAATAAACCGTCGATCTCTTCTTTATCTTTTTCTGTCGTCTACATACGACCATCAACTTCGTTTTGTTCACGACACACAGCCAGTTGTGCACCACAATTTAAACAACAGTATAGTAGAGCCGAGTAGTTGAGAGCAAGAGAGAAAGTAGTGTTCCTCAGGTTGGCGTTTCATTTTCCGAGAGAATTTGTGGAAGGAAGGAGGGGAGGAGGAGGGAATGAAACGAGCGCAAAAAAATGATTAAAGCATGACTGTAGAGGACACAAATCTCAAAATGTACAATTCACCTTTTCCATTCCTCTTTCAATATACTATTTTTAAAATCGAGTAGTTCAGAGCAGAGTGCTCGCAATAACACATGGATGGCAATGAGAAGCATATGAAAATGGCATTTTCAGTACCACTCACCCGTATGTATTCTGACGTATGGTAACTTTCGCACGTCATTCACAAGGCCATCAAGGATAATGAGCGCAAGGATATTCGCCTGATTGCAATTTTCTGAACCTTCAGCGAACCACCTTTCGTATAAGGTTGATGCATATATCTTAATCAAAAGATACTGTTTTCATTATGAAGTCTTAATAAGCTACGATTGGCAGTGATAGGTAAACACCTTCGCCCTTTGTTCACTGATGAGATGAGATTATTTCGATTAGCCCTATCTCATTCACTGTTCAAGGATTCCTCTCAACTATGCACTTATTTCTCTCTTTCATTCTTATTCCTCTTGATACCATTTTAACGCTTGTCATAAATGTGTATATAACCTTCCATATTTGAAACAATAAGATATATTTTATAAACATTTAGAAATTAATTCCTAAACGTCTAATTTCAGTGACCTCATTTCACAAACACAAGAGGATTTAGAGACACGAGGTAATTGAACCTTATTTCTATAGACTGCTATAAGAAGAAGAAGAGAAAAACGTTTCTTTTATCTCAACATCCCTCAGTAATGGTTCTCTCAATACGTCACTCATATCTGCAATCATTTCTAATGTATAATGCACTTACATAAAAATGCTACGTCCATGATCACTTAATGATCCCATAAATCGATGTCGATAATTTCACCTCAATAAGATATTGATGAGCCGTACTAAATGAACAATAAAGGTCTTGATGAGTCTTTTGTGGTATCAAGGTGTTGATAAAATATTATAATTAAAGCATCTTTAAGAAAAGTAAGAAGTTATGAGATCCGATAAAACTTCCTTACTTTAGTGAACATTTTAGCACTCGAGACGAATTTCTCGACGCGTTCAACATCCATTCTCGTGCATTCATCTTCGAAAAGGCAACCATACTCATTACGATTTCGATAAACAATATCCGCATTCGCAGGTGGTGCCAATTGCCGCACTATAATTATCTCATTTCTCATATTTGTTATCTCTTCAAATCTTTTTGCACAGCGAATATCCGATAAAAATCAATCGTCGTTTACCTCGTAAACGAGCTGATTTCCACCGAATACTTAGTAACGAATGAGCTTTCAAATTCAAATTACACTTCGTAAAGCAAAAGCTCCAAAATGAAAACTTAGCACACGTATGGGAGTGATTAAATAGGCATAGATTTTTTAATGGTCGATGCTTTCAACCAAATGTCTGCCTTGCCGGCGCTTTGTGTTTTTATTAAAGCATGGAATGACCGATGAAATGTTTGTTGCTCTTTTTGGTTGCTCCTGTTGCCGGCGAGAAGTCATTTTCCTTTGGTGGAAGAAACCTCATCACTTTCTAACCTCCTCTCCTTTTTCGGAGCAAAGATTGGGAAAATGTGGAGACATTCCCAGTGTAGAAATAAGAAACGAGCACTAAGCTAACATATGCCAAATATGTCACTGTTGCATTTTGAACATGTCATTAGCTTCTTTTTGATTCTAGAAAGTACCAGTGTTATTACTTTCAAGTGTTTTGCGTGAGGTCGCAAGGAGAGGGGTTCAATGCAGCTGACACCAGCTCGTTTCAAAATTTAGCGTGGTGGACAACAAAATAGTTTTACCAGGATATCTGGTGTTCCCAAGTTCAAACAAAGATGGTGCAGAGCGCTGTCGATGAGGAGGAAAGGATTTTACGGTTTTCACTCAGCACAAACCTTCTTTACTCTTCTTCACTGTAGCTACGCACATGTATGCCTATCACATTTTTTATATCGGTGTGCTTTACTGTTGTTCTGTGGCACTTTGATTCGCTTTGCGTTTCGCCATTTCGAGCTTATGGAATAGAACGTTGATCCTAACCGCCGAACTGTTTTGTGAATAACTCATTGCTCCAGGGAAGAACCCCATAGTGGGAACAAGAAATGGCAAAGTTCAGCGAAGACAGCTGCAATATAGACACAGCCAAAATTCATATACTGTAATTTGATTTAATTAATACGATTGCCAGGTAATTTATTTCAGAAGAGGAAATTTTCGAAATATTTGGTCGCATCTGCAGCATAGAAAGAAGTGAACGAACAAACCGATGACAATTCCCAACGAAATTGATGTATTCGTGGAAAAAGTGGCTTTGTGCTTGTTGAAGGCGTGCGTTATTGCCGCAGAACCCGAATGGCTTAATTGTTGGTGAAGATCGCAGAGAAATGGCAATCGTGGGAACACTGTGCAAAACGAGTGAAACTGCAAAACGAAATTCGATGATAGATGCCAATTGAAAATTTTGCATAGTTTGGCACAGAATACTATAATGGTACATATATCATTGTAAGCGATTTGTTACTACAAGGCGAGTCGGCCTCTGTTTTCGGTTCTGTAGAGCGAAAATCAAGGCTGCAGACCAGTTTCTACTTACAGCATGCCAGGAACCACTGTTCAATAATTTGAACTCGAAATTCACCCTACGTTCCCTTATGGAGACCCTAACGAGCCAAGGATGATTTATTAAACAAGGATCCTCCATTCCAAAAATCCTCCGCCCCCATAAAAAGTTGAGGGTTCCCGAAACCTTTCTTGTGGGCGCTTGTAGAATCGCTCAAAATCTTCACTTACTTGAAGGATCTGGTGATAAAATTTTTTCATGCCGTATATAAGAATTTCTCATGGTAAGGTGAGGAAAGTTTCGATCAAACTTTCAAAATCAGCGATATGTTAAAAGCACCTTGAAAAGTGACAAACACTGAAAAGTTGAAACAACA
The DNA here is from genome assembly GCA_037389465.1 of Baylisascaris procyonis. NCBI lineage: Eukaryota > Metazoa > Nematoda > Chromadorea > Rhabditida > Ascarididae > Baylisascaris > Baylisascaris procyonis. The sequence goes on along the minus strand of JAZARR010000231.1, from coordinate 170,792 downwards.
ACGATGAAAATCGTATTCTCCCAATGGAATGTTGGATCTTCAACATACTTCTTAACACATCAAGCCATCTTCCTAATTGTAGTGAATTTTTGGCGGATCTACGGAAAAGAAAAGAATGCCAACTAGCATACAGGTGACCAATGCCAAGTATTCATTTGCATTAAAGCATGAATGGAATGACCTGACAAAACAAGCATAAATACGAAAAAATTTGAATTCTTTATGTGGAATCGTAGGCTAGAGAACTTCGCATCAATTCTTGAGGCCAGGAAGTGTAAAATTTGAGAGCAGCTAGGACATTACTGCGCGAAGTTCTTAAAGAGTTCAGAATCTTCAAGAAAGTCATTAGGCGTATTTGCGTGCTGCAAATCTCAATAAGGAAATTTTTTGCAAACGCGCTCAGCTGTGTAGCTTTTATCTGTTTTCTGCAAGTTTGCCTTCATAAAAGTAAAATCGATAATCAGCTGCCAAATATACGATGATAGGATAATGCGAGAACACCGTTAACGTGTGCATCTTCATGCATTTCTAAAGTGCTGTAAAAATAGAAAATATTAATGATGTTGCGATTATTTCGTATGCTTCACTCGTAATGGCAAAGGTCGCGTGTTGCATTGTAATTCGACATCTACAGTAAATGGAAGCAGTATTTAACGTGAAATGATTCCATTCGGAATAATAAAGAATTGACGTGCAAGGAAGCCACGAAATGAAAGGAATGTTTGCACCGCTGCTAAACGGCTGAAATCTTTCCATATCGACAAAATTGCCTGTAAAGCAAACTCATTATATAAGTGCGCATACGTGGTGTTATAATAAGCAAAATTATTCAACAAGTCGACATCGTACTGCGTTATAGGCGCTTGACATGACTCATACATAAGACTAGATGTGTTTCCAATGAATAGCAGTTCAAATGCTGCGGCCAGCTTTTCTGGAAGTCAGTTGTGATGATAGCTTAGATTACCACACGAAATACAGGAACCCTATAATGGGGCATCATTATTCCTCAATAGAACGCTAGCTTGCAAAGAGTGAGGACATTTCATAGCATTTTTACTAGGTTGCAAAAATCAGACGCATATTAATAAACTGAAAATTCTACCACCAATCGTATCATCGAGTGTTCACAGAAAGAGATCTTTCTAGAGCAAATAGACGTTTTTTGATTGAAGTGAATTGAATGCGAGTTTCGTCGTAATTATCTTAACGGAAATGATAGTAATTTGAACATGTAAATACGTCGAAATATCTCGATGGCTTAGTTGGCATTTTCTGCTAATACGGCATCTTTTCAAATCATCTATCAATATTTATTAAGGTGTTATATATTTTTCAATAAACACTTTCGATCATGGCAAAATAGTTCAATCCATTAACAAGCACTCTCAGGTATTCTGCTGTTTTACTGAAATAGCAAGAAAAACTATCCATATTTCATAGGAACACTTGTCTTGAAACTAATTTCAGAGAAGCCTTATTGAGGACATCGAAAGCCGTGCACTGCATTGATTCAATGCTTTACTGGAATAATGCTGGTATGAAAGAACTCACAATGCCTCTCATCACACATCAGTACACAGTTTATCATTAATAAGTTTACACTCGGAGAAAACGGCTGCATTATGTTCATTTCGCTAAAGAAACCAATAAAAAACTGAAGACAATTAGGTAGTTGTCAATTAAGCTACTATAAAATCTCGCAAATACAACCTTCCTTTCATAGAAATTCACATAAATCTAAACTACTGTAATAAATTTACCCATCTACGATGATCTGGTGGATTTCGGCACTGTCAAATGTAAAAAGAGTACAATTATTGCTAGCGAATTTATCAACACATTTACGCGCCTGATCGATAAGAAATCATCACAAGCAGTGATCTTTGCAACAATGCAGGAAATTCAGCATGAAGATTGCAACCCTTATCATTTAGGAAAAACAACAATACCACTTAATGCAATCTGAAAAAAAAAAAAAAAAATGTCGTGCAGAAAACGATCGTTGGGCATTTAAGCATTATGCTTGCAATGAATGAATTATCTTTTTGCAGAAACTTTACAATAAAGGAAATAAGGCTGAATTTTATTGTACGCTAATAGTTGTTCAAAGTTTTGACAGCAGCGATCTCAAAATAGACTTTCTCTTATTTGTCAATGAAAGTAACCTATTCAAGCTAAAAATAAAATTTTTTGGATATGATCCTGAAAATTATACAATCACGGTGCGCTAATAGACGAAACGAGTGCTGAGCGATCCAAAAAGAAAAAAAAAAGTTGGAAAATATTGCTACAGCACTTTTTGTTTTCGGGGGATTTACATAGCGTATCTAAGCAACATTCAAAAAACCAATGAACATACCTGAATTGGATGATGTATCGGTGAAGGGAACGTGCATGGCGTAAAGAATGGTGGATATGGTGCTTGTGTACTGCGAACGATTAGAAACCGACCGACCAACGCCAAAAATACACCGAATATATTTTCAAAAATGAACTGCATTTTTAGGACCAATTCGATCCAACAAGGTGAATGCTATATTCGGATATGGTGTTGCCGTTCATTCCGAGCGAATTTTGGTTTTTTGTCGTTTTGTCTGAAAAAGGGGCATAACACTTTTTCGACAGAATTGCGTAGCAGAAGGGGCACAACTTTAAAACACACATGTAACTGAAAGTAAAAACGAATAAAATAATTTTCCCTATAATTTTATGCAAAGAAAAGTGCATATGGAAAATGTTACTTGATGTATTCAAGGAACGGAAACGTGTGAAGTGGTTGTAAAAAATTCACTAAGCATTATATCGACAAATGGATAGCATTAAATAATATGCTACATTTCAAGTGATAGAAATCCATTTGAAGAAGCAAACAATCACTTTAAAGCTAACAGATGCTCCACTTATACGTCAATAACATTGGATTTACGAAACTATTTCTACGAACACTATGAAAAACAAATACAAATGATGTTACAATGGAATTCGAATAATTCATCGTAATTCACGTCGGCATTTATCGCTATATGAAAGAGTAACTGAAATAGTTTTTTCAAGGATACGAGTGGAATAAAGACAACACATAAATCTATGCATCATCGATAGTAACAATTGCTAAGTACTAATTACACTTTAAATTGACCCATAAACAGCTCTTCTCTCGAGTCAATATTACTACAGTCACAACGATAGAGTGGAGTCGCTTGGAGAAGTAACGTGTACCCCCATCCACACAAACCGACCCATAAACAGCTCATTACTACAGTAACAACAGTCAGAAAGTGACGTATTCCCGGTACGTTCAGTCGATAACCGAATAGCTCACATTTGACGTCCAACGCGCATATACGGCTGCTACCTCTCTTTCACAAAAGATATCTCACATTATGCTCGCGTTCTTTTTTTTTTTTGCATGTGGTTTGGACAAAATATCGCGATGATTTCTACGAATGATCACGATCAAACACAACAATAACAACCTTCCTAACCATCACCTCAATTCTCGAAATGTGTATATATTGCAGCCAAACGAGTGTTTAGAACGCATTTGTATACACTACATCTGGAAGGGTTTTGCTCTATTTATAAGAATTGCCATTAGAACTGGCATTCAAGCAACAATTTTTAATCTTCGTAAAGTCCATTCACTGAAAGGAATTAGCTCATTTTCATCGTTTTTGCTTCTGACTTTTCTGCATAAAAAAGCTAAAAATAATACCTTGAAATACATCAGAAGTACGTCAGAAATTATTTAGACAATTCTTATCTTATCTAATGAGATTTGTGGAAAATGCCAGAAAATTGAGCGAAATATTTTTCGTTCTAGCTGCTCCCTTCTCTTTTTGTTCTTTTACTGCCCGCTTAAAGTCGCGACAACCATTCTTAACTGAAATTTGTTTCATTTAAGGGTTAATTTAAATGCAGGCATTGGGACTCTTGTGTTTTTGCGCAGAACAAGTCAAATGACTGTCTTTTTGGGCGAAGGGGAAGGGGAGGGAAAATAAGGGGAGGGAACGCAGGATTCGTAGCGATACTGCTCTAAAAATTGTGCTAATATACAACGAATTTTCACATTATTTAACACATTCTGGCTTTGATATATTTCCATCAGAGCTTTTGTTATTATTAGTTTAATATGAAGTATTCATATTAAATATGAATCACGTTTGAAAACGATAGGAAACACCTGTAATATTCCATCTTGTTCACAAATTTTTATTGGTTCTTTTCTGATCGGAACGAAGAAAGAGCAGCAGCCCTCATAATGTTATCTATATGTAAGTGAAATGAGCGAATATTACATAGCCCATCTACCCATATGTGAATGATAAGTTTGACCGCAACTTTATTTGTTAAACAAAGCGAACGATAGTTGTGAGCTAAGTGAGAATAACCAAGGTAATTGATCTCTTTACGTGAAAGATAGTCATTGAGCTAGAATGAAGACAGAAAGAATATATCTGCTTTCTGAATGTAACCATTTTTTTTTTTTTTGTAATCCTGAAAAATCATTTTGGCGTAAATCGCGTTTATAAGAATCAAGTCAGCGGAGTTGTTCGATTGGGAAGAAACAAACGATGTACTTTGCAACAACGATTTCCAAACAACGATACACTAAGTTGTTTAGGGAAAATGGGGAAATAGATAGTGCGGAGATTTTTAGGGCTGTGAAAACAAAATGCCTACATGCCTACTCCCCCTTCTCCTTCTCATACTTATGAATTATTTACGTCACTGATGAACTTTCCTCTTGCTCGATTGGTTTCCTGCTCTTCTTAGAATTGCATCAATAATGAAAAATCGTTTCATTCAGAACATTATGCATGATCTTTCTCAAAAAAGATTTTCTGTTCATGGTGAACGTAGAACTCAAGCTAAAATTTAATTTCAATATTGAACAAATAAGGTAAAATCTAACATTTAATTTCAATGTTGTACAAACAAGATAAAATCTAAAATTTAATTTCAGTGTTGTACAAATAAAATGAAATAACTTCTTGTACCTGTTATGTTATTTGAAAAGCGAACTTAAATCGAGAAAAACTAGAAGCAAGTCAACATATTTGTGTCATTGTACTTAAAGAAAAACAAGGAGAAAATATAGATAGAAACTGAATAAGGAATATGGATAAAAGCATCATTCCATTAATAATGAAGCAGTAATCTTCTTCAGCACATTTAGCGTTGAATATATAACTAGACGTTAAAGAGCGCAATAAAGTCGTTTATGAATGTTGCTCTAATACATTTTAAATAAACGACGTTTCGCTGCATTTAATGATATATACTGCGTATTTTTGATCATGAATGAAGTTACTGCGAAAGTCTCTCAACAAGTATATTTCCATGCACAAGAAATTAGCTGAGATGTACTAATAAAAGGTGAAGCAGACAAATTAAATACTAATTTTGGAATGTGCAAAGCGTGATCCTAAGAATTCCACGATTCACTTACTTGTCAATGAAATAAAAGATTGTAAGTTTTATTTTTATATCTGTGAAAATTTGAAAATACTGCAGCAGATGGCATATTGCCCATCCTTTTTTCATGTTGGAAATCAATGAACTTAGCATTATGACGCTTGCATTAAGCCTAACCACATAGCTGCTGTCCTTAGAGGATGGAGACATTTTCACGCTACTCTCGAGGAACTTTTAGATCGCAGCAAGTGAAGATGAATTTAGATAAATTAGCTATTTTTTAACGATGGACTACCATATGTTATACTAGGATGCTGTGCCCTGTAAATGAAGTTTGCCGTTGCCCAAAATTACTTGCGTCCAGAATATTTCTCTTTTTTTGAATTTTTTCGCATGCCGCAAGATTTCAATATTATTTTACGTTATCGTTCAAAAAAAACTTCCGATGCACCTAAACGATAAACGAATGAGGAAAATTGAAATTAACGAACGCTATATAGCGTAATGCAATGCAAATTGTTATAATCCGTAGTTTCTTATCATCGGGCATTTCTAGAAGAACTATGAAAGAAAATTTATTCAATAGGAAAGTGGTTGATGAAGCATCATGTGGTCATATGGATTAAAGAGAGCTTCACAAATATTCAACCGGTTATTTACAGCAGAGAATCTATGGTGAAATAAATGAGCAAGCATGGCACGTCTCGTCGAGATCAATATAAAGCTGACTAAAACATCATCCTAACAAATCGTGCGTTGCAATTGCAATGAAAATCTTCACGCTAAGGGCGTATTATGCGATGAAGAATATAGCGCTTCGAAATAATTACGACGTATAAAGGTAAGGCAATGAAGATGCACGGTTTCGACTGCACTAATTGCATTACATTGTTAAAACTAATGAGCCACCCAAATTTTAAAAGACTACTTTTATTTCGTTAGATTTTGCACAATATTTTTTCTTTATTTTGAATAGCGCTATAGACAGCTGTAGGGGGGGGGGTGATCAGCAAATTGAACATCAAATCATTTCGTGCACGGCAGAAAAACTGATTATGTAGCAGAACAAAGTGTTGAGGCAGAAGAGGGCGCAGAAGTGCTTGTATAAATATAGAGCATAGATGCTTATAGAGCCTCTCGCTTGTTCCAAGCGTTTCGCTGAGTGGTATCGGATTCACAAAGCTGATTAGGGCCGAAGTGTTTTGCAGTGGAATGCAAAAAGGGATTCCTTCAGGTGAAGCGATTGATGAAAAGGAGTGGTTTTTGGGCAGATTGAATCGTTGCTTGGCGTAGTTGGGTGCCGAGGATCTTTCTGATCGTGTTTCCTATCGGTTTGGTGACCGCTGTTTCTGTTGTATTATATCAAGGTTAGATGAGACCTGAACCACCCTATTAGTGCTAGCTTAAGCAGTCCCTGGCAGAACCTTGAAAAGAAACCGTAGGTATATCTTAATAAGCCAAATGAGCGTAGACTGGTAGGGATGTTTAAACCTTACGCAACCAGTTCCCACTATAAAACAGCCAAATGAGGCGCACATCGAAAGAGTCTTTTTCGGAAGCTTGCAAACGACGTACGAATAGAGTTCCCATAGCTGACGCGTTTAAAATCCCAAAATAGGAATTTTCAACGTTATCTTAATGGAAGTTGATGGGGAGTGCAATGTTGCACATTCTCAGACGAATTTGTAGATTTATACGTAATTAGACGCCAATCAGTGATCGTGTTCCCAGCTGCAGGTTCATTATATTTCTAGACGATGTATTACCTCACCGATCACCGTAAAAAAGGGGAACAAAGAGCGGCTAATGAACCAGTTGCTTAACGAAGCAAAACAGAACTTTCGGATGAAGTTCCATCTGTACTAATGAAAGAGATGGCGCAATGGCCTAGAATATTAAACAACTACACTTCGAAGGCTTTCTAAACTCGACACAACCGAAAAAACTCGGTATGAGAGACAGCTCAGTAAAGGGGCGGTGAGGCAGAAAGGGTGAGACGTTCTCAGCTGCCGTGGATTTGCCGTCGATATAAAACATCCGAAAAATGAAATTGAAGGCTTTGATATTTAGCCACTCATAAATTATCATCGGCTTTGCAGTCCTACTGTTTGTTTAATAAACGCTTTCATTTTTCCGAGGAATGATGGACTGCTGATTTAGAACCCACTAAAGGGATCCCAAATGGTTCTTGAGGCATTTAATCATTGAAGAATGTTGGAAACATGATTACCACGTCTCGCCAATCTCATTTATGTATCTATAGTGGTGAAAAATGAAATGTGCGTTCATGATGGAAATTTCGTTGTAGATTTTCAGAAAATCTAAAAGAATGCGTTATGCATATTGTCGAATAACAAGAGGACGCTAGGCCATATGAACACCACCACTTTGTCGTTCTATCGTAAATGTAAAAAAGCGGGAGGTGATCCTCGCAACCTCAATTTTTTCTCAACATCAGCCCTATTGCAAAAGAAATTTTCTATTACACAGAATAGAGAGCTTCAGTGATCGAAAAATTAGACCTTGCTTCTGTGGAACGAAGAATGATATCAGTGGCCTGGCACGACATGCGCTTTTGCATTCCGCTCATCAAACCAGCCAGTTTCGTAAGATACCAGCGCTCCATTAAAGAATTTATTATTATTATTATTATTTTTTGAGACTGCATTGGCGATAGTTGAAAACTTCATCGGTTACAAAATTTGCGCAATTTTTTGCACCTTGGAATACCTTTAATCCTTCTCAAGAATAAAATTTATTTATTTATTTATTTATTTATTTCAATGAACAGAGCATTCATTATGAATACATGTCTCTTCATATCGCTTCCGCCTGATCTGACCCAATGCCTCTCTGGTCCAGTTGGTTCCTGTGGTCGTCCCTCACATGACTGTCGGGACTTGTTCCGCCACACAAGAATAAATATCAATTTGAATACAGGTGAGGTGTAGGACTTGAATCAACCTATGTTGTCGATTGCAGTCGATCAATTACGCATCTCATGGTTCGGCTGTATGCGGTTGAGACTGTATCGGTGGTCTGTATTGTGAAAATAGGCAGACGTATACATAAAAAAATGGCGCCATCATAGCGCTCCTTGCAAATACGGATTGCTTGCCTCTGAGGCTAACTTGACACAAGCACAAGGCTGTCCTAAGGATGAAGTTTCCGATTTAAATTGGACCAACTCAAACGCTAGGAAACATTTATTGTTCAATCACTGGATGTAGGACTGCCTTAATCTCTCAGCGTTGAAGACAAATAGTGCTGCCCCGTGAAATTACGAAATGCAGCGAGTCTTCCCCTTCAATAGCTGAGTTTCATAGTTTTGATCAGGTCCGATCGGCAATTTTGATCACGTTTGCAGACATAAGTCGAACAAAAATCAAATTTCATCGATGAATGTGCAAATGTTCGGCCATTCCGCAGTCTTAGACCACTAGAGATAGGCGGTCAAAGGATCGAAAAATGAATCTTGTCACCAGCTGTTGAATAGGTGACGGAGTCAATGGCTTGTAAGAAAGGAAATTCCTCGATTATTAGTCGAAATCACAGAATTATCCATCGACATATTTATCTTAGTCACCACAGGTTTTCAGCTTCCTCTTAGTAGAAGAGCATTGTGTTCATAGATTACTTCAGAGTGTGATTCAGAAAACTATAGGCACCTACCATGATTGAATCCGCAACTTTGGCACAACATCCCCTATCAATGAATTCAAGCATGATGGCGTGTTCAGAGTACGGCAGGTGCTTGGGCAGATATAATATGTGCACCGAGCGCCTCCTGAATGAAGCGCCAGTGAAGGAGATGCCAGTATAGTTAAATGCTAAAAGAGCGTTCCGGATGTGGCAAACGGCGCATTTCAATGCTTGTAGGAGGTGTTTTGCATGTAAGTGCTTCTGATTAAGCCGCACTGAATGTCGCGTTGTATTTCATGTTTTAAGCTGCTACTGCAACAGTCGACAACAATGACGGTAATGACGGCGTTGATGACGGCTATTGCGGCTTCCGGAGCCTTTCAAGTGCAACATTTTCATTGAAAATGATCATATATTATTGCTACGGAAGTGTGGGAAGTTGCCTTTTCTATTAATTCTCAACATACATCATTACTTAGTCAATGAAAACGAACTGTTTAGAGGAGGCTTGATATTTTAGAATTAGTGCAAATGGGATCAATTGTGGAAGTACTTTTTTTGCTTTTCATTTCATAGTTCCTGAGTGCGAAGGTATGAAGAAGATGCGTGAATAGGAGCACAGACGTGAGCATTAGAAAAGGCAACGGGAACGACAAAAAATCGGCCAGTTTGATCGGTCTTCTTAGTGCGTTTTATCAGTTGCCCCATACAGCTGAAAAGAGCAAAATGAAGTTAAAAGTCAAAAGAAGATTAAATTTCTAAATAAGGAGGGAAGATCTTGCTTTTCGAGTAATTTAGAAATGATATAACTGTAGAAAGCGGTTAGCTATTTGATACTCATAAAAATATTATTTCCGGCGAATAATTTGTATTAACGTCCTTCAAAGGGTGTGATGGTTTAATTTAAAGCAAACATGACGTCATTCATTGTACTCAATTCATTTTTTACCAACAAAAAGCAATAAGGGATGGAATAAAAGAAAAGCCGCTGCAGTAATTGACCTCGCTGATTGCACAATCGACATATTCGTTCGGCAAACATCACAATGGAAATTTTCCTTCATATCAGAGGCTATAAATGTCAAAATGTCGTGCGATACAATTTTGCAGCACATTTACGCATTGCGCATTTTCAACATTTATAGGCAAAAAACTGCGAGAAATCGAAGCCAATATCTTCTCCTATGTGCGTTGGTACCATGCGAACGACAGAATCTATGTAAATGGGACGAAAGAGAGGAAAAAGAAAAAAATTTGAACGCTCTATAGGAAAATAGATACATATTGCGCAATAAAAGCAAGAACATCTCGTCTAAAATGTAACGAGCAAAGGTTGTCGAGAAATTCTATGCTTGTTGGTTTCGACGAATCAGATATTTTTTACTTGTTGAATTATTAGGTGACAAAAGAGAACGACAGAGGGGAAAAAATGTATAGTACGAATTTTCACCGTAAATGTTCGCTCGCCCACGGGCATTTTATGCATTTTTTGCACACATGAAAATGGCACAAAAATTTCATTTCATTTATTCCATTGGGCTACCATCATAATTCAGCGAAATCTTTGACTCATTTTTATTAATGCATAATGCTGACATCTTTTTTGCTACAGAGTGAACGAAGAGGATGTGGATTACTTTGTGGAGTTGAACATTTCACAGAGTTCATTAATACGGATGCATCTTAACGCAACCACATTTGATTGATGGTCACTGTAGTGGTCGATGATCGAACATGCCATATTAAGCCTTCGTTGTTGGTGGGACATTAATGAAACATTTCTAGTGCAAGGCTCTCTCTTTTGTGCCATCGCATAACAATCAGCATTCCTCCACATTAGCAAAGCAGTTGTTCACTTCATTTGCATACCCTCTACGGCACCTTCCTGTTTTTCCGTTCCATGAGATGGTTTGAATCTATCAACTCTAACTTTTCAACCGTTCCACGAGACCTTTAATTTGTCAAGTCATTGAAACTTTTGCTCAGCAAAGGACATAGTGTAATCTCTCAGTAAGCTTCTCATACGATTGCACAATGTTCAACGTTGTTTCTCTCCATATAAGTCAATTTCAATATTCCATTGCTTTCATCCATTCATCGTCTAATTTCCAACGGGAGATATTTGTCGCACCTGATCTTCTTCAGAAATGGGCAAACAGATTCGAAAAATTCGTTCATCTTTTTGGGAGATCTCGATTTTTCGTGTTCATCTCAGTTTTCGTATTTTGTCCTCACTCGACCTTTCTGGAATGATATCGTTTTCATATGGGTTTTTCTTCAACCAGATCCTCATTTTGGGCAAGAAGCTTTTTTTTAGTTGTCGGCATTAATATTTTCAAGGCTATCAGGTCTTCAGTGATTTGATAGCATTTCCACAACTCCACCTGGGGTTTGTCCTTTTCTAATTCGGTCATATTCATTTCGAAATGCGAAATAAAGATAAAACTAACTGGAAACGAATCAGACAAAAGAACGCTGAAACTGTTATATTTGACTGATTTTCTATGTGTAGGTAAAGAATAATCTACTAGTGCTAAAAGTGACCATTTGAGAACGTGGCCACTATGATACAAAAATTAGTGTTTCTCTACGGCTATAATCTATAGGCATATACGCAATCCAGTTTCAACTAAGAAACCATGGGAGTAAGAGGTATGAAAATTGATTGATACTTTCAATCATAAACGATTAGTAAGCAAATTTTAAGAAAAGATTTATAGATCAGAACAATCTAAAACATGAATGAGATGAGCATTGAGTATGCTGCCATTGCACTTCTATCGATTACACCGATCATTTGTGCTATTTTTAAGAAAAAAATAAATAAAAATATAGCTGTTAGCTATAGGCTAAACTTTAATTATTTCTTTTTTTTTTTAATTTTTTAAAATTTTTTAGTTATTTCTAAACTATAACTATTTCGTTGGAAAATTGGTCAGCCAAAAAATCATTCATCTCCACATCGAATCCGATCGAAAAAAGATAGCATGAAAAATTTTATGAGATGTTACACATAAATTCTATAAATATTGTAGGAATTGAACGCGCAGGGCGATGAAAAATAGTATAGGAGGTTATGTATGGCATATTGAAGGAGCTTAGCTTTAGTGACTGAAAGTGTTGATGCCGTCAAGATGAATAGATTCGCAAAGAACAAAGCGCTTTTAAAAACGCCGTATGAATAATTTATTGCAAGAATTTACAATGAATGCATAGAACGACGAATTGGCTGAAGATTCTTATAGCATTGCTGGACAGAATTAATGAGAAAATAAACGAAAGAAACTGGAATCAAATGTGCAAGAATCGACCAGGCATGCAGAAAAATGCCGAATATCTGTTCCTGATACACAATCAATTGCTTAGGTGGGGCATTGAAAATTCGTCTTTTAGGCAGCATTCGGTTAAAAGTCAGAACGAACTGATCCTCAATTCTTGGCATATTTAAGCTTCAATATCTCAAAGAGGACCTTAAGAGGGTGAAAGTATTGCAAACGAAATTAACAGGCAAACCCATAAAAAAGAGCAAAATGTACAGAAGTTAGTCCAATGAGTGACCAGTGGCAATGAAGAAGGATTTCACCTCAAACCATTTATTCTGGCATATACATTATGACAATAAATAATGGCATTGAGAAACTCAAGCTCAGAAATTACCAAACAAGCCCGATATTGTAACTGCGATTACGATAAAAGTAGGCGAGAATGGAGAAGATGAAAAGGTGAAAGTTGAGCGGTGAACTATAAGCGACCCAATTCAAGCATTCTTTTTCAATTTCAGCTTATCTTCACAGTTTCCTTTATTTACACCCATGACAGGACAATCAGTCACATAACGAAAGAATGCTACACAAAAATATGATAACACATCAAGAAATTTGAAAAGAAACAATTAGAGCTTCAGGTGAATTAAAACTAAAGTTTATCTCAGATACCAAATCGAGCAAAAAATACCACTTTAATTTTGATCATAAAAAATTTTTGTTGGCTCCTTGGTGAAGCACCAAATTATCATGCACGAACACCAGTACATGTTCACCGCTAAAGTCTTCAGATGACATCTGTTCATTCCATTAACCCATATTAATATCTCAACTCTATTAAAAACGATTAAATCAAGGAGAGCTCGGAAAAAACTAATAAAATGGAAAAAATCGCGTTGCTCAATTTCTCTTACCCAATTTCTTTTATAGACATCTATTTCTGTTATCCAAAGAGGCTTCTTCTGGCCCATAATATCCTTGACACAATTTTAGATCGAATTTAACTATTTTCAGAACATTCATTGCGGAACTAGCGGTTGCCCGGCGAGCAACTAGGGATCACGAGAGGAAAACGGAATGGTTTGGATAATTATGCGACTTTATCACATCCCTCCGCCCCTCTCTTTCTCTGCCTCTCTCTCTCATCCTCTGTCTTTTCGCCTTTCATGATGCATCTAATTTTTTTGTGTTGAAGAAAATACCTGCGAAATCTCAATGGAAGAAGTCTTCGATTTCCTCAGATTTACAATGGAAAAAGGCGATGCACGATAGCTAATGCGAGAAGCACTTTAGATAAAACGTTACGAACAACGGAAGACTAGAGCTCCCGAAAAATGCTTATTGCATTCATGGGCTATACGTTCATAAGTGTATTTTTGTTGAAAATACCTATAGAAATAGGCTTCTCAAGTCATAGTGCGCTTTGCATTGCAGTAAAAAAAATGAGATGATGAAGCAGGTGATATCAATTATACGAGTGAGGCTATTTTGGTATAACTGCATAAATATTTGAATAGCAACGAGTACTCAAATGTCAATGTGGCGTTTCATTGCGCATTAATGCTATTCGCATCAGTACTCTTGTCAGAGTTTAGAAAACAATCGCTGTTTTCGTACACTTTGGCAAATTTATGTGAACATGTCTTAGGCGATGTCGCGTTTCCATTGATGGATGCACATTTTCAGTCCCTCTTCTAGCTCTATTATCTAAATTTTTGAACTAAGGGAATAATAACGACATAATTTGGTTGGTAAATGTTGGCCCACGATATCCTCATGCTACAATGACCAGAATAAGGTGTGTAAATCTTCCGAACGTCTTTTTGTAAGGTGTGCTGCAAAGAAGGGCATAACGCTGCAGCTCTCCCCCCGCGCTTCCACCTCATATCCTCGGTCGTCTGTTGTTATAAGCACCTTTAGCATCGTCGTTATGAAAATAACTTGCTAAGGGTTAATGATTCCAAACGCGCGCTGGCTAAACCATCGACTCGGCCGTACTTACAGGACAAGGAAGTAGTACTAAAAGGGTTTTTTTTTTTCAAATTTTGTAATATATTAAGTGCTAATGACTTTAGAGAAAACGAAAATCGGATCGAAATAGCTCTGCAACAGTATGGGATATACCCATAAATTTCATCGTTGCGAATTTTTTGAATTATGAGTTGAAGCGACCAGCTAGACAAACACGGATATTCATGCCTGACAACACCATAAAACAGCTTAAAGAATCAGTTCTTATCAACTCTGAACGAAGCAACGACAGGAAAGAAATATGATGAAAGGTTTCTCAAGAATCTAATCGAAAATGGAAAAAACCCCGACAATGCGAATTTGAATTCAATGAAATGAGATATTATACTACAAAAGATGTGCCAGATTTTACTTTGTATTCAACTATTGCAGTAAATAGTACTACAGCAAATATTGGTGCCAAAAGTATTATGTAATACCCTCAAAAAGCGTCTTTTCTGTTTTCTTTCTTTTCATGCAAGCAGATCAGATATATAGGAAATAAAAAATACTGCCATTGTTTTCGGTAAAATATGAAAATAGCATCTGAAGATAAATTTCAAAAAAATCTATGTGACGAATAGATCCAGCAATGGCCTCAAGAAGATCAAGCTTATTCCATGATTCACGATTAGCTTTCGCTAGAAGAATCTTTTTAAACTTTTTTTGCTAGAAAAGCAGTACTCACCTCCTTAAATTCAACCACATTTGGAAACATAATAGATTTGCATCGATTGGCTTTCAAACTCAAAAAGACAGCATCGCTATATCTACATATAAATTTGCATAAGAACCAATAATTTTATAGAAATGCGAGAAGCAAGAGAGAATACATCGGGCCACTAAGACAGGCATTTTATAATTTGCTACCCATTAGGCGTTTTATAATTTCGCACCCGCCACTTCTATCTATTGCAAAATGTGCGCTCTCAGCCGCAGCACTGCAGTGCTAGACTCAACCGCAACTATATGTAAAATCCAAATAAAAAGACTGATAAGGGACACTGCAAAGTTGTAAGTATTTGGTTAAAAAATAAATATGAACGAGTATTTCTTGAGAAATACACTAAAATTGTCATTCAAAGAATCGCCAAGAATGGATGAAGCAGTTCCCAATGGGAGCGAAAATTCGGCATCTAAAGAAAATGTGGCAGAGTTCAAAACCAAAGCGAATGAGATTCAAGCTCCAAAAAATTAAACGATGGATTTTAGGTGCTCTGCTTCTGAACAGTCGTGCGTTGGTTGCTGTATATACTTTTTTTGCCTATGACGCGGGAAGAAAGTTGTGGTTCAAGCCGAAGTGACGCAACTGCTTCACTTCGGCTTGAGCTTTCACTTTTAATATTATCGTCAATCAGGAAATCAAATTAGGAAGGAAGAAGGCAATTGACAGAAGCAATATTCCAAATGATTTCAAGCTCATTAAAGCACTTGTCCATCTTGATTCACAACATCACCAATGCATAGCATATTTTATCAAGACACATGTATGATAAATTGAACGCAATATCGTCTGTAAGCACATTTACTTATTTGAATATTGAGGGATTAATGGTGGTGTTTACAAGTGGAATGATGCAATCTGTTTTAAGAGTCCAACGAATCGGCATTTAATCCTCGAGGGAATCGCTCGTAAGAGCAGCAAAAAGTTTCGCGAAGCACACATCTATTGCGTTTATTAGTAAATTGATGACGTTGGGTTTATATCGCCTTCAACAGATCTATATACTTTACAGCTGCTTTCAAATTAGTGCATAAGAGAAGAGAAAACCAACATCAGTATCTAATTAAATTTTTCAATTAGCTGCTATACATTCAACGTAACACAACTTCCTTATAGCGAATTTAAAGCGCTCATTGCTTCGAAAGAACTTTCACATCCACATATTAACATAATAGGAATAGTAATGTATCATATATGATACTTAATATATGGAATGAAATAGATAAATTCGATGAAGTTGAGATCTCAATTTCTGCTTCATCGATGCTTCAAATAAAATTTTTGTTATTCACAAGAAACCAAACACGAAGACAGCTATGTTACATAATAAGCGTGACTCAAGAAATCACTATGAGAAAATAGTCTTCTCGAATTGTCGCATATGTTTCAGTGATCTCTATTTGTATAAATTATAAAAACAGCAATCAGAACCTCATGGAAGGTTGTATAACATACCGTACAACAACTTTTATTGCGTAACAACGTTTTGGGCATGAAAATAAATGAATAATAATGAAGAATATAAAAGCATACGGCGAAGAAAAACTGATGCTTTATGATCTCCAACATC
This sequence comes from Baylisascaris procyonis, assembly GCA_037389465.1. Classification (NCBI taxonomy): domain Eukaryota; kingdom Metazoa; phylum Nematoda; class Chromadorea; order Rhabditida; family Ascarididae; genus Baylisascaris; species Baylisascaris procyonis. The sequence continues at coordinate 154,162 of JAZARR010000231.1, read as the reverse complement.
ACGTTTTGTTAACTGCGTTAAATTGTAAGTGTCATCGTTAATGAATTAGTGAAAAAAAAAAGAAATTAAACTATAATTGCCTATAGCACTATTCTACGAATATACTTCATAGTGTAACGGCAAAAGCGGATTTGAAAAGTAGAAAGTAAGTTACGTCGATGAAGCTACGAGATAGAGATGAGATGACGGAGACCTAAGAGCTTTTCGGTTGTGGAAGTTTACGTTCTTTTGCTTGAATATGGACAGGCCTTGATGCAATTATGGTGAAACAGGGCAAAAGGCTGAATTGATGTATGCTGGCAGAAAAAGACAAGAAGAAATTCAAGAGAAGGGAGAACATAAATGAACAATGGAAAGTGAAGAGCTAATAAAGACGGTTTCACTTCTATAACAATACTCTCGAGAACGCTTCTTAATTCTTTTCCGTTGTCCATGCGATTCCGCTTCTAAAGCAATGGAAACCTCTGAGTTAGCTATAAGGCAAGTAAATGGAAATTATTAATAAGTAAATACATAGATTGAACTAGGATCTCGTAAAATCTACCGAAAGAATTATTCACATATTGTGCATGTGATATCCGGTACTAACTAAAGTAACGAACATTTTTAAAAGATGCTAGAATAGGACCGGAGAAGCGCACTGAATAGAAAGAGAAAGAAATTATAATGGAAGTTTCTCAATTCGACTGACGGAACAATTTTTGAAATAAAGAGGGACATTTTAAATCTATTTTCAATTTACTTGCGGCTATTCCAAAAATAATATAGTGAATAGGAAATTAATGAAAACCCGATGAGTACGTAAATATCAATCAAGTTATAGATATTCTTCGAAACAACACTGAGCCATAACAGCACAGGCGTTATTTAACTTTGTACGATAGTTGCGCAAATATAAAAAATTTTCTTCCTTACGAGGCAAACTTTTTCGCACATAAATTTAAATTTTTGAATTTTCTGCAAAATTTCTATATAAACTCACATTCTCGTTCATTATTTATGAAAAGTTTTAAAGGATGAATGCACTATACCAATAAGAAATCGTGCATAATATTTCTAAGACATATGCAAAATTTTTGTCGACAATTTATGCGAAAAAAGACTCCTCGACGTGAAGCTCCATATCTTCAATAAATTCTAGTATTGCACTGAACATAGCAATCGCCCCAAATAAGGAAACAAAAAGAACTTTTCGCGAATACATCTTCGCTCATATAAACGGATATGAGAGAATCGCTTCTATCGTGCATAAAATTCCTTCATTCCCATCACTAAACGCACCTTAAAAATTGTCGATTCTGAATGACGAATGCTGAAATTTTGTATAGAAGTTTTCTTTTTCTGGAAAAAAGTTCGCTAAATGGGTAGATAAGAGCTTTTGCAGCAGGTGCTCATTTGCGTTATATTACCCTAAAATCACCCTATGAGCATTTAAATTTAAAAAAAAATTTTATTGTTACTTGAAAAGAGTTGAAGTATCGTCCACTCAGCAGTTTCAGCAATTCTACCATGAACGGAGAGAAAATTGTGTTGAAATTTGAATCTATAAAAATTTGCGCCAATAATTAATAATTCATTAATGACATAGGTCGTAATTCATTAGCACTTCGTTGATATTTGCATCTAACGAAGTGTTTACACAAAACCCATTGACGTATTTATTATGCCTAAAGAGGAAGCACGGAACAAAAACAGACCATTATGACATTCCAAGAAATTTAACTGCCACGAAATAATGGAAACGCTGAGTCATCACCTCTTTGACCATGCCATCCATTGGCAAACCTTTTAAGATCTATTTAGGAATGCTTTTAGCCTATTCAACAGACCCTGTCCAAAAATATACTAACGAATTTGCAGCAGATTATGTTCAAAAGATGAATATGCCTCTTGAACCCAATTTTACAATCAGCACCTTAAATTAAGGTGATCCTTATCCTTCAAACGACCATGCACGAGCAAATTTTTGTAAAAGGTGATCGTAGATAATTGTAGATCAACGACTTTCGTGCAGAGCAGAGAAGCACTAACTATAAGTCAGAGCTAATCTCTGCAAGTGCCTTAAGTCAAAGATGAGTGCGTATAAACGGAGAACAGGTTACTTACAGGAAATCAGTGCGCTTCTAAGTGCATACGGAGGTGTCGTTTTGGCTAGGGCGGGTTCGGGTTCGGACATCTGCTATTCGCAGTCAAACCGCGCACTGGCTAGAGCCTGAGGATTGCCGGGTGCTCTTTGGTGCAGAGGTGGTATTATTCGAGGGATGTTCTGTCACGGAGATGATCTCCCGCCCCCTCCCCTACCCCTGCCGTTGTGTTATCCCCTCTGCCGTTACTATTGTTGATTTTCGAGGCACGGCAACAGCGTTATCCTTCCGCCTTGTTGCTAAATTACACGGCACCTGGTCGAGCCTCAAAAGGAAAGGGATTTCGGATCCTTCAAGGACAAATTCAGGGCGGAAGGTCGAGCCTCAAGAACTCCGAAACCCTTACATTTGGCACTCTGAACAAACGTAATCTGCATTCTTTCATTTTTTTCATCCCAACCTATAACACAGTCGTTACATTCAAAATTTACAAATGGCGATAGAAGTCATATTTTCGACCATGATCTCTAGTGCATTAAGTGCAATCGCAAACTGCAAAAATACTCAACGGTCGATCAATGGGCCGAAATTGAATCGAATTCAAAAGGAAACAGCCAAATTCAAAATGAAAGAACTTAGTAAAAGCTTTCCTATCAAAAACACAGATGTGAGGTGCTTGCTGCGATTGTTCGAAGCAAGGATGTTAAGGTCGATGAACTGCTAGGAACAAGGCGAATCGAATGCCTTCCGGTGCTCAGAGGGATCTCCAAGCGAGCTTTTGCCCCGAATGCAATTAGTGATTTTAATTGAACCACACTGCGCTGTCCAATTTCAGCAGCCACGTGACTTTTTTGACTAACAAAGTGCTGAACGCCCTCAATGAATGCTTATTGAACACAGTTACAACTGAAAATGATTAGCTCATTGAACATCAATGGTGTCATTGATGCTGAATGTCAATGATGCCGAATGTCATTTAATGCCACAGAACTTCACCTCACTAATTCATGGAGAAAGTTATTTCATTGTCATGATTTTTATGCATTACACATCGAACAGCATTCGCCGCAAACAGATGAATTTTCAGCATCGGACGGGAAAAAGATCTCCGTCTCGAAATTTCTTCTTCTAAGCTTTAACGTATCCGTCCGCGGTCGCCTTTTTATCCAGAGAGCTTTTTCGATCAGTGAAAAAAAATTACTGTCCGCAAAATATTAGCCATGAAGGCGAAAACGTGTTGCTTTTCATTGCGGGAGACCGCGACATGTTTAAAAACAAAACTTTTTCCAATTTAAGTGGAAAAGTGTATATTAAGGAGGATCGCTCTTTCTACATTCCTTTCGTTGAACTAAATGTCCATCGAGAATCAGAACAGGTGTTAAGGCATTTAGTAAAACTACCTTTTACAAAGTTGCAGTTTACCACATCTTCAACCAAAAATACTTTTCATGCAGTTAATCTTGCGAAAGGAGATCATATTTGAAGGCTGATGTCTGTACGTGTTGCTCTGCCTCGATAGCAGGCATCGATTCAAGAGCCATGATAGCTACTATCATAGGTATTAGTGAATATAATTTACACCGAATGACCTCTCATTGGAAATCTTGCTATGGCTCATCGCTTTCCATGTGAGTTATCAACTTACAGAAGCGTAAATAAATCTGCTGCTCAAAGGTATTTCATTGTTGGAACAGTGTAACCGGAGGAAATTCACACGTTGAAAAACTGCGCAATTGACCAGCTTTATAGAAGAATGCATTCTCAGAATTTTTGCCATTGGTCTGGAGCCATTTGGGGTTCCATTGGCTTTTGTGAACTGCAGTGCAATAATTCACATCGTACCAGCTTAAGACGCAAACTTTAGTGCTTCTATTGATCTCAGGTTATTTACTCAAAAGTTATAACTTTTAATTTCACATCACATCCAAACTTCAATAGTCTATAAATGAAGTAACAAGTTGTAATGAATTTGATTGCCGGAACCAACCTCGCATAAGAAGTACCACCACACTTCATCGCCGAAACCTTCTTGGTTCACAACATAGAACCAACCGACAAGCGATGCACAATACATGTAGAGGAATAATGATGCTATGATTCATTTGTGCACAGTTTTCTACTAAACGCCAATGAAATTTTACTCAATTTTCTTCTCAGTTCAAGTGGAAACGTTTTGTGAACAGCAACTACTCGTAATAAAAAGTCATTTCTTTTTTTTGAAACTCTTCGATTCTATGGAAAATAAAACGAATCATCATTTTCTGACTAAATGAAACCTGTTCGACAATATTTATAGGAATTTGTATAGGTGAATATTAATTTAAAATATATGTTTGTTTGCAAAATAAAATCGTTCCTTGGCCCAATTATGAGCAAACTCATAGATTTTATACACAATGTAATATAGACACGCGAGAATTATTAGTCAGTAATCCTAGAAACTGTCGAAATTGCATTGTGTCAATGATTCTGAAATCATTAAGTCATGCAAATCATCAACATTTGCAAAGGTGCACTCTCCACTGTTCGATCGACTGAGCATGTGCGACCTCTGTGTTTGAATTTGCCTCACTCTGAGCTTTGATTATTAGCAACGTTATGATTTCAAACGTTTGTTTCTCGAACATGCAAACAACAGCGAGATTTCGGGAAATCCAAACTGTAGAACCCATCGAATTTATATGTAGAACCGATCAAGTTCCACCAATTGTGCAATGAAGCCAAGGAAAATAAAAAAAATCCAAACGCAGTAGAGTGATTCTTCAAAAGACTCCGCTGCAATAAATAGTATCTAAGGCAAATGACAAAGAAAATCCAAATAGCTGATAAGGCAATTTAGGATGCAGCATACTACTATCAATCGCTAATTCCCTATAGAGTAGCAAACTTATCTTTCCTCTTGCAGGCAACATAAATTTACATCAAAGTTCTTGGCAGCTAATTTAAGTCATAGAGCGTTACAAATGCCACAAATAGAAGTGGAGCTTCTCCAAATAATTTTTCCAGTATGTTTTAGTACAGAGTGCTATAGTAGAAACAAATCAATTATTCCTGCATATCAGTGTGCAAAAGCTTTCAAAAAATCAATTGTCATATTAATTTTAATATTATTTAAGATTATAAAATAGGAATTACTGAATTGAGTAAAATATGACTGTGGTGTCGAAGACGTATTTGTAGTGATCTTTACATGTTTAAATGAATAGCTGAATAATTTGCTCGCTGAAATGCTGAGTAATTCTCTTTCAATAACACCCAATTTCGTAGTGAAAACATTCTGCCAAACGCTCATTAAGGTAAATCTATCTCAACCAACAATTCATTTCAAAGTAAACAGCAATTCAACCAACCGTCAAACTATAATTAACTCTTAACTCTTCTTTTATACGCTTTTGCGGAATTTTGCACTCACAAATTACACAGCTACAAACAGTTACAAATTTTCTGTCCACATATTTACTCATCTATCCGATAAAAGAGTCCCGGGAATCAATAGTGGTAATGGTGTGAAATTTAAGGGAACAGTGTAAATCACACGACTACTTTATATACCAACATTCATGAGGCCTATCTTCTTTGAAGAATTTTACAGCTGATACTAGCTGTATACCAGTAGAGCAACAAAAACCGAATTCTTTGCAGAGGATTTTCACTAGCACTCGAATCAATTAATATATAATTATATTGTTATGCGCAATGAATTCTTTCTTGTAAGGTGTGAAATTGATTGGTATTGCAGGTAGGAACATAAAAGCGTTTATCCATTCTGCTTTCCTCGATATGTTTCCCCACTTACTGATAAGCGGATTAATTACTATGCTTCATAAAGTTCTCACCAACAATTTTACAGTTTTGCGTTAATATTAACAAAACACTTAAACTAACAGTTTGCAATAGAGCGCAATTTCCACTGTTACATTTCTTCAAGTGCGACTCACAAGATCGCATGCCCTTGTCTGCTGCTCTATGTTCTCCTCATGCATTCCGATTTTAACCTTGCTACGAGCATCCATGACACCACATATTCACAATTGGGCACACCCATCTGATTCTTCCTCTGCCCAGTAGGCGGTTTCAGTATAACGAATTCTAGATAATACACTTGGAGATCGACTTGTCATCTTCAATCCGTGTCACGTGATCTATGCACCATCATTCCAACTCAGACATTTTCCTGACAGCATCAACAAAGCCTATGCGTTTGTCAAATTGTATAGGGAGGCATGCGATGAAAAAGAGCTCCACAGCCTTTCGGGTCACTATTAGTTTCCTCTCGTTAGCTTGTATGAACAAAGAATATCTACCCTCTTCGAATATTTCCGCAAATACGGCAGCAGAATGAAAGATATCTGACCTTTTTTCATAGGTCCTTTATTGTCAAGAATTTTATCACTTAATGGATTGAAGCTTCCTTATGCTGCTTCTCCTCATCTACTTCATTCGCAGTTAGAATTGTTGGAGAGAGTGGCTTCGTTACCATCGCGAACGTGACTTTCTACTTCCTCAAACACTGCATCCATGCAAATGGTCGATTCTACGAGCAGAATTAGAAAAGCACCTATCATGCCGGCTATCTGGTGCGTATTCATGAATACCTTCAAACGTTTGGTCAGCGCAATTCATTGAAATGAATAAAGCACCCCGCGGAAAGCACGAAAAATATAAAAACATTTCTTGATGGAAATGTTCACGGAACGCCTTTAAATATTTTCAACAAATTGCACTAAGCAAAGTTTTGAATGCGCAAGGATGTCTAGAAGCGCATCAGACCTCATTGTCTACAAGTAATAAAAACATCCACATTCCAGCTGATCTGACTGCTCAGCGTAGTTTCCCCGGAAACTTTCGATGTTTTCGCGATCCGCTTGCAGTAAAACGAAATATAATTGGCAGAAAAATATTCTAGAAGTAGACGTCTCGACGCATTCAACTGTCTTTATTTCCTTGCGAATTTCATAGACCAGCTGAAGTATTAAAATTGGGATTACCTCATGGTGTTCATTGTGTGCAGGAAAATTCCTAGTTCTTAATTCAGTTGCTCGCCATTTGAACCTACTGGGCACAGAAGTAGTTATATAAACATAAATTCAAACACAAATATAAATATAAGTATTTAATATATATATTCAATACCGTAATGCTCCCCTCATCACAAAAAAATATGGACTTGATTCCAGGTTCGAATATGATAATAAAAGTAGATGGCAAGAATATATGGCGCTGAAATCGATGCAAAACGGGGAAAGTGACGTGCTAACGAAGTTGGCGCAATTTTGCGTCGGTTCATTGGAATGCATGAACCATAAGTTAAAAGATATATAAACAACTAATCTTCGCTGATTTCATTTTTTTTTTTAGAAAACAGATTACAAAACGTTTCATAATTCTTTCCTATTGCTTTATTTTTTATACATAAGAAATGAGTTACAAAAGAAATTATACAAATGTTTCGTCGCATTATTTCGAATTATTTTACGAAAGGTATGCTTCTTACCGCTCATGGTGCCAATGGCTAACTTTTTTACTGTATAACAAAGTTGTAACACTATCCCTCAAGATGGCAAAATGCCAAACGATAAAACAACTATCAGTAAAAGACACCCACTTGCTGAAGGTGTTATAACTGAAATTGAAGAAGAAAATATCGATAAATTTTGAAAAATTGTATCACTTAATTAGTGGAAAAATAACCACTGAAAGGAAAACGCATTTGCACTTTCGTTTATCTACAAATAAGTTGTAAAAATTATCGTCAAATAACGAAAAAGATGCACACATAGTTTTATTGTTTCGATCGCCTATACAAATCTTCTATTGATAACATCGTTTAGGAGATGGATATCATGATAACAAGTGATAACGCTAGGAGGAGATGGAACCGAATTGAAAGTTCAAACATCAATATGGAAGAGGTAAAGCAAATTCATTGTTGCAAGAAACAGGCTCAAGAACAACATACGCATCATAAAACATTAAATAAGCCCCCTGCCGCCCCCCCCCCCTTCCCCCCGGAAGAACAAATCCTTCTTTAGGCATTTGAAGGCGCAAATATCTTTTGAGCTAATAAAATCCTTCAGCTCAACAAAAGCATTTAACCCCCTCAAATATGAAAAAATAACATGCGATCACAATCTGAAACGTTGCATGAAGTGGCTGAGTTTGAAAAAATTTGGCGACAGAAATGACCCCTAGTAACACTAACTATCCAAAAATGCTACAAGAAAGGCTCAATAAGCTTAGCACATCCTTTGAAATTCGTAGAGGATTTATGATCCATGGGGTTTGTTTGAAGTTTTACTGCATTATGTAAGCGCGACATAAAGCAAGAAAGCTGACATATGCAAATACGCGTGAACTCATCATTAAATATTTATTAAACATTCAAATATACATTTTGTGTCAAAAAAATTGAAGTTTCAGGCATTAAAAAACCGAATAACTGACGTTCAAAATTGCGATGGGAGGTGAAAGTGGTCGAGTGTAAGCAGCATTCGGCGGCAGCGAATTGGAAATGACCAAACTGGCGAAAAATGTGCTAATCTTCGTTGGCTGAAGCTAACGAACGCTCGTCATGCAGTGAACCAACACAGACAGTTGCATCACAACGAGGCGGCACCTATTCAAACATGCGCTTTAGGAAATGGTGGCCGCCCTTTTTACGGCCCTCATTGATTGCTTCCTCGTTTTGGGAGAAGCACCATATTCATGAATTCAATTTAGCCTCAATGAATCATCGCAACTTGGTTGCCTTATGACGGCACTTTAATGCTAATTTGTTAATAATAAAGTTTTAACTGATACAGCTTTATGCTTTAATACTGTTCCCCTCACCTTAAACCATAGAAATAATTTATATTGTTCCCTCTTCCCCCCCCCCCCGCCACACACACATACATTAAACCATGAAGATATTATCTGAGTTTGGCATATGGGCAGCTTTCTTCTCATACAATAAATTTTATGTGTAAGGTATTTAAGATGCAATACAGGTTTTTAAAGAAGAAGGAATACGACTTCACAGCGATCACATTTTGGGCATGTTCTCCACCATTAATAAAGATTTCCTTATGTTTCAGCATGAATGCACTGTTAAACATTGCAAACCCTCTCTTGAACCATAGAAATAATATGTGAATTCTTGTAATGATATAGAAATTTTCATTATATTAATGTTATTAAGACGAAATTAATCTGACATGCTTATTCATTCAACTGTTTATGAGGCAAATAATCTTCGATAGTCCGCTGTATCAAATCACCTCACTTTTAGTTACTTTATTAAAACAAAAACAGCAATAATGAAGCAGAAGTTTTGTGGTAATCAATAGTAACGGAAAGAATAAATATCTGTTATCTCATAAGAAATAAAACAAGACGCTGGCAACGACTTTAAATAAGCCGAATGAGTGTTTATTTTGTGCATCGGAAATGCAATATAAACGGCGTTACGAGCGATGACCGCCCACATCAGTGCTGAACGCGTTGTGTTGTGCACATATTCTGTTCGTTGCATTATTAATGCCCTTCATAAACGAATCACGTCATAAGCTGCTTCTAAGTGCATTCTCAACTAGCAAGAATATATTAACACAAAGAATTACTTCATGTGAATATGCCGTAAAAAATGAAATAGCCGATGAAATCTAGAGAATTCACTGAATCCATTAAAGCGAAAGAAATCGTAGCAACACAATTTATCTATGCGATTATAATAACTCCTATTTTATAATCCATCGAATTTCAATGGGTTTCATCCATAAAAATTTCTCCAACGTGAAAAAAATTTGTCACATCACTGCAAGGGAAGTACAAAAATACCATGGAAAAATCCACTTAAATTAGAAATTTTCTTCGGAGTTTGGCCGAAAATCAAAAAAGAGCCCCAGCAAGAGGACCATTCCTTTCATTGTGAATGCTAAGGTCTTATCATGCAAAGTCCCATGATTGATGTGTCAAAGAACCCTGGAAATATCGATTATTAATCACACGACCACATACGAACATCTACTGAAAAATTTCTCTGATTAATTTTTCATATGCGTGAACAAAAAAGTTAAACGAAATGTTCACTGCGGACAGACTTCAGGCTTCGATGATTTGACTCCGTGGATCGAAGCGTTCCACGCATCGCGGCACATATTCACATATTAAAAGCAAGTGAAATCATATAGAAGGGAGCTTCAAACGTGTTATCATCCAGAGACTGGATGTTTGGTCCACTAACAAACGGTCCGTCCCCAGGGCTTTACTTCGAAGTTGCATGTGATGGACATTTGGTTATTAGGTACATGTACATTACGCGAAATGAATTATAGCAGATTAGCATATGCGACCACCGAATTACTATCGTAGGCGTTTGCTTTTTTGAACGGAACGTTACTTTGATTACTTTATATGGTAATAATATACCTATTCAAAGCTCGGTCAATTCGATAAGTGATTCAGCTTCTTAAGCATGACATCAACTAATTCTCAGTTTTTTGGAAGTCTTAACGTCGTAGAATTGAAGTTTATATTTTCAGAAGGCATTTCATATTCTATGTAATTAAATATATCCTCAGCGCGCACATGGCATCGTAGGTGGATATTCATCTGGATGAAAGAGTTTTCATCATTTCATCACTTGATTATGGCTCTACTATTTTTAATTTCCGAAACATCAATGCACTTTCTTTCTTGGACCGGTATAGAGATAGAATGCTACATTCACCCCCCCCCTCCTCCCCCACCACTCTTGTTGTCTTATGAAGGAGATTTGTAAATAACGAATCTGGAAAGAGTTGAATCCAGGAGGGCCGTTACAGATTCGATTGAAGCACATAAGGTAAAATGACCATCAACTGCTTACACTTCCTTTTTGGTCGGATTGAAAAATAATTGACACAAATCCTCTTCAGATATTTACTGAGAAAGTTTCTTGTCGGTATTTTGTATCCTCTTTTTTATATTCCAGTGTGTTTCTGAGTTCTCATTCTATCCAATTACGGCCATGGAGATCGCCCTATAAATCAACTGTTCAACGCTTCTATACATAATTTGCGTCGAATATTCGTATTTGAAAGTAATGTCGCCCAAAAGTTTCATCGATTATAGAACTGTATCAGAATGTTGCAGACATCATGAGTACATTATTGAGGAAAGCACCAGTATATTCTGTGGGACCGCATGCAAGCTTGCCGCCATGCTTAAGCGTGGAATGGAAAATCTGATATTTTTTAGTCTCATAAACGACTACAAAATTTTGAAAAATGGTATTTAAAAATTTATTCTATTTAATTTGGAGAACAACTGTTGTAAAATCACTAATTTATTTTCTTCCAACCAGATCCTTTTCCCTTTCATCGTCAATCACCCATTTAATTCTCAGAAAAGTTTTATTGCATGTGAAGTGAAAATTTCACTATAGACGGAATGTTGCTAACTCTAATTAATCGTTCACATTCTGCTCTTTCAATAACTTCCACCGTGTAAATAATGTTTATTTATACCCTACTTAAGCGACAAATCGGTAAGAGAAAAACGAAAAAAATGAGCGCAACAAGTGTCCATCATTCGAATACGAATTATGACTTAAGAGATAAATCTGCCATTGCTCATTTCAACTTTTGCAATCAAGTGCGGAATTCATCTATTTGAATGTACATCAGACGCTAATCTACCTGTCTCTATGATGTGATAGAATGATTCAAGTTTTTTTTTGTTTGCGATTTTCCAGGGTAAGGTGCACAGGCTGAGAAGGGCTTTCGCATCAAACTGGGTTCGCACGCGCATCTCCTCGGAAGAGGCGGTGCACTTATATTATCCGGTGATGGCTTCTCCAGAAGCTGCATCGGAAGAGTTTAGTTTCTTAAGAATGGATGCTTATTTAATTTCTTAGCACCCGATGCTTTACGAATTTATGTCGCGAGGAGCTGTGCAATTTATATAGAAAACTCGCATGAGCTTTATAGAATGGTAAAATGGAGTAATCAAGGAGTAATTCCTTAAAAGTAATGAAGTCCGCATAAATGTGTTGAGAAGCATCCGATGAAAACGATGGGAAAAATCCTTTCAGAGATTAATGAAGCGATGAAGCGTCGCACATGGTTGAAGACTTATGCAAAGCTCGATTGCATCTTAGGTGAGCTGCCTAATCTTTCAACAGAAATCTAAGTTATCGTGCTATTCGCTCCCAGTTTTAGACAATTCATACAACAGTTTTGCCGTCATCAGATTTAAACGTGTCACCGTCGCCTTCGTTGCCTGAGCTATTTATTACAATTACTTCTTAGCAGCAGGTGTTTTCTGCCTCGGCATGCAGCATCTCATATCACCTTAAGAGGTGTCTGTGCTTGAATCAGTTATCGCTTTTTAGGATATCAAGGCAGACTCTTTTAACCGTCTGCGCATCGCCATGTCCGTTTGATTTCTTCAAAACCAGATGGACACTTCTGAGAAATCGACCCTCAACTTAATGGATTGTTGCAACAAAACGGATCCCTAATACATCTTCTGCTCCACATGTCAACCGTGACAGGAGCCGCAGCCAACAATTGAACGTCTGCAGCCGTCTTGTCTTTGATGTCTTTCAATGGCCTCTCCAAAAGACAGCAAATTCCACCTCGGAAACAAAGGAGGACGTATTGTGGTTGAATACTCGTGAAACCTCCACTAAAGAACACATTTAGAAGCTTATTCGGCAGAGTAAGCGGATTTCAGAAGCGGCTGTTACCGATGGTTGATTGCCTTCATCAGCTGTGCATATTCAACTTCATGCCGCACTCTCGAACGTTTCACAGCGTTTGTCAAGTTCAGACCTAGTAGTTCGTTGCCGTCACATCTAAGACACTTATCGCCTCTTTGAATCACTTCGTAAAACTGGCACATCGGATGGGACCGCTTAGAAAGTTGTCCCTTTCTGTGCAAGTGACATCAGTGACAGTACGATTTTGGAAAGAAGGGAATATGACCAAGAAATAAAAACTGCACTTAAATTCCATGTGCTACATTTTCATTAGTTTTTCAAACATCTGTAATTGTAAGAGATCTGATTTTCTAGATGATTTGTTTGAAATGGTAATTTCAAAGAATAATTCATTTGCTGTTATTAAAGATGAGCGAACATAAAATAATCCCTTATAAAGGATGATGATATAAAAAGTAAAAAGATGAGATAGAGGCCGAACGCTTTAAACATGATTTGTAGGATTAGAAAAAGAAACTTGCGAATGTAAGACTATCTTCGCCTCTAGTGACTTTACTGATTGTCTGAAACGGATGTTGTAGGGTATATCCACCGAAAATAACCACTACAGTTTGTTGTGGCACTTCAGTGGACACCACCTATCAAGCCGACAGAGAAACATCATGCATATTCGTCAACATTTCAACATAACATTAATGCGCTTTTTGCAGTCATCTCAAAAGAAATGCATAAAAGCAGCAACCAAGTCTGTTTCGGAAATTCCCATTGAGGGATCACGTTTGAAAGCATGTAAAGAGAGTAGAAAATCAGCTGCTTACAAGAAAACAACAAAACCGCACTGCTCATGACAATCTCACCCGTGATCAAAAAGTAACCGTGACACAATGCGGCACAAAATAACTTAAGAAAAATGGATTTCGTAGCTGTGAGCAAAATGCCTGTAATGTATACCGTATGATATATGAATCCTCGCATGAATATCTCATAATTGCTTGTTTATTGGCTAAATAACATAATTGCAAATAGATTAGCATTAAATGCCTAAGACTGCAATAAAATAAATTGAATAGGAAAGAGTTAACAACTCGTAAATAAATGAAAGAACAACGCAGATAAGTTCAGTAAACAATAAGCACCAAAAGGAAATTAAACTTGCATAAATAAGTTTATGCTCGAGATGTGTATGCTATGCGCATCTGAGCAGATGATATTACGAAAAAACGATTTCCTAACAAATACAGCTATGACCATTGAGCGATGATGTCGACACAAAATAAAGAATACCGCCAGCATGGCCACTAAATTTTTTTTTTCACTGATTTCTTTTCTATCATATATTGTGGTTCACATTTGAAATGATTTCTATTGATAACCATTAAACACTGGGTTTTACTCGGCATACACCACCTACGATAAAGAGGGAACTTTCCCTTTTAAGTTGAAAATGTGACTGAAATAGTGAAAAGAAATTACTTTAACGATTTTCCTGATAATTGATAGAGTAAAACCTGCAATTTTTATATTTTGGCCAGCTAAATAGTATCGAGGAGAACAAAGGAAGTCTAGAAATTGAAGAAATACATCACTTCAACGTCTCAATAATTCTACATCACATAATAATTAAGAAGGAAAGTATCTTGACATATATGACGCAAGGATGCTATCTATTTTTTTAATAATCGTCAGGAAACGAGACTGCGCCTTAGGATTTTTGTGATTTGAGGAGACCACTTCTAGTGATGTTTTGAGGAATTTGAGTGATACGTCGGCGCGATCACTTGTTGCAGTGCGATTGGCACTGGAAGATTTCAACCGGCGCAGTCGACGCTCCTCAATGTATTTATTCACCGTAATAACCTCCATCAATTGGCATAGCTGCAAATTTTTTTGAGTTTTCAAACGTTTCAAGAGTTCTGATAATTACACTTTATATATAATTAAATGAATGTCGTAAATTCAACAGAAATGGAAACGGCAACTGACTTGCTCTATATGGCACCATCTGACGATTTATTTTCTGTTAAAAGTTATGCGACGATATATATATATATATATATATATATATATATATATATATATATATGTATATATATAGATAGATATAGATATATAGATAGAGAGAGAGAAAGAAAGAGAGAGAGAGGGGGAGGGAGAGAGAAGTGTGGATGAAAAGCTGAGCATGGATCAGTGGATTTTCGCACATGTGAGGATGGAATACGAATAAAAAGGAAAACATCAAGAAATCAAGACAACTGCTAAATCAACAGCTAAGAGATAGCAAAAAAAAAACTTCTGCAATGTTATACAAAAAGTGATCAAAAAATCTGGACAACACCCACGCACTGTAATAATTAAGCGTTGATGGTAAAAACCTCAAACTGCAGGTGAAATATTATAGGTGATGAAATTTACTTCATATGACAGCCATTCACATTTTTTGCTCCGAGTGTTGCCATATTTCAGCTGCTATCCTAGGTCGCAATGTGTATCATTGTTCTCACCTGAATTTTACGACACGTTTTCGTGAGCATTAAAGTTTTTGCAAAGAATGAATCTGCCAACCAATCTCATGACTACGATAAATCAGACATTCAACTGCGGTAATCCTATTTAGATCCAAAAATCTTCACCGGAAATCCTCGTTGAAAGATATTAGTGGGAAGCTCATTCAGATATTTTGGTTAAGTCCGACATGTATAGAAAAATAAGCAATGCTCACCTCAACGTAACACTGCAGCAATCGTCTCTTTTCAGCGACTGGCAGGGAAACATGATAGAGCATAGTGCGAATTGGCAATAAACTGCGTTCACTTGTAAATGAACGCAGATTCTGGCATTGTCTGAATACTCGCAGAGAGAAATTTCCAACAAAAACTTGTGGTTCATCATGAAGCATCTTCTCCTGAAAATCAGATATTTCTTATTCTTGAATTCACTGTTGACAGCGATGGAATATAAGAGATAGGAAACAATCGAAAGCAATAAAAGAGAATAGTCAAAAGTGAGCTGTTAAGTTCGCTTTTGCGGTTGCTTCTTTGGCTTTCGTAACCGGTGGAAGGGCCGCCTTCGTATATTGGCGTCATAAACGTCACGAAATCTGTCATAAGTCTGATGCTTAGGAATAAAGCAAATGCATAAGGTGAGCGTCGTATGTATGAGAGAGGTGGGATATTCAAAAGATGCGTAACGCGGCCAAACAACAGTGGCCACGTTTATAATTCCTCATTGCCTCCCAGAATGAATTCTATAATTTTTATATACTTTTTTAGAAAGACATTATCTGCCATGCACCTCCTTCGCACATATTATCATGCTTCAGATCTCACTTTGCAACGATAAAACAAACCTAATAAAAAGCCATATTTTTATAAGAACAAATCGAACAGATGAAAAGAACTTTTTGGTGCAACAGCCTGGATTCAGATGGAGTTCTCAACATCTGACTTCATCATGATGAAGTTAGATGTTCACTGTTCGGCTGATTAGATATTTGAATTACTCGAACAGGAAAAAGTGGTAATAAAAGATTTTCCCATAAATGAATTTACGGTGGTATCAAGCTTTCTACAGATTATTAATAATGAAATGAACAGAAAGAAATGTTCAGAATGGCAGAGATGAAATAAAATGCAAAAACAAACGAAGTGTTGTTCTTTGCAAGCTCCATGTTCGTTCTCGAGCCATAATCCGCCACATCGATAGCAGAACTCTATTCCACAAGGACACTGCATATGATCACAACCCGCCGATCGCTGGCAGAAATTTTTACAAGATGGGCATTGCTTTACGACGATTTCAACATCTTCGTTAACAAACGGATAGATGTGGCCTAAAAAATTTTGCCACCCTTGAGTTATTGAACTTTTATATCATTATTATTCATTTTCAAGTTTCTATAAATTTCGCTAGCTAGTAGACTCTCCATTAAACTTTGTAAAGTACACAACTGTGTGTGTACCTGCAGAAAATACAGCTGCAAAAAGTTTTATGCCAATGACGAAACAAAGCGCAATGATCCATTTAGATAGTAGTGGTTGAGATATTCTAACCAAACAATGCAGTGTTGCTTGTGATAGAGAGCTTTGTAACAGAGTAAATTCTACATTGCAATAAATTAAACAGACCTCAAATTCAAGAAGACTCTTCAATATCATTAAGCAGACTCTCAAACCTTAATTATTTAGCATTCATCTCCCGCACTTACATAACTTTATACTTAGTGAAGTCTTACAGCTGTTAAATACCCACTATTATTATATGGAAAACTAACCATTTATTTCTCTTATACTGCTGTATTTCTTAGCCGCTGCACAATCCAATGGTGCATGGAGAGGTCTTTTGCATAGCAGACACATTATACAGCCACAATTGCATTCCACTGCTTTTCGATTTGAGTAATTGCGAGCGATGTGTATCACAGATGAACAACGAATGCACAAGAAGTTTTCGGGTTCAGCGAGTAAATTGCGAAGCACCATTTTTGCATAATTCACACAATGTACGGCCGGCATGATAGCCATCATTTGATCCAATTCAAGAATCTGGTCACAACCGTATTCCTGAAAGAGATGGGACATCATAAATTTCATCTACCCCACGCATTAGTGATTCATTCATAGATTCTTCCGCTTGCAACTAAAACTACAATGTTTCGAATCTTTCAATGAAAGTCCTCATTTGACCGTAACTGAAAATTTTCCATAAGCATCCTGGTGGAATTCTAAGGAGAAAGGTCTCTCTGCTTATATTAAAAACTTCAACTTTTTCACATTTAACGTTAGCGAGAAAACGTGAAATGTTGCATTAATGCAAAAATTAGAACTGAAGAACTGCTCCCAATGACTTGTCCACGAAAGTCTTCTTTGTCTCAGTGGTTGGTCATATCAGTAAATCATCAAGACGCACAAAGATCATTCAATGTGCATAATCGCTGCGACCAACATTAATGGCACAGCTTTTTTTTTGCGAATTAGATCCTTCAGGCAATGTGAGTGGAATGCGCTGAACTGCTGCAATGCATGTCAACCATGTGCGTGTCAAAACTGATTTTTCCATAGAAAAAGCCGTACGATGGTGAGTTACTACAAGGAACATTTTCATGCCTCAGTTTTTAGTTCTTCATTTAAATGTTTAACAACTCCTAGGAAGAAGTAGCACTGAATCAAGCAATTTTTAGAAACCGTTCTCATAAGCATCTCAAAATATGAATATTAGCAAATTAAATTCTCTCCTTGTCTCTCCCTCCCTCTTTCTTTTTTCTCTCTCTCTCTCTCTCTCTCTATATATATATATATATATATATATATATATGTGGAACCGATATAAAAAAAGGGAAGACTGAAAAGATCTGGAGCAAGTCATAATTACCGGACAGGTGACTGGCACTCTAGCACTGCGTAGACAAATGGGGATGTAGCAAGCCCAACATCGCCGACAAAAGTAGTGGTTGCATGCGAGAGACATACACGGCTCATCTTCGACACAACAAGCGCCACAGACAATTATGTCTGTCGACGATGGCATCGGAGCGTCGTATCGGTTCTAAAAAATCAAAACAGTTCATAGCTGGCGCAACACTAATGAATCCTCAGCAATATGAAATTCAGATCAAAGATGTCTTATTTCTGTGCGCTTTTATCACCTTTTACGAAAGCGAATTTCTTGTTCTCAGTTTAGTGGCCACCAGATATGAACCAGATAAGCCATAGATATGAAATTTGCTGTACATGTGGTAAGCCTTTAATAAAAACTGGAATCCATCATCGCTTTCAACTCTATGAGTAAAATTTGAAACATATTAGTAAACAATGTTTTACTTCCTTATGAGCACTGATGCAGCTATTAATCGAACCAGCTGCGCTGTAAATAAATTCATTTTGTATTGGCGTTTCCGGTCAGCATTACTAATTCTTAAGCGATATTTCGGATGTGGATAACAAAAATGGATTAATGCAGAGTAAAGAGAACTACACAGATGCCCATCAACTGTAAATTCAAAATTTGTACCCCTATCGGTATCACCAAAATAAAAATGACATTATAAATACTGACAGTATAACTTGATACGTAGCAGCTAGAATTATACAGCATACAATATTCTCCTTCGAATAAAAAGCAATCAATATTCGTGGAAAGAAGATAAAATGAAGCCTTTGGAATGAATAGTGTTTAGATGAAAAACAATGATAATTCGAACTGCTTTCGAGGAGAGATCAGAGAGAGCTTGAAAGGCTGCTGTCGTTTGCGTGTAAATGTTTCTATCGACAAATGCTGTCTTCGGCAGGTGACCGACTGGCGTTAGTGCTGTGGTTTGCGACTCCGAACTTAGATTCTCATGAAGCTCGTTACCAAGTTTTCTCTCCGTTAAGCTTTTCGATAATTCGGATTCATTTAATATACACCTGAAAGGAAACTCTTCGGTTTATATCTCTAAACCAACATGATTGGGCAGCTTCATCCCAAATGCATCCTCACACTGACGATACCCTTATAACGCCAATTCGCTACCACATATGCCAAATTCCGTTTTTATACTTGGCTGAAATATTATACAATGAGGACTGTAACTGGTCTTTTTTTTCGATTTAAATTCTCTTTTTAACCATTTCGAGTCGTTCAATCAATAAGACTTCAAGAATTCCGTTAAAGGAAGCACAGAATTCATACAGGAAAAGGAGAGACATTTGAGAACTATTTAAACGCACATCAAACCGTGAAGAATAAATGCACATATTCTTGCAACTTCCGCCAGTCGTAAACAAGAAGTATACACAGAGGTCTTCTGCCGGTTCCTGAATTCACCATTTCATTTTCATACCGCTTTCCAGCAGGATCAACAAAGTCCAAAATCCTCTTTTCGTATCATCCAAACATCAGTAGCAAAACGGTCCGTTTCCAGCTTCAACACCAGAACCCATAAACTCTTACCTCAGCAGGTGAGTATCCTGTGAAAGTCCCGCATCCTGAACGAATACGGTGCCGACGAATCCTTTGGGTAGGGTGCTTTTCAACATTTCGTATGATTCATCTCCGATACTGACTGCATAGGTGGATGGTTGAAAGCGATCTACTTTCCAAGCATCGGGGAATTCGCTTTCGACCACAGAGCAGAAGTTGCCATTCACAAGTGACGAAAGTGTGATCGTTGGCAAAAGAATGGTAGCTTCGTTGATAGATTTATCGTACTCAACGACAATCGCTTGATGTTCGTGTATTTCAGAATCATCAGCTCTATCTCGTCTCCTCTTTCTCTTTCCCTAGAATAAAATAAGTGTTGTAAGCACTTCTCCAGGATTTACACTATGCTCCTAATAAGAGTATTTCCACATGGTACAGATCATTCAGTAGTTAATTTTTACCCTCTAGCAATGGAAAGCTCTTTCTGCGACGTTACTGGAGGTGGAGAAGGGAATAGTGGTTGGAAAACGGAATGGTAATCCGACAGGAGATTTGAAATTGGCTAAGCGTGACCGTTGTCTGCTGCGCCGAATCGCTTTATCATTCTAAAAAGATTATAGTTTTAAGCAAAAAGTCGAAAATTTTAAGGCGTTGTGAATCAAGGTAAATACTGAGGGCTGCATTAAGAACTCTCAATAATAGAAGTGATCGTTATAGGTGAACAACACCTTCAATGAGCTATAGATGCAGCAGTTCAAATGCGACGTAATGAATCTCCTCTAACAAGAATCGAACCTGGGAATTGCGAAAAGGAATCCAGTTTTCAATTATCATTTAAGTCTCATTATGAAGAGAATGGCTTTTGCTTTATCATAAAGTCGACTGTCAAGCGACAGTTGATTAACCATTCTTCCAAATGTAACATGAACAAAAAGCCGTAAGACGTAATTATTTCACTCCTAATTATTAAAGCGCAAGACGTTCACAACTTCTTACACCGCCGCAATCTAGGATAGCAGCCTCGTGGCTATTGCGGATAAATATATTCCCTATGGTTTGATACTCAAGCAACGGAGCTCTGATCCTCACCTGGTTTGGTGATAGCTTTGAGAAATCTCATCAAAGATTTTGTTTTTCAATTTCAAACGTTTCACAACTAACTTTACCGTTGCCAATGAGTGGAAACATACTTTACAAATTTTCTTCGTTGTAACGATGAAGTTTTGTAAAGACTGCAAAATTGGAGAGTTCACGTCATCGTAGCATCGCCACTCTTCCTCCTGTGCGGTAAATGGATCGTCGCAGGTAAGCTGATCACAAACAGCGCCATAGGCGTCTTCCGTCTCATCGCTAGGAAATCGTTTCGAATGACGGTGCTGGCTGATTCTGGTGTTTTTGTCACGTTTCCTAAAAAAATAAACAAGACATTCATGTCCACGTGGAAATATACGATATATGCATATAAATAGAAAATCGGAAACAAAAAATTTGCTTATGCATAACGGCATCGAGAGGTTCACCGAAATTATAAAAAAAATCCTCAAAATGGAGGACGCAATGCCGTTACTGAAGAGCTTCTTCACCATCCAACTCTATGAAACCCCGTATCTGTAGGTCGATACAGAGAGAAAGAGAATGAGAATAAAATAAGGACATGCACATTTTAAAACACGAAGTTCCAGCATTTTCGGCAGTTTTTTGGCGTTTGCACCATATTTCGAAAGAATATAAATAATTCCGCAGCAGGCGTGGAGGAATCAAATGCAAGGTGGCAAGAGTATAATGCATAAAAACCGCCTTATCAATACGTGCCACTGCAGTATCACAACTGTCTCATAAATCGACTTATAAATACACTGCTGTTTAATTCCAACAATAGCTGGCTAATTTTCTATTATATAGAAAATCTTCACCTTCCATCTTTCCCACTATCAACATTATTCGTTCATTCATATTATTTCTTTTTGCACCCATTGCATCAACTCAAAATTTCGCAGATTATTAGAGTAAACAGAAAAACGAACATTTTCTTATTCATGTTGATTTCTCGCTTTGTCATATCGAAGCACTGCTCTTTATAGAAAATGTGCATCGCTTTGTCCCCAGAGAGGTCCTGATTATCCTCGACTTTTGTTTCCGGTGGTGTGGCATCACGAATCAAACGACCGCGCCTATGCCGAGGGGGATTGGGCTTCCTAAAGTAGGCTATTAAATATCCATACCGTCGGAAATCTTATAGTTGTATCGCTCAACAATAACTCTACGTAATATTCAAAAATCAAGCTCATAGTTGTATGTCCCTAAGCGATACAGCACCTATGCTAATTGCAGCTGCAACAGTCGCCAATTTCAAAAGGTTATAGAAATATGGGAAGCGTACGGTTCCTTTTAATCTTCCACTACACTAAAGGATCATGTGCTACGATACAGCATTACGCACATCATCAAAAAATTGCACGTCTGCAATCTCTTATTCAATTTTAGGATCTTATTGTATGAACAAAATGTTAATGCGACTTAGAATGCAGCTCCCTATCACAAGAAATGAAACACAGCAAAGAGTTCAGGCAGCGCCTAAGAATCAATAAGAAAGCTTACCTGCTCACTGAAGCAAACGTCATACGTTTTCCTCGTCGTTCGACGGTGTTATCCTCATCAAAAGTGTAAAAATTGGTTAAGATCTGATTGTCTGGAGTTCGAGCCACGCAACTTTCCGGACCAATGTCGTTTTCCTTGTCCGCTCGCATAATCTTGGAGCGAAGTACCGATACACGCAAAGGATATTCCTGCTCCTGAAGATGCGTCCATTTATAGCGTCGTTCAAAAAGAAGATTTAAAGGTGGAAAAAAAGAACAAATATACTGAGATAAAATGAACAAAGAACACTTCAGTAATCATGACCGTCGTCGGTGCCAAAAATCGATTGCAGAGTGAAGGAGAGTTACTTCACTTCTATAACATACCTTGTTTAACCGTTTCTTTGCATATGTTGCCTTCCACAACTGTTTAAGGACCACCTCTTCGCCTGCTTACTTCCTTTTATTCACCGCAATCGCAACTGTCTGCGCACCTTGCACTTGCAATAGTCTGTTGCAGTGTTGAATAATGTTCTTAGATGGTAAACTCAAAAAATGTTGAAAGTTTCAGACAGATTGCAACTGAATTTTTGTGGGTTTTATGATGAATGAAAAGAATTAGAAAAAAATGCCTTCCAAGCCATCCATTCTAATAAATCAATAAGGTAATATTTAATAAGGACCAACCTGAAGCGTTGATGCTCCCTGTTCT
Source organism: Baylisascaris procyonis (assembly GCA_037389465.1). Taxonomy (NCBI): domain Eukaryota; kingdom Metazoa; phylum Nematoda; class Chromadorea; order Rhabditida; family Ascarididae; genus Baylisascaris; species Baylisascaris procyonis. The sequence goes on along the minus strand of JAZARR010000231.1, from coordinate 131,209 downwards.
GCGCAATTTATGAAATTCCATCTTTGCTTCTTGTTAGCCGAATATGGAACATCGAAATTCTCTATTCCAAATGGATCTGCTTGCTGCATCAAACGAGCAGATAACTTCTGGAAACTTCTTTTATTATTAGTAGCAAAGTCGACAATATTCCATTGGCATGCGTGACGAAAACATTTCTCTCTCTCTCCTAATTAGTCCATCAACTAAACAACTCATAATTGTATGCTTTTAGAAATACTATTTGGAAAATTTAGAAAACTCAACAACAAAGGTAATTGACAAAAAAAAATCTGGAAGAATGTGAGTATGAAGAAAAGAAGCAACATCTATCGCATAGTCAACGGGAAGAAGTAATGGAACTTTATTTTTGGAAGCATTTCTCTGCTAATTAAAGATGTCATTTCTTTCGATAATGGCTTCATCAATATCATGCCCTTTCCTATCAATATTACACTCGATCCTTATTTCTGTGAGCAAAATGTGTTAAGCGATATTCTGGCAATTTATGGCTCCATCTCTTTTATTGCCTTCCATACCTTTCCCTAACCTTAATTAGTTAAAGCCCATGATGCATGATCTAAAATATTTGTCTAATCGATTGGTGAATCAAATAAAAAAGCGAACACCGTGCGATATTCACTGAAGAAAAGCGAATTTTTAAAGAGGTCAACTGCAGATGAGATCTATTTCCCTCCTCTTATCAAACATGAATTGCGAAAAGAAGATCCGAAAAAGAATCGTACCTGCTTAATTTCTCCTTCCTCTGTTGGCAAACTGTTTACTGAACTTTGCTGGCTGGCAGCACAAATATATTTAGAGATTATATTCGGACCAAAGTGCCTGAAATTTAAAACGATTTTCATCGGCTCACTAATTAAGACTATAAAAAAAAAATCTGCGTTGCAGTGAAGATGATTTGTTATGATGAGTTCGAATTTCTGATTATCTTTCATTTTTCTTCTTTTATGATCATAGAGCGTTCGATATTGACGATCTTTGAGAAAAATTAAAATCGCATACCCTCATTAGATGTTCAAAGTTCTATGAAGATGATGAATAATTTGTTCTGAGGACTATTACGGTAAAAATCGCAATTGCTAAATAATATCCGACTTTCGTGTTAATGAACGAGAAATATAAAACCACTTTCCACCTTTTAAGTAATAAAGACTGATATTTTCTAAACGATTATTCCATACCATAAACCAAATTCAGCATAGGATATGTTGATAAACTCAACAACATCTTTCAACAAAACGCTTGTGTAAGCAATGAAATCTTCGAAACGCTCATATGCAGTTAGGGAAAGAGAGATTAATAAAGGTCACTTATTGGGAATAATGGCCTACCCGAAGCATTTTCGATAAATTTTTGTGTCTTTGCAATCACGCCGACGCGCCATCGGCACATCGGCATCCAAATATTGCGGCATTGTGTCGAAGTCAAACGCTGAAAAAGGAAATCTACGATTGGGGTCGGATTAGGTCACACAGTCACAAGTTATGTTACGCACTGTACGCTTTCAGCCATGACGAACGTCTCCCACTATCACTGAATCCTCATTTTTGCTTATCAGGGATATCGACTTTTCCAAATCTCTAATAAATGAACTGACTACTTCAGAAGCTCTACTTAAAAACGAACAAAATCCAATTCAATAATTCTTGAAAAACCAATAAGCAATGCGGACTCTACTTGCGGATATATAGTGCATGGATTTGCGACGAGGATCTATTTGGATGGCTAAAGAATATCAGTAACTGTGATATTCACTGTGAGGAATTAACTGAATCTGCAATTGTTATATTCTCTCCACTACACAAAGGCATGAATGCAAATAATGTTTTTCTTAGCACATCTTCTGCAAACTAACAACAGGGTTCTATACAATTGAGACACGAGATACTTGCAGTTCAATGGAAGAGAATTTGGATGATAACTGAGTCGAATATTGATTCAAAAAAAAAAACAATCGATCGGAAACGAGTTCAGATGATCAATACACCTCTCAAACTCAGTATATAAATATGGGAGAGTGCAGAACAAAAAACGATGTCGATGAATCATCACAATGCTCTAAATTTCAATGTCGCGTAACGAACGGAACTTCATTGCTCTATTCATTTCGGTTTATGATGAACGGATAAATAACTGAGCTTAGTGAATTGTAATGATAAATGCCATTATAAAATATGTGTGAATAATCCATTAACTCTATAATGAGCACATTTCCCTCTAAAGGATTCAGTGGATACATTCAGCACTTTCTCGCATCGCTCAAATGAGCATATGTGTATAAGACTTCGGCCTCCTTTCGACCCCTCGAGCAAAAAAAGTTGGTCATGGAAGTACTGAAGTAGATAAAAGGTGCACCACTACAGATCCCATGGATGCAACCTTTAAGCCACGTACGGGGGTCCCCAATGTGGATCGACATCACATTACGGATGTTAAAAGGTTTAATTCCATTGCCCCATTCATAAGCATGGTTCAAGCAGTCCTTTGGATCAGTTATCGCTTCCGCAGGGCTCCAGAAATTTCGCACTCCTCAGAGACATCTCTCAAAGCGAAGAATGGTGAAAGGAAACGGAAACAGTTAAAGCCGAAATATCCATCTTGAATCTTCTTGAATACAAATAAGAAGCACTCCCACTACGCCGAGAAGAGTGAACAAAGTATAAAATTCTAGCGAGAGAGACGCGTTTTATAGCCGCGTCTTTCTATTGCACAATGTGACACAGCGTTGTACAATGAGCATAGCCGTTCGATGCAGTATCGCACATACCACAAAACGAGCAAACTGAGTAAAAACGATCGCATGACGTCAGCTATGCGTCATCGTTCAGTTTTGTAAGCTAATGTTAGCAGAAGCGAAACCCTTTTATGTTTACTTATTAATTTACTGTTCTATTTTGATCAGGAGGTTATTGTTTTTACCCGAAAACCTCATCCATTTATATCACATAGTAAATCTTTTATAAATGTCAAATTAACTGCAACTTATTCTATTCTTCTAAGGCATTTTTCAGATTCTTTATTTCATAAGTGAAATATTTGGCAAAAAAGTTTGACAGGATATGCTGTTTAACAATTAAACTGCCTTATCAAATAATGTCTAAATATCTGGAAACGAATAAAAATCTATTAATGTGTTTTCCCAGAAAATCTACAAGTCGCATTAAAAATCATGTGTTAAAAAGATGCAAATGCATGCTAAAAGAATCGGCAAGATATGTACTTTCACACTTCATCTATCTCATCATCTAGCCTTACAAATTGCTAAGAAAAGCGAACAAAGCAAGACAGTGTCGACATTGCCTAAAACAATTCCTCACTCCATATATATCTTTTATCAATTCCGTTTTTCTCAGACTTTATCAATCTTACAAGAAAATGCTTTTGTTGCGGAATGTATGTAAATTTTTTGACACCTCCAACTCTCCATAAGTCATCTCGAAAATCATCGATCAGCGTGAATTACGGTTTAACGCATCCTTGCTGTATATTATATCTCCCATATATATAATATTTACAGCAACCGTTCTTCAGATAATTTATGCGAATGAGAAGCAGATAGGCATAGGCGTTATAAACGCGAAGGTTGATGTCTGTGGGGTCTATGTCGTAAATTTTAAGTTACATGAATTCCTGCACATAACAAGGAAATTTGCAGAATGACATAAAAACAACTGAATTCTCGTCTTCAGCCGTTTGTCTGTAGAGCAAAATAGACGTAGGAATTTGATCATTTTGTTGCTTATCGGTAATATTTAGTAATTATCTCACATTCTCCGGTTTTGCTAAAGTTTTGCAGACTGAAAAGATTCACTCAGGCGCATTAAGCGTACAATTGAATAGCCTTCTAGAATGATTTTAGCAACAGTTGTACAATCTAAGATCTCAATGAGAAACTTCCAGTATTCATTATGGTCTTTGAGAATTTGCAAAGTGGTTAAATATATGACAATTACAACTGTTTGAAGAAAGATTCAGTTGGTATCACATCTTCTATCAATTTTAGGCATAAATATTCACCTATCCGCCTAAAACGACGTTCAGCTGCGTATTTCTTTAAGACCGATCTGTGCATATCATTAATGAGCTTAAATGGAGATTTCATTGCATTGAGCGCGATATCTCCAACATAACTGCATTCAACACTAGAATGAAACTGTTTTTTACAATCTATTTCTTGAATAGTGCATCGAAATTTGGTCATCGAATGTGGATGGAAGTTAAGAAAAGATTTAAAATGTGCGAAAATGAGATCCCAGAATAATCTAAATAATCGGGCCTCTTTTCGACACTTCTAATGCCGTCGTTAGTGACGACAAAACCCGCGTACGGTTCCTAACTTGCTGCCTCCCATCCAACATTCCATTATTTCAGATTACTAAGATGACTGATTGTGATTGTTGTAAGTGTAGAGCCATTTCCGGATTGATTCTGTTTATTTTCACTCAAGAAGAGCGATTGTCTCAGTTTCATTACTAAAGTTCTTCATCAAACTAAAATCCAAAGGAATCAGAAGCTTCCTATTCGAGAGTTCATTTCCGAGCACTCCTATTCAGCGCATGGTGGAGACATTTCATGTGATTTTGAAAGGATCAGCAATTTAGTTTATTAAGGATCAATCTTGAGACCCTTCATCTGTCATATCTTCTAACTTTCCATTTCTTTTTCGCAAAACAACAATTCTTTCATCTTTGCCGATGATTCCAAAGTCTTCACCATCAGCAACAATTTTTAAATTATCTTCAACTATACTGACTATTGTTTACATGAATGATTGCTTACTGAAACCCCCAAAGCGAACAGTTTTCAACAAATTTGTGCGAAACAATCCTGAATTCATCATCTAGCTGAACGCTGTACACTTATAGCTATTTCATTCTTTGTCTAGTAATTGAACTGTGCATTTCAAAGAAAATATTTCATTTGTGGTATTAATGAAGCTATCAGAATATTTAACTCAACGAACGGCGCACTTATGATCATAACTCTATCACTCATAATGATAGCCCCCCAAGATTTTTCAAAGGGAAAATTGCTGGATTACTAAAAAAGCGTTGTGATGAATGCAGATTTTGAACTTCATTTTCGGCAGTTTCGTTGATGAATTTTCTCAAAGAAACCAGTTCTATGAAATCAATTGTGAATTTTTATTTTTTCCATAATGAGGGTTATTCAAACGATCAATTCATTCTTAATCAATTCGTTGCCAACATAAAGCAAATGACGCGAAGACGAATTTGGTTCCAAACTTCGAAATTTTTTAAATTTATGCAAATCTTTGTTTTGATAACGTCAACTCGCATTGCTTCATCTACCTAAATGCCGAAACAATAATTTTTCCTCGTTTCATAAAGCGTAAACGATGTTCAAATTAGCACTATTCAGCTTTTCTATTGAAAATAATGATGCGATGTTGAACTGCTTATACCGGTCGTTAAGTTTTTCGTTTTTTTATTATATATATATCGAACGAAATATTTCACATAAATATAAATATAAATATAAATATAAATAAATAAATAAATAAATATATATATATATATATATATAGTGAAATATTTTGTTCGATTCATACAATACTCAATTGCATTCTTATCTATGAAACCTTAGCAACTAATGAAGGAAGGCGCATATTACGCTGTCGCGTTCTTTACGAGAGATACAACGATTACCTTATAAAAATCTTGCTATTTCCCATGTTCATTCGCCATTCTTTCAAATTACGTAATTTGACAGTACTGTCAAATTATCCAAGTCAATTTAGCAACAAGTCTCTGAGCAACAAAAATCTATCAGAAAATCTCCTCTTCCCGTCTTCTTATTTTTGATGAATTTCGTCGCCATTTTTTTTCTTTTTTTTTTTTTGTTAAAATTTGCGTTTAATGAAGTAGCATCAGTAATTAGTGAATGGTGATTTGGGGCAAATTACCTTACGAGCCATCCACTGTTACTAAAAAAATAAGTTGTAAGAATTCCGAATTCGTCCATTTGTCGGAAATCATTTTTTGGTCATTGCGAAATTGGTATTTAGCCAGAGACATCGTTAGAACATCTTCATTGATCAAAAATATTTCCATATTTTGATAATATTTCTTTGTGTTTTCTAGCTGACCTATATGGCAACCTGAAGGTTGCATAATTCAGCTTTCCTTTTGACAATACGTGAAATTATGGTAACGCTTATTTTACCTTTATTGGTAAGAAAGATGGAAGGATCGACTTAGTGAAAAAGTTGCACTTTGAAAGTAATAACATCGACTCTAGGCTACATCAATAATAACTAATTTCAATAATTTTTCTTGTACACAAGCCCCTCTCGCAAAGAAAAGCACTTTCCTTGATGGCTTTGCAAATTGAAGGAAATTCGCGCTCCGTATACGAAATTATGTTGATTCAAAGGCATTGTTGATGCTTATCCCACTCGCCAACACGAAAATGCTTCTTCCGTGGAATGTTGCCTCTTCCCTAAAAATGCCTCTTCCGTCGAACTTATTGAGGTTGTACTGTCCAAAAGTGCGACAGAACTTCACCGAAATCATTTTCACAAATTTCCTATCTCCTTTCACCGCATTATCATTTACTCTTGTGACACTACCTAAGTTACCGTATAAGAATTTCCACACTCCCTTCCCCCCCCCCCAACATGTGTGTTTAAAATTTATCTGCAGAGTTTACAGTACCTATTGCTTTTAAGTCTTCGACATACGCAGCTTTAATTCCTCCAACCAATTTTTATGTGTCTCGACAACTAAATGTTGAGGAGGATGGGAAAGCACGTAAAATATTTTATATGAAGTAGATGGTTTTAATATCATTCACGTTTATTTCAAAACAAATGTAATCTCGTTTCGAATAATATCAGATCTAAACCGGTTATTAACGTTATATTCTCATCGAAGTGACGTCGCGACCTTCCAGAAGGATTGTTTCTACTAGTCGTCAAGCCGTAGTAGAGATTGTTGTTGCTTTTTACTTACAGCTAAGAAATTCCCACTACCTTTTTCAAATAATTTAAGCTCCTTCATTTATAAAGCCGATTTTGTTGGTTTGGTAGTCAACAAGTAGACCTCTACCTTATTTTCTTTCCCTATGATGGGGCTACGGCAAAAGGTTGAGCAAAAATATTCCTCCTCTGCGTCGACGACCTCTCGGAAGCGAAATGTTTTGTCTAATTTTCAAATATTTCTGAAATTGTGTCGTACACGAAAATTCGATCAATAAAACACCGTTGAACTGCAGATTAATGCATATCCTATCAAGTGCAACATTTTGCAAAGCATTAGACGCACTGTTCTTCGTGTGCTCGGGCCATTGCTGACGAAATTGAATTTTGCTCATCGTAACTTAGAAACATCACAGTGAACTTATCAATTAAATATGGAATATTGCGAATAAATCTGACGTTTTTATCGATCAAACACTTTTGCTCTGATCCACTTTTGCAAATTTGATCTGCAAAAGTGTATTCGATAGTTGTGTACTTGTTTGTCTGTCTTTCTATATCGCAGGTTTAAACTCAGGATCATAAAAAGCTAGAGGTCCGAAATTCATGGATAGAAAGCACAACCTTAGGATAACTTCCCTTCTCATATTTCACTTCAGTTCGTTAATTGCTAAAGGAGCAATGAGTATTTAAATATGCGAAAAAATCTGCATGCACTCTTGGATCGATCGGATTTTCATTTTACGCGGGCGAGGTTACAGAAAAATAAATCATTAGCGATAGAATTGTACGGGCTGTTGAATCAGTTAGGATATGATGGCATTATTACGCATATTCCAGATATGCTGGCAACTTCTAAAAGTAAGATGAATGCAAAAGCACATTTCATACCAGTCCATCTGGTGTGCTCCTCCATTTTTCCCTTTCAAGATAATTTTGTTGAAAAAAATGGCCATAAGGCACATGCAGCACTTAAGAAAACTCTTTACAATCGTAATAACGATGTTAATGCTGTCAACCAGTTCTTAAATGTAACGAGTTTAACAATTACCATTCACAAATTTCGATTTATTTGTGTTTTCATTCTATTTTGCACTCGAAAACGCATTAGTTCTTGACTAAAGAATTGCGCTCACTTGAAAGAGATTTTGATTTCTGTATAATGAATTTCCGGCGAAAATTCATTGGGCTTGACTGTTGCACTCATACTCGAAATATTTAAAAGGAATAGACGAGCGCCAATAGATGATAAGTCGATTTTATCGAATTTAAACTAGGAGAAAAATAGACGAAAAATTAGGATTGCAATGATGTAAGCGCATGAATCTTATTCTCTCCCTGCTTCGTTTATTCCCTGCCTAGCTTCACCTATGGATTTTAGATCCTTCATATTCTTCATCAGTCCTTGCGAAACTATATTTACACGGACTATTACGACGATATCACATTTGTTTCGTATATTCGCATGTTTGCCTGTTGGCTTCAGCGCGAAAACAATTGAAACCAGAGTAAGGAAATCCACGGGAATTTGAAGCCTGGAAAACCTGTTTTGAAATTGTTCCATCAAATTTGAAGGAAGCTATGGGTATTTGAAGCGTCTAGAAAGCGCCACGTTAATTAAAATCAATCAGGTTCCTCTTCAAACCAGCTAGTCGGAAAAACAAACCTTATATGGATGATATGAAATATCGATCGCTTCCGTTGAACTTCTAGAGCATTATTGCGCGTCTTAAATATCTTTTAGCAACTTATTGAACCGTTTGCTGTAACGCGCAGAATCTGAAAAAGCGCTTATCATAGATGATATGAAGAATCGCTTCCATGCTTTCCGTCCACTCAACAACAGTTAAAGGGGGATTCCATAAAATGTCGAATGCTTACATGAGCGCGGGCTGAATACCCGATCTAATTTGTAAGTTTTGACCGATTGTGTTGGTAACAAAGTGAACACATTTACTAACGAATCCGTTTGGTGCCAAGCACGTCGATGTGTGCACACCTGTAGTTTCGGCAATATAAAGACGTACTTTAGTGCACTTAATCAGTTGCCTGTTAGGTTAGCATATACCTTTTCGGAGCAGTTTCTTTACTCCCACACTTTATTCCTTATATACCGATTGATCGTTCTCCTCATCAAACAATGAAATTAATGCAATGATGGCGCTATGCATATCCAGTAAGATTTAGAACGCTAGTTGCTGTGCTCATTATCCTGTGCATTTCATGAAAATTCACGTTGTTGATTTATTCATCATTTCATGGAAATTCATGGAAATTCGTTATTTATTCTATCGCACAACCGATTTCTAAAATTAAAAAGACAGGTTTAATGGACATATGATTCGAATTTTTGTTGGCTTTATGACCTTCGTTAGACCTCAAGTAATATTCCATTAGTTTTTTCATTGCTGTTCTCACTTTCATGCAATCGATTTTTATCTGAATGATTAATTTCGAAAAATGCATTTCTTCTCAGCAACCTCAAAGCAAATTATGACATCTATCTTATTGGAATGGCACAATGTTTTTGGTCTATAATACGATGTAGTTTGGTCTTCTAGTGCAAAAATACAATTTTGTAAATAAGCTTTTGCTAACTATAGCAAAAAATGCGCCTTCCAAAGATATTTAAATTGATTTCTGCCTGTTTTCATCCATTTTGAGAGTGTTTTCATCCTGTTTTCACATGGGAAATTCACCAGTGTCAGATATCTTGCATCCTTTCAATGAAAATACCAACGGGAAAGACAATAATGACCGAACGGGTTGTAGGAATGCTGTAGAATGTTATGTCGTCTCGAATAGATCAAGCAAGCTATGAGAAAGGCATAATCGAGTCATTGGCTATAGATCATCGCGACCTAAAACTGAAACATTGAAGTCGGGAAGAGTGAAACAAATGAAGTTGTCTGAAAGAATGAAATTCCGATGGAAATTAAAAGAAATGCTTTTTTGATATAGTCATTCTTTCTTTCAAACTCAACATTGTTTATTCTTTATTTCAAAATTGTACACAAAATTTCGGGAAGAAACTAAAGAAATGATTCGGAAAAGTTTCAGCCTAAACGTTTTCAAACTCAATATTTACATTCGTTTTTTCTCTGAACATAGTTGCTATTCTTCGCACACACTTCCTTTGTAATTTGTAATTTCTTAAACAAACAAATTTCTTCGAAGATTCAATTTCTCAAGGGGCGAAAGTTGAAGTTTTTTCATCAACAAGCTCATTTCTAGCATATTTTGGCCTATCCGATCCTTTCCGTTTCCCTAACCGACCGGTAAAACAGTCGGTCCTAAAGCAAAGAGTGGTATGTATCATTTATGTGAAATGCATTACTTTATTTAGCGATTATAGATGCCTATTTAAAATGCACCAGTTTTCCTTCTTTCTACAGTTTTCCACTTACAGTCCATTTCATCACCGCAGCTGATGCAAAGCCGCAGCTGATGCAAAGATTTCGCCAACATTTTTCAAAATCAGGCGATCACAGCCGATGTAAACATACTCTATGAAATACCACTAATTCTGTTCCAATATTGTTACTTCCTGGCAACAGGCCAGCTTTTTGCGTTTGTTAATTCACATCTTTTTCCTTATATTTTAATGCGCTTTTACAAATTAGCTTCCCAAAAATTCGTGACGGTAGCTTTGTGTCTGTGCACACGAATATTCGGGTCAGCGAGTCTGTATGTTGGGTAGCTTAAATCTGGAAATAAAACCGTTACGATGACTGCTAGATGCACACTTTAGATCCAATATCCTATTTGATCCAATATCTTACTTTAGATCCAATATCCTATTTGACACTAATCTATCGATTTTGAAACGTCTTATTGACATTTACATTTGCCGATAAATGCGTGTAATTCATATCGGCCGAATTAATAAAGGAATAGCCGAATTCATTGGAGCCGATTTGAGACCGAGACCGATTCATTTTATTAATTATTTCTATATTTTCATTCAAGTTCTGTGGAAGTGGCTGATAAGATGAAGTAAATGCAATAGCGCACTTTGTGTCCTCTTCCTTAGTGCGTTTTTCCACTTCCTTTTTCATCTCCACTTCTCAATGAACAGCAAGCGACTGATTGCACTTCATACTTCCATTGTAAGCTGCTCTATTTCATCGTATTTTGCATATGATTGTTTCAAAGTAATGAAGTTCACAATCTCAACATGCTACTGGAAGGAAACATCGTTGAGTGGCATTTGATAACGCAAATAGGTAACTGTCAAAATAAGTCATAAATATTGCGATTTTACCGAAGAATTCGAAACTTACTTGTTAATATAATAAGACATCGTAAACATTTTCCTCATGAAACCTCAATTTTTAAGCATGGTACTTGATTTTCAAGCTGTCTTCAAATTTGAAACTTAATTGCTAATATAATATGACATCGTAATCATTTTCTCTATGAAACCTCAACTTTTAAGCAGTTTCATAATTCTAAGTAGAAAGTGACATTCCCGAATCATATTTCAATAGGAGAAGCAATGTCTGCGTAGAATCACTTGGATGTGGCATAAAAAGTAAACCGCAGCACCACTTGGACATTTTTTTCTCAATCACAAATTTTTGCTCCATATAGCTGAACTATATCTGTCGTTGTTTCTCAACTCTTGTTTGTGATCTATCTTCACACTGGTGCCAGTGTCTTATGTTGTTTTCATTTTCAATGGAAGAGGGCACGCTACATTTCTTAATTTCCCTTAAAGATAAATGGTAAAATGCTAGATGAGTCGTCATAATTGAAAGCTACAACCGGAAATGTTGCTCCGCGAATTGATTTCATTTTGTGGTCATTAGTCAGCATTGTCGATGACAAACAACTAGATTGTGTGATGAACGAAGTGCTTCTGATGTATGAGCGGCGGTTTCCTTTTTATGCCGCATCTAAGCAACTCTACGCAGATACGGCTTCTCCTATTGAAGTATGATTGACGAGTATCGCTCGCTTCTACAGGTTAAAATTATTTTGGTGATTTGGAGCTATTTAAATACAACGGAAAGATTTGCATATAAAAGTTTCAAATCCCGGAGCACTTCGAATGATAAGTGAATCAAAATTCCTACGAGTAACTCAAATGATATTTTATAAATAAATCCTGTATCTGAATGTTTTTTTTTGTGATTTTCATTCCTAAATTATCCCTTAAAACTTTTTCTTATATACGAAAATTCTATTCAAATTATCTCGTAAATGTTTATAACAAATATTTCATCCTTTAAAAAATGTTAATCATTTTTCATTTGTCATAACTCGATCTAATAAACAAAGGAACGAGAAAAAACTATTATAGACAAAACGATGGTGTAGTTTGTGGTTGAATTCAGCTGATCATAATTAAGGTGCAAGGTTGCTGATGTCATTTAGAGGAAGATGTTGACAGTGAGAAACAACTGAAAGAGTCTGACGAATCAAACTCGTGCATCAATCGGCGCGCCACCAATAGCAGGTCATGTGCACCATAGTGGTTGTCGTCGAACAGCGGTCATGCCACTTTGCTAAGCGTTTGCATTCTTTGACGACGTTGATTATTTTTGTGCTATTACTTTGAAAACGTACTAGTAACATATTTTAGTTTTAAGCTTAATGTCTTCATTAGCTAATGTTTTCTCCAGCACATTCACTGTAGTCCAACTGCATAATGATTTTTTAAAATTACTTACTCGATGAAATGCAGCAGTTGTTCTATAGTATCTTTGTGCATTGTGATGTTTTACATCAGATTGTTGTACTGCTTCGGCATAGTTCTTTTCATTTCGATAGTTTGTCATAATATTTGTCCGCTTACAAGTCAAATGCATAAAAACATAACCAACGTTTCAATTCAGGAACTTCTTAGGCGGATAGCATGAAATGAGTTACAGTGGTTCAGGATATATTCCAGTAATAAGTAGTGCTTGGTTATGAAAAAGTTGCGATTTCCCAACGGAATCTGACGACAGTGGAAGCAGGTGAAGAAGAATAATTTCTTTTTTTGCGCTGATGTTCATATGAAATGATGTGAATTTAAGAACGCATTATTTCAAAATTGGTTGCACTCATCTTCGCTTTTGAATCTCATTGTTTTTCGTGTTGTTTGGCGATTTGAAGGCTGCAATAAGCACCCATTGATAGTCATTTCTTTCGACTTATAATATATTGCAATGAACCCAATTTTGAGCCATATTCGTTCTTTCGCCATATTCCGCTTGTCTACGGATGCCGATCGCGTTGTCTAAATTAGTCCTCAGTCTAATCAAGAATCTCCTAGTTCACGAGTTGTTTATGACATACTCACATCCACGGCGTTCCATTCTCATTGATGTGAAGAGTCATCTTGAAGAGTCAAATGATCGCTCTCATCAAATTTTCTACGTTCACGCTTAAAACTCATCTCCATCGATATCCTCTTTGCACTATAATTTACAGATGCCGATTTATTTTACCCATGGAGCCTCTGATCTCTCTTAATATTCCATTTTTTTGCTTTCTATCAATTAGCTGAAAATATTTCATCCTCCCTAGGAATATTTTCAGATCTATTGTATAAACTTCAAGAAATGCACTAGCACTTCAATGATTTCACTTTGCTGCTACTAGTGTTTTTATTGTTTAACAAATAATATATATGTTTATTTTGTCTTTTTTTTTCCAATGAGCAGCGTATAGGTGATAACGTACAATTGTATAGAATGTTTGTGCAACAAACTCTTACAATATATTTTTTCATAATCCATTATCTTGCTAAATTTGCCGCCTAAAATAAAAAGCAAACGGAAAATCCTATAAAAGGAAATGGCACATTATACGCTTTTTTTCCGCTTGCATCATTACATAATCCACCAATAGATAATAAAACGTGTGCAATAAGGCGTTCGAACTTTCAGTATCCAATAGTTTATTTAAAGCCTGCCAAAAGTCTCTTTTTTCCAGACTTAACGATTTATAATGAAGATCCTACTAGTGTTTCACCTTCTCTGATACGCTTTTGCACTTGCTGATTTGACGAGCGTATTCAAGATTACATCATTCCATGATGGTTTCTAGAGAAGGCACTTACCGCAGTTTGACGCGCTTTTTGGCAAACATTCATGATCCTTGGATGATCGCTGTCGATAATTCATTAATTTTTTGCCAGCGATAAATTTTTTGATCGAAAAACTTTTTTTGGGGTGGTCGAAAAAAATTCGAAGAAAAATTACATTCTTATACGAATATAGACAGCTTTGTCGGTTCGAACCCACATTGCCTTCATTAAAATTGATCACCTTCACTAAAAGTTCAAGTATCATTTCGAAAGTTTCGAATTCAGAAGCAAAACTGAGTGAACTGAGCAGCTCCGGAAGAAGTTTTTTGGCCAACCTAAATTCCTATAGCGTTAAATCCCATTTTCATCATGTCTCGCGTTATATCTGAAGTACTTTCCGGTTGTTCCGAATCCGGAAAATCGAGGATTATCAATTTTACTATCACCTTTACGCTGCTTTTTTAGCCACACTAGTTTTTATTAGTTATAGTGCTAATCAAGTTTGTGAACGTGTGGTTAGAGAAATTCAAGCTCAGCTCCATCAGCAGCGATAAGTTTCGATCGAGTTTAACGCTTTCATTGAACCATCTGATTTTTTATGTCCTTCTTCTTTTGCTGCTATGCGCCGTTCGCATGAGGGAGCTCCTTCGAAGCTTCCGTATATGCTACCTTATCCTTGTTTACTATTCTTTTTAGCCAAATTACCGAATCATTGCTGCAACTTCAAATATTCTATGATGGATTTTTATTTATTTATTTATTTATTTTTCGTAATTTTTCAAGATATGTGATGGATGGTCGACATGACGAATTTCTTTTGAGACGTTATAAGTGCCTTTAGATAGCCATTTTCAGATTATTTTACCGCCATCTAATTTCATTGGTATTCGGTGAGCATATACGTGACGAATGTACTCATCTCATCTCAATATATTAAGCTCACAACAAACGCACTAATTGCAAAAAACCTAATCTATCAATTGACTGCTAAACTTTCTCGCCTCACGGTCATCAATGACAGTATCCTACCACCTTGATTTATCTTCTTCTACTCCGTTCACGTTTCTCAGGGTTCTGTTTCGATGGCGAGGAAGTATTTGGAAATCGGTTGCCACTGAGCTTTTTGTATGGACAATTTTCTATTATAAAATTGATTTATTTTATAGAAGCGATTGGATCCTCACTCCTGAAGGAAAGCGGTAATGTTTTTCGCATTCACATTTAATAAACATGCAAATAAATTTGTACATTGAAATTACGCAGATGTGTCATGTATGCTTAATAGGAATGACAATTGTTTCATTGTGGAACTATTTTTTCTCCAGTCAGTGATATAAGAACGATAAAGCAATTCCTTATGAAGGCTAATCACCTATATTGCTTGGGTACCAATCAACAGTTAGTAATTGCTCATCATTTATGTCTCACGATTTATCAAATCAACAGGAATGTATTAGAGCAATCTTATAGGGAATTTTTCGGATCGCACCTGTTGCGGAAGATATTGATTATATTTCTGGAGAAGGGCATGCGAAAGATTTTCCACGATATGAAGGGGAAAATTTCATGATAGTCGTTGATGTACATTATTCTGAATCCATTGAAGGGTGATGATCAAACTCAAGTAATATGATCATTGAAGTAATGCGTGTGAAAGTCTCTACATAAGCCACGGAATTTCCTAATCATTCTGGATTTTCAAACGAACGCATTCGAATCGCTGAACATTTTAGGGTATTTGAAGCGATTGTTGAGCTTTGTAATCAAAAACTCGATTATATACCTCTAGCATTTATGCTTGGTTTCTTTGTTAATATGGTGGTCGATCGATGGAAGAAAATTTTCGCAAATATGGGATGGATTGAAAAGTGAGTGAGTTTACACTTGATAAGTCGGATTGAAACGCTTATTTTTTCATTGATTTATCATTGCTGTTGTTTAAAATGATGAAATTTTCCTTTTTTTATTTCACCAATTCCTAGCTGCTCTTTGAATTTGGATGTAAAATTATTTTTGCATCGCTTAAAATCTTCCTCTAAAAAGTCTAAAATTTCTCCAATATTCCACTAATTTAACAGGTTATTTTTATAAAGAACGCAAAGAGTTGTTTTTAGATGCCCGTGAAATTCGTTTATCCTATCAGTATTCCTGTCGTTTAATTAGGCGCTGAGCAAATTGCCATTTAGAACACAGTATAACAAAAAGTAGATAGAATTTTTTAACTGAAAAGAAATTCTCACATTTTTTGAACTACCGAAGTCAACTTCGCAAGTTTTTATATTCATGAAAAGTCGGAACTGTTGCAAATTTTACTACTCATGTAAACTTAATCAAAGGCAATATTTTTACTACTGGGGTAAAGTGGCATAGCAGATAGCACATATCCGTCATCGCAGTTCCGCTTAATACAACAAAGGTTTTCATAACGTGCCAATAAATAATAAAATATGCGCAAATTTGTGTTCATATTTCATTGTCCAACTGAACGGAAATGAAATTAACTATCCTGACGTTCCTTTTCATTGCTTTTTTTATGCATAAAATTTTCAATTCAAAAATTTAAATGCTCGTTGTTTTCTCATCAAATTTTTCAAAGTTTTCCATAGCCATTCTCTTGGAATACCTCGAATCTTGTGCATTTCAGTCAAGCACTCTTTGTAAGCACTTATATACGTGGCGATGACCCTGAAACGAGAATACAACGACGAAATATTGTTCGATATATTTGTCTATCGCAAGTTCTCGTTTTCAGAGATATTAGCATGCGTGTTCGGCGAAGGTTCCCAACAATGCAAAGCGTTATGAAAGCAGGTATCTTTCTTATGGCAATTTCGTGCATAGACGAGGTTGAGTGTTACGCAAACAAAATCTGCTGTCTAAACCAGTCGGATGCAGTTGAGAAAATTTCGAAGGTAAACGTGTCGAATAGGTGGATATATTTTGAAGGCGATATCGGTCTCACTTCCTGCGAATGAGCTAAATCTTCTTCACTGAAAGATGTTTTTTATTTGCAGTAAAATAATAGTGGTTAATATCTGCTTCAATATGTGCTCAGTTTATTATAGAAATTTGTTTTAATATTCATTTACTTAATATCAGTTAGCTTTTTACCCCTCGATCTCACTTGTAAGTCATGTTTGCCTCTACAGCTGTAGACAATTACTAAAATTTGGAAAATTTTCAAAGATTGCCTCTTTCGATTAATTTTATTCGTTCATTTTCCTTCACTTTTGCTTTTTACAGAACAAATTTAATACGACAGCCAACCCTTAGAGGAGGGAGGGGGTAAAAAGGCAATGGAGAGGGATAGAAAGGGAGGAAACGGGGAGGAGTGCTCATATTAGTTTTGCAAACAAAATGTCGATTTGAAGTGTAATAGGACAAGACAGCATTCTTCCGTCGTCATTCGTCACTAAAAATGGAGCCCCTATCGTAAGAAAAAATACCTGATGTATAATTGATGTAGTGATCCGTAGATCTATGCCCAAAAAATGATTGATGAGAGTTGACGGTTGAAGGTTTTTTGCTGCCACACGAACTAGAAATGCTCGAAGGAATTGATCTGAAGTACAACAAATATTTCGTTCCATTTAATTGGATATTCTCGATGATATACAAATTGAGAAAAGCCGGCAAAATTGACGCAGATGTATTGATGAATTCGATGCTGCAAGTATGTGCTATTTCTCTTCGATGCAAGATGCTAGCTAAAACTGCTTATAATCATGGTTGCCCTTCATATTTGCTGATTTGTCGATCCCCTTTGATTTTATGGCCATCAATAAACGAGGGGATTAATAGTTATAAGCTTTGATGAGAGGCAATAGGGAAATTTAAATTCGACTCGAGCCGCTGTTCGATTTATAAGTTTCGGAATGAAGACTTATATATTCGCATTTTATTTTCATTTGTTTATTCTTCGACCGTTGTGGATTTATCACTTGGATCGTTCATCTCATTCAACAGGTCATCATATAATATAATTAGTCACCTTGGATGAAGTAGAAGTCTCAATTCAATGCTTATCTCGTTTATTGAAGTTAAATTATTACTGTCTCCATTTAAAAATTCAGTAAAACGAGTTTGTTATAAATTGCGAAATCACTATTTGTTGTATCTGAGTTGCGGTTTGTTGTGTCAGCTGCGACGACGATCGGTAGGTCGAGTGGTAGGCAGGGTTAGTATAAGCACTTTATTGGGAAAATATACAACTGGCTTCCAAGATGAAGCAAGGGAGAAAGAAGGCTGAGATGAGAGAGGGAACACTGACGGAAGAGCGTGACGCACACCAGAAGAGGACTGCTTCTGACGGGCTGAGAGCCGCCTTTTATAGGCTTCAGGTACCGTCAAAGGCACAAAGACAGACAACGACATTATGTAAGGTCACTCAACGAGTGCATGTGAAACTGTGATGATTCGCCACTAAAAAGTGCAAAGTGATTACTACACTGTTTCATCACAACGGGATATTTTGGGTTGGCTCTTTTGTGCCATACCCAACGTCACACACACAAAGAAGTGCAAAACGAGTACTACAATGTTTCATCACGATCGGATATTTTGGGTTGGCTTTTCGGCGCCATACCCAACACTATTAATAGTTATTAAGCAGAAATCCTTGCATAAGGAAACAACAGTAAATCGAATCAAGGCAAAGATAAAATTTTACCGCTCATTTGAAAAGCTTAAAAGTTCCATTAAATTAGCAAGTTTCATTAATGGCGCATTGACTTCTCTGCTTTTTATTCATTCTTTCAAAAATCATCAATTTAAGCATTCGCTAAATTTTGCAGCAGAGAAAAGTGAAATGAATGAGCACAATTATGTTTTCTTCAAAGTCCCATTGCGGTATAAATTACGGTTTAGAGGGAATTATCTCAGTTTGGCTATTGAACCTTAATTTGTTCTCATTAATAAAATAAACAAAATGTCTTTCATGACGAGTGTAAGGACAATGTTCTGAAAGGGAAAATGTTTGAAAAGTTTTATTCTTTGCAGGAGATTCGCCTTTTTCGAACAAATCTTGCCGAGCTGTGTAACTATGATTGGGTTCCAGTGCCACTTGCCTATCCTCAGGTATGGCAATTTGCTTAGTATTTCTCACGTTTCATTATAACGAGACATCGTTTCGGAATGGGAACACTTCATCCGTCCTCCATGTCAGTGTTCTTTTCATGTTTTCATAACTGCCATCCGATAAAATTTTAATTTGCAGTTGGAAAAATTGCAGAACTTCTATCTAATATATGTTGTAGCAAGAGAAAGAGGTATTGTAAGTTAGTTTTCGATAAAATTCTATTGAATCCACGAATCCATAAAGTCAACGGTAAATAAGCGTCACTTCAAATAACGTTTCTAATGCCAAATCTGATGTAAGCCGGGGACAGAATAACTTTTTCGCTGGCACAGAATGAAGATAATCTTCGGAGTTTCTTTACGCTTTATACATTTTCAAACCACTATTACAAATGAAAAATAGCTAGTTCGCAAAACAATACATGAGCTTATCGACAGTCCACTAGGCAAGGATGTGGGTATGCTTGATTGTTTCACGTTGAACAACTAATAAGATATGCTCTTTCATCTAAAGTGAGTAATCATCGAGTTTTCAGGTGGTCTTCTTGGCAGTTCGCGTCTATTTCATAATATGTCTAGTTGCGCGTCAATATACTCTTAGCGAGCAAACAGCCAACAAACCATCGGTATGTTCAATCTTATTTTTAATAACATATCATCACACATTTAAATCCTTCATTGAGCTTCTTCTTTATTAAAAAATACACATATTATTTACCTATTGCATTAATTTTATTATGTGTTTTAAACGAAGCAATGCTAAATTGCTATTTTTGATTGCTGCTCATATGTTGTGTTCATTTTTTGGATGATGATCGTTTTTTATTTCTTCGGGTTACTAGTTTTTTCATCGAGTTTACAGTAGAAATGAAATCAAAATGACTAAGAGTGAAAAAACTTCTCTAGCAATATCGAAAGATTATTTTGCATATTATTTTGCGATATTATAAACTGTTTGCATGTTTACGAAATTAATATCATAGTTGTGATTGACCGTTTTCTTTGCATTATTCTGTGATTGATCGTCTTTGCATTTTGCATTTTGCATTAACTGCAATACTCTGACATTATTGTAAAATGACAACTTAAAAATGACAACTAATTATCATGTTTATGAAAGTGAATTGATTGACTGATATGAATGAATGAATGACATCACCAATCACCTATAAACTACAAATTCTATTCAGATTTATGTGTATTCTTTAATTCATTGCAAGTATTTACTCTTGAATTGAGACTAAGAAACGTCTCACGTGTAATGCGTACTCTGTTTTTTTTTTCTTAAGTCTTCAATTTGCGGCACTACAATACTATTTTGCATTCGTTCGATTACAAAAATTTGACGCTCTATTGTGAGAATACTATGGAAAAAGATTCCTTTTTTTTTTAGTTTATATTTGTTTAAGAGATCAAGCAATGAGCAATATGAATGAAAAAAAATTACGAGGGAATAAATAATCATTTATCCTGTTGCAAATTTTAGCTTGGAAATATTTCATTGCCTTAAGCGTTTTTTTTTGAAACGTTTGTAATTTTCTATGCCTCTTTTTCATTGTTCTCACCTATACAGCATTTAAAAATATTTTTTTATTTATACAGCACTTCAATAAACACTTTCAACTCCTTCGAAACCTTTTTTCTTCTGTTTATTTGGTAAGAAATCTTTGAAATGTTGTTTTAATGCTTGGAAAAGTCAATTCATTTATGAATTTCTTGTGTGATTTTTTTAGAGTGCAAAAAGATTTTTCGTTCCAAATTGTTCGTTTATTGGTGTGAAATTCCATTAAATAATTTAACTGGAACACATTAATTGTCATTCTATCAACCAAACGTCACTCACATCAGACAATTATAAAGCTATAAACAAATATTAAGAAAATTCAAAGACTCCGAAAGGCAATTATTAAAAACCTTCCGAAGAAATTAATCATCACTTGGGTAATATATCGTAAAATAATAATATCTTAAAATATTTACAAGGGGAATGAATGTTTTTTGTTGAGACTCTTTCGTCAGTTATATTTCGATATTGGGAGTGGTTTTCTTTTTCAAGATTGTAGCTATTCAATCAAATCAATGGATTTTTTTTTTCATTTTAGACAAAATTTTACTTCTTATTTTTCTTTCACTCCTTATCTGTGCAAAAATCTAACAGGTAGCACCAATATATCAGATAGTATTGCACGCTTGAAGAGCACAAGAGCAATTTTAGCAGCTAAATTGTGCATTATGTAAGTGAATTCGCACGTGTAATAGTCGAATGAAATAGCCGGAAGTTATTGTTGCATTCTGTTAATTATAAATGACAATCAGTTTAGAGCAATATAGTGGTGCTCTTTGAATGTATATAAATGGAAAGCATTATTAATGTATTCCTGCTAATTTCATCTCAGTGAAACGAGTTGTGGCTTAAGCGATGATTCATTCAGCACATCTACAGAATATTATTGTTGTTTTTTATTCTTTTAATAATTGCATAGCAGCAATCTCAAATGTTTTCATACAGTAACTCACTAAAAATAAAGTTTTTTCCAGTTAAGTTGGCTGGAATGTTTAAATTTCAAAAAAAAATTTTAAATTTTAAGTGCCAAGTGTTGATTGCTTGTTTAAATTTGATTTTGTTTCAGATCGACTTACGGGTTCCTTTTATGACAATGCTTCAATTCGTTTTTTATATGGGTTGGGTGAAAGTCGCCGAAGCGATGCTTAATCCAATGGGCGAAAACGATGACGACTTCGAGGGGAACTTCCTTATTGACAAAAATATTGCCGTATGTTAATAATATTGATTCGAGTATGATACTTTCAAATGCAATAAAAGTACTTCAATGACTCAAAAAAATATTAACGGAGCGTAAATTTTTTTCCACTGAAATGAAAAAATTGCAGAAGCATTATTCTGATAGTCTTTAGTTGACAAAGGAACAAATCCTTTAGTTAATGCAATGAATGCTTACGCATAAATAAAATATCTTTCCGAGAATGAAATCGTTTTTGATCGATGAAAGATTGATGATCGGTGAAAGAATATTTTATGAGATTCAATGCATCAAATTTGTTGTAAATCTGTTTCCGCAAGCTGCTAATGTAGATGGAATTTCTGAAAAGCAGAAGAGTAGCTTACTAACTTCAAGAATACAGAGGAGAAGTGCTCCCGTTTTTATGGAAAAAGAAAACTTGACTAGTGAGGTTGGGTTTTACTACTACTGACGCGTCAACTTTCACAACAATTTTTATAACCCTAGATATAGTATATAAAACAATTCTCACCATAACTTGTATATTTTTGCAGTTATTCTTATTATTTGCAATCTCATAATGCTGCTCAAAGAAGTGTCGTTGCAGACTGCACTTCGGATCGTAGACGATGGCTACGATAAGTTCCCCGAACAGAAATCTGACTCATTTATGAGTGGGCAAGGGCCGCTTTATTCCACTGAAGCTGCTAAGTGTCCAGTGCATCAACTCGTCGGCTCAGTCGCTTCAGTAACGTAAGCGTCAAGCTCATTTGATGATGTCATTCATTCGATAAGACTTCATAGCAATAGAAAAAGAGGGCAGATTAATTTAAATTATTATCTCCAAATGATGCAGATAAGCGTCAGTCATTTTCTCGTTGGATGCATTTATTTAAGTTGATGTGCTCGTGAAGTACCATAAATTCATAGAAATTGATCTGAAATGGAACGCTAATTTCAGTTTGGCACAAGAAGAAGAAGTTAAAATGATTCCACATAACACCGACTCTACAAAAGAGGCCTCAACATCGTCGAATTTGAGCTCGAAATGGAGTCGAAGTGCAACTACACGAAGTATAAGGCAACGACTTGCGACGATGTCATTAAGAAGGTTGATCATTTGAGAATAAACAGTTATGTGAATGCAATTTCCATCTATTTTTTTTCCGTTGTAAATCAAAGAAAAATGTGATTTGCATTCATTTCCTATAATCTGCATTTTGCATTCAAAAAAAATTTCATAACTTTACATTCATTTCATATAATGAACTCATCAAGTGAATAATCGTGTTGTTACCTCATAAATAAATTATGCTTTATTTGATATAGTGCAAAGTCGATTATATATAAGTGATGCTATCATTGAACCCATGTTGCACTTACACTCAAAAAGCGCATTTGCATTGCAGGCCACGGTCTAGTTCACTACGGCAAGCTCTAAAGAGTCCTGTGACGAACAAAACAGACATTCCCGATCGGTCACACTCTGTTCTAAGTGGAATTCCGGTCGTTCCAGGTATGTGACGCAGTATTTCGATGCACATTCATTACTTAACTTCAGTAAAATCATTGAACCAGTTACTTGTTATTTAAAAAGAAATATTTGGAATTTTTGATCATTACCTCTATACTGGAGCTATGAGCAGAACTATTATACGCGACACTGCTTGCGCTTATCATTGATTTATAAGAGGAAATGATATCTTCAGAAATAGCTATCTAATTTCAACTGTGAAAGTATATCATTTAAGATAAGAAAAACGATAATTTATCCTCTAGCTAGAATTGAATTGACATTGGAAAACCTCTCGACCACTCTTTCGTGCATATTACTCTACATTCATCTAGAACTCCTTCACAGCCTCCTATCTTATACCCATACTTAACATGAACGAAGAACCTACTTAATGATAAATTATTGTTGATGTACCTACTAACTTAAATTGGTATATGATGATCATATCATTCTGAAATTTTTGGGATATATGAAATTAACTCTTAATTGATAGCATATTTCAGCGGAGAAATTTTCACGCCAAATTTCTGTACCAACTACAGTACCATTCGAACGAGTGGAGGAAGTAGACGAAGAAGAAGAAGAAAGAAGTGACGTTTAATGTTTTCTGCATTCACTTCGTTGATTGTTTTTCTTATTACTTTGCTATTACTTAAATATGACAATTGACGTGCATGCTATTCTTCAGCTGCTAATGACATAATCTCAATTTGAGCTGATATTTGTGTTTATTTGTTTGATATATAATATTATCATATAATATTTTTATGGGCAAATTTTAAATATTCAGATTCATAGAGATATTGCAAGAAAATATTTGATGATTTTGGTCAAAGACATTGTTAGAAACTTTTATCACTTTATATCAAATGTCTCAATCGTTTCACAAAAGTAATGCACATAGAAGTCGATATTTTATTATACTTTCTGAAAAATTCGTGCACTTTTTTTCCTCGAAATTTTAATGCCATTAATTGAAATATGGCGGATGAGAAAAATGTTGCACTATTAGTTTTCTTGTTTATATCTCTCCGCGGTAATTTCCATTGATTCGTTAAATGTGCTAATTTAAACGAACGAATGGATGGATGTCTTATTTCTTACGTTATTCTATTTATGGAAGGCACTCAACTAGCACGTAGAGGCAAATCGTAAATAAAAAAGACAATTGAAAAATAATTAGAAATTCCTCTTAACGAAACGATAACAAATGTTTAGTTTCTAATATTTTGACATTAAAATAACGTTTATATATTTAATAAATAAAGTTTCAGGTATCACAATTGTGTAAATATAGATCGTTACTTTATTGTGCAAATATCCCTTAACAATATGCAAATTATTTTCTCAATGAGCTCTAAAGTGTAAATTTTGCGATCTATTTTATTGTTTCTATATAGTTGGTTTACTTATTGTTCTTTTGCTATCAACGAGAAATTTTTGACCTCAAATAAAATGAATATAAAAAACTTGCACTGGTCGAAAATAAATCAAACATTTCAATTGCAATAAAAATACACAATTGATTTTAATAATAGTGTATTCTCGAAAGTGTCAACAGCAAATATATAGTAAATCTACCGACAAGTAGAAAAATAATTATAGATCGCATTTCCGCAAAATTCAATGATATGATAGAGATTTTACCTTACGCTTTCATAAATTCGCATTTTTTTTTATTCGTTTTTGCAAACTTTCGTCCGAAAATTTAGCTATGTGAATGCCCTGTCTGTGCGCACTGATATCTTAGATGTTCATCTGTCCCTCTAATTGACTGTTCCAACTTGAGTGAAATTACGGCAATCGAGATTAACGAATTTTTTTTTTTTTTGTTGAACGAAAAGATAACCCATTCCACCGCTTCCACCGCCATTCACACTGATGTGTTGAATTTGAAACAAAAGCTTTAGAGACTTAAAATGGGAAAAAATTAAAAGCATTTTATGCGATTTGATGAAAGAAGAACCGATGTTTAGGAGATATTTATACCAATGGTTAAAAAAAATAAAACATAAGTGTGCCGTTATGCAAATTTTATTTTTTCTTTGTAATCTATGAAAAAAACTTATTGTTTATACGAGTGAAATGCAGGCGCATATCGTATCATTTCGCTTTGTTTTGCTTCTCACCATCTTAAATCATGCTTTTTTTTTTGCTTAGGACATCATAGAATCACTGCTGGTCAGGTAAAAGAATTATCGCTTCTAGATCAAAGGAGGATCATTAAAATTAGTGGAAAAATGACAACGATACAGTTGGAAACAAATGCTTGCTTTTCGATTTATTTTAAATGTTTTCATTAAAAAAGTGCATAAAAAGTATTATTTTCAAATTGAACATATATTTTCAAGAAGTATTCATTTCTTGTTTTTGTTTGGCCGCTAATCGGCTTGTCTTTCGTACATCAGTCGAATGCTTTCAAAATTATTAACACCTATCGTTTGTGTAAGATTACCCATTCTATCAAGATCAGTTTCGTTTTATACTTGGAAGAATATAATAGAAAAAGATACTATGAAAAAAGGTTTGCGTTTCTTAAATAGGAAATGCTTCCAATGTTTTTGCATAGCGAGAATGATAATCCTCCCAAGAAATGAACTTATGTTTTCAGCAGTTCTATAAAACATTTTTTAGTGAATCGCATTAGAGTATGCAATATGCAGTTTTCAAATGAAGAGTTTAGTTTAATAGTTTATTCATTATTATGGTGAATTTAATTTCTCGATTTCAAAAACATTTTTTCAAAAAATTGCTTTACTTTACCATTCGAATGATTTCATATCTATATTCTATTTTTTCAATAGGAAAATTTTTATCTGCGGAGCTTTTGAGGCGCTTTTTTGCACACAATATTCCATTAGAAATGAAATAGCGATACGAGCTAAAAAGCAAAAAACTTGTGCGACAATAAGAGGGAAAACATTTTCAAGTAGAATTGGAAAACTGAATGAACGAGTGAGGGAGAGAATTTTTTGAAGAATTCTCTTACAAAGAAGAGAATATTTTAATGGAGGCAAAATTCTAAAAAAATAAACTCCTTAAATTGTGTTCGAAATGTTTTTTTTTGATGGGGGGGGGGATGGAGGAGAGGGTGAATAAACTTTGACTTTTAAGATAGCGAATATAATATTAATCTCATATGCAAATTAATGCTTTTTTTTGAGCCTCATCGCCGGAATGATCCTAAAACCCTTAATAGTGATGAAGAATGAAAAAGAAATGGCATTTGAAAGATTGCACTCAATGAATAAAGGAAATCCGTTATGTCGTCACTATCTTTGTATGATTACCCAAAGTTTACCTATTTGGCGGTTTCAGTTTGGAAACCATAAAAAATATGGTGATGAAATTTTGTTGGTAACACCGCAAAGGGACCGCGAAATCAAATTTCACTTCAGAATCATTGTGAAAATGAGTTAATGAGACTTGAAGCTATTGCATAGCCCACGGATCGATTTTATCCCATACTTAATAGGCTGAGCATTGCAGGTGTTAAATGAAAATCTGTAAGGCTAGTCGGCCTCATAAGAAGAAAAATATAGGGCATTACTTTATTGGTTGTTATTTGAAGTGCTAGCACAATAAATGGTTCATTAAGCGGAAATTAAAAATTTCTGACTCATCAGCATATACGCCGTGCAAAATCAATTTCTATAGCAAGCAATGTAGCAAATGGCTGCGATTTTTCTAAATCAGAATAGAAAGCAAACCTGTTGGGGTTTGATACTTGAGTGCGCTAATGATCTTTGTTATTCTGCGGTTTTGAGCAAATTGTGCGGTCGCTTGTCAGGAAATTATGTAATCTTCAGTGAGCTTTCCCGATGTTTCACGATGCGTTTATGAGATTGTCGGTGTTTGTGGTAAATCACTTTACATCGGTCAAACAAGACGACGTCTTGAGATGAGAGTTAAAGAACACCTGAGGTAGGTAAAAAGGCATTTTTGTGCAACTAATGGAAATCCCTTGAGGATGAACGGTTTCGACAAGGACGTCAACGAGCATTAAAATTCCCTTCTTATCTTCTTCGCTTCAGCAATTGAGCAACCTACCACGATGACCTTTGCAAACAAGCACATTTCGTCATCGTTATTTTTGAATAATTTTCCCATTCAAACAACCACCCACCTAGACAATATTTGTAGAGAGGGGCCGGAGGTTATCACCATATTTGGATGGCTTGAACGGGACTCGATTTGAAAATTGCTGCATCGATTGAATGCTCTTTCGAACTCAGCTAGCCACGCATATTTTCTAGACGAGCGCCATTCTGGCGAATTTTTGGATCGCGTAGGTGGCGTTTGATTCCAATGGGATTCGGTCGGGTGTTCTGGAGCTCTACAAACTGCCTCTCCTCGAAACGTTGAGCCCAGCCCATGTTCATTTGGCAGCATAAATGACGGTAGCCTGTTCCCTTATTCGACTTTATATTAGTATGGGCCGCTTTATTTGATTTCCTAATGAATCCACATTCCATGCTACACCGATTGCTTTATGTGCCATCGATAAAACTTTTTATAACTGCAGAAATATTGAGGCCGAAGAACTTAGGATATGATGTTTGTTATTTGGATATGATATTTAAAAACATTAGGAGAAAGCATTTGGAAAAGATGTCTTTTGCAAAAGGCAAAATTCCTCTCAAATTCAGGATAAAATATCAAAAAACCGATGAATTATATTATAGGAAGAAAGGTGGAAAAGACGTACATAGTTGTGGATCGCAATGCGTTTGCAAACAAATTTTTTATTATGTGCTTAAAGAAGAATCTAATCGACGCAAAAGGCTCCGATTTGAGAGAGAAGAAATTAAACAATTACAACCTATCAATAATATTTCTCATAAATATTCAAGACTACCTAAGCATATTGAATAAAATCTGGAGGGTTTATGGCTCTCCCAAGATTCAATGGAGACGATGATGATGGAGGATAACAGCCTATTACGGCGGCAATTATATTATTGAGGAAAATATATTCAAAATTTGGTAAAATAAGCAGCGAGAGTGTATGAGTTCTCGGGTGTGCAAAAATAAGTTCTTTCCTGAATCGCTCAATGGATAGGGATATATTGAAAGGAAAAGGAAGGGAGGGGGGAGGAGGGGCAGTTATCTTGTGAAACGTTTAAAAAAGGGGTGTGTGTGTTCGATGTTTCAAGATATCCTACTGAATAATATTGCAATTAGTGTTGGGTCATCAACTTTGAAATATACTTGAGCGGTTTCATTCCTTGCTGAACGGGATTGTGAAGTGTCGTAGTGATGCATTCCCTAAGATATTGTTTTATGAAACTGACGAGAATTTAGACTTATAAAAATTTCGCTGCAGAATCTTCATATAAGTCGAGAAAAATAAGAGTTTTAGCCAACCATATTCGTGAGCCAACGTAATGAATCGTATATGATAATGTGCCCCTTTCGCAAAATTTGCTCGCCTGACCTTTGCCAAATATATGTTTCGATAAATGTGCCATCAGGCTATAACCAGGGCGGAAGTTGCCTTCTGAGAATTTGCTTCCAAAAATAATAACATGTTCTCAGACTATTCGTGCTTGAATAGTCTAGCCCCACTGACTTTCTGGAATGAGATGGACTAGCTTTGCTTATCCCTCCCGAATTTGTTTATTATATCTTGCCCTTTAACGGTTTATATTCAGTTTACACTTAACTCGTGGATAACCTGAAACGCATTCCATTTTGTTGGTTTGCGAGTAATTCGTGTGTGTGTGATGACTATGCCCGGAAGCACTAACATTTGGAAACAATTCCGATGCTAGCCAAGTAAGCAACAAAAGATTGCGAGCAGTTTTGTTCGTGTAAATAAATGTTTCAATGACTCGAAACCCTTTCCGATGCTAACTTGGAGAATGTATCGTAGACGCTTAAAGATGTACATCGACGATGTAAAGAAAATATTTGATCGTCAATAACATTTTTAAAGCAGAGATCAATCGGATTAGCAACTATGAGGTCTCCAGTAGGGATGAGATCAAGAATGCGAAGAGCACAAAATACTCGTACCTCCCTCCCCCTCTCACTTCCCCCTGCCCTCCCACCTCCTATGCTCGTCTCATCACCTTCCCAGTCGATCCAACTGCCAAATTAACCTGTAATATTCAAATTAATTTTTTTTTTACTAAGCAGTCATTTAATGCTGTTGACGGTGAATATCGTGATCCATTTAAAGGACAATATTTTCGCTTACCGGTGAATCGATTGCTCTTTGCCAATTTCCGGTTCGACAACTTTCAGCCTCATTAAGACTGTCAGTTATCATATAACCAATAGAATCAATCGCCATCATCATAGTTTGCTCTCCACTTTCAATCACAATCACTCTATTGATACGACCACACAAAACGCAACTAGAAAATATCATTTTAACCGATTGAAGAAATTCAATTGAATATATCGTTTCGTATCGAGACGACAATTAGCCCACTAATAATATGCAAATTTAGCATCCATCGTTTTCGTTTACAATTGAATAAGCAATCGATAGAATAATTTCTATTAATGTATTGAAATGATTTTTCATAAATGGTTCGATTATTATCGCTAGAAGTGTATAATGGAAAAAAATTTGGGAATAATGACTAGACATATTTGAAAGAGCACTAAAAACTCTATTAGAATCTAAAATAATTTGAAACAAAACAAGAAATTTTCTATAAGATGAATTTCTTATATGACGTGCAATTGATATAAATTGTAGGGTTGAAATATATGCGATACATAGATTGACATTGTTGATTTTCCTGTGGTCAGTGGCCGATCGGTCAGTAGCCGGCCTTAGGCACTGCCACCCGACCGGAAATCTGTCCACCTCTTTGTTATGATCGAAAGATACTTCCATCGTCTTCTGTTATTTCATGCGGATAATAACTTAAAGGCTGTAAGTTATTTACAGATATTTTTCTTATATAACATAGTTGCAATCTCGGTTTCAAAGAACGCTCACTTTATTTTCGTTTTATCACGCCCAATGGAGTTATCAGTTGCATGGAGCGTTTTATGATCTACAAAGCGGGAACAAACCCGCAATTATCGATTAAATGCCTCAGAAGCAAGAAGAGCGATGCGCTCGTTTGAGGTATCGTCGTCTATATGCTGTTTCTGAGGTGACACGCTGCTGCATTTTTTTAACTTTTTTTTTTTTAATTTTAGAGTTTTTATTCTTTTCTAGTTTAGAGTTCGGGTTATACTAGATCAAAGGTTTGCAATTTTTTACGATTCGTTATATCCGAAGCAATTCAATATTTATTTGTATTGCATTCTCACGTGGAGATTAGGGAAAAATCAGTAAAGTTCCACTTCATTGATGATGGATTTCACTTTGTAATAAGGGAAAAATAACGCTAGGTTTATGGGGAAAGAAAGAAGAGCACTTTAATTATTATTTCGGTGTTTCAATCATCAATATTAAATCTATTTATTGCTGCCGAATATTGTTGATATTTACATTAGAATGCCAAGGAGGTGCATGTTATTTATGTTTATTTATTTGTTGTCTTGTATTGCGTCCATCATTTTGTATCATTTTCTTTATTGAAATGAATGGAATGTGGTCTGCCAGCGTAACGTATGTTAACGACTGGTCTTTGCTCCAGTTGGATACACTTTCCACAATTGTTATTTTGGTGGGTCGATATTTGTGTCTTTGTCAAAGAATGGAAGAAAGTTTTGGATGAGGAAGAAGAAGAGTAAGCAGCAACCGAGATCTAAATGCCATGGCGAACTGAAGATTGGAGAGTGGTTCCGCTGCTTTGCCCTTGGAGTTCCTTTCGACTTTGCGACAAGTTTGATGGTTTATAATTATGGTCGATGGCTTATTTGTTGTGGCGTGCCGTTGAACGGAAATATGAACAACAATATGAAACGTTGTGACCACGCAACCCTGCAGATGTACTACGCGGACGGGAAAGCATGGAGCTGCCCAACGAATGTGGACTAACGAGAAGAGTTTCAATGAGGGACTTCGCGGAGGAGGTGAAAGAGGAAAGATGCAGCTGATGACCGATGAATCGAACGATAGAAGATTGGGTCGCTGCAGTGACCAGCGGTCACCAAGTCATTAGGGTGGAGAGGCGCGCTGGGAATGACCCCACAAATGTGGCGCAAGATAAGTTGCTTAAAATTTTTATTAGCAACTTCGAGAGCGCGAACTTGATAGAACGAGTCTTCGAAGCTCTCGATTTCTTCCTATGAAGCAAACGACTCCACAACAGAGATCAACATTTGGTGAATTGGATCTCTTGTGCCAAAGTAGAATCCGTCTTCTCCCCGTCATCCCTCCCGAGACTTCATGAAAAATCTTGCAACCTTACAGAGTTCATAGAGTTTGTTGAGTGCATTTACCCTATATAAATCACAGAAATCGGCTTATGAACAGGGTCGTTGACGAGATTTGTGGCGTTTGATTTTCTTTTCTGCACTCGATAATGACAAGTTTTTTTAGCCCTGCAGTTGGTATTTTCAAATGGTTATTTTTAGGCGGAAAGATGTTCTTTTGGTTTAGAAAATTTACGAGATTTCGTAGAAATTTGAAAAGTTTTATCATCAATTCAACGGTCACGAAAATGAAGCCAATCTTATTAACTGCCATATTCGTATGCCGATATTGATGATCAACTGAAATCAGTGATACTCAATGATCTCTATAAGATTGCATGATTGGTCTTGGCAGATTGCTAAATGAAAATGTTGAGTGTGAAATCTTCTAAATTCGTCTACATTCGAGCACCGCCGAATCGCTTTTCCTGAGCACAGACATTCTTGCTTTACTTAGGTGAATTCGAATTGCTATGGATCGACTCGTCTCTTATATATGCTTCCCTGTTACGACGCTGTTCGAACGCAGAGGTGCATCAATCGTGCAACGGAGAGGAACCTTTTGGCACTCATTTATTAATAGAGATGCAGGTCTTGTAACATGTTCAATCACATTTTGCGCAGCTTCAGTGGCCTGACATTGTTGAGGTAATGAAGTGTGCATTGTGATATGATTGCAAGTGCACAGTAGAAATATACAGGAAGCAAAAAAAAAAATATCCGCAGTGGATGGTTGTTTGTGATGTTAAACAGATTTGTAATGCGATTCTTTAGTTTTATTTTGCTCTAGTTGACTTGCCGAATATCTCGTTCAAGAAGAACGAACAAACTTTTGTGAGAAAGATTATTCGACGACGTTGTTCGCTACGATTGAAAAAGTTTATTGAAATTATTTTTGAACCTGGTAAAGAGAGGTGCCATTACTTTTCTGAAAATAGTGTTGCTATGA
The DNA here is from genome assembly GCA_037389465.1 of Baylisascaris procyonis. Lineage (NCBI taxonomy): Eukaryota > Metazoa > Nematoda > Chromadorea > Rhabditida > Ascarididae > Baylisascaris > Baylisascaris procyonis. The sequence goes on along the minus strand of JAZARR010000231.1, from coordinate 98,623 downwards.
TCGGAGCATAAAAGAACAAAATCCCTCTCCAGAAAAAAAATTCGTAGCAGCCCAGTGATCGATAAATTTGTGGCGCAATAACATTCATATCATGGGCAAGGATATTTGGGGATTGAAATTGCAACATTTCATCTACAAATTAGTCTAGAAAAAGCACAGTCCAACCAATTATAAAGTTGAATCTCATAGTAGCTCAATGAAGTTGACACTTTACTTTGCATTACACGTCGCAAAATTTCTGCGATTATTCAGTGAACCATTGCGTCGGGGGATTTATGTTCGCCTTATTTTCTTTTTTTTCTGTTTTGTGTACATTGCTGCATTTATTTCTATTGAGATGCGGCTGTAAATTTCTTTACACCCTATAGCTATAATGAGACAGCTTCCTAATTAGTTTGTCTTTTGCCGATGCAAATTCTGTATGATAATTTTCGGCAATCTGATAAATTGTTGAAGCCCTGCGATGGCTGGGCTCCAACAATATTATTTTATCCCAAAAGCCGCTGAAAAGGAGTCATTGGGCGGAGATGCCAGCTCCTTAGCGGTTACCTGTAGAGACTCCATTTCACCGTTGAAGAGAGTCGTTGGGCGTGACGCCAACTCTTTAACGGTTGCCTATAATGACTCCACTGTGTTGATGAATATGAGTCATTAAGGGCGTGCCATCACTCTACTGAGGGTCAGTGACCCCGTTGAGGTGTCGAAAAGGAGTCATTGGGCGACAATGCCAGCTCCTTAATGGTGGCCAGTAGGTTGTGTTGTGCTCTACAGGTGTCCTCCCAAGGAATAGTCTATATTAAGGTGTAAAGATTTACAGCTGTATCCTTTGAAATGTGATTTGTCATTCCACCGTGTAAAAAAAAAGAAAATACGGCGCAAGTGGGGAGTCTTAAACCGTAGATGGTTCTGAGTGATTGCATTATGAGGCTATTATGCCATTTCCACATTCATTCTGAATCATTCCCGCAACAGATACGTGTATAAATCATAAATGCAAATAAAATCTCAACACACAATGTTGATGAGTAGGTAGGAGGGGGTGAGTACGTTGTTATTAATCGCCCTGGAGCTTCGGATTCATAATTGCTCGCATTGAATTTTTCTAGGCTAAATTAGGAGTGAAATATTGCAATTTCAAGCCTAAAATATTCTCACGCATAACATAAATTTTCATTGTGCCACAAACTTATCGAGCATGGATGCGTCTCAATAAGATGTTCGATGCGTAGTTAGAGTAAATTAAAGCCGAATAAATGCATTAGAGATCTGTTTAGCATTACCAACAACCATCACTGCAGACTGTTTTCGTTTCCTCTTTCATTGATATTGCTCATTTTTCATGCATCACAATACATACTTCATTTATTTCTTCCATTGCATGCCACTGTTGTTGCGCAAATTCTGACTGACATATTGCAAAACCTGCATTCCATTACTTAATGAGTTTCGAAGAGTTCCTTCGCTTTGCACGATTGGTGATTCCTTTGTACTTCCGTTGCGTCATCACGGTGAAGTGTGTGTGAGAGGTGCGGGATTCATCAGTAATTCATTTTCACGTCAGCATTACAAGAGTGCCAATATCTCCGGCAAGCGCGATTTAGTGTGCGTATGTAGTTGAATTGGGCAAATTTCAACGTTCAACGTTTTCTTTATATCTGTCAAACCTTTTTAAGGATCTGGGAGGGGGGAGAGAGAGGGAGCCGAGAAATAGCGGTGAGGAACTTGTTTCTACCTTGAACCGTTTAATATATCTCCATGTTGGGGTAGGCTAAAATATCAAAGTTCTTATTTCATTTTGAATGCCTTGAAATTTTTGTTTAGATCTGGGTGTTAGGAAAAGAAGAAGCTTTTTAAGTCTGAAAACTTTCTGATGTTTTTATGAACAGGAAGTACTTTGGTCAATCGGTTGAATGTAGTGGGATATTTTCCAAGCGAATCATTCAACAAACTTTTGATTGCTAAATTACTCTTAGGATGAATGCGGCAGAGAAAAATGTTTTTATTTTATCTGGTCGAATTAAATCTTTACTATCTTCGGTTTAATTTTGGGAATTTTTTCCATTCGATTCAAAAATACGTCAGGGAAGGGTTTTTTTCCAAAGGAAATGCCGGTTAAGAAGAACATTTCGTCGACCAATATCGTATGTTCCTTTGCTGCCCGGTACTAGAGGAGGGATCCACGAGATCTGGTCGATTTTCGGATTTATAGTAAGTGAAGCATATAGAGGAAAGAGTGAAGGGACATCCCACTTGATTTTTGTGGTGGCCGAGTAGTTTTAATTTTTGCAAAAAAACATATATGACTCATTCTGTAGTAATTGATATAAGCAGCAGAAGGTATACACATTGAGACTATATGACGCATAATTCAAAATGCATAATTGAGAAACTATTTTATTTCAGTGAAATTGTTCGTCGATTTCGGGTAACTGTGCTCGCACGATTATGGAAAAAAACTGCGAGAAGCGGTCTCCATTATCAAGCATCAGAAATGCGTGAACTCATTTTTTAAATGGTTAGTTTTTGATTATTGTTGCATATTCCGTTCATATTTTGTCGTTCGTTGTCAAAGATAGCTTTTTTCTTCATCACTTCCATGATATATGATCAGCGGAGTAGAAAAAGTAATTTTCTTGAATAGAAGGCATTGATAAGCCAGCCAGCGATATAATTTTTACCGAAAATTTCCCTTGCCAGAGTAAGTTGTCATTGCATCCTCTCTGCTTTATGGGGACTTATTGTCGGAGCTTTATATTAGTCTATTTACATCTATTTACTTTGATAAGGCACGATGTAAATAGTGAACCTAGAACTAGTTCACTATTTACATCGTGCCTTATGAAAGTTCTATCATTCTGTGGTTTATAAAGTGATAGAAGAGTAATGGATTTGGTAAGAAAATTTGCGGAGCTTAACTCTGGCGGTGTTTTATTAGGCAGAAACTTTTTTTCGCTGAAAGGAAATGCTATTCTATTTGCGGTTAGTCAGTCATTCCGCAAGTTGTCATTATTAGGCGAGCAAGTTTCTCATTAGCAAAGCGAGCTTTGAAGTTTTAAAGTTGGTCTAACTACGATTCAGTTTGCTTGGAACTACTAGTTAACAGCTTCGTTTATATTATGCTCTGATGTTCGAGTTCACTTTTATTTGGTGATCACATGATGAAAAGTTTATTGTAGTGCAAATGTTTCTCTCGAAAACGATCACATCGAATTTCGATTGCAAAAAATATAGATGAAATCAAAGCAATAGAGACTTAGCTCTAAGCTCATTTATTCTTTGTCGTTTTGAAGGCGGAGTTCAAGAGCGCGATCGTTGTTTTGTGCTAAGAGACGTGCTCACAGTAGTCCATCATTTCGAACTCACTTCGAACACTTCAGAATATATGATTTTTTTTCTATCTGGAATGCAAAATAAAATATCTCACAAGATTTCAGAGTAGCGAATTCTCTATTGTTGAAGCGATGAATGCCTGAATAAGAAGGTAGCAGTGCTAAGAAGGCTGTGGAAAATGACAAAGCGAATGGACATCGATGGAAAGAGGTGTGATCTTAATTCGTATTATTGAGAGTTTACTGATTGCTTCTTTCATGAAATTTGCTCTTAGCTGAGAACATAAGTTTCATATGTGAAGTCGGTCGTGAAATTTAATCAAAGTTAGAAACTTTCATTTAAAAAATAGATAATAAATTTTGTTAAAATAATGAACACTTTTGATAACACATTTGCCTGAATGAAGCATATTTTCAATTAGCGGATATTTACAAAACATATTTTTTTCAGGTTAAACGCTTTTTTCGATTACATTTCTCGTAAAAAATCTACTTTACATACGATGAGCAGAGTTCAATGAATAAGGCGATTGAGAGAATTTATATTTGAACGTTGATCCTTGACCTGTGATTTTTTTTTCAATCTGTAGTTGTCTTTCTCATAGCAATGTACTAGATATGCGTGGAAAGTATATCGTTAATATTCCAACTATTTTCTCACTCGTCACAAAATAAACCTAAGAGGGAGAGAGCTGTTGTGTTTTTAATTCTATCGTTTTGATTAGCAGTTAGGACATTTTTTGAGGGCCCTGTTTAATTCTATATAAGGTGCGCTTATCGACTGTAGTGAATGGCCTTGTTTTGTTCGTTTCAATGCTGAAGATATTTCAAACAAGGTATTTTCTGCTTCGTCGGCTGTCACTAAGTTCCACTGTGCAATAAATTTCAGTTGTTCGAGTTAAGACAGTTTAAACGATTTCTGTTGTGGTGAACGAAATTTCCATCATTCAAATACCTTTTTTTGCAGGCGCCAGACGCTTCGTTAGTGGCAGTTTTGGTTACCAAACAAACGTCATTAGTGCAAGTGAGAATTTTTTAAATCCTTCTAAAATATGTCGCCCCTTACACGAGGGAGGAGGTTGTTCATCGTTCGAGGTAGAAGAGTTGAAGAAAGCCGTTCTGAACGGTGCTAAAAAGATGTCTTATAATTTTTTTTTTATAGCAATGGGATGAAAACAACCTTTTCAGACTACATTCTTTTGCAGAGTTGCGTTCTTTTTCATCTTTTATGTTCCATTTCATCTAGAAAATAATACGCGGCACATCTCTAAGTTTGTAATGCGGAAATTTAGATGTTGCGAATAAAGCGATGTAGTTAATGGTCGAACTTTACCGATTTCGCCGAGGGTGAAATGAGTAAGCATTTGCATATGCCGAATTACTACCACATGTATTGCGGATTGTCATTCACACATGCTTTTCATTTGTTTTTCGAAGCATTTCATCCTGCGACCTCATCGTTCAATGGGCTCTCAAGTGCTTTCCGTGTGGTATTAATCGGGTGTTTTCAGATTGGCAGGGATAACGACTAGCTGGTAGAATTTGAAATGGGGCGAAAGAAGCGGCTTGGATGGTCTTATCCGAGTGCTACGAGGCTATTGAGTATACAGAGAGCGGAATTATGATCTTTTCCCGCTTTATATTTCTATATTTTGCAATTGTATATGAGGCATATATTCTTGCATTTTGTGTTCTTTTATGATTTTCTTCGTGGTTGTTGTTGCTGTTGCTGCTGCATCGTGTTGTTTCACCTGTTGATTTCTGGTATGATTGCTGTAATGCCTCGTGTTTCGCCACTCTCGATATTTTAACTGAGAATTTTATTGATGACTTTCTGAGGGAAGTGTGAGGCTGATTTCAAGTCGAGGTAGCTGAATCGAGAGTGGCGTTGGTTAAAGGTTTGCCCGTGTCGTGTTCACACTGAATGAGGCCGGTGGAAGCAGTAGACGGTCGTCGCGTCTAGTGACTAAGGGTGTCCGAGTCAGTCCTTTAAAGATCGCACTGGCGTGTCTGCAGCACTACGGACCGCTGAGGATTGCGGCCGGAGGCACCTCTGGTTAGCTTGAGCGGCCTCAGGTTAGCTTGTCAAGCAGTGTGGTAGCCGGTTGCAGTGTAACTTGTTTTTTTTTCTGCATAAGGCAGGCCGAATTTCTTCGCAGTTTGTTGAGGCAATGCGGGAGCTGTCACTCGGTTATCATGGGGAGGGCAGCGAAAGTTTGACCTACACGTCTTCAATTGTAGACAGCAATGAATTTTGGAGTGCGAGGTGACTGCAGTAGAGTATTTGATCTACCCGTAGATACTAACATAGAGGGTTATTCAATAGGCACGTTCAATACTCTTTGGCAGCATTCATTTAGGCGCTGGAAGGGGGGGGGAGGGGGAGGGCGATGAGGTTTTAACCTACATATGGACAGTCTTTGGAGGGCGCAAGGGAGTTGGCAGTGTGAGTTGACATATGTGTGGATAGTCTTTGGGGGACGCTCGGGAATTCTCTTAATACGATGAATTTTTGACCTATTTGTTGGTAGTTTCCGAAGGGATTTGAGCACTAGAATGATGGATTCTTTGAACTACGCCTAAACGCCTTTTGACGGCATTTGATAGGTAGAACTGGTGGATTTTTGAATTACATGTATATCGTCCTTGGTGACATTTTGATGGTAAAGGGTCGAGGGTGATGCTTGTAAGTGTTGGTCTGCCGCTGATCCAAATCAGATGTAGCTTGCGGTGATATCGAGGCGTTGCTACTGATTCGAGCTCTACAAGTGAGAGTCTGTTGTCTTGGATTGCGGATGCATTCTCGTAGATCTTGCATAGTTTTTCTCTAAAAGGATGTAAAACGGCAAAAAATCACAGAGTATTCCCGAGCACATACCCCGATGAGGAAGGTGCTTGGTAATGCGATCTGTTTATGAAATTTTTTATCACAAATGAAGCACCATTCTCACTTAATGATGCGTTGCCTCTAATATCCCTCTAAGTTTACCAAAAAAACTTTTCGTGTATAAAAAACTAACTGACGCTATAGCAATCGCTTCCAAACATGTTCTACTCACTGTTTAATAATTCGTAACGATGTGATTATTTGCACTTCAAACATTTCATTGAAAAACATTACTAATATTGGCCAGTGGTATATGGTCGTATCAATTGCCTGCTTGCTTACCTTCAGGTTTAGGTGTGGTATATCGGTCTTGGCTCTTTTTTTCTGGTTTCGGTTGTTTACTTTTAAAGCCACCCGCATCTGCAGCAACTATCACATAAAACAAGTTACTCTAGCGCAATACCCATAACGCAACAAATCTTCCTTTCATATCCTCAAATAAGCTTTTAATCATTTTTACTGACGATTTACTTGCATATATTTTATCGTCGTCTATTTAAGCGGAGCTACTTATTCGATGTTCATGAAACTTCCCTTCACTTCCGAACTTAAAAAATAATTGAACCATTTGTCCGAAGTGGCAGGTGCGTGAAATTTAAAAATCCTCTCACTTTGATTAAAGCACGGTTTCCTTAGGATGTTACATCAAATGAGTTTTTGAATCTCTTCAAATGACCCGCTCAAATCGGTCGCTTCGGTGAAAGTAATTAGCGAATATGGCTCGATAATTTGCTCTTTTTAAAAGCGATAACGGAAGACGATGCAAACGCTGGTTGCTGAAACACCGTTCTACTTGCAGTAAAACGGATCTCCAAATCTAGATCTCTGCTTTTATCGATTTGCTGAAGTATTCACAATATCCAGAGGGCGGAACTCTTTTGAATGTGAAAGTGTTTATCTTTCCAAATTGTCCATTTATGTTGAGTAAAATGTTCCTTAAGACCTCAGAAGTTGCCGAATTCGTGCTCGGTGCAGAACACTTCTACTGCTAGTCTATTTTTTCATTTGATTTATTTATACTCTATCGTGGGTTCATTACACTCATAAATGCATTCAAACCATACGGGCATTCCTAGCGCGTTTGCAATTCTCCATCGCAATAGTGTATTCGGTGTTAAAAGAATTAGAGCACTGTAAACGCAATGATTTTAATACGTTCGTTTACACAAAACAACAAAATTGGCACAGTTATAGTTATAGATGGCTTCGCTCTCAGTTTGTTCGGGAGGTGGAGGAAGAGTAGCTGCGGACGCACAAAGCTATCCACCACTTAGGAATAAACGTTTAGCACTTACATCGTCGCGGACTCCAACTCTTCTCCTAAGGTTCTGTCTTCTGAACAACAAGTCAAAAAGGAAAACATCATCCTGCAAACCACAAACCAATAAAACTGTTCGCAGCAGTTTCAAAACCTTTTAGAACTTGCTCTTATCAACAAATATGTGCAATGACCAAACCACATCCACCTTTACTGCAACACACTTTTAGAGTGAATTACTTTGTGACAACGACAATTGTGGATGATGAAATATTGCGATTCTCAAAAAGAAATCTCTGATACGCCGTTCGGTGGGACGCTCTAAAGGGATACAACAGTGCTAACCGTGTTCATTACCAAAAAAGCTTATCACATATGGCGTTAGCGAATCTACTAACTGATTGCACCGTTGCGAGAGAAATCTAGACATTCTTGGAGAATAAAGCCTCTGAATCAGGTCATGGTGGAATTGGAGTGCCGCAGACTGTCACTTCATCGCGTATAAATTATGAAACAAATTCCAGCAAGAAGAAAACGATGATTTCGGCTCACGTTTCGTGTGAAAGAAAACACATATCACTACAAAGTTATGAGAAAGTTCTGTGTCGTCTTTCATTGTTGTGATTCCTTTGTGCTGTATTCAAATTGCTTGAACTGCCTCCAAGTATTGTTGGCCCCGGTCATTCCGCCCCACAACATATTGGCAACACCCTATTTCATCTATCATCTGACATGGTCTTAAGCTTCGTAATACAAAGCGGAAGGATGTTAGTATTAGCTCAGAACGTTCAACTGGTATACAGAATACCCTCAGAATGAACCTAACAGCAATTTAAGGGTTCACTATGGGATTGATGACAATAAACCATTTCAAGCAACTGCGAATGCAGCTAGATAAGTCAGAAACAATGATAATCACTAGTGGAAGGATCATGCAAATAAGATAGGTTCATCTGGAAAGACAATTTGAAAAGCGAAGGGAAAAAACCTCAATGACAACAAGAAGAAAAAGCTTCACCTCATAACGAACGAACATTTGATGTCTCACGAATATTTCTGCATTTAGACACTCGATCATAAGCCAAATCGCAGAAATACTAATTATCGGCCTCTTTCTTCCAAGAAATCACTGACTGCTTATTACGCCACAACGATGAATACCATGGGAAGAACATTAAGAAATTCAATCTCTATGAGTTGTTCTTAGTTGGCAACGTTCCAATATATTAGCTCACATCACCGAACAGCACAGATAGGCCACCTTCAATACGTTCAAATCAGTGGAATTTCCAGATAGCGACGTCGTTAGCGTCAGGGACACATGCCACTTTGGCAATGTTTTGGTTACACTTTCGACTTAATCGCATGAGAATATGTGTGTAAGAAGGCAGCATAAAATCGGTTGAGAACGATCAACGATCAAATATCACTCAATCTCTGTGCTGAACCTGATGATAGTGCCAAATTGGCAGCAATCACTTCTAAACTACCAAAATTAAAACGAGACTATTTCGAGAAATCGTTTCGAAGTCACACAGAGTCATCTCATTCCCTCCACCCAAATTTTATACCCTTATGTCTTATAAGGGCATTTCTTACTTGTTGAATCAACAAAGAAATGAAGTGATAGTCAGTGGTAAAAATGCTTACATCGTTGACGTTCTCAAGAAATGCAACGTCAGCGGGGTGATCCTTTGAAACAAGAGTTTTATGACATTTCGAATCATTGCAGCACACGTTCATGATACTACTTGTTGGGTCAATATTGACGAATGGGTGAACCTTCGTGCCCTTTTCACTGCAGTCCATCGCTTCGATCTTGAAAAGCCAAATGCAAGAAATAACGGTGAATCAATTCATGTGACCGAAAAGGCTATTCATTCGAAAATGGAACGCTACCTCCTGGAAGTGTGCACTGGTACAAGTTTTGCCTCAATGAAGGCGATCAGCAAGACTCATAGTCAGCTTCAGCGAGGCTGTGTTCAAAAGAACCTCCATTTCCTAATTTCCTGCACTCAGCCTGTCAACAATGCTCGTTCATATGTAATTTTGAAAATATTGAGCTGTAACGTTGAAATATGGTCATGAAACGATGAGTCCGGCATGTGATTTTTAACAAGAATTTTCAAACAAGTGCATATTTACGTACAAAAAGTAATGCGTTCTTAAGAGGATCTCATACCGACTATGAATGAAAATATTGCAAAGCAAGCTCAAAACTTTTTTCAAACTTTAAAATAAATTTGAATTACCTTCAAAAAAGTTTATAAAGACTTGAAGAAATAGTCCACTGTTTAAAGTCATCCAGGGAATGGGATAGCGCCAAAATTCGAAAAACGCTTACTTGAGAGGGGGTTGACGCACTTCGCCCCGTCTTCAAAGGCTGAATAATCTTTTTGAGAGAGACAGAGGGAGACCGGGCGCACGAGAGAGACGGAGGGAGACCGCGCGCATCTTCAACGAGCGGCGTGGCACTGGTCGCTCGGAAATAAATCGTCGCAATAAATGTGGAAATATACGGTGAGACAACGGTGTTCGAGTAACGAATTTCAACATATTTGGAAGATAAGGGAGAAAGGAAAAAGGTTATTCAGCCTTTGAAGAATCGTACATTACTATATTCACATAAAAACTAAGGAAAATATGTAGAGGCAGTACACAACTCAGAGATGCTCGACAAAAAAGGGAAGCAATGAAGAGTGCAGCACGAGCTCATTGTGATAAACAATCAAGCATAAGTGGATCCCGCGTGTTTCAGTCCTAACTTTGCAATCAATCCTTCGAACCAATGTGGCCTAAGTGGTTTTCATGCTGTATAACCGATAAACTGATATTTTCACATGTGGAGGTGAGCTTCTCGGATTATTGATTTGTTAACTTCATATGTTTTATGTGAGTTCTGAGTGTGGTGTCTACGGTGTACACAATACACACCATACATACCACACACACGGACACATAGACACACACACACACAAAATATGCACGCACACATACGAACACACCAAACACATACGCGCATTCCATGGCTGAGATATACGCAAACGTATAAGATATAGTAAACACATCAGCACTGGAATTTGCATTTCAACGAAATGGCTGCATAAACGTTAAGGGTGGGGAATTGTTTTCTGCGGGTCTGCCTAGCCAGATTTCTCTTATGTAGGATCTGAACTTTATTAATGTCGTCATGTGAGGTCTTCGACGTTGTAAATGTTTTTTACCTTTGCTTTGCAGTGGAAATTCCTATCAAAGGAACTAATAGTCTTATTTCTCGACATTTCGGGGAAGATGTTCTCTTTTTGCGGGAGGTTCTCATCGGGATTTCTTCACAAACAGCATTCATGCTTGCGATCTATTTTTCATTCGGGCAAATAGTAGGAATCCACCTATGATATTAGATGTAGTTGTATCGACAGCGAAAGTTGTGTTCAGGAATTACATTCTCTGTTGCAAGTATCCTGTTTTTGCTAGACAAATAGAGACTCCACAATAATCTGGTGGAAGGAACTTCAGATCCCATTCGCCAGGACAAGCAGCTATTATCGAGCCAAACGACGATGGGATGGCCAAGCACCTTCCTCATCGGGGTACGTGCTCGGGAATACTCTGTGATTTTTTGCCGTTTTACATCCTTTTAGAGAAAAACTATGCAAGATCTACGAGAATGCATCCGCAATCCAAGACAACAGACTCTCACTTATAGAGCTCGAATCAGTAGCAACGCCTCGATACCACCGCAAGCTACATCTGACGTGGATCAGCAGTAGACCAACACTTACAAGCATGACTCTCGGCCCTTTACCATCAAAATGTCACGAAGGACAGTATACATGTAACTCAAAAATCCACCACTTCCACCCATCAAATGCCGTCAGAAGGCGTTTAGGTGTAGATCAAAAAATCCATCACTCTAGTGCTCAAATTTCTTCGGAAACTACCAACAAATAGATCAAAAAATTCATCGTATTAACAGAACTCCCGAGCGCCCCCAAAGACTACCCACACGTATGTCAATTCACCTCACCCAACTCGCTTGCGCCCTCCAAAGACTGTCCATATGCTGCTCAAAACCTCATCGCCCTCCCCGCCCTTCCAGCGCCTACATGAATGCCGCCAAAGGGTATTGAGCGTGCCTATTGAATAACCCTCTATGTCGGTACCTACGGGTAGATCAAATACTCTACTGCAGTCACCTCGGACTCCAAAATTCATCGCTGTCTACCATTGAAGACGTATAGGTTAATCTTTCGCTGCCCTCCCCATGATAGCCGAGTGTCTTCAAAGACTGCATGCAGATCAAAGAACCTGCCAAACCCAACCACTGAGCACCGCTAGAAACCACCTACACGCAGACGGAAGAGCACACCGCACCAGCTCCCGAAAGCCGCCAAAATTTCTCGACGAAGATCAAATGCGCGCCACACGTGAACTTGTCAAGCCTTGCAAATCTCCGAAGTACTTTAGAAACCAAAGATGAGCGTCGCGATCCAGGCCACACCAAAAACCGTGCCGCATCCGGCACCTTTTGCAGCCCAGAAAATGACGGCAATGTTCAACGAAAAACTCAAGGCCCAAACATGACAGCTCCCACATTGCCTCAACAAACTGCTAAGAAATTCGGCCTCCCTTATGCAGAAAAGAAAAACAAGTTACACTGCAGCCCGGTTACCACACTGCTTGACAAGCTAACCTGAGGCCGCTCAAGCTAACCAGAGGTACCTCCGGCCGCAATCCTCAGCGGTCCGTAGAGCTGCAGACACGCCAGTGCGATCTTTAAAGAACCGACTCGGACACCCTTAGTCACTGGACGCGACGACCGTCTACTGTTTCCACCGGCCTCATTTAGTGTGAACACGACACGGGCAAACCTTTAACCAACGCCACTCTCGATTCAGCTACCTCGACTTGAAATCAGCCTAACACTTCCCTCAGAAAGTCATCAATAAAATTCCCAGTTAAAACACCGAGAGTGGCGAAACACAAGGCATTACAGCAATCATACCAGGAATCAACAGGTGAAACAACACCATGCAGCAGCAACAGCAACAACAACCATGAAGAAAATCATATAAAACACAAAATGCAAAAATATATGCCTCATATACAATTGGAAATATAAAGCGAGAAAATATCATAATTCCGCTCTCTGTATACTCAATATACTCATAGCCCTTGGATAAGACCATCCAAGCCGCTTCTTTCGCCCCATTTCAAATTCTACCAGCTAGTCGTTATCCCTGCCAATCTGAAAACACCCGATTAATACCACACGGAAAGCACTTGAGAGCCCATTGAACGATGAGGTCGCAGGATGAAATGCTTCGAAAAACAAATGAAAAGCATGTGTGAATGACAATCCGCAATACATGTGGTGGTAATTCGCCATATGCAAATGCTTACTCATTTCACCCTCGGCGAAATCGGTAAAGTTCGACCATTAACTACATCACTTTATTCGCAACATCTAAATTTGCGCATTACAAACTTAGAGATGTGCCGCGTATTATTTTCTAGATGAAATGGAACATAAAAGATGAAAAAGAACGCAACTCTGCAAAAGAATGTAGTCTGAAAAGGTTGTTTTCATCCCATTGCTATAAAAAAAAAAAATTATAAGACATCTTTTTAGCACCGTTCAGAACGGCTTTCTTCAACTCTTCTACCTCGAACGATGAACAACTTCCTCCCTCGTGTAACGGGCGACATATTTTAGAAGGATTTAAAAAATTCTTACTTGCACTAATGACGTTTGTTTGGTAACCAAAACTGCCACTAACGGAGCGTCTGGCACCTGCAAAAAAAATTACTTGAATGATGGAAATTTCGTTCACCACAACACAAATCGTTTAAACTGTCTTAACTCGAACAATTGAAATTTATTGCACAGTGGAACTTATTGACAGCCGACGAAGCAGAAAATACCTTGTTTGAAATATCTTCAGCATTGAAACGAACAAAACAAGGCCATTCACTAAAGTCGATAAGCGCACCTTATATAGAATTAAACAGGGCCCTCAAAAAATGTCCTAACTGCTAATCAAAACGATAGAATTAAAAACACAACCGCTCTCTCCCTCCTAGGTTTATTTTGTGACGAGTGAGAAAATAGTTGGAATATTAACGATATACTTTCCACGCATATCTATTACATTCCTATGAGAAAGACAACTACAGATTGAAAAAAAATCACAGGTCAAGGATCAACGTTCAAATATAAATTCTCTCAATCGCCTTATTCATTCAACTCTGCTCGTCGCATGTAAAGTAGATTTTTTACGAGAAATGTAAACGAAAAAAGCCTTTAATCTGAAAAAAATATGTTTTGTAAGTATCCGCTAATTGAAAATATGCTTCATTCAGGCAAATGTGTTATCAGAAGTGTTGATTAGTTTAACAAAATTTATTATCTATTTTTTAAATGAAAGTTTCTAACTTTGATTAAATTTCACGACCGACTTCACATATGAAACTTATGTTCTCAGCTAAGAGCAAATTTAATGAAAGAAGCAGTCAGTAAACTCTCAGTAATACGAATTGAGATCACACCTCTTTCCATCGATGTCCATTCGCTTTGTCATTTTCCACAGCCTTCTTAGCACTGCTACCTTCTTATTCAGGCATTCATCGCTTCAACAATAGAGAATTTGCTATTCTGAAATCTTGAGAGATATTTTATTTTGCATTCCAGATAGAAAAAAAAAATTCATATATTCTGAAGTGTTCGAAGTGAGTTCGAAATGATGGACTACTGTGAGCACGTCTCTTAGCACAAAACAGCGATCGCGCTCTTGAACTCCGCCTTCAAAACGACAAAGAATAAATGAGCTTAGAGCTAAGTCTCTATTGCTTTGATTTCATCTATATTTTTTGCAATCGAAATTCGATGTGATCGTTTTCGAGAGAAACATTTGCACTACAATAAACTTTTCATCATGTGATCACCAAATAAAAGTGAACTCGAACATTAGAGCATAATATAAATGAAGCTGTTAAGTAGTAGTTCCAAGCAAACTGAATCGTACTCAGACCAACTTTAAAACTTCAAAGCTCGCTTTGCTAATGAGAAACTTGATCGCCTAATAATGACAACTTGCGGAATGACTGACTAACGGCAAATAGAACAGCATTTCCTTTCAGCGAAAAAAAGTTTCTGCCTAACAAAACACCGCCAGAGTTAAGCTCCGCAAATTTTCTTACCAAATCCATTACTCTTCTATCACTTTATAAACCACAGAATGAAACAACTTTCATAAGGCACGATGTAAATAGTGAACTAGTTCTAAGTTCACTATTTACATCGTGCCTTATCAAAGTAAATAGATGTAAATAGACTAATGTAAAGCTCTGACAATAAGTCCCCATAAAGCAGAGAGGATGCAATGACTACTTACTCTGGCAAGGGAAATTTTTAGTAAAAGTTATATCCCTGGCAGGCTTATCAATGCCTTCTATCCACGAAAATTACTTTTTCTACTCCGCTGATCATATATCACGGAAGTGATGAAGAAAAAGCTATCTTTGACAACGAACGACAAAGTATGAACGGAATATGCAACAATAATTAAAAACTAACCATTTAAAAAATGAGTTCACGCATTTCTAATGCTTGATAATGGAGACCGCTTCTCGCAGTTTTTTTCCATAATCGTGCCAGCACAGTTACCCGAAATCGACGAACAATTTCACTGAAATAAAATAGTTTCTGAATTATGCATTTTGAATTATGCGTCATATAGTCTCAATGTGTACACCCTTTGCTGCTTATATCAATCACTACAGAACGAGTCACATATGTTTTTTTGCAAAAATTAAAACTACTCGGCCACCACAAAAATCAAGTAGGATGTCCCTTCACTCTTCCCTCTATATGCTTCATTTACTATAAATCCGAAAATCGACCAGATCTCGTGGATCCCTCCTCTACTACCGGGCAGCAAAGGAACATACAATATTGGTCGACGAAATGTTCTTCTTAACCGGCATTTCCTTTGTTTTCTAAGAACCCTACCCTGACGTATTTCTGAATCGAATGGAAAAAATTCTCAAAATTAAACCGAAGATAGTAAAGATTTAATTTGACCGGATAGAAAAACATTTTTCTCTCCCGCATTCATCCTAAGTTTTGGAAAATTCATCCATGATTCGCTTGGAAAATATCCCACTACATTCAACCGATTGACCAAAATTACTTCCTGTTCATAAAATCATCAGAAAGTTTTCAAACTTGAAAAGCTTCTTCTTTTCGTATCACCCAGATCGAAACAAAAATTTCAAGGAATTCAAAATGAAACGAGAACTTTGAAATTTTAACCCACCCCAACATGGAGATATATTAAACGGTTCAAAGTAGAAACAAGTTCCTGAAAGCTATTTCTCCGCTATCCCCCTCCCCCCTCCCCAGATCCTTAAAAAGGTTTGACAGATATAAAGAAAACGTTGAACGTTGAAATTTGCCCAATTCAATTACATACGCACACTAAATCGCTCTTGCCGGAGATATTGGCACTCTTGTAATGCTGAGGTGAAAATGAATTACTGATGAATCCCGCACCTCTCACACACACTTCACCGTGATGACGCAACCGAAGCACAAAGGAATCACCAATCGTGCAAAGCGAAGGAACTCTTCGATACTCATTAAGTAATGGAATGCAGGTTTTGCAATATGTCAGTCAGAATTTGCTCAACAACAGTGGCATGCAATGGAAGAAATAAATGAAGTATGTATTGTGATGCATGAAAGATGAGCAATATCAATGAAAGAGGAAACGAAAACAGTCTGCAGTGATGGTTGTTGGTAATGCTAAACAGATCTCTAATGCATTTATTCGGCTTTAATTTTCTCTAACTACGCATCGAACATCTTATTGAGACGCATCCATGCTCGATAAGTTTGTGGCACAATAAAAAATTATGTTATGGGTGAGGATATTTTAGGCTTGAAATTGCAATATTTCACTCCTAATTTAGCCTAGAAAAATTCAATGCGAGCAATTATGAATCCGAAGCTCCAGGGCGATTAATAACAACGTACTCACCCCCTCCTACCTACTCATCAACATTGTGTTTTGAGATTATATTTGCCTTTATGATTTATACACGTATCTGTTGCGGGAATGATTCAGAATGAATGTGGAAATGGCATAATAGCCTCATAATGCAATCACTCAGAACCATCTACGGTTTAAGACTCCCCACTTGCGCCGTATTTTCTTTTTTTTTTACACAGTGGAATGACAAATCACATTTCAAAGGATACAGCTGTAAATCTTTACACCTCAATATAGACTATTCCTTGGGAGGACACCTGTAGAGCACAACACAACCTACTGGCCACCATTAAGGAGCTGGCATTGTCGCCCAATGACTCCTTTTCGACACCTCAACGGGGTCACTGACCCTCAGTAGAGTGATGGCACGGCCTTAATGACTCATATTCATCAACACAGTGGAGTCATTATAGGCAACCGTTAAAGAGTTGGTGTCACGCCCAACGATTCTCTTCAACGGTGAAACGGAGTCTCTACAGGTCACCGCTAAGGAGCTGGCATCTCCGCCCAATGACTCCTTTTCAGCGGCTTTTGGGATAAAGTAATATTGTTGGAGCCCAGCCATCGCAGGGCTTCAACAATTTATCAGATTGCCGAAAATTATCATACAGAATTTGCATCGGCAAAAGACAAACTAATTAGGAAGCTGTCTCATTATAGCTATAGGGTGTAAAGAAATTTACAGCTGCATCTCAATAGAAATAATATGCAGCAATGTACACAAAACAGAAAAAAAAAGAAAATAAGGCGAACATAAATCCCCCGACGCAATGGTTCACTGAATAATTGCAGAAATTTTGCGACGTGTAATGCAAAGTAAAATGTCAACTTCATTGAGCTACTATGAGCTTCAACTTTATAATTGGTTGGACTGTGCTTCTTCTAGACCAATTTGGAGACGAAATGTTGCAATTTCAATCCCCAAATATCCTCGTCCATATGTTCGTGTTCTGTCACGGAGATGATCTCCCGCCCCCTCCCCTACCCCTGCCGTTGTGTTATCCCCTCTGCCGTTACTATTGTTGATTTTCGAGGCACGGCAACAGCGTTATCCTTCCGCCTTGTTGCTAAATTACACGGCACCTGGTCGAGCCTCAAAAGGAAAGGGATTTCGGATCCTTCAAGGACAAATTCAGGGCGGAAGGTCGAGCCTCAAGAACTCCGAAACCCTTACATTTGGCACTCTGAACAAACGTAATCTGCATTCTTTCATTTTTTTCATCCCAACCTATAACACAGTCGTTACATTCAAAATTTACAAATGGCGATAGAAGTCATATTTTCGACCATGATCTCTAGTGCATTAAGTGCAATCGCAAACTGCAAAAATACTCAACGGTCGATCAATGGGCCGAAATTGAATCGAATTCAAAAGGAAACAGCCAAATTCAAAATGAAAGAACTTAGTAAAAGCTTTCCTATCAAAAACACAGATGTGAGGTGCTTGCTGCGATTGTTCGAAGCAAGGATGTTAAGGTCGATGAACTGCTAGGAACAAGGCGAATCGAATGCCTTCCGGTGCTCAGAGGGATCTCCAAGCGAGCTTTTGCCCCGAATGCAATTAGTGATTTTAATTGAACCACACTGCGCTGTCCAATTTCAGCAGCCACGTGACTTTTTTGACTAACAAAGTGCTGAACGCCCTCAATGAATGCTTATTGAACACAGTTACAACTGAAAATGATTAGCTCATTGAACATCAATGGTGTCATTGATGCTGAATGTCAATGATGCCGAATGTCATTTAATGCCACAGAACTTCACCTCACTAATTCATGGAGAAAGTTATTTCATTGTCATGATTTTTATGCATTACACATCGAACAGCATTCGCCGCAAACAGATGAATTTTCAGCATCGGACGGGAAAAAGATCTCCGTCTCGAAATTTCTTCTTCTAAGCTTTAACGTATCCGTCCGCGGTCGCCTTTTTATCCAGAGAGCTTTTTCGATCAGTGAAAAAAAATTACTGTCCGCAAAATATTAGCCATGAAGGCGAAAACGTGTTGCTTTTCATTGCGGGAGACCGCGACATGTTTAAAAACAAAACTTTTTCCAATTTAAGTGGAAAAGTGTATATTAAGGAGGATCGCTCTTTCTACATTCCTTTCGTTGAACTAAATGTCCATCGAGAATCAGAACAGGTGTTAAGGCATTTAGTAAAACTACCTTTTACAAAGTTGCAGTTTACCACATCTTCAACCAAAAATACTTTTCATGCAGTTAATCTTGCGAAAGGAGATCATATTTGAAGGCTGATGTCTGTACGTGTTGCTCTGCCTCGATAGCAGGCATCGATTCAAGAGCCATGATAGCTACTATCATAGGTATTAGTGAATATAATTTACACCGAATGACCTCTCATTGGAAATCTTGCTATGGCTCATCGCTTTCCATGTGAGTTATCAACTTACAGAAGCGTAAATAAATCTGCTGCTCAAAGGTATTTCATTGTTGGAACAGTGTAACCGGAGGAAATTCACACGTTGAAAAACTGCGCAATTGACCAGCTTTATAGAAGAATGCATTCTCAGAATTTTTGCCATTGGTCTGGAGCCATTTGGGGTTCCATTGGCTTTTGTGAACTGCAGTGCAATAATTCACATCGTACCAGCTTAAGACGCAAACTTTAGTGCTTCTATTGATCTCAGGTTATTTACTCAAAAGTTATAACTTTTAATTTCACATCACATCCAAACTTCAATAGTCTATAAATGAAGTAACAAGTTGTAATGAATTTGATTGCCGGAACCAACCTCGCATAAGAAGTACCACCACACTTCATCGCCGAAACCTTCTTGGTTCACAACATAGAACCAACCGACAAGCGATGCACAATACATGTAGAGGAATAATGATGCTATGATTCATTTGTGCACAGTTTTCTACTAAACGCCAATGAAATTTTACTCAATTTTCTTCTCAGTTCAAGTGGAAACGTTTTGTGAACAGCAACTACTCGTAATAAAAAGTCATTTCTTTTTTTTGAAACTCTTCGATTCTATGGAAAATAAAACGAATCATCATTTTCTGACTAAATGAAACCTGTTCGACAATATTTATAGGAATTTGTATAGGTGAATATTAATTTAAAATATATGTTTGTTTGCAAAATAAAATCGTTCCTTGGCCCAATTATGAGCAAACTCATAGATTTTATACACAATGTAATATAGACACGCGAGAATTATTAGTCAGTAATCCTAGAAACTGTCGAAATTGCATTGTGTCAATGATTCTGAAATCATTAAGTCATGCAAATCATCAACATTTGCAAAGGTGCACTCTCCACTGTTCGATCGACTGAGCATGTGCGACCTCTGTGTTTGAATTTGCCTCACTCTGAGCTTTGATTATTAGCAACGTTATGATTTCAAACGTTTGTTTCTCGAACATGCAAACAACAGCGAGATTTCGGGAAATCCAAACTGTAGAACCCATCGAATTTATATGTAGAACCGATCAAGTTCCACCAATTGTGCAATGAAGCCAAGGAAAATAAAAAAAATCCAAACGCAGTAGAGTGATTCTTCAAAAGACTCCGCTGCAATAAATAGTATCTAAGGCAAATGACAAAGAAAATCCAAATAGCTGATAAGGCAATTTAGGATGCAGCATACTACTATCAATCGCTAATTCCCTATAGAGTAGCAAACTTATCTTTCCTCTTGCAGGCAACATAAATTTACATCAAAGTTCTTGGCACCTAATTTAAGTCATAGAGCGTTACAAATGCCACAAATAGAAGTGGAGCTTCTCCAAATAATTTTTCCAGTATGTTTTAGTACAGAGTGCTATAGTAGAAACAAATCAATTATTCCTGCATATCAGTGTGCAAAAGCTTTCAAAAAATCAATTGTCATATTAATTTTAATATTATTTAAGATTATAAAATAGGAATTACTGAATTGAGTAAAATATGACTGTGGTGTCGAAGACGTATTTGTAGTGATCTTTACATGTTTAAATGAATAGCTGAATAATTTGCTCGCTGAAATGCTGAGTAATTCTCTTTCAATAACACCCAATTTCGTAGTGAAAACATTCTGCCAAACGCTCATTAAGGTAAATCTATCTCAACCAACAATTCATTTCAAAGTAAACAGCAATTCAACCAACCGTCAAACTATAATTAACTCTTAACTCTTCTTTTATACGCTTTTGCGGAATTTTGCACTCACAAATTACACAGCTACAAACAGTTACAAATTTTCTGTCCACATATTTACTCATCTATCCGATAAAAGAGTCCCGGGAATCAATAGTGGTAATGGTGTGAAATTTAAGGGAACAGTGTAAATCACACGACTACTTTATATACCAACATTCATGAGGCCTATCTTCTTTGAAGAATTTTACAGCTGATACTAGCTGTATACCAGTAGAGCAACAAAAACCGAATTCTTTGCAGAGGATTTTCACTAGCACTCGAATCAATTAATATATAATTATATTGTTATGCGCAATGAATTCTTTCTTGTAAGGTGTGAAATTGATTGGTATTGCAGGTAGGAACATAAAAGCGTTTATCCATTCTGCTTTCCTCGATATGTTTCCCCACTTACTGATAAGCGGATTAATTACTATGCTTCATAAAGTTCTCACCAACAATTTTACAGTTTTGCGTTAATATTAACAAAACACTTAAACTAACAGTTTGCAATAGAGCGCAATTTCCACTGTTACATTTCTTCAAGTGCGACTCACAAGATCGCATGCCCTTGTCTGCTGCTCTATGTTCTCCTCATGCATTCCGATTTTAACCTTGCTACGAGCATCCATGACACCACATATTCACAATTGGGCACACCCATCTGATTCTTCCTCTGCCCAGTAGGCGGTTTCAGTATAACGAATTCTAGATAATACACTTGGAGATCGACTTGTCATCTTCAATCCGTGTCACGTGATCTATGCACCATCATTCCAACTCAGACATTTTCCTGACAGCATCAACAAAGCCTATGCGTTTGTCAAATTGTATAGGGAGGCATGCGATGAAAAAGAGCTCCACAGCCTTTCGGGTCACTATTAGTTTCCTCTCGTTAGCTTGTATGAACAAAGAATATCTACCCTCTTCGAATATTTCCGCAAATACGGCAGCAGAATGAAAGATATCTGACCTTTTTTCATAGGTCCTTTATTGTCAAGAATTTTATCACTTAATGGATTGAAGCTTCCTTATGCTGCTTCTCCTCATCTACTTCATTCGCAGTTAGAATTGTTGGAGAGAGTGGCTTCGTTACCATCGCGAACGTGACTTTCTACTTCCTCAAACACTGCATCCATGCAAATGGTCGATTCTACGAGCAGAATTAGAAAAGCACCTATCATGCCGGCTATCTGGTGCGTATTCATGAATACCTTCAAACGTTTGGTCAGCGCAATTCATTGAAATGAATAAAGCACCCCGCGGAAAGCACGAAAAATATAAAAACATTTCTTGATGGAAATGTTCACGGAACGCCTTTAAATATTTTCAACAAATTGCACTAAGCAAAGTTTTGAATGCGCAAGGATGTCTAGAAGCGCATCAGACCTCATTGTCTACAAGTAATAAAAACATCCACATTCCAGCTGATCTGACTGCTCAGCGTAGTTTCCCCGGAAACTTTCGATGTTTTCGCGATCCGCTTGCAGTAAAACGAAATATAATTGGCAGAAAAATATTCTAGAAGTAGACGTCTCGACGCATTCAACTGTCTTTATTTCCTTGCGAATTTCATAGACCAGCTGAAGTATTAAAATTGGGATTACCTCATGGTGTTCATTGTGTGCAGGAAAATTCCTAGTTCTTAATTCAGTTGCTCGCCATTTGAACCTACTGGGCACAGAAGTAGTTATATAAACATAAATTCAAACACAAATATAAATATAAGTATTTAATATATATATTCAATACCGTAATGCTCCCCTCATCACAAAAAAATATGGACTTGATTCCAGGTTCGAATATGATAATAAAAGTAGATGGCAAGAATATATGGCGCTGAAATCGATGCAAAACGGGGAAAGTGACGTGCTAACGAAGTTGGCGCAATTTTGCGTCGGTTCATTGGAATGCATGAACCATAAGTTAAAAGATATATAAACAACTAATCTTCGCTGATTTCATTTTTTTTTTTAGAAAACAGATTACAAAACGTTTCATAATTCTTTCCTATTGCTTTATTTTTTATACATAAGAAATGAGTTACAAAAGAAATTATACAAATGTTTCGTCGCATTATTTCGAATTATTTTACGAAAGGTATGCTTCTTACCGCTCATGGTGCCAATGGCTAACTTTTTTACTGTATAACAAAGTTGTAACACTATCCCTCAAGATGGCAAAATGCCAAACGATAAAACAACTATCAGTAAAAGACACCCACTTGCTGAAGGTGTTATAACTGAAATTGAAGAAGAAAATATCGATAAATTTTGAAAAATTGTATCACTTAATTAGTGGAAAAATAACCACTGAAAGGAAAACGCATTTGCACTTTCGTTTATCTACAAATAAGTTGTAAAAATTATCGTCAAATAACGAAAAAGATGCACACATAGTTTTATTGTTTCGATCGCCTATACAAATCTTCTATTGATAACATCGTTTAGGAGATGGATATCATGATAACAAGTGATAACGCTAGGAGGAGATGGAACCGAATTGAAAGTTCAAACATCAATATGGAAGAGGTAAAGCAAATTCATTGTTGCAAGAAACAGGCTCAAGAACAACATACGCATCATAAAACATTAAATAAGCCCCCTGCCGCCCCCCCTTCCCCCGGAAGAACAAATCCTTCTTTAGGCATTTGAAGGCGCAAATATCTTTTGAGCTAATAAAATCCTTCAGCTCAACAAAAGCATTTAACCCCCTCAAATATGAAAAAATAACATGCGATCACAATCTGAAACGTTGCATGAAGTGGCTGAGTTTGAAAAAATTTGGCGACAGAAATGACCCCTAGTAACACTAACTATCCAAAAATGCTACAAGAAAGGCTCAATAAGCTTAGCACATCCTTTGAAATTCGTAGAGGATTTATGATCCATGGGGTTTGTTTGAAGTTTTACTGCATTATGTAAGCGCGACATAAAGCAAGAAAGCTGACATATGCAAATACGCGTGAACTCATCATTAAATATTTATTAAACATTCAAATATACATTTTGTGTCAAAAAAATTGAAGTTTCAGGCATTAAAAAACCGAATAACTGACGTTCAAAATTGCGATGGGAGGTGAAAGTGGTCGAGTGTAAGCAGCATTCGGCGGCAGCGAATTGGAAATGACCAAACTGGCGAAAAATGTGCTAATCTTCGTTGGCTGAAGCTAACGAACGCTCGTCATGCAGTGAACCAACACAGACAGTTGCATCACAACGAGGCGGCACCTATTCAAACATGCGCTTTAGGAAATGGTGGCCGCCCTTTTTACGGCCCTCATTGATTGCTTCCTCGTTTTGGGAGAAGCACCATATTCATGAATTCAATTTAGCCTCAATGAATCATCGCAACTTGGTTGCCTTATGACGGCACTTTAATGCTAATTTGTTAATAATAAAGTTTTAACTGATACAGCTTTATGCTTTAATACTGTTCCCCTCACCTTAAACCATAGAAATAATTTATATTGTTCCCTCTTCCCCCCCCCCCGCCACACACACATACATTAAACCATGAAGATATTATCTGAGTTTGGCATATGGGCAGCTTTCTTCTCATACAATAAATTTTATGTGTAAGGTATTTAAGATGCAATACAGGTTTTTAAAGAAGAAGGAATACGACTTCACAGCGATCACATTTTGGGCATGTTCTCCACCATTAATAAAGATTTCCTTATGTTTCAGCATGAATGCACTGTTAAACATTGCAAACCCTCTCTTGAACCATAGAAATAATATGTGAATTCTTGTAATGATATAGAAATTTTCATTATATTAATGTTATTAAGACGAAATTAATCTGACATGCTTATTCATTCAACTGTTTATGAGGCAAATAATCTTCGATAGTCCGCTGTATCAAATCACCTCACTTTTAGTTACTTTATTAAAACAAAAACAGCAATAATGAAGCAGAAGTTTTGTGGTAATCAATAGTAACGGAAAGAATAAATATCTGTTATCTCATAAGAAATAAAACAAGACGCTGGCAACGACTTTAAATAAGCCGAATGAGTGTTTATTTTGTGCATCGGAAATGCAATATAAACGGCGTTACGAGCGATGACCGCCCACATCAGTGCTGAACGCGTTGTGTTGTGCACATATTCTGTTCGTTGCATTATTAATGCCCTTCATAAACGAATCACGTCATAAGCTGCTTCTAAGTGCATTCTCAACTAGCAAGAATATATTAACACAAAGAATTACTTCATGTGAATATGCCGTAAAAAATGAAATAGCCGATGAAATCTAGAGAATTCACTGAATCCATTAAAGCGAAAGAAATCGTAGCAACACAATTTATCTATGCGATTATAATAACTCCTATTTTATAATCCATCGAATTTCAATGGGTTTCATCCATAAAAATTTCTCCAACGTGAAAAAAATTTGTCACATCACTGCAAGGGAAGTACAAAAATACCATGGAAAAATCCACTTAAATTAGAAATTTTCTTCGGAGTTTGGCCGAAAATCAAAAAAGAGCCCCAGCAAGAGGACCATTCCTTTCATTGTGAATGCTAAGGTCTTATCATGCAAAGTCCCATGATTGATGTGTCAAAGAACCCTGGAAATATCGATTATTAATCACACGACCACATACGAACATCTACTGAAAAATTTCTCTGATTAATTTTTCATATGCGTGAACAAAAAAGTTAAACGAAATGTTCACTGCGGACAGACTTCAGGCTTCGATGATTTGACTCCGTGGATCGAAGCGTTCCACGCATCGCGGCACATATTCACATATTAAAAGCAAGTGAAATCATATAGAAGGGAGCTTCAAACGTGTTATCATCCAGAGACTGGATGTTTGGTCCACTAACAAACGGTCCGTCCCCAGGGCTTTACTTCGAAGTTGCATGTGATGGACATTTGGTTATTAGGTACATGTACATTACGCGAAATGAATTATAGCAGATTAGCATATGCGACCACCGAATTACTATCGTAGGCGTTTGCTTTTTTGAACGGAACGTTACTTTGATTACTTTATATGGTAATAATATACCTATTCAAAGCTCGGTCAATTCGATAAGTGATTCAGCTTCTTAAGCATGACATCAACTAATTCTCAGTTTTTTGGAAGTCTTAACGTCGTAGAATTGAAGTTTATATTTTCAGAAGGCATTTCATATTCTATGTAATTAAATATATCCTCAGCGCGCACATGGCATCGTAGGTGGATATTCATCTGGATGAAAGAGTTTTCATCATTTCATCACTTGATTATGGCTCTACTATTTTTAATTTCCGAAACATCAATGCACTTTCTTTCTTGGACCGGTATAGAGATAGAATGCTACATTCACCCCCCCCTCCTCCCCCACCACTCTTGTTGTCTTATGAAGGAGATTTGTAAATAACGAATCTGGAAAGAGTTGAATCCAGGAGGGCCGTTACAGATTCGATTGAAGCACATAAGGTAAAATGACCATCAACTGCTTACACTTCCTTTTTGGTCGGATTGAAAAATAATTGACACAAATCCTCTTCAGATATTTACTGAGAAAGTTTCTTGTCGGTATTTTGTATCCTCTTTTTTATATTCCAGTGTGTTTCTGAGTTCTCATTCTATCCAATTACGGCCATGGAGATCGCCCTATAAATCAACTGTTCAACGCTTCTATACATAATTTGCGTCGAATATTCGTATTTGAAAGTAATGTCGCCCAAAAGTTTCATCGATTATAGAACTGTATCAGAATGTTGCAGACATCATGAGTACATTATTGAGGAAAGCACCAGTATATTCTGTGGGACCGCATGCAAGCTTGCCGCCATGCTTAAGCGTGGAATGGAAAATCTGATATTTTTTAGTCTCATAAACGACTACAAAATTTTGAAAAATGGTATTTAAAAATTTATTCTATTTAATTTGGAGAACAACTGTTGTAAAATCACTAATTTATTTTCTTCCAACCAGATCCTTTTCCCTTTCATCGTCAATCACCCATTTAATTCTCAGAAAAGTTTTATTGCATGTGAAGTGAAAATTTCACTATAGACGGAATGTTGCTAACTCTAATTAATCGTTCACATTCTGCTCTTTCAATAACTTCCACCGTGTAAATAATGTTTATTTATACCCTACTTAAGCGACAAATCGGTAAGAGAAAAACGAAAAAAATGAGCGCAACAAGTGTCCATCATTCGAATACGAATTATGACTTAAGAGATAAATCTGCCATTGCTCATTTCAACTTTTGCAATCAAGTGCGGAATTCATCTATTTGAATGTACATCAGACGCTAATCTACCTGTCTCTATGATGTGATAGAATGATTCAAGTTTTTTTTTGTTTGCGATTTTCCAGGGTAAGGTGCACAGGCTGAGAAGGGCTTTCGCATCAAACTGGGTTCGCACGCGCATCTCCTCGGAAGAGGCGGTGCACTTATATTATCCGGTGATGGCTTCTCCAGAAGCTGCATCGGAAGAGTTTAGTTTCTTAAGAATGGATGCTTATTTAATTTCTTAGCACCCGATGCTTTACGAATTTATGTCGCGAGGAGCTGTGCAATTTATATAGAAAACTCGCATGAGCTTTATAGAATGGTAAAATGGAGTAATCAAGGAGTAATTCCTTAAAAGTAATGAAGTCCGCATAAATGTGTTGAGAAGCATCCGATGAAAACGATGGGAAAAATCCTTTCAGAGATTAATGAAGCGATGAAGCGTCGCACATGGTTGAAGACTTATGCAAAGCTCGATTGCATCTTAGGTGAGCTGCCTAATCTTTCAACAGAAATCTAAGTTATCGTGCTATTCGCTCCCAGTTTTAGACAATTCATACAACAGTTTTGCCGTCATCAGATTTAAACGTGTCACCGTCGCCTTCGTTGCCTGAGCTATTTATTACAATTACTTCTTAGCAGCAGGTGTTTTCTGCCTCGGCATGCAGCATCTCATATCACCTTAAGAGGTGTCTGTGCTTGAATCAGTTATCGCTTTTTAGGATATCAAGGCAGACTCTTTTAACCGTCTGCGCATCGCCATGTCCGTTTGATTTCTTCAAAACCAGATGGACACTTCTGAGAAATCGACCCTCAACTTAATGGATTGTTGCAACAAAACGGATCCCTAATACATCTTCTGCTCCACATGTCAACCGTGACAGGAGCCGCAGCCAACAATTGAACGTCTGCAGCCGTCTTGTCTTTGATGTCTTTCAATGGCCTCTCCAAAAGACAGCAAATTCCACCTCGGAAACAAAGGAGGACGTATTGTGGTTGAATACTCGTGAAACCTCCACTAAAGAACACATTTAGAAGCTTATTCGGCAGAGTAAGCGGATTTCAGAAGCGGCTGTTACCGATGGTTGATTGCCTTCATCAGCTGTGCATATTCAACTTCATGCCGCACTCTCGAACGTTTCACAGCGTTTGTCAAGTTCAGACCTAGTAGTTCGTTGCCGTCACATCTAAGACACTTATCGCCTCTTTGAATCACTTCGTAAAACTGGCACATCGGATGGGACCGCTTAGAAAGTTGTCCCTTTCTGTGCAAGTGACATCAGTGACAGTACGATTTTGGAAAGAAGGGAATATGACCAAGAAATAAAAACTGCACTTAAATTCCATGTGCTACATTTTCATTAGTTTTTCAAACATCTGTAATTGTAAGAGATCTGATTTTCTAGATGATTTGTTTGAAATGGTAATTTCAAAGAATAATTCATTTGCTGTTATTAAAGATGAGCGAACATAAAATAATCCCTTATAAAGGATGATGATATAAAAAGTAAAAAGATGAGATAGAGGCCGAACGCTTTAAACATGATTTGTAGGATTAGAAAAAGAAACTTGCGAATGTAAGACTATCTTCGCCTCTAGTGACTTTACTGATTGTCTGAAACGGATGTTGTAGGGTATATCCACCGAAAATAACCACTACAGTTTGTTGTGGCACTTCAGTGGACACCACCTATCAAGCCGACAGAGAAACATCATGCATATTCGTCAACATTTCAACATAACATTAATGCGCTTTTTGCAGTCATCTCAAAAGAAATGCATAAAAGCAGCAACCAAGTCTGTTTCGGAAATTCCCATTGAGGGATCACGTTTGAAAGCATGTAAAGAGAGTAGAAAATCAGCTGCTTACAAGAAAACAACAAAACCGCACTGCTCATGACAATCTCACCCGTGATCAAAAAGTAACCGTGACACAATGCGGCACAAAATAACTTAAGAAAAATGGATTTCGTAGCTGTGAGCAAAATGCCTGTAATGTATACCGTATGATATATGAATCCTCGCATGAATATCTCATAATTGCTTGTTTATTGGCTAAATAACATAATTGCAAATAGATTAGCATTAAATGCCTAAGACTGCAATAAAATAAATTGAATAGGAAAGAGTTAACAACTCGTAAATAAATGAAAGAACAACGCAGATAAGTTCAGTAAACAATAAGCACCAAAAGGAAATTAAACTTGCATAAATAAGTTTATGCTCGAGATGTGTATGCTATGCGCATCTGAGCAGATGATATTACGAAAAAACGATTTCCTAACAAATACAGCTATGACCATTGAGCGATGATGTCGACACAAAATAAAGAATACCGCCAGCATGGCCACTAAATTTTTTTTTTCACTGATTTCTTTTCTATCATATATTGTGGTTCACATTTGAAATGATTTCTATTGATAACCATTAAACACTGGGTTTTACTCGGCATACACCACCTACGATAAAGAGGGAACTTTCCCTTTTAAGTTGAAAATGTGACTGAAATAGTGAAAAGAAATTACTTTAACGATTTTCCTGATAATTGATAGAGTAAAACCTGCAATTTTTATATTTTGGCCAGCTAAATAGTATCGAGGAGAACAAAGGAAGTCTAGAAATTGAAGAAATACATCACTTCAACGTCTCAATAATTCTACATCACATAATAATTAAGAAGGAAAGTATCTTGACATATATGACGCAAGGATGCTATCTATTTTTTTAATAATCGTCAGGAAACGAGACTGCGCCTTAGGATTTTTGTGATTTGAGGAGACCACTTCTAGTGATGTTTTGAGGAATTTGAGTGATACGTCGGCGCGATCACTTGTTGCAGTGCGATTGGCACTGGAAGATTTCAACCGGCGCAGTCGACGCTCCTCAATGTATTTATTCACCGTAATAACCTCCATCAATTGGCATAGCTGCAAATTTTTTTGAGTTTTCAAACGTTTCAAGAGTTCTGATAATTACACTTTATATATAATTAAATGAATGTCGTAAATTCAACAGAAATGGAAACGGCAACTGACTTGCTCTATATGGCACCATCTGACGATTTATTTTCTGTTAAAAGTTATGCGACGAATATATATATATATATATATATATATATATATATATATATATATATATGTATATATATAGATAGATATAGATATATAGATAGAGAGAGAGAAAGAAAGAGAGAGAGAGGGGGAGGGAGAGAGAAGTGTGGATGAAAAGCTGAGCATGGATCAGTGGATTTTCGCACATGTGAGGATGGAATACGAATAAAAAGGAAAACATCAAGAAATCAAGACAACTGCTAAATCAACAGCTAAGAGATAGCAAAAAAAAAAACTTCTGCAATGTTATACAAAAAGTGATCAAAAAATCTGGACAACACCCACGCACTGTAATAATTAAGCGTTGATGGTAAAAACCTCAAACTGCAGGTGAAATATTATAGGTGATGAAATTTACTTCATATGACAGCCATTCACATTTTTTGCTCCGAGTGTTGCCATATTTCAGCTGCTATCCTAGGTCGCAATGTGTATCATTGTTCTCACCTGAATTTTACGACACGTTTTCGTGAGCATTAAAGTTTTTGCAAAGAATGAATCTGCCAACCAATCTCATGACTACGATAAATCAGACATTCAACTGCGGTAATCCTATTTAGATCCAAAAATCTTCACCGGAAATCCTCGTTGAAAGATATTAGTGGGAAGCTCATTCAGATATTTTGGTTAAGTCCGACATGTATAGAAAAATAAGCAATGCTCACCTCAACGTAACACTGCAGCAATCGTCTCTTTTCAGCGACTGGCAGGGAAACATGATAGAGCATAGTGCGAATTGGCAATAAACTGCGTTCACTTGTAAATGAACGCAGATTCTGGCATTGTCTGAATACTCGCAGAGAGAAATTTCCAACAAAAACTTGTGGTTCATCATGAAGCATCTTCTCCTGAAAATCAGATATTTCTTATTCTTGAATTCACTGTTGACAGCGATGGAATATAAGAGATAGGAAACAATCGAAAGCAATAAAAGAGAATAGTCAAAAGTGAGCTGTTAAGTTCGCTTTTGCGGTTGCTTCTTTGGCTTTCGTAACCGGTGGAAGGGCCGCCTTCGTATATTGGCGTCATAAACGTCACGAAATCTGTCATAAGTCTGATGCTTAGGAATAAAGCAAATGCATAAGGTGAGCGTCGTATGTATGAGAGAGGTGGGATATTCAAAAGATGCGTAACGCGGCCAAACAACAGTGGCCACGTTTATAATTCCTCATTGCCTCCCAGAATGAATTCTATAATTTTTATATACTTTTTTAGAAAGACATTATCTGCCATGCACCTCCTTCGCACATATTATCATGCTTCAGATCTCACTTTGCAACGATAAAACAAACCTAATAAAAAGCCATATTTTTATAAGAACAAATCGAACAGATGAAAAGAACTTTTTGGTGCAACAGCCTGGATTCAGATGGAGTTCTCAACATCTGACTTCATCATGATGAAGTTAGATGTTCACTGTTCGGCTGATTAGATATTTGAATTACTCGAACAGGAAAAAGTGGTAATAAAAGATTTTCCCATAAATGAATTTACGGTGGTATCAAGCTTTCTACAGATTATTAATAATGAAATGAACAGAAAGAAATGTTCAGAATGGCAGAGATGAAATAAAATGCAAAAACAAACGAAGTGTTGTTCTTTGCAAGCTCCATGTTCGTTCTCGAGCCATAATCCGCCACATCGATAGCAGAACTCTATTCCACAAGGACACTGCATATGATCACAACCCGCCGATCGCTGGCAGAAATTTTTACAAGATGGGCATTGCTTTACGACGATTTCAACATCTTCGTTAACAAACGGATAGATGTGGCCTAAAAAATTTTGCCACCCTTGAGTTATTGAACTTTTATATCATTATTATTCATTTTCAAGTTTCTATAAATTTCGCTAGCTAGTAGACTCTCCATTAAACTTTGTAAAGTACACAACTGTGTGTGTACCTGCAGAAAATACAGCTGCAAAAAGTTTTATGCCAATGACGAAACAAAGCGCAATGATCCATTTAGATAGTAGTGGTTGAGATATTCTAACCAAACAATGCAGTGTTGCTTGTGATAGAGAGCTTTGTAACAGAGTAAATTCTACATTGCAATAAATTAAACAGACCTCAAATTCAAGAAGACTCTTCAATATCATTAAGCAGACTCTCAAACCTTAATTATTTAGCATTCATCTCCCGCACTTACATAACTTTATACTTAGTGAAGTCTTACAGCTGTTAAATACCCACTATTATTATATGGAAAACTAACCATTTATTTCTCTTATACTGCTGTATTTCTTAGCCGCTGCACAATCCAATGGTGCATGGAGAGGTCTTTTGCATAGCAGACACATTATACAGCCACAATTGCATTCCACTGCTTTTCGATTTGAGTAATTGCGAGCGATGTGTATCACAGATGAACAACGAATGCACAAGAAGTTTTCGGGTTCAGCGAGTAAATTGCGAAGCACCATTTTTGCATAATTCACACAATGTACGGCCGGCATGATAGCCATCATTTGATCCAATTCAAGAATCTGGTCACAACCGTATTCCTGAAAGAGATGGGACATCATAAATTTCATCTACCCCACGCATTAGTGATTCATTCATAGATTCTTCCGCTTGCAACTAAAACTACAATGTTTCGAATCTTTCAATGAAAGTCCTCATTTGACCGTAACTGAAAATTTTCCATAAGCATCCTGGTGGAATTCTAAGGAGAAAGGTCTCTCTGCTTATATTAAAAACTTCAACTTTTTCACATTTAACGTTAGCGAGAAAACGTGAAATGTTGCATTAATGCAAAAATTAGAACTGAAGAACTGCTCCCAATGACTTGTCCACGAAAGTCTTCTTTGTCTCAGTGGTTGGTCATATCAGTAAATCATCAAGACGCACAAAGATCATTCAATGTGCATAATCGCTGCGACCAACATTAATGGCACAGCTTTTTTTTTGCGAATTAGATCCTTCAGGCAATGTGAGTGGAATGCGCTGAACTGCTGCAATGCATGTCAACCATGTGCGTGTCAAAACTGATTTTTCCATAGAAAAAGCCGTACGATGGTGAGTTACTACAAGGAACATTTTCATGCCTCAGTTTTTAGTTCTTCATTTAAATGTTTAACAACTCCTAGGAAGAAGTAGCACTGAATCAAGCAATTTTTAGAAACCGTTCTCATAAGCATCTCAAAATATGAATATTAGCAAATTAAATTCTCTCCTTGTCTCTCCCTCCCTCTTTCTTTTTTTCTCTCTCTCTCTCTCTCTCTATATATATATATATATATATATATATATATGTGGAACCGATATAAAAAAAGGGAAGACTGAAAAGATCTGGAGCAAGTCATAATTACCGGACAGGTGACTGGCACTCTAGCACTGCGTAGACAAATGGGGATGTAGCAAGCCCAACATCGCCGACAAAAGTAGTGGTTGCATGCGAGAGACATACACGGCTCATCTTCGACACAACAAGCGCCACAGACAATTATGTCTGTCGACGATGGCATCGGAGCGTCGTATCGGTTCTAAAAAATCAAAACAGTTCATAGCTGGCGCAACACTAATGAATCCTCAGCAATATGAAATTCAGATCAAAGATGTCTTATTTCTGTGCGCTTTTATCACCTTTTACGAAAGCGAATTTCTTGTTCTCAGTTTAGTGGCCACCAGATATGAACCAGATAAGCCATAGATATGAAATTTGCTGTACATGTGGTAAGCCTTTAATAAAAACTGGAATCCATCATCGCTTTCAACTCTATGAGTAAAATTTGAAACATATTAGTAAACAATGTTTTACTTCCTTATGAGCACTGATGCAGCTATTAATCGAACCAGCTGCGCTGTAAATAAATTCATTTTGTATTGGCGTTTCCGGTCAGCATTACTAATTCTTAAGCGATATTTCGGATGTGGATAACAAAAATGGATTAATGCAGAGTAAAGAGAACTACACAGATGCCCATCAACTGTAAATTCAAAATTTGTACCCCTATCGGTATCACCAAAATAAAAATGACATTATAAATACTGACAGTATAACTTGATACGTAGCAGCTAGAATTATACAGCATACAATATTCTCCTTCGAATAAAAAGCAATCAATATTCGTGGAAAGAAGATAAAATGAAGCCTTTGGAATGAATAGTGTTTAGATGAAAAACAATGATAATTCGAACTGCTTTCGAGGAGAGATCAGAGAGAGCTTGAAAGGCTGCTGTCGTTTGCGTGTAAATGTTTCTATCGACAAATGCTGTCTTCGGCAGGTGACCGACTGGCGTTAGTGCTGTGGTTTGCGACTCCGAACTTAGATTCTCATGAAGCTCGTTACCAAGTTTTCTCTCCGTTAAGCTTTTCGATAATTCGGATTCATTTAATATACACCTGAAAGGAAACTCTTCGGTTTATATCTCTAAACCAACATGATTGGGCAGCTTCATCCCAAATGCATCCTCACACTGACGATACCCTTATAACGCCAATTCGCTACCACATATGCCAAATTCCGTTTTTATACTTGGCTGAAATATTATACAATGAGGACTGTAACTGGTCTTTTTTTTTCGATTTAAATTCTCTTTTTAACCATTTCGAGTCGTTCAATCAATAAGACTTCAAGAATTCCGTTAAAGGAAGCACAGAATTCATACAGGAAAAGGAGAGACATTTGAGAACTATTT
Source organism: Baylisascaris procyonis (assembly GCA_037389465.1). Lineage (NCBI taxonomy): Eukaryota > Metazoa > Nematoda > Chromadorea > Rhabditida > Ascarididae > Baylisascaris > Baylisascaris procyonis. The sequence continues at coordinate 63,951 of JAZARR010000231.1, read as the reverse complement.
AAACGCACATCAAACCGTGAAGAATAAATGCACATATTCTTGCAACTTCCGCCAGTCGTAAACAAGAAGTATACACAGAGGTCTTCTGCCGGTTCCTGAATTCACCATTTCATTTTCATACCGCTTTCCAGCAGGATCAACAAAGTCCAAAATCCTCTTTTCGTATCATCCAAACATCAGTAGCAAAACGGTCCGTTTCCAGCTTCAACACCAGAACCCATAAACTCTTACCTCAGCAGGTGAGTATCCTGTGAAAGTCCCGCATCCTGAACGAATACGGTGCCGACGAATCCTTTGGGTAGGGTGCTTTTCAACATTTCGTATGATTCATCTCCGATACTGACTGCATAGGTGGATGGTTGAAAGCGATCTACTTTCCAAGCATCGGGGAATTCGCTTTCGACCACAGAGCAGAAGTTGCCATTCACAAGTGACGAAAGTGTGATCGTTGGCAAAAGAATGGTAGCTTCGTTGATAGATTTATCGTACTCAACGACAATCGCTTGATGTTCGTGTATTTCAGAATCATCAGCTCTATCTCGTCTCCTCTTTCTCTTTCCCTAGAATAAAATAAGTGTTGTAAGCACTTCTCCAGGATTTACACTATGCTCCTAATAAGAGTATTTCCACATGGTACAGATCATTCAGTAGTTAATTTTTACCCTCTAGCAATGGAAAGCTCTTTCTGCGACGTTACTGGAGGTGGAGAAGGGAATAGTGGTTGGAAAACGGAATGGTAATCCGACAGGAGATTTGAAATTGGCTAAGCGTGACCGTTGTCTGCTGCGCCGAATCGCTTTATCATTCTAAAAAGATTATAGTTTTAAGCAAAAAGTCGAAAATTTTAAGGCGTTGTGAATCAAGGTAAATACTGAGGGCTGCATTAAGAACTCTCAATAATAGAAGTGATCGTTATAGGTGAACAACACCTTCAATGAGCTATAGATGCAGCAGTTCAAATGCGACGTAATGAATCTCCTCTAACAAGAATCGAACCTGGGAATTGCGAAAAGGAATCCAGTTTTCAATTATCATTTAAGTCTCATTATGAAGAGAATGGCTTTTGCTTTATCATAAAGTCGACTGTCAAGCGACAGTTGATTAACCATTCTTCCAAATGTAACATGAACAAAAAGCCGTAAGACGTAATTATTTCACTCCTAATTATTAAAGCGCAAGACGTTCACAACTTCTTACACCGCCGCAATCTAGGATAGCAGCCTCGTGGCTATTGCGGATAAATATATTCCCTATGGTTTGATACTCAAGCAACGGAGCTCTGATCCTCACCTGGTTTGGTGATAGCTTTGAGAAATCTCATCAAAGATTTTGTTTTTCAATTTCAAACGTTTCACAACTAACTTTACCGTTGCCAATGAGTGGAAACATACTTTACAAATTTTCTTCGTTGTAACGATGAAGTTTTGTAAAGACTGCAAAATTGGAGAGTTCACGTCATCGTAGCATCGCCACTCTTCCTCCTGTGCGGTAAATGGATCGTCGCAGGTAAGCTGATCACAAACAGCGCCATAGGCGTCTTCCGTCTCATCGCTAGGAAATCGTTTCGAATGACGGTGCTGGCTGATTCTGGTGTTTTTGTCACGTTTCCTAAAAAAATAAACAAGACATTCATGTCCACGTGGAAATATACGATATATGCATATAAATAGAAAATCGGAAACAAAAAATTTGCTTATGCATAACGGCATCGAGAGGTTCACCGAAATTATAAAAAAAATCCTCAAAATGGAGGACGCAATGCCGTTACTGAAGAGCTTCTTCACCATCCAACTCTATGAAACCCCGTATCTGTAGGTCGATACAGAGAGAAAGAGAATGAGAATAAAATAAGGACATGCACATTTTAAAACACGAAGTTCCAGCATTTTCGGCAGTTTTTTGGCGTTTGCACCATATTTCGAAAGAATATAAATAATTCCGCAGCAGGCGTGGAGGAATCAAATGCAAGGTGGCAAGAGTATAATGCATAAAAACCGCCTTATCAATACGTGCCACTGCAGTATCACAACTGTCTCATAAATCGACTTATAAATACACTGCTGTTTAATTCCAACAATAGCTGGCTAATTTTCTATTATATAGAAAATCTTCACCTTCCATCTTTCCCACTATCAACATTATTCGTTCATTCATATTATTTCTTTTTGCACCCATTGCATCAACTCAAAATTTCGCAGATTATTAGAGTAAACAGAAAAACGAACATTTTCTTATTCATGTTGATTTCTCGCTTTGTCATATCGAAGCACTGCTCTTTATAGAAAATGTGCATCGCTTTGTCCCCAGAGAGGTCCTGATTATCCTCGACTTTTGTTTCCGGTGGTGTGGCATCACGAATCAAACGACCGCGCCTATGCCGAGGGGGATTGGGCTTCCTAAAGTAGGCTATTAAATATCCATACCGTCGGAAATCTTATAGTTGTATCGCTCAACAATAACTCTACGTAATATTCAAAAATCAAGCTCATAGTTGTATGTCCCTAAGCGATACAGCACCTATGCTAATTGCAGCTGCAACAGTCGCCAATTTCAAAAGGTTATAGAAATATGGGAAGCGTACGGTTCCTTTTAATCTTCCACTACACTAAAGGATCATGTGCTACGATACAGCATTACGCACATCATCAAAAAATTGCACGTCTGCAATCTCTTATTCAATTTTAGGATCTTATTGTATGAACAAAATGTTAATGCGACTTAGAATGCAGCTCCCTATCACAAGAAATGAAACACAGCAAAGAGTTCAGGCAGCGCCTAAGAATCAATAAGAAAGCTTACCTGCTCACTGAAGCAAACGTCATACGTTTTCCTCGTCGTTCGACGGTGTTATCCTCATCAAAAGTGTAAAAATTGGTTAAGATCTGATTGTCTGGAGTTCGAGCCACGCAACTTTCCGGACCAATGTCGTTTTCCTTGTCCGCTCGCATAATCTTGGAGCGAAGTACCGATACACGCAAAGGATATTCCTGCTCCTGAAGATGCGTCCATTTATAGCGTCGTTCAAAAAGAAGATTTAAAGGTGGAAAAAAAGAACAAATATACTGAGATAAAATGAACAAAGAACACTTCAGTAATCATGACCGTCGTCGGTGCCAAAAATCGATTGCAGAGTGAAGGAGAGTTACTTCACTTCTATAACATACCTTGTTTAACCGTTTCTTTGCATATGTTGCCTTCCACAACTGTTTAAGGACCACCTCTTCGCCTGCTTACTTCCTTTTATTCACCGCAATCGCAACTGTCTGCGCACCTTGCACTTGCAATAGTCTGTTGCAGTGTTGAATAATGTTCTTAGATGGTAAACTCAAAAAATGTTGAAAGTTTCAGACAGATTGCAACTGAATTTTTGTGGGTTTTATGATGAATGAAAAGAATTAGAAAAAAATGCCTTCCAAGCCATCCATTCTAATAAATCAATAAGGTAATATTTAATAAGGACCAACCTGAAGCGTTGATGCTCCCTGTTCTGCGCAATTTATGAAATTCCATCTTTGCTTCTTGTTAGCCGAATATGGAACATCGAAATTCTCTATTCCAAATGGATCTGCTTGCTGCATCAAACGAGCAGATAACTTCTGGAAACTTCTTTTATTATTAGTAGCAAAGTCGACAATATTCCATTGGCATGCGTGACGAAAACATTTCTCTCTCTCTCCTAATTAGTCCATCAACTAAACAACTCATAATTGTATGCTTTTAGAAATACTATTTGGAAAATTTAGAAAACTCAACAACAAAGGTAATTGACAAAAAAAAATCTGGAAGAATGTGAGTATGAAGAAAAGAAGCAACATCTATCGCATAGTCAACGGGAAGAAGTAATGGAACTTTATTTTTGGAAGCATTTCTCTGCTAATTAAAGATGTCATTTCTTTCGATAATGGCTTCATCAATATCATGCCCTTTCCTATCAATATTACACTCGATCCTTATTTCTGTGAGCAAAATGTGTTAAGCGATATTCTGGCAATTTATGGCTCCATCTCTTTTATTGCCTTCCATACCTTTCCCTAACCTTAATTAGTTAAAGCCCATGATGCATGATCTAAAATATTTGTCTAATCGATTGGTGAATCAAATAAAAAAGCGAACACCGTGCGATATTCACTGAAGAAAAGCGAATTTTTAAAGAGGTCAACTGCAGATGAGATCTATTTCCCTCCTCTTATCAAACATGAATTGCGAAAAGAAGATCCGAAAAAGAATCGTACCTGCTTAATTTCTCCTTCCTCTGTTGGCAAACTGTTTACTGAACTTTGCTGGCTGGCAGCACAAATATATTTAGAGATTATATTCGGACCAAAGTGCCTGAAATTTAAAACGATTTTCATCGGCTCACTAATTAAGACTATAAAAAAAAAATCTGCGTTGCAGTGAAGATGATTTGTTATGATGAGTTCGAATTTCTGATTATCTTTCATTTTTCTTCTTTTATGATCATAGAGCGTTCGATATTGACGATCTTTGAGAAAAATTAAAATCGCATACCCTCATTAGATGTTCAAAGTTCTATGAAGATGATGAATAATTTGTTCTGAGGACTATTACGGTAAAAATCGCAATTGCTAAATAATATCCGACTTTCGTGTTAATGAACGAGAAATATAAAACCACTTTCCACCTTTTAAGTAATAAAGACTGATATTTTCTAAACGATTATTCCATACCATAAACCAAATTCAGCATAGGATATGTTGATAAACTCAACAACATCTTTCAACAAAACGCTTGTGTAAGCAATGAAATCTTCGAAACGCTCATATGCAGTTAGGGAAAGAGAGATTAATAAAGGTCACTTATTGGGAATAATGGCCTACCCGAAGCATTTTCGATAAATTTTTGTGTCTTTGCAATCACGCCGACGCGCCATCGGCACATCGGCATCCAAATATTGCGGCATTGTGTCGAAGTCAAACGCTGAAAAAGGAAATCTACGATTGGGGTCGGATTAGGTCACACAGTCACAAGTTATGTTACGCACTGTACGCTTTCAGCCATGACGAACGTCTCCCACTATCACTGAATCCTCATTTTTGCTTATCAGGGATATCGACTTTTCCAAATCTCTAATAAATGAACTGACTACTTCAGAAGCTCTACTTAAAAACGAACAAAATCCAATTCAATAATTCTTGAAAAACCAATAAGCAATGCGGACTCTACTTGCGGATATATAGTGCATGGATTTGCGACGAGGATCTATTTGGATGGCTAAAGAATATCAGTAACTGTGATATTCACTGTGAGGAATTAACTGAATCTGCAATTGTTATATTCTCTCCACTACACAAAGGCATGAATGCAAATAATGTTTTTCTTAGCACATCTTCTGCAAACTAACAACAGGGTTCTATACAATTGAGACACGAGATACTTGCAGTTCAATGGAAGAGAATTTGGATGATAACTGAGTCGAATATTGATTCAAAAAAAAAAACAATCGATCGGAAACGAGTTCAGATGATCAATACACCTCTCAAACTCAGTATATAAATATGGGAGAGTGCAGAACAAAAAACGATGTCGATGAATCATCACAATGCTCTAAATTTCAATGTCGCGTAACGAACGGAACTTCATTGCTCTATTCATTTCGGTTTATGATGAACGGATAAATAACTGAGCTTAGTGAATTGTAATGATAAATGCCATTATAAAATATGTGTGAATAATCCATTAACTCTATAATGAGCACATTTCCCTCTAAAGGATTCAGTGGATACATTCAGCACTTTCTCGCATCGCTCAAATGAGCATATGTGTATAAGACTTCGGCCTCCTTTCGACCCCTCGAGCAAAAAAAGTTGGTCATGGAAGTACTGAAGTAGATAAAAGGTGCACCACTACAGATCCCATGGATGCAACCTTTAAGCCACGTACGGGGGTCCCCAATGTGGATCGACATCACATTACGGATGTTAAAAGGTTTAATTCCATTGCCCCATTCATAAGCATGGTTCAAGCAGTCCTTTGGATCAGTTATCGCTTCCGCAGGGCTCCAGAAATTTCGCACTCCTCAGAGACATCTCTCAAAGCGAAGAATGGTGAAAGGAAACGGAAACAGTTAAAGCCGAAATATCCATCTTGAATCTTCTTGAATACAAATAAGAAGCACTCCCACTACGCCGAGAAGAGTGAACAAAGTATAAAATTCTAGCGAGAGAGACGCGTTTTATAGCCGCGTCTTTCTATTGCACAATGTGACACAGCGTTGTACAATGAGCATAGCCGTTCGATGCAGTATCGCACATACCACAAAACGAGCAAACTGAGTAAAAACGATCGCATGACGTCAGCTATGCGTCATCGTTCAGTTTTGTAAGCTAATGTTAGCAGAAGCGAAACCCTTTTATGTTTACTTATTAATTTACTGTTCTATTTTGATCAGGAGGTTATTGTTTTTACCCGAAAACCTCATCCATTTATATCACATAGTAAATCTTTTATAAATGTCAAATTAACTGCAACTTATTCTATTCTTCTAAGGCATTTTTCAGATTCTTTATTTCATAAGTGAAATATTTGGCAAAAAAGTTTGACAGGATATGCTGTTTAACAATTAAACTGCCTTATCAAATAATGTCTAAATATCTGGAAACGAATAAAAATCTATTAATGTGTTTTCCCAGAAAATCTACAAGTCGCATTAAAAATCATGTGTTAAAAAGATGCAAATGCATGCTAAAAGAATCGGCAAGATATGTACTTTCACACTTCATCTATCTCATCATCTAGCCTTACAAATTGCTAAGAAAAGCGAACAAAGCAAGACAGTGTCGACATTGCCTAAAACAATTCCTCACTCCATATATATCTTTTATCAATTCCGTTTTTCTCAGACTTTATCAATCTTACAAGAAAATGCTTTTGTTGCGGAATGTATGTAAATTTTTTGACACCTCCAACTCTCCATAAGTCATCTCGAAAATCATCGATCAGCGTGAATTACGGTTTAACGCATCCTTGCTGTATATTATATCTCCCATATATATAATATTTACAGCAACCGTTCTTCAGATAATTTATGCGAATGAGAAGCAGATAGGCATAGGCGTTATAAACGCGAAGGTTGATGTCTGTGGGGTCTATGTCGTAAATTTTAAGTTACATGAATTCCTGCACATAACAAGGAAATTTGCAGAATGACATAAAAACAACTGAATTCTCGTCTTCAGCCGTTTGTCTGTAGAGCAAAATAGACGTAGGAATTTGATCATTTTGTTGCTTATCGGTAATATTTAGTAATTATCTCACATTCTCCGGTTTTGCTAAAGTTTTGCAGACTGAAAAGATTCACTCAGGCGCATTAAGCGTACAATTGAATAGCCTTCTAGAATGATTTTAGCAACAGTTGTACAATCTAAGATCTCAATGAGAAACTTCCAGTATTCATTATGGTCTTTGAGAATTTGCAAAGTGGTTAAATATATGACAATTACAACTGTTTGAAGAAAGATTCAGTTGGTATCACATCTTCTATCAATTTTAGGCATAAATATTCACCTATCCGCCTAAAACGACGTTCAGCTGCGTATTTCTTTAAGACCGATCTGTGCATATCATTAATGAGCTTAAATGGAGATTTCATTGCATTGAGCGCGATATCTCCAACATAACTGCATTCAACACTAGAATGAAACTGTTTTTTACAATCTATTTCTTGAATAGTGCATCGAAATTTGGTCATCGAATGTGGATGGAAGTTAAGAAAAGATTTAAAATGTGCGAAAATGAGATCCCAGAATAATCTAAATAATCGGGCCTCTTTTCGACACTTCTAATGCCGTCGTTAGTGACGACAAAACCCGCGTACGGTTCCTAACTTGCTGCCTCCCATCCAACATTCCATTATTTCAGATTACTAAGATGACTGATTGTGATTGTTGTAAGTGTAGAGCCATTTCCGGATTGATTCTGTTTATTTTCACTCAAGAAGAGCGATTGTCTCAGTTTCATTACTAAAGTTCTTCATCAAACTAAAATCCAAAGGAATCAGAAGCTTCCTATTCGAGAGTTCATTTCCGAGCACTCCTATTCAGCGCATGGTGGAGACATTTCATGTGATTTTGAAAGGATCAGCAATTTAGTTTATTAAGGATCAATCTTGAGACCCTTCATCTGTCATATCTTCTAACTTTCCATTTCTTTTTCGCAAAACAACAATTCTTTCATCTTTGCCGATGATTCCAAAGTCTTCACCATCAGCAACAATTTTTAAATTATCTTCAACTATACTGACTATTGTTTACATGAATGATTGCTTACTGAAACCCCCAAAGCGAACAGTTTTCAACAAATTTGTGCGAAACAATCCTGAATTCATCATCTAGCTGAACGCTGTACACTTATAGCTATTTCATTCTTTGTCTAGTAATTGAACTGTGCATTTCAAAGAAAATATTTCATTTGTGGTATTAATGAAGCTATCAGAATATTTAACTCAACGAACGGCGCACTTATGATCATAACTCTATCACTCATAATGATAGCCCCCCAAGATTTTTCAAAGGGAAAATTGCTGGATTACTAAAAAAGCGTTGTGATGAATGCAGATTTTGAACTTCATTTTCGGCAGTTTCGTTGATGAATTTTCTCAAAGAAACCAGTTCTATGAAATCAATTGTGAATTTTTATTTTTTCCATAATGAGGGTTATTCAAACGATCAATTCATTCTTAATCAATTCGTTGCCAACATAAAGCAAATGACGCGAAGACGAATTTGGTTCCAAACTTCGAAATTTTTTAAATTTATGCAAATCTTTGTTTTGATAACGTCAACTCGCATTGCTTCATCTACCTAAATGCCGAAACAATAATTTTTCCTCGTTTCATAAAGCGTAAACGATGTTCAAATTAGCACTATTCAGCTTTTCTATTGAAAATAATGATGCGATGTTGAACTGCTTATACCGGTCGTTAAGTTTTTCGTTTTTTTATTATATATATATCGAACGAAATATTTCACATAAATATAAATATAAATATAAATATAAATAAATAAATAAATAAATATATATATATATATATATATAGTGAAATATTTTGTTCGATTCATACAATACTCAATTGCATTCTTATCTATGAAACCTTAGCAACTAATGAAGGAAGGCGCATATTACGCTGTCGCGTTCTTTACGAGAGATACAACGATTACCTTATAAAAATCTTGCTATTTCCCATGTTCATTCGCCATTCTTTCAAATTACGTAATTTGACAGTACTGTCAAATTATCCAAGTCAATTTAGCAACAAGTCTCTGAGCAACAAAAATCTATCAGAAAATCTCCTCTTCCCGTCTTCTTATTTTTGATGAATTTCGTCGCCATTTTTTTTCTTTTTTTTTTTTTGTTAAAATTTGCGTTTAATGAAGTAGCATCAGTAATTAGTGAATGGTGATTTGGGGCAAATTACCTTACGAGCCATCCACTGTTACTAAAAAAATAAGTTGTAAGAATTCCGAATTCGTCCATTTGTCGGAAATCATTTTTTGGTCATTGCGAAATTGGTATTTAGCCAGAGACATCGTTAGAACATCTTCATTGATCAAAAATATTTCCATATTTTGATAATATTTCTTTGTGTTTTCTAGCTGACCTATATGGCAACCTGAAGGTTGCATAATTCAGCTTTCCTTTTGACAATACGTGAAATTATGGTAACGCTTATTTTACCTTTATTGGTAAGAAAGATGGAAGGATCGACTTAGTGAAAAAGTTGCACTTTGAAAGTAATAACATCGACTCTAGGCTACATCAATAATAACTAATTTCAATAATTTTTCTTGTACACAAGCCCCTCTCGCAAAGAAAAGCACTTTCCTTGATGGCTTTGCAAATTGAAGGAAATTCGCGCTCCGTATACGAAATTATGTTGATTCAAAGGCATTGTTGATGCTTATCCCACTCGCCAACACGAAAATGCTTCTTCCGTGGAATGTTGCCTCTTCCCTAAAAATGCCTCTTCCGTCGAACTTATTGAGGTTGTACTGTCCAAAAGTGCGACAGAACTTCACCGAAATCATTTTCACAAATTTCCTATCTCCTTTCACCGCATTATCATTTACTCTTGTGACACTACCTAAGTTACCGTATAAGAATTTCCACACTCCCTTCCCCCCCCCCCAACATGTGTGTTTAAAATTTATCTGCAGAGTTTACAGTACCTATTGCTTTTAAGTCTTCGACATACGCAGCTTTAATTCCTCCAACCAATTTTTATGTGTCTCGACAACTAAATGTTGAGGAGGATGGGAAAGCACGTAAAATATTTTATATGAAGTAGATGGTTTTAATATCATTCACGTTTATTTCAAAACAAATGTAATCTCGTTTCGAATAATATCAGATCTAAACCGGTTATTAACGTTATATTCTCATCGAAGTGACGTCGCGACCTTCCAGAAGGATTGTTTCTACTAGTCGTCAAGCCGTAGTAGAGATTGTTGTTGCTTTTTACTTACAGCTAAGAAATTCCCACTACCTTTTTCAAATAATTTAAGCTCCTTCATTTATAAAGCCGATTTTGTTGGTTTGGTAGTCAACAAGTAGACCTCTACCTTATTTTCTTTCCCTATGATGGGGCTACGGCAAAAGGTTGAGCAAAAATATTCCTCCTCTGCGTCGACGACCTCTCGGAAGCGAAATGTTTTGTCTAATTTTCAAATATTTCTGAAATTGTGTCGTACACGAAAATTCGATCAATAAAACACCGTTGAACTGCAGATTAATGCATATCCTATCAAGTGCAACATTTTGCAAAGCATTAGACGCACTGTTCTTCGTGTGCTCGGGCCATTGCTGACGAAATTGAATTTTGCTCATCGTAACTTAGAAACATCACAGTGAACTTATCAATTAAATATGGAATATTGCGAATAAATCTGACGTTTTTATCGATCAAACACTTTTGCTCTGATCCACTTTTGCAAATTTGATCTGCAAAAGTGTATTCGATAGTTGTGTACTTGTTTGTCTGTCTTTCTATATCGCAGGTTTAAACTCAGGATCATAAAAAGCTAGAGGTCCGAAATTCATGGATAGAAAGCACAACCTTAGGATAACTTCCCTTCTCATATTTCACTTCAGTTCGTTAATTGCTAAAGGAGCAATGAGTATTTAAATATGCGAAAAAATCTGCATGCACTCTTGGATCGATCGGATTTTCATTTTACGCGGGCGAGGTTACAGAAAAATAAATCATTAGCGATAGAATTGTACGGGCTGTTGAATCAGTTAGGATATGATGGCATTATTACGCATATTCCAGATATGCTGGCAACTTCTAAAAGTAAGATGAATGCAAAAGCACATTTCATACCAGTCCATCTGGTGTGCTCCTCCATTTTTCCCTTTCAAGATAATTTTGTTGAAAAAAATGGCCATAAGGCACATGCAGCACTTAAGAAAACTCTTTACAATCGTAATAACGATGTTAATGCTGTCAACCAGTTCTTAAATGTAACGAGTTTAACAATTACCATTCACAAATTTCGATTTATTTGTGTTTTCATTCTATTTTGCACTCGAAAACGCATTAGTTCTTGACTAAAGAATTGCGCTCACTTGAAAGAGATTTTGATTTCTGTATAATGAATTTCCGGCGAAAATTCATTGGGCTTGACTGTTGCACTCATACTCGAAATATTTAAAAGGAATAGACGAGCGCCAATAGATGATAAGTCGATTTTATCGAATTTAAACTAGGAGAAAAATAGACGAAAAATTAGGATTGCAATGATGTAAGCGCATGAATCTTATTCTCTCCCTGCTTCGTTTATTCCCTGCCTAGCTTCACCTATGGATTTTAGATCCTTCATATTCTTCATCAGTCCTTGCGAAACTATATTTACACGGACTATTACGACGATATCACATTTGTTTCGTATATTCGCATGTTTGCCTGTTGGCTTCAGCGCGAAAACAATTGAAACCAGAGTAAGGAAATCCACGGGAATTTGAAGCCTGGAAAACCTGTTTTGAAATTGTTCCATCAAATTTGAAGGAAGCTATGGGTATTTGAAGCGTCTAGAAAGCGCCACGTTAATTAAAATCAATCAGGTTCCTCTTCAAACCAGCTAGTCGGAAAAACAAACCTTATATGGATGATATGAAATATCGATCGCTTCCGTTGAACTTCTAGAGCATTATTGCGCGTCTTAAATATCTTTTAGCAACTTATTGAACCGTTTGCTGTAACGCGCAGAATCTGAAAAAGCGCTTATCATAGATGATATGAAGAATCGCTTCCATGCTTTCCGTCCACTCAACAACAGTTAAAGGGGGATTCCATAAAATGTCGAATGCTTACATGAGCGCGGGCTGAATACCCGATCTAATTTGTAAGTTTTGACCGATTGTGTTGGTAACAAAGTGAACACATTTACTAACGAATCCGTTTGGTGCCAAGCACGTCGATGTGTGCACACCTGTAGTTTCGGCAATATAAAGACGTACTTTAGTGCACTTAATCAGTTGCCTGTTAGGTTAGCATATACCTTTTCGGAGCAGTTTCTTTACTCCCACACTTTATTCCTTATATACCGATTGATCGTTCTCCTCATCAAACAATGAAATTAATGCAATGATGGCGCTATGCATATCCAGTAAGATTTAGAACGCTAGTTGCTGTGCTCATTATCCTGTGCATTTCATGAAAATTCACGTTGTTGATTTATTCATCATTTCATGGAAATTCATGGAAATTCGTTATTTATTCTATCGCACAACCGATTTCTAAAATTAAAAAGACAGGTTTAATGGACATATGATTCGAATTTTTGTTGGCTTTATGACCTTCGTTAGACCTCAAGTAATATTCCATTAGTTTTTTCATTGCTGTTCTCACTTTCATGCAATCGATTTTTATCTGAATGATTAATTTCGAAAAATGCATTTCTTCTCAGCAACCTCAAAGCAAATTATGACATCTATCTTATTGGAATGGCACAATGTTTTTGGTCTATAATACGATGTAGTTTGGTCTTCTAGTGCAAAAATACAATTTTGTAAATAAGCTTTTGCTAACTATAGCAAAAAATGCGCCTTCCAAAGATATTTAAATTGATTTCTGCCTGTTTTCATCCATTTTGAGAGTGTTTTCATCCTGTTTTCACATGGGAAATTCACCAGTGTCAGATATCTTGCATCCTTTCAATGAAAATACCAACGGGAAAGACAATAATGACCGAACGGGTTGTAGGAATGCTGTAGAATGTTATGTCGTCTCGAATAGATCAAGCAAGCTATGAGAAAGGCATAATCGAGTCATTGGCTATAGATCATCGCGACCTAAAACTGAAACATTGAAGTCGGGAAGAGTGAAACAAATGAAGTTGTCTGAAAGAATGAAATTCCGATGGAAATTAAAAGAAATGCTTTTTTGATATAGTCATTCTTTCTTTCAAACTCAACATTGTTTATTCTTTATTTCAAAATTGTACACAAAATTTCGGGAAGAAACTAAAGAAATGATTCGGAAAAGTTTCAGCCTAAACGTTTTCAAACTCAATATTTACATTCGTTTTTTCTCTGAACATAGTTGCTATTCTTCGCACACACTTCCTTTGTAATTTGTAATTTCTTAAACAAACAAATTTCTTCGAAGATTCAATTTCTCAAGGGGCGAAAGTTGAAGTTTTTTCATCAACAAGCTCATTTCTAGCATATTTTGGCCTATCCGATCCTTTCCGTTTCCCTAACCGACCGGTAAAACAGTCGGTCCTAAAGCAAAGAGTGGTATGTATCATTTATGTGAAATGCATTACTTTATTTAGCGATTATAGATGCCTATTTAAAATGCACCAGTTTTCCTTCTTTCTACAGTTTTCCACTTACAGTCCATTTCATCACCGCAGCTGATGCAAAGCCGCAGCTGATGCAAAGATTTCGCCAACATTTTTCAAAATCAGGCGATCACAGCCGATGTAAACATACTCTATGAAATACCACTAATTCTGTTCCAATATTGTTACTTCCTGGCAACAGGCCAGCTTTTTGCGTTTGTTAATTCACATCTTTTTCCTTATATTTTAATGCGCTTTTACAAATTAGCTTCCCAAAAATTCGTGACGGTAGCTTTGTGTCTGTGCACACGAATATTCGGGTCAGCGAGTCTGTATGTTGGGTAGCTTAAATCTGGAAATAAAACCGTTACGATGACTGCTAGATGCACACTTTAGATCCAATATCCTATTTGATCCAATATCTTACTTTAGATCCAATATCCTATTTGACACTAATCTATCGATTTTGAAACGTCTTATTGACATTTACATTTGCCGATAAATGCGTGTAATTCATATCGGCCGAATTAATAAAGGAATAGCCGAATTCATTGGAGCCGATTTGAGACCGAGACCGATTCATTTTATTAATTATTTCTATATTTTCATTCAAGTTCTGTGGAAGTGGCTGATAAGATGAAGTAAATGCAATAGCGCACTTTGTGTCCTCTTCCTTAGTGCGTTTTTCCACTTCCTTTTTCATCTCCACTTCTCAATGAACAGCAAGCGACTGATTGCACTTCATACTTCCATTGTAAGCTGCTCTATTTCATCGTATTTTGCATATGATTGTTTCAAAGTAATGAAGTTCACAATCTCAACATGCTACTGGAAGGAAACATCGTTGAGTGGCATTTGATAACGCAAATAGGTAACTGTCAAAATAAGTCATAAATATTGCGATTTTACCGAAGAATTCGAAACTTACTTGTTAATATAATAAGACATCGTAAACATTTTCCTCATGAAACCTCAATTTTTAAGCATGGTACTTGATTTTCAAGCTGTCTTCAAATTTGAAACTTAATTGCTAATATAATATGACATCGTAATCATTTTCTCTATGAAACCTCAACTTTTAAGCAGTTTCATAATTCTAAGTAGAAAGTGACATTCCCGAATCATATTTCAATAGGAGAAGCAATGTCTGCGTAGAATCACTTGGATGTGGCATAAAAAGTAAACCGCAGCACCACTTGGACATTTTTTTCTCAATCACAAATTTTTGCTCCATATAGCTGAACTATATCTGTCGTTGTTTCTCAACTCTTGTTTGTGATCTATCTTCACACTGGTGCCAGTGTCTTATGTTGTTTTCATTTTCAATGGAAGAGGGCACGCTACATTTCTTAATTTCCCTTAAAGATAAATGGTAAAATGCTAGATGAGTCGTCATAATTGAAAGCTACAACCGGAAATGTTGCTCCGCGAATTGATTTCATTTTGTGGTCATTAGTCAGCATTGTCGATGACAAACAACTAGATTGTGTGATGAACGAAGTGCTTCTGATGTATGAGCGGCGGTTTCCTTTTTATGCCGCATCTAAGCAACTCTACGCAGATACGGCTTCTCCTATTGAAGTATGATTGACGAGTATCGCTCGCTTCTACAGGTTAAAATTATTTTGGTGATTTGGAGCTATTTAAATACAACGGAAAGATTTGCATATAAAAGTTTCAAATCCCGGAGCACTTCGAATGATAAGTGAATCAAAATTCCTACGAGTAACTCAAATGATATTTTATAAATAAATCCTGTATCTGAATGTTTTTTTTTGTGATTTTCATTCCTAAATTATCCCTTAAAACTTTTTCTTATATACGAAAATTCTATTCAAATTATCTCGTAAATGTTTATAACAAATATTTCATCCTTTAAAAAATGTTAATCATTTTTCATTTGTCATAACTCGATCTAATAAACAAAGGAACGAGAAAAAACTATTATAGACAAAACGATGGTGTAGTTTGTGGTTGAATTCAGCTGATCATAATTAAGGTGCAAGGTTGCTGATGTCATTTAGAGGAAGATGTTGACAGTGAGAAACAACTGAAAGAGTCTGACGAATCAAACTCGTGCATCAATCGGCGCGCCACCAATAGCAGGTCATGTGCACCATAGTGGTTGTCGTCGAACAGCGGTCATGCCACTTTGCTAAGCGTTTGCATTCTTTGACGACGTTGATTATTTTTGTGCTATTACTTTGAAAACGTACTAGTAACATATTTTAGTTTTAAGCTTAATGTCTTCATTAGCTAATGTTTTCTCCAGCACATTCACTGTAGTCCAACTGCATAATGATTTTTTAAAATTACTTACTCGATGAAATGCAGCAGTTGTTCTATAGTATCTTTGTGCATTGTGATGTTTTACATCAGATTGTTGTACTGCTTCGGCATAGTTCTTTTCATTTCGATAGTTTGTCATAATATTTGTCCGCTTACAAGTCAAATGCATAAAAACATAACCAACGTTTCAATTCAGGAACTTCTTAGGCGGATAGCATGAAATGAGTTACAGTGGTTCAGGATATATTCCAGTAATAAGTAGTGCTTGGTTATGAAAAAGTTGCGATTTCCCAACGGAATCTGACGACAGTGGAAGCAGGTGAAGAAGAATAATTTCTTTTTTTGCGCTGATGTTCATATGAAATGATGTGAATTTAAGAACGCATTATTTCAAAATTGGTTGCACTCATCTTCGCTTTTGAATCTCATTGTTTTTCGTGTTGTTTGGCGATTTGAAGGCTGCAATAAGCACCCATTGATAGTCATTTCTTTCGACTTATAATATATTGCAATGAACCCAATTTTGAGCCATATTCGTTCTTTCGCCATATTCCGCTTGTCTACGGATGCCGATCGCGTTGTCTAAATTAGTCCTCAGTCTAATCAAGAATCTCCTAGTTCACGAGTTGTTTATGACATACTCACATCCACGGCGTTCCATTCTCATTGATGTGAAGAGTCATCTTGAAGAGTCAAATGATCGCTCTCATCAAATTTTCTACGTTCACGCTTAAAACTCATCTCCATCGATATCCTCTTTGCACTATAATTTACAGATGCCGATTTATTTTACCCATGGAGCCTCTGATCTCTCTTAATATTCCATTTTTTTGCTTTCTATCAATTAGCTGAAAATATTTCATCCTCCCTAGGAATATTTTCAGATCTATTGTATAAACTTCAAGAAATGCACTAGCACTTCAATGATTTCACTTTGCTGCTACTAGTGTTTTTATTGTTTAACAAATAATATATATGTTTATTTTGTCTTTTTTTTTCCAATGAGCAGCGTATAGGTGATAACGTACAATTGTATAGAATGTTTGTGCAACAAACTCTTACAATATATTTTTTCATAATCCATTATCTTGCTAAATTTGCCGCCTAAAATAAAAAGCAAACGGAAAATCCTATAAAAGGAAATGGCACATTATACGCTTTTTTTCCGCTTGCATCATTACATAATCCACC
This sequence comes from Baylisascaris procyonis, assembly GCA_037389465.1. Taxonomy (NCBI): domain Eukaryota; kingdom Metazoa; phylum Nematoda; class Chromadorea; order Rhabditida; family Ascarididae; genus Baylisascaris; species Baylisascaris procyonis. The sequence goes on along the minus strand of JAZARR010000231.1, from coordinate 46,669 downwards.
AATAGATAATAAAACGTGTGCAATAAGGCGTTCGAACTTTCAGTATCCAATAGTTTATTTAAAGCCTGCCAAAAGTCTCTTTTTTCCAGACTTAACGATTTATAATGAAGATCCTACTAGTGTTTCACCTTCTCTGATACGCTTTTGCACTTGCTGATTTGACGAGCGTATTCAAGATTACATCATTCCATGATGGTTTCTAGAGAAGGCACTTACCGCAGTTTGACGCGCTTTTTGGCAAACATTCATGATCCTTGGATGATCGCTGTCGATAATTCATTAATTTTTTGCCAGCGATAAATTTTTTGATCGAAAAACTTTTTTTGGGGTGGTCGAAAAAAATTCGAAGAAAAATTACATTCTTATACGAATATAGACAGCTTTGTCGGTTCGAACCCACATTGCCTTCATTAAAATTGATCACCTTCACTAAAAGTTCAAGTATCATTTCGAAAGTTTCGAATTCAGAAGCAAAACTGAGTGAACTGAGCAGCTCCGGAAGAAGTTTTTTGGCCAACCTAAATTCCTATAGCGTTAAATCCCATTTTCATCATGTCTCGCGTTATATCTGAAGTACTTTCCGGTTGTTCCGAATCCGGAAAATCGAGGATTATCAATTTTACTATCACCTTTACGCTGCTTTTTTAGCCACACTAGTTTTTATTAGTTATAGTGCTAATCAAGTTTGTGAACGTGTGGTTAGAGAAATTCAAGCTCAGCTCCATCAGCAGCGATAAGTTTCGATCGAGTTTAACGCTTTCATTGAACCATCTGATTTTTTATGTCCTTCTTCTTTTGCTGCTATGCGCCGTTCGCATGAGGGAGCTCCTTCGAAGCTTCCGTATATGCTACCTTATCCTTGTTTACTATTCTTTTTAGCCAAATTACCGAATCATTGCTGCAACTTCAAATATTCTATGATGGATTTTTATTTATTTATTTATTTATTTTTCGTAATTTTTCAAGATATGTGATGGATGGTCGACATGACGAATTTCTTTTGAGACGTTATAAGTGCCTTTAGATAGCCATTTTCAGATTATTTTACCGCCATCTAATTTCATTGGTATTCGGTGAGCATATACGTGACGAATGTACTCATCTCATCTCAATATATTAAGCTCACAACAAACGCACTAATTGCAAAAAACCTAATCTATCAATTGACTGCTAAACTTTCTCGCCTCACGGTCATCAATGACAGTATCCTACCACCTTGATTTATCTTCTTCTACTCCGTTCACGTTTCTCAGGGTTCTGTTTCGATGGCGAGGAAGTATTTGGAAATCGGTTGCCACTGAGCTTTTTGTATGGACAATTTTCTATTATAAAATTGATTTATTTTATAGAAGCGATTGGATCCTCACTCCTGAAGGAAAGCGGTAATGTTTTTCGCATTCACATTTAATAAACATGCAAATAAATTTGTACATTGAAATTACGCAGATGTGTCATGTATGCTTAATAGGAATGACAATTGTTTCATTGTGGAACTATTTTTTCTCCAGTCAGTGATATAAGAACGATAAAGCAATTCCTTATGAAGGCTAATCACCTATATTGCTTGGGTACCAATCAACAGTTAGTAATTGCTCATCATTTATGTCTCACGATTTATCAAATCAACAGGAATGTATTAGAGCAATCTTATAGGGAATTTTTCGGATCGCACCTGTTGCGGAAGATATTGATTATATTTCTGGAGAAGGGCATGCGAAAGATTTTCCACGATATGAAGGGGAAAATTTCATGATAGTCGTTGATGTACATTATTCTGAATCCATTGAAGGGTGATGATCAAACTCAAGTAATATGATCATTGAAGTAATGCGTGTGAAAGTCTCTACATAAGCCACGGAATTTCCTAATCATTCTGGATTTTCAAACGAACGCATTCGAATCGCTGAACATTTTAGGGTATTTGAAGCGATTGTTGAGCTTTGTAATCAAAAACTCGATTATATACCTCTAGCATTTATGCTTGGTTTCTTTGTTAATATGGTGGTCGATCGATGGAAGAAAATTTTCGCAAATATGGGATGGATTGAAAAGTGAGTGAGTTTACACTTGATAAGTCGGATTGAAACGCTTATTTTTTCATTGATTTATCATTGCTGTTGTTTAAAATGATGAAATTTTCCTTTTTTTATTTCACCAATTCCTAGCTGCTCTTTGAATTTGGATGTAAAATTATTTTTGCATCGCTTAAAATCTTCCTCTAAAAAGTCTAAAATTTCTCCAATATTCCACTAATTTAACAGGTTATTTTTATAAAGAACGCAAAGAGTTGTTTTTAGATGCCCGTGAAATTCGTTTATCCTATCAGTATTCCTGTCGTTTAATTAGGCGCTGAGCAAATTGCCATTTAGAACACAGTATAACAAAAAGTAGATAGAATTTTTTAACTGAAAAGAAATTCTCACATTTTTTGAACTACCGAAGTCAACTTCGCAAGTTTTTATATTCATGAAAAGTCGGAACTGTTGCAAATTTTACTACTCATGTAAACTTAATCAAAGGCAATATTTTTACTACTGGGGTAAAGTGGCATAGCAGATAGCACATATCCGTCATCGCAGTTCCGCTTAATACAACAAAGGTTTTCATAACGTGCCAATAAATAATAAAATATGCGCAAATTTGTGTTCATATTTCATTGTCCAACTGAACGGAAATGAAATTAACTATCCTGACGTTCCTTTTCATTGCTTTTTTTATGCATAAAATTTTCAATTCAAAAATTTAAATGCTCGTTGTTTTCTCATCAAATTTTTCAAAGTTTTCCATAGCCATTCTCTTGGAATACCTCGAATCTTGTGCATTTCAGTCAAGCACTCTTTGTAAGCACTTATATACGTGGCGATGACCCTGAAACGAGAATACAACGACGAAATATTGTTCGATATATTTGTCTATCGCAAGTTCTCGTTTTCAGAGATATTAGCATGCGTGTTCGGCGAAGGTTCCCAACAATGCAAAGCGTTATGAAAGCAGGTATCTTTCTTATGGCAATTTCGTGCATAGACGAGGTTGAGTGTTACGCAAACAAAATCTGCTGTCTAAACCAGTCGGATGCAGTTGAGAAAATTTCGAAGGTAAACGTGTCGAATAGGTGGATATATTTTGAAGGCGATATCGGTCTCACTTCCTGCGAATGAGCTAAATCTTCTTCACTGAAAGATGTTTTTTATTTGCAGTAAAATAATAGTGGTTAATATCTGCTTCAATATGTGCTCAGTTTATTATAGAAATTTGTTTTAATATTCATTTACTTAATATCAGTTAGCTTTTTACCCCTCGATCTCACTTGTAAGTCATGTTTGCCTCTACAGCTGTAGACAATTACTAAAATTTGGAAAATTTTCAAAGATTGCCTCTTTCGATTAATTTTATTCGTTCATTTTCCTTCACTTTTGCTTTTTACAGAACAAATTTAATACGACAGCCAACCCTTAGAGGAGGGAGGGGGTAAAAAGGCAATGGAGAGGGATAGAAAGGGAGGAAACGGGGAGGAGTGCTCATATTAGTTTTGCAAACAAAATGTCGATTTGAAGTGTAATAGGACAAGACAGCATTCTTCCGTCGTCATTCGTCACTAAAAATGGAGCCCCTATCGTAAGAAAAAATACCTGATGTATAATTGATGTAGTGATCCGTAGATCTATGCCCAAAAAATGATTGATGAGAGTTGACGGTTGAAGGTTTTTTGCTGCCACACGAACTAGAAATGCTCGAAGGAATTGATCTGAAGTACAACAAATATTTCGTTCCATTTAATTGGATATTCTCGATGATATACAAATTGAGAAAAGCCGGCAAAATTGACGCAGATGTATTGATGAATTCGATGCTGCAAGTATGTGCTATTTCTCTTCGATGCAAGATGCTAGCTAAAACTGCTTATAATCATGGTTGCCCTTCATATTTGCTGATTTGTCGATCCCCTTTGATTTTATGGCCATCAATAAACGAGGGGATTAATAGTTATAAGCTTTGATGAGAGGCAATAGGGAAATTTAAATTCGACTCGAGCCGCTGTTCGATTTATAAGTTTCGGAATGAAGACTTATATATTCGCATTTTATTTTCATTTGTTTATTCTTCGACCGTTGTGGATTTATCACTTGGATCGTTCATCTCATTCAACAGGTCATCATATAATATAATTAGTCACCTTGGATGAAGTAGAAGTCTCAATTCAATGCTTATCTCGTTTATTGAAGTTAAATTATTACTGTCTCCATTTAAAAATTCAGTAAAACGAGTTTGTTATAAATTGCGAAATCACTATTTGTTGTATCTGAGTTGCGGTTTGTTGTGTCAGCTGCGACGACGATCGGTAGGTCGAGTGGTAGGCAGGGTTAGTATAAGCACTTTATTGGGAAAATATACAACTGGCTTCCAAGATGAAGCAAGGGAGAAAGAAGGCTGAGATGAGAGAGGGAACACTGACGGAAGAGCGTGACGCACACCAGAAGAGGACTGCTTCTGACGGGCTGAGAGCCGCCTTTTATAGGCTTCAGGTACCGTCAAAGGCACAAAGACAGACAACGACATTATGTAAGGTCACTCAACGAGTGCATGTGAAACTGTGATGATTCGCCACTAAAAAGTGCAAAGTGATTACTACACTGTTTCATCACAACGGGATATTTTGGGTTGGCTCTTTTGTGCCATACCCAACGTCACACACACAAAGAAGTGCAAAACGAGTACTACAATGTTTCATCACGATCGGATATTTTGGGTTGGCTTTTCGGCGCCATACCCAACACTATTAATAGTTATTAAGCAGAAATCCTTGCATAAGGAAACAACAGTAAATCGAATCAAGGCAAAGATAAAATTTTACCGCTCATTTGAAAAGCTTAAAAGTTCCATTAAATTAGCAAGTTTCATTAATGGCGCATTGACTTCTCTGCTTTTTATTCATTCTTTCAAAAATCATCAATTTAAGCATTCGCTAAATTTTGCAGCAGAGAAAAGTGAAATGAATGAGCACAATTATGTTTTCTTCAAAGTCCCATTGCGGTATAAATTACGGTTTAGAGGGAATTATCTCAGTTTGGCTATTGAACCTTAATTTGTTCTCATTAATAAAATAAACAAAATGTCTTTCATGACGAGTGTAAGGACAATGTTCTGAAAGGGAAAATGTTTGAAAAGTTTTATTCTTTGCAGGAGATTCGCCTTTTTCGAACAAATCTTGCCGAGCTGTGTAACTATGATTGGGTTCCAGTGCCACTTGCCTATCCTCAGGTATGGCAATTTGCTTAGTATTTCTCACGTTTCATTATAACGAGACATCGTTTCGGAATGGGAACACTTCATCCGTCCTCCATGTCAGTGTTCTTTTCATGTTTTCATAACTGCCATCCGATAAAATTTTAATTTGCAGTTGGAAAAATTGCAGAACTTCTATCTAATATATGTTGTAGCAAGAGAAAGAGGTATTGTAAGTTAGTTTTCGATAAAATTCTATTGAATCCACGAATCCATAAAGTCAACGGTAAATAAGCGTCACTTCAAATAACGTTTCTAATGCCAAATCTGATGTAAGCCGGGGACAGAATAACTTTTTCGCTGGCACAGAATGAAGATAATCTTCGGAGTTTCTTTACGCTTTATACATTTTCAAACCACTATTACAAATGAAAAATAGCTAGTTCGCAAAACAATACATGAGCTTATCGACAGTCCACTAGGCAAGGATGTGGGTATGCTTGATTGTTTCACGTTGAACAACTAATAAGATATGCTCTTTCATCTAAAGTGAGTAATCATCGAGTTTTCAGGTGGTCTTCTTGGCAGTTCGCGTCTATTTCATAATATGTCTAGTTGCGCGTCAATATACTCTTAGCGAGCAAACAGCCAACAAACCATCGGTATGTTCAATCTTATTTTTAATAACATATCATCACACATTTAAATCCTTCATTGAGCTTCTTCTTTATTAAAAAATACACATATTATTTACCTATTGCATTAATTTTATTATGTGTTTTAAACGAAGCAATGCTAAATTGCTATTTTTGATTGCTGCTCATATGTTGTGTTCATTTTTTGGATGATGATCGTTTTTTATTTCTTCGGGTTACTAGTTTTTTCATCGAGTTTACAGTAGAAATGAAATCAAAATGACTAAGAGTGAAAAAACTTCTCTAGCAATATCGAAAGATTATTTTGCATATTATTTTGCGATATTATAAACTGTTTGCATGTTTACGAAATTAATATCATAGTTGTGATTGACCGTTTTCTTTGCATTATTCTGTGATTGATCGTCTTTGCATTTTGCATTTTGCATTAACTGCAATACTCTGACATTATTGTAAAATGACAACTTAAAAATGACAACTAATTATCATGTTTATGAAAGTGAATTGATTGACTGATATGAATGAATGAATGACATCACCAATCACCTATAAACTACAAATTCTATTCAGATTTATGTGTATTCTTTAATTCATTGCAAGTATTTACTCTTGAATTGAGACTAAGAAACGTCTCACGTGTAATGCGTACTCTGTTTTTTTTTTCTTAAGTCTTCAATTTGCGGCACTACAATACTATTTTGCATTCGTTCGATTACAAAAATTTGACGCTCTATTGTGAGAATACTATGGAAAAAGATTCCTTTTTTTTTTAGTTTATATTTGTTTAAGAGATCAAGCAATGAGCAATATGAATGAAAAAAAATTACGAGGGAATAAATAATCATTTATCCTGTTGCAAATTTTAGCTTGGAAATATTTCATTGCCTTAAGCGTTTTTTTTTGAAACGTTTGTAATTTTCTATGCCTCTTTTTCATTGTTCTCACCTATACAGCATTTAAAAATATTTTTTTATTTATACAGCACTTCAATAAACACTTTCAACTCCTTCGAAACCTTTTTTCTTCTGTTTATTTGGTAAGAAATCTTTGAAATGTTGTTTTAATGCTTGGAAAAGTCAATTCATTTATGAATTTCTTGTGTGATTTTTTTAGAGTGCAAAAAGATTTTTCGTTCCAAATTGTTCGTTTATTGGTGTGAAATTCCATTAAATAATTTAACTGGAACACATTAATTGTCATTCTATCAACCAAACGTCACTCACATCAGACAATTATAAAGCTATAAACAAATATTAAGAAAATTCAAAGACTCCGAAAGGCAATTATTAAAAACCTTCCGAAGAAATTAATCATCACTTGGGTAATATATCGTAAAATAATAATATCTTAAAATATTTACAAGGGGAATGAATGTTTTTTGTTGAGACTCTTTCGTCAGTTATATTTCGATATTGGGAGTGGTTTTCTTTTTCAAGATTGTAGCTATTCAATCAAATCAATGGATTTTTTTTTTCATTTTAGACAAAATTTTACTTCTTATTTTTCTTTCACTCCTTATCTGTGCAAAAATCTAACAGGTAGCACCAATATATCAGATAGTATTGCACGCTTGAAGAGCACAAGAGCAATTTTAGCAGCTAAATTGTGCATTATGTAAGTGAATTCGCACGTGTAATAGTCGAATGAAATAGCCGGAAGTTATTGTTGCATTCTGTTAATTATAAATGACAATCAGTTTAGAGCAATATAGTGGTGCTCTTTGAATGTATATAAATGGAAAGCATTATTAATGTATTCCTGCTAATTTCATCTCAGTGAAACGAGTTGTGGCTTAAGCGATGATTCATTCAGCACATCTACAGAATATTATTGTTGTTTTTTATTCTTTTAATAATTGCATAGCAGCAATCTCAAATGTTTTCATACAGTAACTCACTAAAAATAAAGTTTTTTCCAGTTAAGTTGGCTGGAATGTTTAAATTTCAAAAAAAAATTTTAAATTTTAAGTGCCAAGTGTTGATTGCTTGTTTAAATTTGATTTTGTTTCAGATCGACTTACGGGTTCCTTTTATGACAATGCTTCAATTCGTTTTTTATATGGGTTGGGTGAAAGTCGCCGAAGCGATGCTTAATCCAATGGGCGAAAACGATGACGACTTCGAGGGGAACTTCCTTATTGACAAAAATATTGCCGTATGTTAATAATATTGATTCGAGTATGATACTTTCAAATGCAATAAAAGTACTTCAATGACTCAAAAAAATATTAACGGAGCGTAAATTTTTTTCCACTGAAATGAAAAAATTGCAGAAGCATTATTCTGATAGTCTTTAGTTGACAAAGGAACAAATCCTTTAGTTAATGCAATGAATGCTTACGCATAAATAAAATATCTTTCCGAGAATGAAATCGTTTTTGATCGATGAAAGATTGATGATCGGTGAAAGAATATTTTATGAGATTCAATGCATCAAATTTGTTGTAAATCTGTTTCCGCAAGCTGCTAATGTAGATGGAATTTCTGAAAAGCAGAAGAGTAGCTTACTAACTTCAAGAATACAGAGGAGAAGTGCTCCCGTTTTTATGGAAAAAGAAAACTTGACTAGTGAGGTTGGGTTTTACTACTACTGACGCGTCAACTTTCACAACAATTTTTATAACCCTAGATATAGTATATAAAACAATTCTCACCATAACTTGTATATTTTTGCAGTTATTCTTATTATTTGCAATCTCATAATGCTGCTCAAAGAAGTGTCGTTGCAGACTGCACTTCGGATCGTAGACGATGGCTACGATAAGTTCCCCGAACAGAAATCTGACTCATTTATGAGTGGGCAAGGGCCGCTTTATTCCACTGAAGCTGCTAAGTGTCCAGTGCATCAACTCGTCGGCTCAGTCGCTTCAGTAACGTAAGCGTCAAGCTCATTTGATGATGTCATTCATTCGATAAGACTTCATAGCAATAGAAAAAGAGGGCAGATTAATTTAAATTATTATCTCCAAATGATGCAGATAAGCGTCAGTCATTTTCTCGTTGGATGCATTTATTTAAGTTGATGTGCTCGTGAAGTACCATAAATTCATAGAAATTGATCTGAAATGGAACGCTAATTTCAGTTTGGCACAAGAAGAAGAAGTTAAAATGATTCCACATAACACCGACTCTACAAAAGAGGCCTCAACATCGTCGAATTTGAGCTCGAAATGGAGTCGAAGTGCAACTACACGAAGTATAAGGCAACGACTTGCGACGATGTCATTAAGAAGGTTGATCATTTGAGAATAAACAGTTATGTGAATGCAATTTCCATCTATTTTTTTTCCGTTGTAAATCAAAGAAAAATGTGATTTGCATTCATTTCCTATAATCTGCATTTTGCATTCAAAAAAAATTTCATAACTTTACATTCATTTCATATAATGAACTCATCAAGTGAATAATCGTGTTGTTACCTCATAAATAAATTATGCTTTATTTGATATAGTGCAAAGTCGATTATATATAAGTGATGCTATCATTGAACCCATGTTGCACTTACACTCAAAAAGCGCATTTGCATTGCAGGCCACGGTCTAGTTCACTACGGCAAGCTCTAAAGAGTCCTGTGACGAACAAAACAGACATTCCCGATCGGTCACACTCTGTTCTAAGTGGAATTCCGGTCGTTCCAGGTATGTGACGCAGTATTTCGATGCACATTCATTACTTAACTTCAGTAAAATCATTGAACCAGTTACTTGTTATTTAAAAAGAAATATTTGGAATTTTTGATCATTACCTCTATACTGGAGCTATGAGCAGAACTATTATACGCGACACTGCTTGCGCTTATCATTGATTTATAAGAGGAAATGATATCTTCAGAAATAGCTATCTAATTTCAACTGTGAAAGTATATCATTTAAGATAAGAAAAACGATAATTTATCCTCTAGCTAGAATTGAATTGACATTGGAAAACCTCTCGACCACTCTTTCGTGCATATTACTCTACATTCATCTAGAACTCCTTCACAGCCTCCTATCTTATACCCATACTTAACATGAACGAAGAACCTACTTAATGATAAATTATTGTTGATGTACCTACTAACTTAAATTGGTATATGATGATCATATCATTCTGAAATTTTTGGGATATATGAAATTAACTCTTAATTGATAGCATATTTCAGCGGAGAAATTTTCACGCCAAATTTCTGTACCAACTACAGTACCATTCGAACGAGTGGAGGAAGTAGACGAAGAAGAAGAAGAAAGAAGTGACGTTTAATGTTTTCTGCATTCACTTCGTTGATTGTTTTTCTTATTACTTTGCTATTACTTAAATATGACAATTGACGTGCATGCTATTCTTCAGCTGCTAATGACATAATCTCAATTTGAGCTGATATTTGTGTTTATTTGTTTGATATATAATATTATCATATAATATTTTTATGGGCAAATTTTAAATATTCAGATTCATAGAGATATTGCAAGAAAATATTTGATGATTTTGGTCAAAGACATTGTTAGAAACTTTTATCACTTTATATCAAATGTCTCAATCGTTTCACAAAAGTAATGCACATAGAAGTCGATATTTTATTATACTTTCTGAAAAATTCGTGCACTTTTTTTCCTCGAAATTTTAATGCCATTAATTGAAATATGGCGGATGAGAAAAATGTTGCACTATTAGTTTTCTTGTTTATATCTCTCCGCGGTAATTTCCATTGATTCGTTAAATGTGCTAATTTAAACGAACGAATGGATGGATGTCTTATTTCTTACGTTATTCTATTTATGGAAGGCACTCAACTAGCACGTAGAGGCAAATCGTAAATAAAAAAGACAATTGAAAAATAATTAGAAATTCCTCTTAACGAAACGATAACAAATGTTTAGTTTCTAATATTTTGACATTAAAATAACGTTTATATATTTAATAAATAAAGTTTCAGGTATCACAATTGTGTAAATATAGATCGTTACTTTATTGTGCAAATATCCCTTAACAATATGCAAATTATTTTCTCAATGAGCTCTAAAGTGTAAATTTTGCGATCTATTTTATTGTTTCTATATAGTTGGTTTACTTATTGTTCTTTTGCTATCAACGAGAAATTTTTGACCTCAAATAAAATGAATATAAAAAACTTGCACTGGTCGAAAATAAATCAAACATTTCAATTGCAATAAAAATACACAATTGATTTTAATAATAGTGTATTCTCGAAAGTGTCAACAGCAAATATATAGTAAATCTACCGACAAGTAGAAAAATAATTATAGATCGCATTTCCGCAAAATTCAATGATATGATAGAGATTTTACCTTACGCTTTCATAAATTCGCATTTTTTTTTATTCGTTTTTGCAAACTTTCGTCCGAAAATTTAGCTATGTGAATGCCCTGTCTGTGCGCACTGATATCTTAGATGTTCATCTGTCCCTCTAATTGACTGTTCCAACTTGAGTGAAATTACGGCAATCGAGATTAACGAATTTTTTTTTTTTTTGTTGAACGAAAAGATAACCCATTCCACCGCTTCCACCGCCATTCACACTGATGTGTTGAATTTGAAACAAAAGCTTTAGAGACTTAAAATGGGAAAAAATTAAAAGCATTTTATGCGATTTGATGAAAGAAGAACCGATGTTTAGGAGATATTTATACCAATGGTTAAAAAAAATAAAACATAAGTGTGCCGTTATGCAAATTTTATTTTTTCTTTGTAATCTATGAAAAAAACTTATTGTTTATACGAGTGAAATGCAGGCGCATATCGTATCATTTCGCTTTGTTTTGCTTCTCACCATCTTAAATCATGCTTTTTTTTTTGCTTAGGACATCATAGAATCACTGCTGGTCAGGTAAAAGAATTATCGCTTCTAGATCAAAGGAGGATCATTAAAATTAGTGGAAAAATGACAACGATACAGTTGGAAACAAATGCTTGCTTTTCGATTTATTTTAAATGTTTTCATTAAAAAAGTGCATAAAAAGTATTATTTTCAAATTGAACATATATTTTCAAGAAGTATTCATTTCTTGTTTTTGTTTGGCCGCTAATCGGCTTGTCTTTCGTACATCAGTCGAATGCTTTCAAAATTATTAACACCTATCGTTTGTGTAAGATTACCCATTCTATCAAGATCAGTTTCGTTTTATACTTGGAAGAATATAATAGAAAAAGATACTATGAAAAAAGGTTTGCGTTTCTTAAATAGGAAATGCTTCCAATGTTTTTGCATAGCGAGAATGATAATCCTCCCAAGAAATGAACTTATGTTTTCAGCAGTTCTATAAAACATTTTTTAGTGAATCGCATTAGAGTATGCAATATGCAGTTTTCAAATGAAGAGTTTAGTTTAATAGTTTATTCATTATTATGGTGAATTTAATTTCTCGATTTCAAAAACATTTTTTCAAAAAATTGCTTTACTTTACCATTCGAATGATTTCATATCTATATTCTATTTTTTCAATAGGAAAATTTTTATCTGCGGAGCTTTTGAGGCGCTTTTTTGCACACAATATTCCATTAGAAATGAAATAGCGATACGAGCTAAAAAGCAAAAAACTTGTGCGACAATAAGAGGGAAAACATTTTCAAGTAGAATTGGAAAACTGAATGAACGAGTGAGGGAGAGAATTTTTTGAAGAATTCTCTTACAAAGAAGAGAATATTTTAATGGAGGCAAAATTCTAAAAAAATAAACTCCTTAAATTGTGTTCGAAATGTTTTTTTTTGATGGGGGGGGGGGATGGAGGAGAGGGTGAATAAACTTTGACTTTTAAGATAGCGAATATAATATTAATCTCATATGCAAATTAATGCTTTTTTTTGAGCCTCATCGCCGGAATGATCCTAAAACCCTTAATAGTGATGAAGAATGAAAAAGAAATGGCATTTGAAAGATTGCACTCAATGAATAAAGGAAATCCGTTATGTCGTCACTATCTTTGTATGATTACCCAAAGTTTACCTATTTGGCGGTTTCAGTTTGGAAACCATAAAAAATATGGTGATGAAATTTTGTTGGTAACACCGCAAAGGGACCGCGAAATCAAATTTCACTTCAGAATCATTGTGAAAATGAGTTAATGAGACTTGAAGCTATTGCATAGCCCACGGATCGATTTTATCCCATACTTAATAGGCTGAGCATTGCAGGTGTTAAATGAAAATCTGTAAGGCTAGTCGGCCTCATAAGAAGAAAAATATAGGGCATTACTTTATTGGTTGTTATTTGAAGTGCTAGCACAATAAATGGTTCATTAAGCGGAAATTAAAAATTTCTGACTCATCAGCATATACGCCGTGCAAAATCAATTTCTATAGCAAGCAATGTAGCAAATGGCTGCGATTTTTCTAAATCAGAATAGAAAGCAAACCTGTTGGGGTTTGATACTTGAGTGCGCTAATGATCTTTGTTATTCTGCGGTTTTGAGCAAATTGTGCGGTCGCTTGTCAGGAAATTATGTAATCTTCAGTGAGCTTTCCCGATGTTTCACGATGCGTTTATGAGATTGTCGGTGTTTGTGGTAAATCACTTTACATCGGTCAAACAAGACGACGTCTTGAGATGAGAGTTAAAGAACACCTGAGGTAGGTAAAAAGGCATTTTTGTGCAACTAATGGAAATCCCTTGAGGATGAACGGTTTCGACAAGGACGTCAACGAGCATTAAAATTCCCTTCTTATCTTCTTCGCTTCAGCAATTGAGCAACCTACCACGATGACCTTTGCAAACAAGCACATTTCGTCATCGTTATTTTTGAATAATTTTCCCATTCAAACAACCACCCACCTAGACAATATTTGTAGAGAGGGGCCGGAGGTTATCACCATATTTGGATGGCTTGAACGGGACTCGATTTGAAAATTGCTGCATCGATTGAATGCTCTTTCGAACTCAGCTAGCCACGCATATTTTCTAGACGAGCGCCATTCTGGCGAATTTTTGGATCGCGTAGGTGGCGTTTGATTCCAATGGGATTCGGTCGGGTGTTCTGGAGCTCTACAAACTGCCTCTCCTCGAAACGTTGAGCCCAGCCCATGTTCATTTGGCAGCATAAATGACGGTAGCCTGTTCCCTTATTCGACTTTATATTAGTATGGGCCGCTTTATTTGATTTCCTAATGAATCCACATTCCATGCTACACCGATTGCTTTATGTGCCATCGATAAAACTTTTTATAACTGCAGAAATATTGAGGCCGAAGAACTTAGGATATGATGTTTGTTATTTGGATATGATATTTAAAAACATTAGGAGAAAGCATTTGGAAAAGATGTCTTTTGCAAAAGGCAAAATTCCTCTCAAATTCAGGATAAAATATCAAAAAACCGATGAATTATATTATAGGAAGAAAGGTGGAAAAGACGTACATAGTTGTGGATCGCAATGCGTTTGCAAACAAATTTTTTATTATGTGCTTAAAGAAGAATCTAATCGACGCAAAAGGCTCCGATTTGAGAGAGAAGAAATTAAACAATTACAACCTATCAATAATATTTCTCATAAATATTCAAGACTACCTAAGCATATTGAATAAAATCTGGAGGGTTTATGGCTCTCCCAAGATTCAATGGAGACGATGATGATGGAGGATAACAGCCTATTACGGCGGCAATTATATTATTGAGGAAAATATATTCAAAATTTGGTAAAATAAGCAGCGAGAGTGTATGAGTTCTCGGGTGTGCAAAAATAAGTTCTTTCCTGAATCGCTCAATGGATAGGGATATATTGAAAGGAAAAGGAAGGGAGGGGGGAGGAGGGGCAGTTATCTTGTGAAACGTTTAAAAAAGGGGTGTGTGTGTTCGATGTTTCAAGATATCCTACTGAATAATATTGCAATTAGTGTTGGGTCATCAACTTTGAAATATACTTGAGCGGTTTCATTCCTTGCTGAACGGGATTGTGAAGTGTCGTAGTGATGCATTCCCTAAGATATTGTTTTATGAAACTGACGAGAATTTAGACTTATAAAAATTTCGCTGCAGAATCTTCATATAAGTCGAGAAAAATAAGAGTTTTAGCCAACCATATTCGTGAGCCAACGTAATGAATCGTATATGATAATGTGCCCCTTTCGCAAAATTTGCTCGCCTGACCTTTGCCAAATATATGTTTCGATAAATGTGCCATCAGGCTATAACCAGGGCGGAAGTTGCCTTCTGAGAATTTGCTTCCAAAAATAATAACATGTTCTCAGACTATTCGTGCTTGAATAGTCTAGCCCCACTGACTTTCTGGAATGAGATGGACTAGCTTTGCTTATCCCTCCCGAATTTGTTTATTATATCTTGCCCTTTAACGGTTTATATTCAGTTTACACTTAACTCGTGGATAACCTGAAACGCATTCCATTTTGTTGGTTTGCGAGTAATTCGTGTGTGTGTGATGACTATGCCCGGAAGCACTAACATTTGGAAACAATTCCGATGCTAGCCAAGTAAGCAACAAAAGATTGCGAGCAGTTTTGTTCGTGTAAATAAATGTTTCAATGACTCGAAACCCTTTCCGATGCTAACTTGGAGAATGTATCGTAGACGCTTAAAGATGTACATCGACGATGTAAAGAAAATATTTGATCGTCAATAACATTTTTAAAGCAGAGATCAATCGGATTAGCAACTATGAGGTCTCCAGTAGGGATGAGATCAAGAATGCGAAGAGCACAAAATACTCGTACCTCCCTCCCCCTCTCACTTCCCCCTGCCCTCCCACCTCCTATGCTCGTCTCATCACCTTCCCAGTCGATCCAACTGCCAAATTAACCTGTAATATTCAAATTAATTTTTTTTTTACTAAGCAGTCATTTAATGCTGTTGACGGTGAATATCGTGATCCATTTAAAGGACAATATTTTCGCTTACCGGTGAATCGATTGCTCTTTGCCAATTTCCGGTTCGACAACTTTCAGCCTCATTAAGACTGTCAGTTATCATATAACCAATAGAATCAATCGCCATCATCATAGTTTGCTCTCCACTTTCAATCACAATCACTCTATTGATACGACCACACAAAACGCAACTAGAAAATATCATTTTAACCGATTGAAGAAATTCAATTGAATATATCGTTTCGTATCGAGACGACAATTAGCCCACTAATAATATGCAAATTTAGCATCCATCGTTTTCGTTTACAATTGAATAAGCAATCGATAGAATAATTTCTATTAATGTATTGAAATGATTTTTCATAAATGGTTCGATTATTATCGCTAGAAGTGTATAATGGAAAAAAATTTGGGAATAATGACTAGACATATTTGAAAGAGCACTAAAAACTCTATTAGAATCTAAAATAATTTGAAACAAAACAAGAAATTTTCTATAAGATGAATTTCTTATATGACGTGCAATTGATATAAATTGTAGGGTTGAAATATATGCGATACATAGATTGACATTGTTGATTTTCCTGTGGTCAGTGGCCGATCGGTCAGTAGCCGGCCTTAGGCACTGCCACCCGACCGGAAATCTGTCCACCTCTTTGTTATGATCGAAAGATACTTCCATCGTCTTCTGTTATTTCATGCGGATAATAACTTAAAGGCTGTAAGTTATTTACAGATATTTTTCTTATATAACATAGTTGCAATCTCGGTTTCAAAGAACGCTCACTTTATTTTCGTTTTATCACGCCCAATGGAGTTATCAGTTGCATGGAGCGTTTTATGATCTACAAAGCGGGAACAAACCCGCAATTATCGATTAAATGCCTCAGAAGCAAGAAGAGCGATGCGCTCGTTTGAGGTATCGTCGTCTATATGCTGTTTCTGAGGTGACACGCTGCTGCATTTTTTTAACTTTTTTTTTTTAATTTTAGAGTTTTTATTCTTTTCTAGTTTAGAGTTCGGGTTATACTAGATCAAAGGTTTGCAATTTTTTACGATTCGTTATATCCGAAGCAATTCAATATTTATTTGTATTGCATTCTCACGTGGAGATTAGGGAAAAATCAGTAAAGTTCCACTTCATTGATGATGGATTTCACTTTGTAATAAGGGAAAAATAACGCTAGGTTTATGGGGAAAGAAAGAAGAGCACTTTAATTATTATTTCGGTGTTTCAATCATCAATATTAAATCTATTTATTGCTGCCGAATATTGTTGATATTTACATTAGAATGCCAAGGAGGTGCATGTTATTTATGTTTATTTATTTGTTGTCTTGTATTGCGTCCATCATTTTGTATCATTTTCTTTATTGAAATGAATGGAATGTGGTCTGCCAGCGTAACGTATGTTAACGACTGGTCTTTGCTCCAGTTGGATACACTTTCCACAATTGTTATTTTGGTGGGTCGATATTTGTGTCTTTGTCAAAGAATGGAAGAAAGTTTTGGATGAGGAAGAAGAAGAGTAAGCAGCAACCGAGATCTAAATGCCATGGCGAACTGAAGATTGGAGAGTGGTTCCGCTGCTTTGCCCTTGGAGTTCCTTTCGACTTTGCGACAAGTTTGATGGTTTATAATTATGGTCGATGGCTTATTTGTTGTGGCGTGCCGTTGAACGGAAATATGAACAACAATATGAAACGTTGTGACCACGCAACCCTGCAGATGTACTACGCGGACGGGAAAGCATGGAGCTGCCCAACGAATGTGGACTAACGAGAAGAGTTTCAATGAGGGACTTCGCGGAGGAGGTGAAAGAGGAAAGATGCAGCTGATGACCGATGAATCGAACGATAGAAGATTGGGTCGCTGCAGTGACCAGCGGTCACCAAGTCATTAGGGTGGAGAGGCGCGCTGGGAATGACCCCACAAATGTGGCGCAAGATAAGTTGCTTAAAATTTTTATTAGCAACTTCGAGAGCGCGAACTTGATAGAACGAGTCTTCGAAGCTCTCGATTTCTTCCTATGAAGCAAACGACTCCACAACAGAGATCAACATTTGGTGAATTGGATCTCTTGTGCCAAAGTAGAATCCGTCTTCTCCCCGTCATCCCTCCCGAGACTTCATGAAAAATCTTGCAACCTTACAGAGTTCATAGAGTTTGTTGAGTGCATTTACCCTATATAAATCACAGAAATCGGCTTATGAACAGGGTCGTTGACGAGATTTGTGGCGTTTGATTTTCTTTTCTGCACTCGATAATGACAAGTTTTTTTAGCCCTGCAGTTGGTATTTTCAAATGGTTATTTTTAGGCGGAAAGATGTTCTTTTGGTTTAAAAATTTACGAGATTTCGTAGAAATTTGAAAAGTTTTATCATCAATTCAACGGTCACGAAAATGAAGCCAATCTTATTAACTGCCATATTCGTATGCCGATATTGATGATCAACTGAAATCAGTGATACTCAATGATCTCTATAAGATTGCATGATTGGTCTTGGCAGATTGCTAAATGAAAATGTTGAGTGTGAAATCTTCTAAATTCGTCTACATCCGAGCACCGCCGAATCGCTTTTCCTGAGCACAGACATTCTTGCTTTACTTAGGTGAATTCGAATTGCTATGGATCGACTCGTCTCTTATATATGCTTCCCTGTTACGACGCTGTTCGAACGCAGAGGTGCATCAATCGTGCAACGGAGAGGAACCTTTTGGCACTCATTTATTAATAGAGATGCAGGTCTTGTAACATGTTCAATCACATTTTGCGCAGCTTCAGTGGCCTGACATTGTTGAGGTAATGAAGTGTGCATTGTGATATGATTGCAAGTGCACAGTAGAAATATACAGGAAGCAAAAAAAAAAATATCCGCAGTGGATGGTTGTTTGTGATGTTAAACAGATTTGTAATGCGATTCTTTAGTTTTATTTTGCTCTAGTTGACTTGCCGAATATCTCGTTCAAGAAGAACGAACAAACTTTTGTGAGAAAGATTATTCGACGACGTTGTTCGCTACGATTGAAAAAGTTTATTGAAATTATTTTTGAACCTGGTAAAGAGAGGTGCCATTACTTTTCTGAAAATAGTGTTGCTATGATCGGAGCATAAAAGAACAAAATCCCTCTCCAGAAAAAAAAATTCGTAGCAGCCCAGTGATCGATAAATTTGTGGCGCAATAACATTCATATCATGGGCAAGGATATTTGGGGATTGAAATTGCAACATTTCATCTACAAATTAGTCTAGAAAAAGCACAGTCCAACCAATTATAAAGTTGAATCTCATAGTAGCTCAATGAAGTTGACACTTTACTTTGCATTACACGTCGCAAAATTTCTGCGATTATTCAGTGAACCATTGCGTCGGGGGATTTATGTTCGCCTTATTTTCTTTTTTTTCTGTTTTGTGTACATTGCTGCATTTATTTCTATTGAGATGCGGCTGTAAATTTCTTTACACCCTATAGCTATAATGAGACAGCTTCCTAATTAGTTTGTCTTTTGCCGATGCAAATTCTGTATGATAATTTTCGGCAATCTGATAAATTGTTGAAGCCCTGCGATGGCTGGGCTCCAACAATATTATTTTATCCCAAAAGCCGCTGAAAAGGAGTCATTGGGCGGAGATGCCAGCTCCTTAGCGGTTACCTGTAGAGACTCCATTTCACCGTTGAAGAGAGTCGTTGGGCGTGACGCCAACTCTTTAACGGTTGCCTATAATGACTCCACTGTGTTGATGAATATGAGTCATTAAGGGCGTGCCATCACTCTACTGAGGGTCAGTGACCCCGTTGAGGTGTCGAAAAGGAGTCATTGGGCGACAATGCCAGCTCCTTAATGGTGGCCAGTAGGTTGTGTTGTGCTCTACAGGTGTCCTCCCAAGGAATAGTCTATATTAAGGTGTAAAGATTTACAGCTGTATCCTTTGAAATGTGATTTGTCATTCCACCGTGTAAAAAAAAAGAAAATACGGCGCAAGTGGGGAGTCTTAAACCGTAGATGGTTCTGAGTGATTGCATTATGAGGCTATTATGCCATTTCCACATTCATTCTGAATCATTCCCGCAACAGATACGTGTATAAATCATAAATGCAAATAAAATCTCAACACACAATGTTGATGAGTAGGTAGGAGGGGGTGAGTACGTTGTTATTAATCGCCCTGGAGCTTCGGATTCATAATTGCTCGCATTGAATTTTTCTAGGCTAAATTAGGAGTGAAATATTGCAATTTCAAGCCTAAAATATTCTCACGCATAACATAAATTTTCATTGTGCCACAAACTTATCGAGCATGGATGCGTCTCAATAAGATGTTCGATGCGTAGTTAGAGTAAATTAAAGCCGAATAAATGCATTAGAGATCTGTTTAGCATTACCAACAACCATCACTGCAGACTGTTTTCGTTTCCTCTTTCATTGATATTGCTCATTTTTCATGCATCACAATACATACTTCATTTATTTCTTCCATTGCATGCCACTGTTGTTGCGCAAATTCTGACTGACATATTGCAAAACCTGCATTCCATTACTTAATGAGTTTCGAAGAGTTCCTTCGCTTTGCACGATTGGTGATTCCTTTGTACTTCCGTTGCGTCATCACGGTGAAGTGTGTGTGAGAGGTGCGGGATTCATCAGTAATTCATTTTCACGTCAGCATTACAAGAGTGCCAATATCTCCGGCAAGCGCGATTTAGTGTGCGTATGTAGTTGAATTGGGCAAATTTCAACGTTCAACGTTTTCTTTATATCTGTCAAACCTTTTTAAGGATCTGGGAGGGGGAGAGAGAGGGAGCCGAGAAATAGCGGTGAGGAACTTGTTTCTACCTTGAACCGTTTAATATATCTCCATGTTGGGGTAGGCTAAAATATCAAAGTTCTTATTTCATTTTGAATGCCTTGAAATTTTTGTTTAGATCTGGGTGTTAGGAAAAGAAGAAGCTTTTTAAGTCTGAAAACTTTCTGATGTTTTTATGAACAGGAAGTACTTTGGTCAATCGGTTGAATGTAGTGGGATATTTTCCAAGCGAATCATTCAACAAACTTTTGATTGCTAAATTACTCTTAGGATGAATGCGGCAGAGAAAAATGTTTTTATTTTATCTGGTCGAATTAAATCTTTACTATCTTCGGTTTAATTTTGGGAATTTTTTCCATTCGATTCAAAAATACGTCAGGGAAGGGTTTTTTTCCAAAGGAAATGCCGGTTAAGAAGAACATTTCGTCGACCAATATCGTATGTTCCTTTGCTGCCCGGTACTAGAGGAGGGATCCACGAGATCTGGTCGATTTTCGGATTTATAGTAAGTGAAGCATATAGAGGAAAGAGTGAAGGGACATCCCACTTGATTTTTGTGGTGGCCGAGTAGTTTTAATTTTTGCAAAAAAACATATATGACTCATTCTGTAGTAATTGATATAAGCAGCAGAAGGTATACACATTGAGACTATATGACGCATAATTCAAAATGCATAATTGAGAAACTATTTTATTTCAGTGAAATTGTTCGTCGATTTCGGGTAACTGTGCTCGCACGATTATGGAAAAAAACTGCGAGAAGCGGTCTCCATTATCAAGCATCAGAAATGCGTGAACTCATTTTTTAAATGGTTAGTTTTTGATTATTGTTGCATATTCCGTTCATATTTTGTCGTTCGTTGTCAAAGATAGCTTTTTTCTTCATCACTTCCATGATATATGATCAGCGGAGTAGAAAAAGTAATTTTCTTGAATAGAAGGCATTGATAAGCCAGCCAGCGATATAATTTTTACCGAAAATTTCCCTTGCCAGAGTAAGTTGTCATTGCATCCTCTCTGCTTTATGGGGACTTATTGTCGGAGCTTTATATTAGTCTATTTACATCTATTTACTTTGATAAGGCACGATGTAAATAGTGAACCTAGAACTAGTTCACTATTTACATCGTGCCTTATGAAAGTTCTATCATTCTGTGGTTTATAAAGTGATAGAAGAGTAATGGATTTGGTAAGAAAATTTGCGGAGCTTAACTCTGGCGGTGTTTTATTAGGCAGAAACTTTTTTTCGCTGAAAGGAAATGCTATTCTATTTGCGGTTAGTCAGTCATTCCGCAAGTTGTCATTATTAGGCGAGCAAGTTTCTCATTAGCAAAGCGAGCTTTGAAGTTTTAAAGTTGGTCTAACTACGATTCAGTTTGCTTGGAACTACTAGTTAACAGCTTCGTTTATATTATGCTCTGATGTTCGAGTTCACTTTTATTTGGTGATCACATGATGAAAAGTTTATTGTAGTGCAAATGTTTCTCTCGAAAACGATCACATCGAATTTCGATTGCAAAAAATATAGATGAAATCAAAGCAATAGAGACTTAGCTCTAAGCTCATTTATTCTTTGTCGTTTTGAAGGCGGAGTTCAAGAGCGCGATCGTTGTTTTGTGCTAAGAGACGTGCTCACAGTAGTCCATCATTTCGAACTCACTTCGAACACTTCAGAATATATGATTTTTTTTCTATCTGGAATGCAAAATAAAATATCTCACAAGATTTCAGAGTAGCGAATTCTCTATTGTTGAAGCGATGAATGCCTGAATAAGAAGGTAGCAGTGCTAAGAAGGCTGTGGAAAATGACAAAGCGAATGGACATCGATGGAAAGAGGTGTGATCTTAATTCGTATTATTGAGAGTTTACTGATTGCTTCTTTCATGAAATTTGCTCTTAGCTGAGAACATAAGTTTCATATGTGAAGTCGGTCGTGAAATTTAATCAAAGTTAGAAACTTTCATTTAAAAAATAGATAATAAATTTTGTTAAAATAATGAACACTTTTGATAACACATTTGCCTGAATGAAGCATATTTTCAATTAGCGGATATTTACAAAACATATTTTTTTCAGGTTAAACGCTTTTTTCGATTACATTTCTCGTAAAAAATCTACTTTACATACGATGAGCAGAGTTCAATGAATAAGGCGATTGAGAGAATTTATATTTGAACGTTGATCCTTGACCTGTGATTTTTTTTTCAATCTGTAGTTGTCTTTCTCATAGCAATGTACTAGATATGCGTGGAAAGTATATCGTTAATATTCCAACTATTTTCTCACTCGTCACAAAATAAACCTAAGAGGGAGAGAGCTGTTGTGTTTTTAATTCTATCGTTTTGATTAGCAGTTAGGACATTTTTTGAGGGCCCTGTTTAATTCTATATAAGGTGCGCTTATCGACTGTAGTGAATGGCCTTGTTTTGTTCGTTTCAATGCTGAAGATATTTCAAACAAGGTATTTTCTGCTTCGTCGGCTGTCACTAAGTTCCACTGTGCAATAAATTTCAGTTGTTCGAGTTAAGACAGTTTAAACGATTTCTGTTGTGGTGAACGAAATTTCCATCATTCAAATACCTTTTTTTGCAGGCGCCAGACGCTTCGTTAGTGGCAGTTTTGGTTACCAAACAAACGTCATTAGTGCAAGTGAGAATTTTTTAAATCCTTCTAAAATATGTCGCCCCTTACACGAGGGAGGAGGTTGTTCATCGTTCGAGGTAGAAGAGTTGAAGAAAGCCGTTCTGAACGGTGCTAAAAAGATGTCTTATAATTTTTTTTTTTATAGCAATGGGATGAAAACAACCTTTTCAGACTACATTCTTTTGCAGAGTTGCGTTCTTTTTCATCTTTTATGTTCCATTTCATCTAGAAAATAATACGCGGCACATCTCTAAGTTTGTAATGCGGAAATTTAGATGTTGCGAATAAAGCGATGTAGTTAATGGTCGAACTTTACCGATTTCGCCGAGGGTGAAATGAGTAAGCATTTGCATATGCCGAATTACTACCACATGTATTGCGGATTGTCATTCACACATGCTTTTCATTTGTTTTTCGAAGCATTTCATCCTGCGACCTCATCGTTCAATGGGCTCTCAAGTGCTTTCCGTGTGGTATTAATCGGGTGTTTTCAGATTGGCAGGGATAACGACTAGCTGGTAGAATTTGAAATGGGGCGAAAGAAGCGGCTTGGATGGTCTTATCCGAGTGCTACGAGGCTATTGAGTATACAGAGAGCGGAATTATGATCTTTTCCCGCTTTATATTTCTATATTTTGCAATTGTATATGAGGCATATATTCTTGCATTTTGTGTTCTTTTATGATTTTCTTCGTGGTTGTTGTTGCTGTTGCTGCTGCATCGTGTTGTTTCACCTGTTGATTTCTGGTATGATTGCTGTAATGCCTCGTGTTTCGCCACTCTCGATATTTTAACTGAGAATTTTATTGATGACTTTCTGAGGGAAGTGTGAGGCTGATTTCAAGTCGAGGTAGCTGAATCGAGAGTGGCGTTGGTTAAAGGTTTGCCCGTGTCGTGTTCACACTGAATGAGGCCGGTGGAAGCAGTAGACGGTCGTCGCGTCTAGTGACTAAGGGTGTCCGAGTCAGTCCTTTAAAGATCGCACTGGCGTGTCTGCAGCACTACGGACCGCTGAGGATTGCGGCCGGAGGCACCTCTGGTTAGCTTGAGCGGCCTCAGGTTAGCTTGTCAAGCAGTGTGGTAGCCGGTTGCAGTGTAACTTGTTTTTTTTTCTGCATAAGGCAGGCCGAATTTCTTCGCAGTTTGTTGAGGCAATGCGGGAGCTGTCACTCGGTTATCATGGGGAGGGCAGCGAAAGTTTGACCTACACGTCTTCAATTGTAGACAGCAATGAATTTTGGAGTGCGAGGTGACTGCAGTAGAGTATTTGATCTACCCGTAGATACTAACATAGAGGGTTATTCAATAGGCACGTTCAATACTCTTTGGCAGCATTCATTTAGGCGCTGGAAGGGGGGGGGAGGGGGAGGGCGATGAGGTTTTAACCTACATATGGACAGTCTTTGGAGGGCGCAAGGGAGTTGGCAGTGTGAGTTGACATATGTGTGGATAGTCTTTGGGGGACGCTCGGGAATTCTCTTAATACGATGAATTTTTGACCTATTTGTTGGTAGTTTCCGAAGGGATTTGAGCACTAGAATGATGGATTCTTTGAACTACGCCTAAACGCCTTTTGACGGCATTTGATAGGTAGAACTGGTGGATTTTTGAATTACATGTATATCGTCCTTGGTGACATTTTGATGGTAAAGGGTCGAGGGTGATGCTTGTAAGTGTTGGTCTGCCGCTGATCCAAATCAGATGTAGCTTGCGGTGATATCGAGGCGTTGCTACTGATTCGAGCTCTACAAGTGAGAGTCTGTTGTCTTGGATTGCGGATGCATTCTCGTAGATCTTGCATAGTTTTTCTCTAAAAGGATGTAAAACGGCAAAAAATCACAGAGTATTCCCGAGCACATACCCCGATGAGGAAGGTGCTTGGTAATGCGATCTGTTTATGAAATTTTTTATCACAAATGAAGCACCATTCTCACTTAATGATGCGTTGCCTCTAATATCCCTCTAAGTTTACCAAAAAAACTTTTCGTGTATAAAAAACTAACTGACGCTATAGCAATCGCTTCCAAACATGTTCTACTCACTGTTTAATAATTCGTAACGATGTGATTATTTGCACTTCAAACATTTCATTGAAAAACATTACTAATATTGGCCAGTGGTATATGGTCGTATCAATTGCCTGCTTGCTTACCTTCAGGTTTAGGTGTGGTATATCGGTCTTGGCTCTTTTTTTCTGGTTTCGGTTGTTTACTTTTAAAGCCACCCGCATCTGCAGCAACTATCACATAAAACAAGTTACTCTAGCGCAATACCCATAACGCAACAAATCTTCCTTTCATATCCTCAAATAAGCTTTTAATCATTTTTACTGACGATTTACTTGCATATATTTTATCGTCGTCTATTTAAGCGGAGCTACTTATTCGATGTTCATGAAACTTCCCTTCACTTCCGAACTTAAAAAATAATTGAACCATTTGTCCGAAGTGGCAGGTGCGTGAAATTTAAAAATCCTCTCACTTTGATTAAAGCACGGTTTCCTTAGGATGTTACATCAAATGAGTTTTTGAATCTCTTCAAATGACCCGCTCAAATCGGTCGCTTCGGTGAAAGTAATTAGCGAATATGGCTCGATAATTTGCTCTTTTTAAAAGCGATAACGGAAGACGATGCAAACGCTGGTTGCTGAAACACCGTTCTACTTGCAGTAAAACGGATCTCCAAATCTAGATCTCTGCTTTTATCGATTTGCTGAAGTATTCACAATATCCAGAGGGCGGAACTCTTTTGAATGTGAAAGTGTTTATCTTTCCAAATTGTCCATTTATGTTGAGTAAAATGTTCCTTAAGACCTCAGAAGTTGCCGAATTCGTGCTCGGTGCAGAACACTTCTACTGCTAGTCTATTTTTTCATTTGATTTATTTATACTCTATCGTGGGTTCATTACACTCATAAATGCATTCAAACCATACGGGCATTCCTAGCGCGTTTGCAATTCTCCATCGCAATAGTGTATTCGGTGTTAAAAGAATTAGAGCACTGTAAACGCAATGATTTTAATACGTTCGTTTACACAAAACAACAAAATTGGCACAGTTATAGTTATAGATGGCTTCGCTCTCAGTTTGTTCGGGAGGTGGAGGAAGAGTAGCTGCGGACGCACAAAGCTATCCACCACTTAGGAATAAACGTTTAGCACTTACATCGTCGCGGACTCCAACTCTTCTCCTAAGGTTCTGTCTTCTGAACAACAAGTCAAAAAGGAAAACATCATCCTGCAAACCACAAACCAATAAAACTGTTCGCAGCAGTTTCAAAACCTTTTAGAACTTGCTCTTATCAACAAATATGTGCAATGACCAAACCACATCCACCTTTACTGCAACACACTTTTAGAGTGAATTACTTTGTGACAACGACAATTGTGGATGATGAAATATTGCGATTCTCAAAAAGAAATCTCTGATACGCCGTTCGGTGGGACGCTCTAAAGGGATACAACAGTGCTAACCGTGTTCATTACCAAAAAAGCTTATCACATATGGCGTTAGCGAATCTACTAACTGATTGCACCGTTGCGAGAGAAATCTAGACATTCTTGGAGAATAAAGCCTCTGAATCAGGTCATGGTGGAATTGGAGTGCCGCAGACTGTCACTTCATCGCGTATAAATTATGAAACAAATTCCAGCAAGAAGAAAACGATGATTTCGGCTCACGTTTCGTGTGAAAGAAAACACATATCACTACAAAGTTATGAGAAAGTTCTGTGTCGTCTTTCATTGTTGTGATTCCTTTGTGCTGTATTCAAATTGCTTGAACTGCCTCCAAGTATTGTTGGCCCCGGTCATTCCGCCCCACAACATATTGGCAACACCCTATTTCATCTATCATCTGACATGGTCTTAAGCTTCGTAATACAAAGCGGAAGGATGTTAGTATTAGCTCAGAACGTTCAACTGGTATACAGAATACCCTCAGAATGAACCTAACAGCAATTTAAGGGTTCACTATGGGATTGATGACAATAAACCATTTCAAGCAACTGCGAATGCAGCTAGATAAGTCAGAAACAATGATAATCACTAGTGGAAGGATCATGCAAATAAGATAGGTTCATCTGGAAAGACAATTTGAAAAGCGAAGGGAAAAAACCTCAATGACAACAAGAAGAAAAAGCTTCACCTCATAACGAACGAACATTTGATGTCTCACGAATATTTCTGCATTTAGACACTCGATCATAAGCCAAATCGCAGAAATACTAATTATCGGCCTCTTTCTTCCAAGAAATCACTGACTGCTTATTACGCCACAACGATGAATACCATGGGAAGAACATTAAGAAATTCAATCTCTATGAGTTGTTCTTAGTTGGCAACGTTCCAATATATTAGCTCACATCACCGAACAGCACAGATAGGCCACCTTCAATACGTTCAAATCAGTGGAATTTCCAGATAGCGACGTCGTTAGCGTCAGGGACACATGCCACTTTGGCAATGTTTTGGTTACACTTTCGACTTAATCGCATGAGAATATGTGTGTAAGAAGGCAGCATAAAATCGGTTGAGAACGATCAACGATCAAATATCACTCAATCTCTGTGCTGAACCTGATGATAGTGCCAAATTGGCAGCAATCACTTCTAAACTACCAAAATTAAAACGAGACTATTTCGAGAAATCGTTTCGAAGTCACACAGAGTCATCTCATTCCCTCCACCCAAATTTTATACCCTTATGTCTTATAAGGGCATTTCTTACTTGTTGAATCAACAAAGAAATGAAGTGATAGTCAGTGGTAAAAATGCTTACATCGTTGACGTTCTCAAGAAATGCAACGTCAGCGGGGTGATCCTTTGAAACAAGAGTTTTATGACATTTCGAATCATTGCAGCACACGTTCATGATACTACTTGTTGGGTCAATATTGACGAATGGGTGAACCTTCGTGCCCTTTTCACTGCAGTCCATCGCTTCGATCTTGAAAAGCCAAATGCAAGAAATAACGGTGAATCAATTCATGTGACCGAAAAGGCTATTCATTCGAAAATGGAACGCTACCTCCTGGAAGTGTGCACTGGTACAAGTTTTGCCTCAATGAAGGCGATCAGCAAGACTCATAGTCAGCTTCAGCGAGGCTGTGTTCAAAAGAACCTCCATTTCCTAATTTCCTGCACTCAGCCTGTCAACAATGCTCGTTCATATGTAATTTTGAAAATATTGAGCTGTAACGTTGAAATATGGTCATGAAACGATGAGTCCGGCATGTGATTTTTAACAAGAATTTTCAAACAAGTGCATATTTACGTACAAAAAGTAATGCGTTCTTAAGAGGATCTCATACCGACTATGAATGAAAATATTGCAAAGCAAGCTCAAAACTTTTTTCAAACTTTAAAATAAATTTGAATTACCTTCAAAAAAGTTTATAAAGACTTGAAGAAATAGTCCACTGTTTAAAGTCATCCAGGGAATGGGATAGCGCCAAAATTCGAAAAACGCTTACTTGAGAGGGGGTTGACGCACTTCGCCCCGTCTTCAAAGGCTGAATAATCTTTTTGAGAGAGACAGAGGGAGACCGGGCGCACGAGAGAGACGGAGGGAGACCGCGCGCATCTTCAACGAGCGGCGTGGCACTGGTCGCTCGGAAATAAATCGTCGCAATAAATGTGGAAATATACGGTGAGACAACGGTGTTCGAGTAACGAATTTCAACATATTTGGAAGATAAGGGAGAAAGGAAAAAGGTTATTCAGCCTTTGAAGAATCGTACATTACTATATTCACATAAAAACTAAGGAAAATATGTAGAGGCAGTACACAACTCAGAGATGCTCGACAAAAAAGGGAAGCAATGAAGAGTGCAGCACGAGCTCATTGTGATAAACAATCAAGCATAAGTGGATCCCGCGTGTTTCAGTCCTAACTTTGCAATCAATCCTTCGAACCAATGTGGCCTAAGTGGTTTTCATGCTGTATAACCGATAAACTGATATTTTCACATGTGGAGGTGAGCTTCTCGGATTATTGATTTGTTAACTTCATATGTTTTATGTGAGTTCTGAGTGTGGTGTCTACGGTGTACACAATACACACCATACATACCACACACACGGACACATAGACACACACACACACAAAATATGCACGCACACATACGAACACACCAAACACATACGCGCATTCCATGGCTGAGATATACGCAAACGTATAAGATATAGTAAACACATCAGCACTGGAATTTGCATTTCAACGAAATGGCTGCATAAACGTTAAGGGTGGGGAATTGTTTTCTGCGGGTCTGCCTAGCCAGATTTCTCTTATGTAGGATCTGAACTTTATTAATGTCGTCATGTGAGGTCTTCGACGTTGTAAATGTTTTTTACCTTTGCTTTGCAGTGGAAATTCCTATCAAAGGAACTAATAGTCTTATTTCTCGACATTTCGGGGAAGATGTTCTCTTTTTGCGGGAGGTTCTCATCGGGATTTCTTCACAAACAGCATTCATGCTTGCGATCTATTTTTCATTCGGGCAAATAGTAGGAATCCACCTATGATATTAGATGTAGTTGTATCGACAGCGAAAGTTGTGTTCAGGAATTACATTCTCTGTTGCAAGTATCCTGTTTTTGCTAGACAAATAGAGACTCCACAATAATCTGGTGGAAGGAACTTCAGATCCCATTCGCCAGGACAAGCAGCTATTATCGAGCCAAACGACGATGGGATGGCCAAGCACCTTCCTCATCGGGGTACGTGCTCGGGAATACTCTGTGATTTTTTGCCGTTTTACATCCTTTTAGAGAAAAACTATGCAAGATCTACGAGAATGCATCCGCAATCCAAGACAACAGACTCTCACTTATAGAGCTCGAATCAGTAGCAACGCCTCGATACCACCGCAAGCTACATCTGACGTGGATCAGCAGTAGACCAACACTTACAAGCATGACTCTCGGCCCTTTACCATCAAAATGTCACGAAGGACAGTATACATGTAACTCAAAAATCCACCACTTCCACCCATCAAATGCCGTCAGAAGGCGTTTAGGTGTAGATCAAAAAATCCATCACTCTAGTGCTCAAATTTCTTCGGAAACTACCAACAAATAGATCAAAAAATTCATCGTATTAACAGAACTCCCGAGCGCCCCCAAAGACTACCCACACGTATGTCAATTCACCTCACCCAACTCGCTTGCGCCCTCCAAAGACTGTCCATATGCTGCTCAAAACCTCATCGCCCTCCCCGCCCTTCCAGCGCCTACATGAATGCCGCCAAAGGGTATTGAGCGTGCCTATTGAATAACCCTCTATGTCGGTACCTACGGGTAGATCAAATACTCTACTGCAGTCACCTCGGACTCCAAAATTCATCGCTGTCTACCATTGAAGACGTATAGGTTAATCTTTCGCTGCCCTCCCCATGATAGCCGAGTGTCTTCAAAGACTGCATGCAGATCAAAGAACCTGCCAAACCCAACCACTGAGCACCGCTAGAAACCACCTACACGCAGACGGAAGAGCACACCGCACCAGCTCCCGAAAGCCGCCAAAATTTCTCGACGAAGATCAAATGCGCGCCACACGTGAACTTGTCAAGCCTTGCAAATCTCCGAAGTACTTTAGAAACCAAAGATGAGCGTCGCGATCCAGGCCACACCAAAAACCGTGCCGCATCCGGCACCTTTTGCAGCCCAGAAAATGACGGCAATGTTCAACGAAAAACTCAAGGCCCAAACATGACAGCTCCCACATTGCCTCAACAAACTGCTAAGAAATTCGGCCTCCCTTATGCAGAAAAGAAAAACAAGTTACACTGCAGCCCGGTTACCACACTGCTTGACAAGCTAACCTGAGGCCGCTCAAGCTAACCAGAGGTACCTCCGGCCGCAATCCTCAGCGGTCCGTAGAGCTGCAGACACGCCAGTGCGATCTTTAAAGAACCGACTCGGACACCCTTAGTCACTGGACGCGACGACCGTCTACTGTTTCCACCGGCCTCATTTAGTGTGAACACGACACGGGCAAACCTTTAACCAACGCCACTCTCGATTCAGCTACCTCGACTTGAAATCAGCCTAACACTTCCCTCAGAAAGTCATCAATAAAATTCCCAGTTAAAACACCGAGAGTGGCGAAACACAAGGCATTACAGCAATCATACCAGGAATCAACAGGTGAAACAACACCATGCAGCAGCAACAGCAACAACAACCATGAAGAAAATCATATAAAACACAAAATGCAAAAATATATGCCTCATATACAATTGGAAATATAAAGCGAGAAAATATCATAATTCCGCTCTCTGTATACTCAATATACTCATAGCCCTTGGATAAGACCATCCAAGCCGCTTCTTTCGCCCCATTTCAAATTCTACCAGCTAGTCGTTATCCCTGCCAATCTGAAAACACCCGATTAATACCACACGGAAAGCACTTGAGAGCCCATTGAACGATGAGGTCGCAGGATGAAATGCTTCGAAAAACAAATGAAAAGCATGTGTGAATGACAATCCGCAATACATGTGGTGGTAATTCGCCATATGCAAATGCTTACTCATTTCACCCTCGGCGAAATCGGTAAAGTTCGACCATTAACTACATCACTTTATTCGCAACATCTAAATTTGCGCATTACAAACTTAGAGATGTGCCGCGTATTATTTTCTAGATGAAATGGAACATAAAAGATGAAAAAGAACGCAACTCTGCAAAAGAATGTAGTCTGAAAAGGTTGTTTTCATCCCATTGCTATAAAAAAAAAAAATTATAAGACATCTTTTTAGCACCGTTCAGAACGGCTTTCTTCAACTCTTCTACCTCGAACGATGAACAACTTCCTCCCTCGTGTAACGGGCGACATATTTTAGAAGGATTTAAAAAATTCTTACTTGCACTAATGACGTTTGTTTGGTAACCAAAACTGCCACTAACGGAGCGTCTGGCACCTGCAAAAAAAATTACTTGAATGATGGAAATTTCGTTCACCACAACACAAATCGTTTAAACTGTCTTAACTCGAACAATTGAAATTTATTGCACAGTGGAACTTATTGACAGCCGACGAAGCAGAAAATACCTTGTTTGAAATATCTTCAGCATTGAAACGAACAAAACAAGGCCATTCACTAAAGTCGATAAGCGCACCTTATATAGAATTAAACAGGGCCCTCAAAAAATGTCCTAACTGCTAATCAAAACGATAGAATTAAAAACACAACCGCTCTCTCCCTCCTAGGTTTATTTTGTGACGAGTGAGAAAATAGTTGGAATATTAACGATATACTTTCCACGCATATCTATTACATTCCTATGAGAAAGACAACTACAGATTGAAAAAAAATCACAGGTCAAGGATCAACGTTCAAATATAAATTCTCTCAATCGCCTTATTCATTCAACTCTGCTCGTCGCATGTAAAGTAGATTTTTTACGAGAAATGTAAACGAAAAAAGCCTTTAATCTGAAAAAAATATGTTTTGTAAGTATCCGCTAATTGAAAATATGCTTCATTCAGGCAAATGTGTTATCAGAAGTGTTGATTAGTTTAACAAAATTTATTATCTATTTTTTAAATGAAAGTTTCTAACTTTGATTAAATTTCACGACCGACTTCACATATGAAACTTATGTTCTCAGCTAAGAGCAAATTTAATGAAAGAAGCAGTCAGTAAACTCTCAGTAATACGAATTGAGATCACACCTCTTTCCATCGATGTCCATTCGCTTTGTCATTTTCCACAGCCTTCTTAGCACTGCTACCTTCTTAT
Organism: Baylisascaris procyonis; assembly: GCA_037389465.1. Lineage (NCBI taxonomy): Eukaryota > Metazoa > Nematoda > Chromadorea > Rhabditida > Ascarididae > Baylisascaris > Baylisascaris procyonis. Next base: position 13,786 of record JAZARR010000231.1, on the reverse strand, counting down.
TCAGGCATTCATCGCTTCAACAATAGAGAATTTGCTATTCTGAAATCTTGAGAGATATTTTATTTTGCATTCCAGATAGAAAAAAAAAATTCATATATTCTGAAGTGTTCGAAGTGAGTTCGAAATGATGGACTACTGTGAGCACGTCTCTTAGCACAAAACAGCGATCGCGCTCTTGAACTCCGCCTTCAAAACGACAAAGAATAAATGAGCTTAGAGCTAAGTCTCTATTGCTTTGATTTCATCTATATTTTTTGCAATCGAAATTCGATGTGATCGTTTTCGAGAGAAACATTTGCACTACAATAAACTTTTCATCATGTGATCACCAAATAAAAGTGAACTCGAACATTAGAGCATAATATAAATGAAGCTGTTAAGTAGTAGTTCCAAGCAAACTGAATCGTACTCAGACCAACTTTAAAACTTCAAAGCTCGCTTTGCTAATGAGAAACTTGATCGCCTAATAATGACAACTTGCGGAATGACTGACTAACGGCAAATAGAACAGCATTTCCTTTCAGCGAAAAAAGTTTCTGCCTAACAAAACACCGCCAGAGTTAAGCTCCGCAAATTTTCTTACCAAATCCATTACTCTTCTATCACTTTATAAACCACAGAATGAAACAACTTTCATAAGGCACGATGTAAATAGTGAACTAGTTCTAAGTTCACTATTTACATCGTGCCTTATCAAAGTAAATAGATGTAAATAGACTAATGTAAAGCTCTGACAATAAGTCCCCATAAAGCAGAGAGGATGCAATGACTACTTACTCTGGCAAGGGAAATTTTTAGTAAAAGTTATATCCCTGGCAGGCTTATCAATGCCTTCTATCCACGAAAATTACTTTTTCTACTCCGCTGATCATATATCACGGAAGTGATGAAGAAAAAGCTATCTTTGACAACGAACGACAAAGTATGAACGGAATATGCAACAATAATTAAAAACTAACCATTTAAAAAATGAGTTCACGCATTTCTAATGCTTGATAATGGAGACCGCTTCTCGCAGTTTTTTTCCATAATCGTGCCAGCACAGTTACCCGAAATCGACGAACAATTTCACTGAAATAAAATAGTTTCTGAATTATGCATTTTGAATTATGCGTCATATAGTCTCAATGTGTACACCCTTTGCTGCTTATATCAATCACTACAGAACGAGTCACATATGTTTTTTTGCAAAAATTAAAACTACTCGGCCACCACAAAAATCAAGTAGGATGTCCCTTCACTCTTCCCTCTATATGCTTCATTTACTATAAATCCGAAAATCGACCAGATCTCGTGGATCCCTCCTCTACTACCGGGCAGCAAAGGAACATACAATATTGGTCGACGAAATGTTCTTCTTAACCGGCATTTCCTTTGTTTTCTAAGAACCCTACCCTGACGTATTTCTGAATCGAATGGAAAAAATTCTCAAAATTAAACCGAAGATAGTAAAGATTTAATTTGACCGGATAGAAAAACATTTTTCTCTCCCGCATTCATCCTAAGTTTTGGAAAATTCATCCATGATTCGCTTGGAAAATATCCCACTACATTCAACCGATTGACCAAAATTACTTCCTGTTCATAAAATCATCAGAAAGTTTTCAAACTTGAAAAGCTTCTTCTTTTCGTATCACCCAGATCGAAACAAAAATTTCAAGGAATTCAAAATGAAACGAGAACTTTGAAATTTTAACCCACCCCAACATGGAGATATATTAAACGGTTCAAAGTAGAAACAAGTTCCTGAAAGCTATTTCTCCGCTATCCCCCTCCCCCCTCCCCAGATCCTTAAAAAGGTTTGACAGATATAAAGAAAACGTTGAACGTTGAAATTTGCCCAATTCAATTACATACGCACACTAAATCGCTCTTGCCGGAGATATTGGCACTCTTGTAATGCTGAGGTGAAAATGAATTACTGATGAATCCCGCACCTCTCACACACACTTCACCGTGATGACGCAACCGAAGCACAAAGGAATCACCAATCGTGCAAAGCGAAGGAACTCTTCGATACTCATTAAGTAATGGAATGCAGGTTTTGCAATATGTCAGTCAGAATTTGCTCAACAACAGTGGCATGCAATGGAAGAAATAAATGAAGTATGTATTGTGATGCATGAAAGATGAGCAATATCAATGAAAGAGGAAACGAAAACAGTCTGCAGTGATGGTTGTTGGTAATGCTAAACAGATCTCTAATGCATTTATTCGGCTTTAATTTTCTCTAACTACGCATCGAACATCTTATTGAGACGCATCCATGCTCGATAAGTTTGTGGCACAATAAAAAATTATGTTATGGGTGAGGATATTTTAGGCTTGAAATTGCAATATTTCACTCCTAATTTAGCCTAGAAAAATTCAATGCGAGCAATTATGAATCCGAAGCTCCAGGGCGATTAATAACAACGTACTCACCCCCTCCTACCTACTCATCAACATTGTGTTTTGAGATTATATTTGCCTTTATGATTTATACACGTATCTGTTGCGGGAATGATTCAGAATGAATGTGGAAATGGCATAATAGCCTCATAATGCAATCACTCAGAACCATCTACGGTTTAAGACTCCCCACTTGCGCCGTATTTTCTTTTTTTTACACAGTGGAATGACAAATCACATTTCAAAGGATACAGCTGTAAATCTTTACACCTCAATATAGACTATTCCTTGGGAGGACACCTGTAGAGCACAACACAACCTACTGGCCACCATTAAGGAGCTGGCATTGTCGCCCAATGACTCCTTTTCGACACCTCAACGGGGTCACTGACCCTCAGTAGAGTGATGGCACGGCCTTAATGACTCATATTCATCAACACAGTGGAGTCATTATAGGCAACCGTTAAAGAGTTGGTGTCACGCCCAACGATTCTCTTCAACGGTGAAACGGAGTCTCTACAGGTCACCGCTAAGGAGCTGGCATCTCCGCCCAATGACTCCTTTTCAGCGGCTTTTGGGATAAAGTAATATTGTTGGAGCCCAGCCATCGCAGGGCTTCAACAATTTATCAGATTGCCGAAAATTATCATACAGAATTTGCATCGGCAAAAGACAAACTAATTAGGAAGCTGTCTCATTATAGCTATAGGGTGTAAAGAAATTTACAGCTGCATCTCAATAGAAATAATATGCAGCAATGTACACAAAACAGAAAAAAAAAGAAAATAAGGCGAACATAAATCCCCCGACGCAATGGTTCACTGAATAATTGCAGAAATTTTGCGACGTGTAATGCAAAGTAAAATGTCAACTTCATTGAGCTACTATGAGCTTCAACTTTATAATTGGTTGGACTGTGCTTCTTCTAGACCAATTTGGAGACGAAATGTTGCAATTTCAATCCCCAAATATCCTCGTCCATAATATGAATGTTATTGCGCCACAAATTTATCGATCCCTGGGCTGCTACGAATTTTTTTTCTGGAGAGGGATTTTGTTCTTTTATGCTCCGATCATAGCAAACTATTTTCACAAAAATAATGGCACCTCTCTTTACCAGGTTCAAAAATAATTTCAATAGTTTTTTTTAAATAATAGCGAACAACGTTATCGAATAATCTTTCTCACAAAAGTTTGTTCGTTCTCCTTGAACGAGATATTCGGCAAGTCAACTAGAGGAAAATAAAGCTAAAGAATCGTATTACAAATCTGTTTAACATCACAAACAACCATCCACTGCGGATATTTTTTTGCTTCCTGTATATTTCTACTGTGCACTTGCACTCACATCACAATGCACACTTCATTACCTCAACAATTTCAGGCCACTGAAGCTGCGCAAAATGTGATTGAACATGTTACAAGACCTGCATCTCTATTAATAAATGAGTGCCAAAAGGTTCCTCTCCGTTGCACGATTGATGCACCTCTGCGTTCGAACAGCGTCGTAACAGGGAAGCATATATAAGAGACGAGTGCATCCATAGCAATTCGAATTCACCTAAGTAAAGCAAGAATGTCTGTGCTCAGGAAAAGCGATTCGGCGGTGCTCGGATGTAGACGAATTTAGAAGATTTCACACTCAACATTTTCATTTAGCAATCTGCCAAGACCAATCATGCAATCTTATAGAGATCATTGAGTATCACTGATTTCAGTTAATCATCAATATCGGCATACGAATATGGCAGTTAATAAGATTGGCTTCATTTCCGTGACCGTTGAATTGATGATAAAACTTTTCAAATTTCTACGAAATCTCGTAAATTTTTTAAACCAAAAGAACATCTTTCCGCCTAAAAAATAACCATTTGAAAATACCAACTGCAGGGCTAAAAAAACTTGTCATTATCGAGTGCAGAAAAGAAAATCAAACGCCACAAATCTCGTCAACGACCCTGTTCATAAGCCGATTTCTGTGATTTATATAGGGTAAATGCACTCAACAAACTCTATGAACTCTGTGAGGTTGCAAAATTTTTCATGAAGTCTCGGGAGGGATGACGGGGAGAAGACGGATTCTACTTTGGCACAAGAGATCCAATTCACCAAATGCTGATCTCTGTTGTGGAGTCCTTTGCTTCATAGGAAGAAATCGAGAGCTTCGAAGACTCGTTCTGTCAAGTTCGCGCTCTCGAAGTTGCTAATAAAAATTTCAAGCAACTTATCTTGCGCCACATTTGTGGGGTCATTCCCAGCGCGCCTCTCCACCCTAATGACTTGGTGACCGCTGGTCACTGCAGCGACCCAATCTTCTATAGCTCGATTCATCGGTCATCAGCTGCATCTTTCCTCTTTCACCTCCTCCGCGAAGTCCCTCATTGAAACTCTTCTCGTTAGTCCACATTCGTTGGGCAGCTCCATGCTTTCCCGTCCGCGTAGTACATCTGCAGGGTTGCGTGGTCACAACGTTTCATATTGTTGTTCATATTTCCGTTCAACGGCACGCCACAACAAATAAGCCATCGACCATAATTATAAACCATCAAACTTGTCGCAAACCCGAAAGGAACTCCAAGGGCAAAGCAGCGGAAGCACTCTCCAATCTTCAGTTCGCCATGGCATTTAGATCTCGGTTGCTGTTTACTCTTCTTCTTCCTCATCCAAAATTTTCTTCCATTCTTTGACAAAGACACAAATATCGACCCACCAAAATAACAATTGTGGAAAGTGTATCCAACTGGAGCAAAGACCAGTCGTTAACATACGTTACGCTGGCAGACCACATTCCATTCATTTCAATAAAGAAAATGATACAAAATGATGGACGCAATACAAGACAACAAATAAATAAACATAAATAACATGCACTTCCTTGGCATTCTAATGTAAATATCAACAATATTCGGCAGCAATAAATAGATTTAATATTGATGATTGAAACACCGAAATAATAATTAAAGTGCTCTTCTTTCCTTCCCCATAAACCCAGCGTTATTTTTCCCTTATTACAAAGTGAAATCCATCATCAATGAAGTGGAACTTTACTGATTTTTCCCTAATCTCCACGTGAGAATGCAATACAAATAAATATTTAATTGCTTCGGATATAACGAATCGTAAAAAATTGCAAACCTTTGATCTAGTATAACCCGAACTCTAAACTAGAAAAGAATAAAAACTCTAAAATTAAAAAAAAAAAGTTAAAAAAACGCAGCAGCGTGAAACCTCACAAACATCATGTAAACGACGATGCTTCAAACGAGCGCATCGCTCTTCTTGCTTCTGAGGCATTTAATCGATAATTGCGGGTTTGTTCCCGCCTTGTAGATCATAAAACGCTCCATGCAAATGATAACTCCATTGGGCGTGATAAAACGAAAATAAAGTGAGCGTTCTTTGAAACCGAGATTGTAACTATGTTATATAAAAAATATCTGTAAATAACTTACAGTCTTTAAGTTATTATCCGCATGAAATAGCAGAAGACGATGGAAGTATCTTTCGATCATAACAAAGAGGTGGACAGATTTCCGGTCGGGTGGCAGTGCCTAAGGCCGGCTACTGACCGATCGGCCACTGACCACAGGAAAATCAACAATGTCAATCTATGTATCGCATATATTTCAACCCTACAATTTATATCAATTGCACGTCATATAAGAAATTCATCTTATAGAAAATTTCTTGTTTTGTTTCAGATTATTTTAGATTCTAATAGAGTTTTTAGTGCTCTTTCAAATATGTCTAGTCATTATTCCCAAATTTTTTTCCATTATACACTTCTAGCGATAATAATCGAACCATTTATGAAAAATCATTTCAATACATTAATAGAAATTATTCTATCGATTGCTTATTCAATTGTAAACGAAAAGGATGGATGCTAAATTTGCATATTATTAGTGGGCTAATTGTCGTCTCGATACGAAACGATATATTCAATTGAATTTCTTCAATCGGTTAAAATGATATTTTCTAGTTGCGTTTTGTGTTGTCGTATCAATAGAGTGATTGTGATTGAAAGTGGAGAGCAAACTATGGTGATGGCGATTGATTCTATTTGTTATATGATAACTGACAGTCTTAATGAGGCTGAAAGTTGTCGAACCGGAAATTGGCAAAGAGCAATCGATTCACCGGTAAGCGAAAATATTGTCCTTTAAATGGATTACGATATTCACCGTCAACAGCATTAAATGACTGCTTAGTAAAAAAAAATTAATTTGAATATTACAGGTTAATTTGACGGTTGGATCGACTGGGAAGGTGATGAGACGAGCATAGGAGGTGGGAGGGCAGGGGAAGGGAGAGGGGGAGGGAGGTACGAGTATTTTGTGCTCTTCGCATTCTTGATCTCATCCCTACTGGAGACCTCATTGTTGCTAATCCTACTGATCTATGCTAAAAAAATGCGTTGTTCAAACAAATTGACTTTACTGATTAATGCATAGACGGTTTATTCAAACATTTGCATATCTTTCCGAGCGCTGATCAAACGATTGTGTAATGAAAATCCGTAGATGAAGTGGAGGATGTTCGTTCCCAGCAAGGATGATTTGAAAAAAAATTTTTCCGACCTCTGAGAAAAAACAAAAAAATTTTACCCCCAACAAATCATATTTTCATGATATTTAATTGAGAAAGTGGAAATTCATTATCTGCTGCAAATTATCCTTTTATTTCCCTTCCCCTCCAGTTTTGTTCACAGTATTTTAAAGCCAATTTTATTGTAGCGGTCGATTTATTTCAATAGAAAGTAGCACTGAAATAAAATAACATTCTCATAATATCATGAAAATAAAAAATGGAAAAAAGAAAGATATTCCATTTTTTCTTCACTCATAAATGCGCATATTTCATTTCCTATTCCTCACTCCAAACGGTTCGTTGTTGTTCGAAGCAAACTTTTTGCGTAGTGCCCTTTACGTGAATTGGTAACAAATCATCTAATAGCTGCAAAAGTATTTCACTAATGGTTAATCTGCCAACGATTAATAGTGTGGGATTTACCTATCTTCTTTTTCTAAATCACTTAAATATCTAAATATTATAAACATGTAAGCATGCAAATATGTAAACACTATGTAAATAGATAATTATTACAAGTATGCAATTATATAAATATGTGTACTCGATTATTTCTTTGCTAAAAAATTGTCGAGAGCCGTTGAAATCATTTTTGACCTTCCGTCTTTCATTCCGTATATGGCTCTCAATTAGTTTGCAATTATAATGTTGAATTTTGGTTCGTTTCCTCGTGTGTTATGCTATTTCTTCGAATATATCAGTTTTTAACAGAAGGCGCTAAGTTTATGGTGTTTTCAACAACTCTCTTTTATTAACCTCCTTGTCTCTATCACTCTCATTAAAAACAAACGATCGATGGCCATGACCGTCGACGATTTATGACCAATGACCATCTGATTAGCTACCGTATAATTAGTAGCAATATCAGAAAATCATTCAGACTTTGAGCAAAAGTTTATCACACTCATCGGAGGAATTCGCGTCCGTAAACAATCGGCACACATCTGGTCGCAGTGGTTTGCGATCGGAACGTGATAAACAAATTGGATGTGGCCAATTTTTTCTTATGATAGTTAAAGTAATGCATTTTCATATTATAAGAGGTTCTCTTTATTCTTAATACTTGTTATTTTTAATTCTAGTAAAGGTGATTTGTAAATTAGTAAAGGTAACTGCAAGATAACTATATTTATTTTTGCACATTGAGAGTCACCTGTAAAAAATGAGTGCAGATGCACAATGTAATCAACATAAATCAAGTTTAGCATAGGCAGTTGGTGACCTTTATATTACACTTTACTAGTACATGCTTTGTTTCACAAAAAACCCTTCATATCTCTCAGAAGAAATCGCCGCAATCTCGAAATTAAATTTTAGAAAGCAATGAATTGCGTCTATATGCTTTTTTTTTTCATTTCATAGTGCTTAGTTCGTTCAACTGTACTAAAAGATAAATAATAAATCTGTATCAGTTTTTGCGCATTGAGTAATTAGATGTATTTTATACTATTAATAATGATAATAAGTACAAATACTTTATCAAATAGAAAGCAATGAATTCTTTGGAGACGATATTTTTTGGGTAAATCAGCTAATATTAAATAAATGCATTCAATTCTCCCATATTCATTATAGCTAGTATAGATTTGTAACATCCGTCTCTAATATTATGGAAATAATCTCTTTGATTTAATCACTTACACTGATAATATCATATCATGCGAACATTAGATTATTTGGGACATTAATAATAACAGGTGTGTAGTTTTGAAGTAATCAATTTTTCGCATGTGAATCTTGATTCAGAGCTATGAATTTCATTTGCAGTGTATCAGCACATCATGTTACGTATTCCGTCCATCAATACCTGAGCTTATAACTCCAAAGTTAGCATTTCATCCACCACGTCCAGGACTTACTTATGTAATCGTTGTTAAAAACGACACTAATAATCATTTCGAAGTGGATAGCGCAGCAGAGATATTGAGATCGTTTGTGATGTTCTATTTTAATGACTAGCACGTTTTGATCAGTGGGGTATGTCACTCGCACCCCAGCGAGTCTGTGTCCTCCCTCTGAAGAACGCATATTTCCCCGAAAACATAAGGAATAGAGAGAACATGCATATATTCGTGATCAGGTCATCGGGATCTATCGTTTAGTACCAAATTCGTCGAAAAAAAATCGTTTTAGAATTTTAAAGCTCTACCGAAAAAAGGAAGACGCAACTCATAGGCGAAACGATTGCCGAGGAAAAAATTCAAAAATTTCAAGTATAATACATTTCTACAGAAAATTCGCAAAATTTAATTTTTTAACCGAACAAACCAGGACTAAATGATTCTAAGAAATAAATATAATTGAAGAATAATGTAAAGATGGACGAAAAAAGAAGAATCCAGCAAGGAGAGACAAATAGGGCCTGTGTTGATGGCAGGAAGAAGTGACGTACGAACTTATTAACTATACATTTTTTTATTTCAGTAGCTATATTAAGGTCCGCAAATATCTGGACCGAACTCGTTCCTGTCATCCCCTCTGATAAATCCAGGACTCACCTAATCACTGTTTTGAGAAAGAACAATAAAAGAACAAATTTAATTCGAAAAATCCCTCATTCACACCACAGGCGTCATCGAACTAATGTAGACTGTGCCCACAGATGACTGTAATAATCACTCTGCTACACCAGCTCTCCCAAACGCGCTCTCAGCGCAAATGACATACCCCAGCGAGTCTGTACCCCTCTGCCGAATAATGCATATTTCCCCGGAAACATAACCAACAGGGTGAATGCGGATATGTTCGCGATCAGCTCATCGAAGTCTATCGTTTGATACCAAAGCCATCGAAATTTGAGACAAAGAATATTTCTCGAAAAGTCCCCTGTACTACCTACAACTTACGACTGAAAAATTGCGATATTTGGGATGTTTTTCTCGGCTCCTATTTGCCCAGACTTGCATTCTGCGCACCGCTTAAGAGGCTTCGGTGAGCTGACCACAAACCGAAAACCGTTTAGCACCATAATAAATAGCAGCCGAGAACGAGAATCCCCAAAATAGCAAAAATCGAGATTTGAGAAATTCTGACCGGTCCATTCGCTTTTCAAGTTTTCTCTCAAAATATAAAAATCTATATATGAAGCAAATCGCTGCTCCGTAGACCTAACCGTTGCGGAGAAAATAATTCTGAAATCTCCAATACAGTACATTTCTATTGAAATTTCACATATTTTGATTTCTTAGCTGAACAAATCTTCGAAAAATGAATCTAAAAATTAGACGCTATTAAAGAAGAAAATAAAAACAAATGAAAATAAAAGAATGCAGGGAGAAGAAACAAATAGAACCTATGTTGATCGCAGAAAGAAGTGACGATACGAATCTATTAACTATATATTTTTTATTTCAGTGCTAATATTAAGGTCAGGAGGACCCCGCCCCGTCAACCCTGCCCCCACGAGCGGGCTGCCGTTCCTTTTGACCACTCCATTGCTCTGGATGCAGTTGTTGTTATGGAAAAAATTCATTCTCTGTTAAATTGCACTGCAAATTTAATTTTTACATTTTTCTCATCTATTCTTCAAAAAAGTCATAAAGTGTATATACCATTCGAAAGAGAATAAAATATTGAATTGAATGAAAAAAAGCCATCAAAATTGATAAAGAATTGGCTGAGTTATAAGCGTAATGTGATTTCTCTGACTCCTTCTCTTTTGGGTGTTATCTCGCCACCAGATGCGTTTTCCAATATTTCCAGTAGACAGCCTAGGCAAGGTGTAGACCACTGGGAAGGAAATCGCCTGAGGCGTCGAATGGCCCCACGTGCGCGTCTCTCCGATTTTCCGGAAAAAAGTTATCGCCAAAAATAAAAAACTTTCTGAGTATCCTGAAAATCCTGGATCTGAGCAAAACCCAAGTGAAATTTTTGAAATAGGCTTGAAAAGAGATGTGAACTCGTAGTAGATGAGAAAACTGTGCGAGCAAGGGGAAAAACTCAAAAGTGAAGTCGGCAATTTGCCAACTTTTTTCATCCCAGCCTGACCTTTTTCTGGAGATCCAGTGGGCAGCATGGTTAATAAAAAATTCCACCTCAATTAGTCCATCCAGAAGAGAGATATGGCCCAAAATCAATTTTTCGTTTCTCGAACGAATATCTCTTCCGGAACATCAAATATCCACAACCTTTCCTCACCGGCACCTCGGAACCAAAATTCCCAAGAGGTCCTATGAAAAACTAACAAAAATGTTGCAAAATGACGAATTAATAAACGTTTCCGGATTGCTCCTCATAAATTTTCAACAAATTCGGAAAATCTTTCATATCCAGAATTTCTTTCAGAAATCCACACCCAATCCATAAAATGTGCACTAAAACCCTGAACACGACAGGGAAAAGAAATCAAAAATTCAACAATGCCAGAAAAAGATATTAGAAAAAATGCTTAAGTATGAAAAACGGTACCCTACGGGAATAACTCTGCAATGAAGCGGAAAACACGCACGAAATTTTATAAGTCTGGAAAGCACCACCATACCATGAGATCCAGAAAAAAACCCGAACGGTAGAATAAACGGTAGAGCCGAAAACGTTAACGAAATGTGAAAATAATTAGTGAAAATAATTAATAATAATAGAGTTGAAACGAATAGCCGAACATTATGAAGAGAAATGCGAACTGCGATCATTGAGCGGCTAATTTAGAATGATACCCAAAGATATGGGTAAATTTGCGAACTTTTGCAAACGTTTTTTTTAAAAGTAGAATCCTGAAATTCATAGCGCCAAATGGAAAAATGTTTTGGATAAGATAAGCTGTATCGAAACTGCCGACGGAATCTGAAAGAAAACGAATGGAAGAATAAGCATGAGCATTTAGGAAGACTTGTTAATTCGATAATTTATGATGCGAGCAGAATTTCTTTGCACGATTTTTTCTAGAGCTTAATTTTGAATGAATGAAAGAAAATCTCATCGAAAAATCTGAATTTTCGCTAAGTAGTTCATTTAAAAATACTCTAATAATAAACGATACCACCAGAAAGACATTTCGACCTTTCAGAAGGAATCTCGGTCGTTACCTTGGCTGAGTGGTCTAGTGGTATGGTTCTCGCTTAGGGTGCGAGAGGTCCCGGGATCAATCCCCGGCTCAGCCCAGTCGTTTGGAATCTGTACGAGAGGGAAAATAATGCGAAGGATGCGCAACATGCCAGGAAGAAGTGAACGTTTCAGGCCGACACTATACTGAGGAAACTGGGACAATGATCTTAAATGAGCTTTTCGCTCATTGTGTACTAATAGGATAGTTATTTTATAGATATACATATATATATGAATGTCACTGATTATTTCTTTAATTGTAAAGAATTAAATGAGACCTTTCGAGCGCATGATTGTAAACACCGTCATCTGTGAAGATATAAACTCTGGTTTATTCACATCTTATAGAATATTTTATATACAATGTTATAGGTATTCTTACCTCATCAACAGGACAGTGATGAAGCACCCATGGATTACTACAACAAACAATTTAGTTCCCGCCTGTGCACTTCACTAAACGCGTAGTATAAACGATTGTTGCCTCCTGCATCACAACCTCTCCATGGAGGTGTTCAGGCGACTATATGTGGTCTAGTATTGAGCCATCCAATCTGGTGCCATAATTACCTGTCAGAATATATGTGGAACTTCTCATCATAAGGAAATTGCGGACTTCGCAACAAAAGGCCTCTGCGCTCGGAACTTCCTTCAGAATTTTGCAATTGTCGTTTCCATGGAACATCTTTACTTTCATACCGTAGTGGCTGTGGCATTCTTGCTCGGTTTGTTTTGATGTGTTCCATGTTGATCTGCTGTTGTTGGAATAAAATTATGTGAAGTGAAGTGTGGCTGTATTGATCGAACAATATCCCACAATGCCTCTGAGAATTCAAACTGGAAGCCAAAATTTCGAACGGTTTCTACCAGCGAAAAATATCAGTTCATTCTTCCAGGGTGCAGGAAAAGTTTGATTTTTCTAAACGCCTTTCGGCATCAGCCAAGTTTTGGTTGATTACAGATTGGTAGGAATTTCGATTGGTTAATCTTATTACTGCCAATGCTAATATTACTTGATTGTGTGTGTTACCTATTTGCGGCTTCAATAGGGATTACTTATTATTATAATCGGCATCTGTTGTTATTGCTGCTAGTAATACGTTGTAGTATTAGTTGCGAACGTTGATTCAGTGGATCCCGTGGTGTTATTTTTTGGATCGAAACTATTTTTTCCGGGAGTAGTCATCAGAAAAATAGAGGATCCACTTCCAATATCAGTGAAGAGTCACATAAACTTAAGGTCTATTGTGCTCTATAGGGGTGGGGAAAGGCGTAAATACGGTATCACGGTTATTTCGGTCTGATATGGTATCACAGCGTAGATACGGTATCACAATTGAAAAGATAACTCGATGGAAGCAATGAACACTCCTAAGCCGTTTCACAGTAGCCCATTTTAGATAGCGGAGTTCGTCTATATTTTAAAACCTGTCCTGGATGTGTGAGTGAAACACATTCTCAAGAGGTGCTAGAGTACTCGAGAAGTGAACGGTTGCAGTGGCTTCCCGCTGTTTTTGACTGGGCAGCGACGATGGGTAGTCACTAACGATGTCAAGTTGATCCACCAAAAAGAGGAAATTTTTGTGACGAGTACTTGCTCATCATTACCCTCCATAATATTTCTGCTTCTTAGCGACTTCGCAGCATTTAGATGGGTTCATACTGCTATAATGCCGATGGAGCACAACAAATCAAAATTTCGGTGTACACCTAAGATCAGATATTTGTAGTTTACCGTTTACAGTTATAGCATTCGTTGTCA